>JAWWNH010000042.1:12210000-13410000 GCA_034641385.1 Darevskia mixta | reverse complement strand
TAAGATATAATGGACAAACTCAGTGCCAACACAAAGTCCCAAGGAAAAGTTCCTACACGATAAGTAATAGATGGATCGCTGTAAAAGAACATCAAAATTGTCGACTGTAGGATGCAATGATAGATGAAATCATCATAAGTCCATTCAAAAGGAGGCAACTGGGAAGAACGAAGACCTGTCTTCCGGATTTTTTACAGGTTTCGCATTGGGTGCTTCATCAGTTCTTCATGGTGTATTGGATCAACCAAACATACAAATAATGCAGGTACATTATAAACATACAAATAATGCAGGAGAATTTTGATGTTCTTTTACAGCGATCCATCTATTACTTATCGTGTAGGAACCTTTCCTTGGGACTTTGTCTTGGCACTGAGTTTGTCCATTATATCTTAAGCTGAATGGTTCTATCGTGTTGACTTTGGTTATATAAGTGATATGTATATGAGTGTATTTGGCTTTATTTGTATATTATTCATTCATTACAGTATCTATGTTTTTGTTATTTGAATATCAGCCGGTGTGTAGTGGTTCTTGTTGTTGCCTTTACTTTTCAGCCAACCACCAATATGGGTTTCTCAGGCTCGGGAAAGAGGTTGACATTTACACAAAATTCCACAGGTTTCCAGGTGTTTATGCTGAGCTCCAGCTTCTTTAGAGAAATCAGAACAGCAATTGTTTGAAGGAGTGAAAACTCCTATAGCATTTCCCCACTAAGTTACAAAACCGTTCATTGGAATTTAGTCCATGGGTTGTCCAAGATAGAAAATATCAGTGAATGATTTCATTTACTCATTTATTTTAAAAAAAACTTTCCTTTGTACCATCTGTGCATCTAGCACTGGACACATGCTACAAAAATATGTTCTTTTAAAGAATCATTTACTCAAAATACTATAAGTTTATTCATTTTAGTTTCATCATAATGCTATAGGCTTCTTATTAGCAAAGGCTTGAGTGTTAAAGCTGTGCATCAGATCCCCAAGACAGACGTCCCTATTTCCATCGGAGAAATGTTGGAGGAAATGCAATGTTAGAATACAATCAAGACCCATGTGTATTAAGATGTGTGTTAGACACTTTTATCCTCTGGAATTAGCATGTGTGAAAGACTAATTAAGCTAGGCAAACTTCCTAAACTGTGTATTAGACACTCCGCTAATCCATTGGAATCAACATATGTTAGAAACTAATTTCTAAAATAAAAATAAAAATCAGGGCAGACTAATCTCATGTTGTTTTTTATTTAGAGTTTCAAGCTTGATCAGCAAGATGCTGTGGTACTGCTTGATTTCAGTAGGGCTTTCAACAAAGTCCCCCAAGATGTGGGTCAGGAGGATTAAATTTCTCTTTTTGGAAACCACTTTAATTGTGGTTGTTTTGTTTTGTTTTTACAATCAAGTGGTGCATAACTTTTATGAAATAAATAACAAATAAATGGAGATATAAGAAAATAAGGAGGAGGGGGACCACGTCAGAAGGGGAGGAGACAGGCTCTGAGAAGTTTCGGTATTTGAATCTGCAGAAAAATTGAGGTGGCAGGCATGTTTACACACTTCATAGAACAAATAGGAAATGAGATAAATAGTTTCAGATCAGCCTCAAAATATTGTATCAGAAAAAAATGAAATCCCGTATCGGAGCTCTAATATTATTAATGCGTCATCCTAAAACATTCAGTTGTTTTGGGTGGAGGGGAGAGGGCACATTCTCCGATCTGGGAAGAAAGGAGGAGGAGTTATTGTTTTCAATTGTTAATTTAATTGAGTGAGTCTTATGGTAAGTAAATTGGCAAAGCTAAATGAATATTCATTAGTTACTGTGTAATGCCTGCAGAAACACTAATGCAAAATAAGCTGAATGACCCTTTCACCGCATTCAAAGAATTCCTCCTAGGACAGTGGAATGCAAGAGGTTAAAGACTGACATGTTCTTTTTTTCCAAGGGAACAGCAGAAAACAATGCATTTCTATTGTGCACACAAATGAATAACACAGTTTAGCAGAGAACAGCCAGACTCACTAATGAAAAATGCAAATGCAGTATTTATGAGTTATTCATGAAGTTCCTTAGTCTGCATTTCACATATTTTTTTTTAGTATTTAGCTCTTCTGAAAATACAGCTTCAGCATACATGATTCAAAAAGCTGACTGTTGAATGTCAGAAATAATAATTTAGAACAATGGTTTTCTAATTTTCTGACTTAAGGGGATATTATATATCTTGGCTTATCTGCCAAAGAGCATCATGACATCTGCCATGAAACTCCTGCATGCTGCAAAGTGTGATGGGAAATATTTTAGGGGGCAACACGTGTAGTTCTTCAACAGCTTAGTCAGTGATATTCTTAATCTCAAGGTTGTGGGTTTGAGCCCCATGTTGGGCAAAAGATTCCTGCATTGCAGGGGGTTGGACTAGATGACCCTCCTGGTAGTTTCCAACTCTACAGTTCTATGACTCCAATCTCAGAAATAACATAGTGTATGTGGGGGTGTTGACTTTTCCTGCTTGGCCTCAGAACAAACACTCAGAAAATGGCTGGAGTTTTGCCTGCACTGAGCACTGAAGACAAGTGAATTGTGAAGAAGAAAATGTTTCTGCCATTGCTCATCTTCTCATTGAGGCTCGCCTGATTGACTTTGGAGGAACTTCAGTTTCAGATCTCCAGCTTATGATATTATGTTTGAATTTAGACTGAATCTGGTCAGTGGGGTGTAGTGGTTAAGAGCGGTAGACTCGTAATCTGGGGAACCGGGTTCGCGTCTCCGCTCCTCCACATGCAGCTGCTGGGTGACCTTGGGCTAGTCACACTTCTTTGAAGTCTCTCAGCCCCACTCACCTCACAGAGGGTTTGTTGTGGGGGAGGAAAGGAAAGGAGAATGTTAGCCGCTTTGAGACTCCTTCGGGTAGTGATAAAGCGGGATATCAAATCCAAACTCTTCTTTTTTTGAGAAAAAATTGCAATGAGTTCTTGCATAAGCAAGAATATCAGTAGGACTTTCAACAGAAAAAGGTGATATGTGATAGGGGATTCCCTACTGAGGGGTACGGAAGCAGTGATCTGTGGGCCTGACAAGATGTCTCGAGAGGTATGCTGTCTCCCCGGGGCCAAGATCCATGATGTTACAGAACGGCTGCAAGGAATAATTAAACCCACGGATAAAAACCCCTTCCTTTTAGTCCATGTGGGAACCAATGACACCGCAAGCCATAGCCTCCAGAAGATCAAAAGTGATTATGAGGCTCTGGGCAGGAAGCTGAAGCAATTAAATGCACAAATTGTCATCTCATCTGTCCTCCCAGTTGAACGCCGTGGCCCAGGAAGAGAGAGGAAAATAGGAGAAGTGAACAACTGGCTTCGCAAATGGTGCCGGCAGGAACGGTTTGGTTTCTTAGATCACGGTCTGCAGTTTCTTGAAGATGGACTTCTGGCAAGTGATGGGCTGCACCTCACAAGGGTTGGGAGGAATGTTTTTGCCAACAATCTCAAAAACCTCATCAGGAGGGCTTTAAACTGACTTATGTGGGGGAGGGAGACAGTGGCCCTGAAGGTAGGAGTCTATCAAATGCTGAAGATGATCATCCAAAAGTCAAGGACCAAATGGAGCAAACAGCGCACAGACCTAGTGGTGGGAGGAAAAAATCCTTAAGTAGGAGACTAGGGGGAATGATCAATGGTTTTCAATGTCTGTATACAAATGCACAGAGCATGGGAAATAAACAAGATGAACTTGAGCTCTTGGTACAGCAAACTAAATACGACATAATAGGCATCACTGAAACCTGGTGGGATGAGTCTCATGATTGGAATGTAGTAATAGAGGGATACAATCTATTTAAGAGAAATAGACCAAACAGGAAAGGAGGAGGAGTGGCGTTATATGTCAGGGATGTGTATACCTGTGAAGAGATCCATGATTTAAAACTTCAAAGCCAAATTGAGAGTATCTGGGTCAAAATTAAGGGAGAGCAAAATAACAGTGATCTCATTGTGGGAGTTTACTATAGACCCCCAAGCCAAACTGAGGACATAGATGATGCCTTCCTGGAACAGATGACCAAGCATTCAAAAGGAAATGAGATAGTAGTAATGGGGGATTTCAACTATCCTGATATTTGTTGGATGTCAAACTCAGCCAAGAGCATAAGGTCGAACAGATTCCTCACTGGCCTTGCAGACAATTTCATTGTCCAGAAAGTGGGAGAAGCAACAAGAGGATCAGCCGTTTTAGATCTGGTCCTAACCAATAGTGATGACCTGGTTAGTGGGGTAGAAGTGGTAGGATCATTAGGTGGGAGTGATCATGCTCTTCTGGAGTTTATTATACATCAGAAAGGAGCAACCAAGCATACTAAGACTCAAATTCTAGACTTTAAGAAAGCCGACTTCAGAAAACTTAGGGAAATGCTGGGTGTGATCCCATGGTCAGTAATACTAAAAGGGAAGGGAGTTCATGATGGATGGGAGTTTGTTAAAAGGGAGATATTAAAAGCACAACTTCAAGCAGTACCAATGAGACGAAAACATGGAAGGTGCCTAAAGAAGCCAGGGTGGCTATCTAATGAACTTTTAACTGAGTTAAGATTTAAAAGGGATATGTACAAGAAATGGAAAAAGGGGGAAACCACCAGAGAGGAATTCAAACAAATAGCCAGCACATGTAGAGACAAAGTCAGAAAAGCTAAAGCACAGAATGAACTCAGGCTTGCTAGAGAGGTTAAAAGCAATAAAAAGAGTTTTTATGGGTATGTCCGTAGCAAAAGGAAGAACAAGGAAACAGTGGGGTCACTTAGAGGAGAAGAAGGTGAAATGCGAACAGGGGACGCAGAAAGGGCAGAACTCCTCAATACCTTCTTTGCCTCAGTCTTCTCCAAAAAAGAAAACAATGCCCGACCTGAAGAATATGGAGCAGATGATTCAGCAGGGGAAACACAGCCCAGAATAAGTAAGGAGGTAGTACAAGCACACTTGGCTAGTTTAGATGTATTCAAGTCTCCAGGGCCAGATGAACTACATCCCAGAGTATTAAAAGAACTGGCAGAGGTGATTTCAGAACCACTGGCAGTAATCTTTGAGAATTCTTGGAAAACAGGTGAAGTCCCAGCAGACTGGAGGAGGGCAAATGTTGTCCCTATTTTCAAAAAGGGGAAAAGAGAGGACCCAAACAATTACCGCCCAGTCAGCCTGACATCAATACCAGGAAAGATTCTAGAGCAGATCATTAAGCAAACGGTCTGTGAGCACCTAGAAAGGAACGCGGTGATCACTAAAAGTCAGCATGGGTTTCTGAAAAATAAGTCATGTCAGACTAATCTGATCTCATTTTTTGACAGAATTACAAGCCTGGTAGACGAAGGGAACACTGTGGATGTAGTCTATCTTGATTTCAGCAAGGCCTTTGACAAGGTGCCCCATGATATTCTTGTAAAGAAGCTGGTAAAATGCGGGCTAGACAATGCTACCATTCATTGGATTTGTAACTGGCTGACTGACCGAACCCAAAGGGTGCTCATCAATGGCTCCTCTTCATCCTGGAGAGAAGTGACTAGTGGGGTGCCACAGGGTTCTGTCTTGGGCCCAGTCTTATTCAACATCTTTATCAATGACTTGGATGATGGGCTTGAGGGCATCCTGATCAAGTTTGCAGATGACACCAAATTGGGAGGGGTGGCTAATACCCCAGAGGACAGGATCACACTTCAAAATGACCTTAACAGATTAGAGAACTGGGCCAAGGCAAACAGGATGAATTTTAACAGGGAGAAATGTAAAGTTCTACACTTGGGCAAAAAAAATGAAAAGCACAAATACAGGATGGGTAATACCTGGCTTGAGAGCAGTACAAGTGAAAAGGATCTAGGAGTCTTGGTAGACCACAAACTTGACATGAGTCAACAGTGTGATGCAGCAGCTAAAAAAGCCAATGCAATTCTGGGCTGCATCAATAGGTGTATAGCATCTAGATCAAGGGAAGTAATAGTACCACTGTATTCCGCTCTGGTCAGACCTCACCTGGAATACTGTGTCCAGTTCTGGGCACCACAGTTCAAGAAGGATATTGACAAGCTGGAACGTGTCCAGAGGAGGGCAACCAAAATGGTCAAAGGCCTGGAAACGATGCCTTATGAGGAATGGCTTAGGGAGCTGGGTATGTTTAGCCTGGAGAAGAGAAGGTTAAGGGGTGATATGATAGCCATGTTCAAATATATAAAAGGATGTCATATAGAGGAGGGAGAAAGGTTGTTTTCTGCTGCTCCAGAGAAGCGGACACGGAGCAATGGATTCAAACTACAAGAAAGAAGATTCCACCTAAACATTAGGAAGAATTTCTTGACAGTAAGAGCTGTTCAACAGTGGAATTTGCTGCCAAGGAGTGTGGTGGAGTCTCCTTCTTTGGAGGTCTTTAAGCAGAGGCTTGACAGCCACCTGTCAGGAATGCTTTGATGGTGTTTCCTGCTTGGCAGGGGGTTGGACTGGATGGCCCTTGTGGTCTCTTCCAACTCTGTGATTCTATGATTCTATGATTCTATGATTCTATATGTTCCCAATTTTTATGGCATTAGTAGGGGTGGATAATGGGAGAGTTAAACACTTTACTTCCACCCACTAATTTTGCCTCAAATGTCTCCATATTGAGCAAATTTCATCCGGCACTATAGGAGTCAATACTCCAGAGTCTGAGGGGATTGCCTAGGGGAATGTTTTTTTAAGACTTTTTAAAGTCCATTGTTATTGTCTGTTGTTGTTTTGTTGCTGTTGTTGTTGTTTTGTGAATGGAAGATCAAGATTAATGGTGTTTGGAAAATATGCATGTATCAGCTGGCTTGAAGCCCTCAAGTTTTCTTGAGTCCTTTTTACTACTCATATAAATTTTTAAAAATAAAATATAACATTAAAAAGCCACCTCCCACTGAAGTTACTTCAGGTGTGGTGGTAGTGGGATTCCTAACACACAGGATTTATCAACGTAGTAAGCTCTGGGTAAGCTTCATCTACCCCATATCTTTAGTTCTTCCCACCTCCAAAACAACTTTAAATATGCCTAGCAAAAAAAAAAAAAATACTCTGAACCTATTTGTCTGCAATTTTTTCAGATTTCTTAGGTAAAGGTAAAGGGACCCCTGACCATTTGGTCCACTCTGGGGTTGCGGCGCTCATCTCGCTTTATTGGCCGAGAGCCGGCGTACAGCCAGCATGACAAAGCCGCTTCTGGCGAACCAGAGCAGCGCACAGAAACGCCGTTTACCTTCCCGCCAGAGCGGTTCCTATTTATCTACTTGCACTTTGAGGTGCTTTCGAACTGCTAGGTGGGCAGGAGCTGGGACCGAGCAACGGGAGCTCACCCCGTCACAGGGATTCAAACTGCCGACCTTCTGATCAGCAAGCCCTAGGCTCTGTGGTTTAACCCACAGCGCCACCTGGGTCCGATTTCTTACTCAAAGACAATTCTTTCATGTCTGCATTTTTCAGACCAATTAACCTCAAAACACATGGGGGGATTAATATATTCTCATATTTAGAATATATTTGTAATTTGGCAGATTTTAAACTTGGGGGGGGGTGTTCTATGCCTTCAGATTTTATCTACTTCTGTCAAAAGGGGAAATGTTACAGTCATTCTTTTTTTCTACCCTAATAGTTTGGGTGACAGCTGAAACTGAAATGAGTGCACTTATATGAAAACTGCCGCAGCTAACTTTTTGAAAGTTGTTAGCTTCAAAAAATACCTTCAGAAGAGGCATTTTTTGCCTGCAAATTTCAACCAATTCTGCCCAAAAATAAAACAAAATGTTATGGACAATTCCTTTATTGACCGAGGAAAAAAAATGAAAAAAAAATCTAGAGGTGTCCAGTATAAAAGCCTCTGGACCTATTTGGCAGGATTTATTCACAATAGAGAAGCTTCAATGCTTGCAAATTTCATCCACTTCTTTCAAAAGGGGGAAAATGCCATTTTTATTATTATTTCCCAATAGTAAGTGATGGTGGTGTACAAAGTAGACTCAGACCCCTGAGCCAAACTGGGAAGTCCAGGTTGCTCTAAACTAAATCAGGGTGCTTTACAAAGAACTTTTTATACTAGCCTCCTAGCTTTTCAAAATAAGGAAGATCTCAACAGCAGCTATTTTCCCCTGCTTTGTTGCACTGTAACTCACTAGTTTTCTGTCGGTCTGCTTTGCAAACTACCCGCATTTTCTTATATTGCATTCTTATTGTATTAATTTTATAGAAGAGGTTCTATAACCTCTTAAAGAAGTGGTTCTATTGCCTGCACAGGCCTTTCCTTTTAGGCTTAAATTACCCTGCAGTTTATCAGTACGCCATACTTTAAAGTTCCGGTGGCAGTTTGAGTTTTCTTTCTCCACTGTCATGCAGTTTATAAATGGATAAATTGATTCTCTCCCCTCCCCCACCCCTTCCTGACTTGGAAAATATATTTGCTCCTTTGCCGAGACAGCGAGTTTAGTCTCCTGCTGGTGGAATCTAAAATCTTTTGAAAATGCAGGGTTATTAATGAAAGTGCTAAGGCAACCTTCACACTAATAGCCTGAGGGCACTTATCCAATAACTCAGATACATCAATACATTAAAGAATTTCTCCTTTGATTTGATTATGGCATGCTCTAAATACATTCTTATCTATATCTATCTATCATCTATCTATCTATCTATCCTATATCCATTGATCTTCCATGCACTATGCTTTCAAGGTATATCTAGATAAGTGCTGTTTGTCTTGGCAATAAGTGGCCTTTTTTTATTTGCAAAAGGTATGGTTTTTGCTTTAAAAATAAAAACAACTGCTATTTGCCATGCTCTGAAAATAATTTGCACAAGACTCTTTCCTCCTCTCTTTCTTATTGCCAGTGGTTACCAAGAATGACAAATATATTTCATGACAAGAGCAACCAAACCTTCCTCAAAGACTAAATAAAAACCTCTACAATCTTCTCCGAAACCCTGCTTCTTTCTGGTAGTCATACCTGTTGATTTGGTTCAATTTAGCAGAATTCCAGGCCACAGATTTAAGCTGCAGGTCACAAATGGTAGCCTTACAATGTAAGTTACTTTCCTGTTCTCCAAACCAACAATTCAGCCTAAACATCATGGCCAGTGGTGATGCTCCTTAAGGCTGTGACTATAAGCTAACATTTTCAAATATTTCTTTTTAAGAAAACATAGTTCCAGAACAACAACAAATGAGCAGTCAAGTCATGAGGCTATTACTTTGTTGTAAATGCTTCACACATGTGCATTGTATATCATGGCTGAAGCTAGACAGAAAGCTACAAACAGAGAAATTCCATGGTAGTGTGGTTTATGTAGAGCAGCCTGAAGGTTCAGTGAAAATAAACTTTCTTTTCCTACCTCACATTTTAATGCAGAATTAATCATAGGTTAAAGGTAAAGGGACCCCTGACCATTAGGTCCAGACGTGGACGACTCTGGGGTTGCGGCGCTCTTCTCGTTTTACTGGTCGAGGGAGCCGACTTACAGCTTCCGGGTCATGTGGCCAGCATGACAAAGCCGCTTCTGGCGAACCAGAGCAGCGCACGGAAATGCCGTTTACCTTCCCATTGCAGTGGTACCTATTTATCTACTTGCACTTTGATGTGCTTTCAAACTGCTAGGTTGGCAGGAAATCATAGGTTAGGCCAGGGGTTAAGCATTTGCTTTTCTTACAAAAGGTCCCTGGATTAATCCCCAGAATTTCCACTTAAAAAGGATCAGGTACAGATAGCAATGATGAGAAATACCTTTGACCCCTAGAGAGACCCTGCCAGCCAGACAGCATGGCAGCAAAGACAGAGAGGAATCTCATACCCTCCAACATTTTCCCAATGAAAATAGGGGTGTCCATCTGCCTTATGCCAGGCAGAACTATGTCGGCTGTTGAGGAGAGAAATTATTCAGTTTTGGCATTGCCAGGCTGTTCAGTGCTTTATCTCACAGACAGGTCTTTTCTACTAAGGTGCCAAAGCCTACGATGATTATTTTATAAGACCAGCTGGCCCACCATTGCATCCACAGGTTCTCTGATTCCTTCTAGACTGACTTGCCTCTGTTTTCCTTCCCAGCAAGAGTCGGGCCAGCTAGTCACTCTGTGGGTAGGCTTTCTTACTGATGAATTGAGTAAGTTACCTGTGCCCTGCTGTCAGATTCCCTGCTTTGAACCTGCTAGAACCTTACAGTCATTTCTTCATATTCAGATGGGGGAAAGTCTGCACCTGACAGACGGTGCATATATCCCTGTCACACAGGATGGAGCTGAAAAGGCTATGGTGTGAGTTGTTTATTTTAGTTTTTGGCAGAATGTGCCAAGCCAACAGCAATAAGCTATTCAGTGTAGCTATCAAGGAAGTTGATGCAAACAGGAGACATGATATAGATGATGTCCAGTTTAGCAGGCACCTTGGAACACCCTAGGTCCTATATAGAAAGAAAGAAGAGGTAATTGCACGATTCTCTTGTCTTGGAAAGTTCACCAGGTAACTCATCATATTAGCTTGAAGGACCTGACGTCCCACCTCATAGTTATCCTTGAGAAACAGTGTCTAAAGAATATATGGACCCCACCTTCTTGTTTTGAACTTTGTAGCACTGACTTGGTTTAAGGCAGCTCTGCATGCACACAGTTGTGGGGTACACAAAGGAAGACCTGACTTTTTCTTCCCACAGAAAGGGGTGGGGTGGACAGTAATAACAAGACAGGCAATTAAAGGTAACAGTGAGATGGCATATTGGGTTGTTTTTGCTTTGTGCTAGAAAGATGACAATTTATCTCAATTTGTGTGACACACAAGACCTGCCAATGAGATAGACAGTGGGTTTGTCCTCTGGTGTGAAAAAGTCAAGATACAATATCACAGTCCTCCTGACCACCTTGTAGCCTATGCTAATTCGTTAAAACTTTCCTTCTGAGGCCTTCAGCCTGCAAAACCTCTCTGGCCAGTGTCCACAGCAGGTCAGGGGGAGGGGAATCGGATGTAGTATGGACGGATGTGGCAGGATCATACCTCTCTCATTACTTTGAAAATATTTCATCTGCCCATAGCCTCTTTAAATCCAATTTCTTTGAATGACTTGGGTGCTTGATTTGACTTATACCCTTTATAATATCTAACTGCCTTTGAAAACCATGTAAGGATTGCTAACTGTTTGTAGACAGTGTGCCTATAAAGACCAAGTTTATGACATTCTGTTTGTGATTTGCTCACTATATGTTCAGTGTTACTTGAGCTTCATTTTACTATAAGGATCAGAGAGAGACAGTGTGGTGTAGTGGTTAAGAGCAGTGGGCTCGTAATCTGGTGAATTGGGTTCACTTCCCCGCTCCTCCACATGCAGCTGCTGGGTGACCTTGGGCTAGTCACATTTCTCTGAAGTCTCTCAGCCCCACTCATCTCACAGAGTGTTTGTTGTGGGGGAGGAAGGGAAAGGAGATTGTTAGCTGCTTTGAGACTCCTTAGGGTAGTGATAAAGCAGGATATCAAATCCAAACTCCTCCTCCTCCTCCTCCTCCTCCTCCTCCTCCTCCTCCTCTTCTTCTTCTTCTTCTTCTTCTTCTTCTTCTATGCTTACACATTTAAGTGGCCAGGCTAAAGTCCTGCAGTGCTTTCCCCAATAATAGGAACACTTCATAATTCTACTTTAGACAAAGCCACAAGTGAGTTATAAATGTCTTTGTTCTCAAAGCAAAATCGATTCTACACAGTTCAGCAAATGCTTATTATGTATTCTGCTTATTCTTCAGGGAAGGGAACAAAACCTAGCCCCCTTTTTTTCCTATTCTGTTAAAATGTCAGCATGCAGTGTAGCTCATTCGGTCTCAGAGATGGTCCCAAGCATGTTTGGTGCCTTACGGCAGCAAATCCAAATTGTGCCCCCTTTTGTGAGGAAAGAATTGTAATAAACTAAATCATGGACAATTGCTTGACCTTTAACAGAAAGTTCCTTGGGGGCAAGTGCATGCCTTTGATCACAGAGGTACAGAATGTGCCATGAACAATGTGACGGTGCCACGGCTAAAGCAAAAACAAAGTGGATCTGCAACAAAATGTCGCACTGTGGTTTGGTATTGATCAGGGTTCCAGCCAGTCAGCCAGGCCCTTTTCAAAGACACTAGATTCCATTCCACTAGTTTTTCAGTCCCCCTTTCAGTTAGCATAGGGGTTACAACTGTGCACATATGTTGAATGTTAAGAAAGCTGTTATAGTTGTGATTTCTACAATAATCATTTAATTGTTACTGTGGACTGTTAAGTGGTATTCTTTTTAAGGGAAAAAATGCTATTCTGTTTCCTCTTTTCAAACTGTGTTGAGGTTCACCACTGGCTTAAAGAACTACTGTCTTCTGGACAGCAGTGGTTTGGGGACTTTGAAATTTCAATGAGAATACAGCTATCATCTTAATTCAGTGCAAATTCTAAAATAAAAGGTGGGGTCTCCGGAATATAATAATAATAATAATAATAATAATAATAATAATAATAATAATAATAATAATAATTTATTATTTATACCCCGCCCATCTGGGCGGCTTTCAACAGAACATTAAAATACAATAATCTATAAAACATTAAAAGCCTCCCTAAACAGAGCTGCCTTCAGATGTCTTCTAAAGGTCTGATTGTTGTTATTCTCTTTGACATCTGAAGGGAGGGCGTTCCACAGGGCGGGTGCCACTACCGAGAAGGCCCTCTGCCTGGTTCCCTGTAACTTGGCCTCTCGCAGTGAGGGAACTGCCAGAAGGCCCTCGGCACTGGACCTCAGTGTCAATATATACAATATATTGAATGGTACAGGACATCACAGTCTAGGTCTCAGTTATAGGATCCTGGCAATACCACTGGGAGAAGGAGAAATTGGTTATTTATTTTATATTGGTATGTTTTTCTTGTTTGCAAATCTACCAAAGAATAAAATGAAATCAGGAGTAAAGGATTTTCTCAGGATAGTGGAGGGCATGTGTGCTGAGTCCCATTGGTGTATTGCTGGTGGCACTCAGGAAATGCTTTGCAGGGAGGAGCAAAAATGGGGAGTTGAGGAGGGTCAATCGGGTGGGGATTGAGAAATGTCCCCATTTTCATCTGAGGAATGTTGGACGGTATGCTAATGTTGTGCAGATGGTCCAGTACAAATCCGCCACTAATGTACTATCAAGGACATGTTTCGGAATACACATTTTTTTTAAAAAAAAAAATCAGCCGGGAGGGGCTCAGCAGAAGAATAAACAGAATGCAAAAGGTTTACGAAGGGTAGAGCCAATCAGCAGCCTGCTACTTGTAACGCAAAACTGAAACTAAAAGCACAGTGCCTGAGGGCTGGCAAGCCAGGAGAGCCAATACACTTCCATTATTTTTTTTAAAAAAATCCTGAAGTAATTCATTCTAAAGAACTTCATTTAGGGATACATTAGTTTAGACACACAAATGTGTGTGTGTGTGTGTGTGTGTGTGTACACTGATGTCAAGGGACACGGGTGGCGCTGTGGTCTAAACCACTGAGCTTCTTGGGCTTGCCAATAAGGTCAGCGGTTCGAATCCCCCCGATGAGGTGAGCTCCCGTTGCTCTGTCCCAGCTCCTGCCAACCTAGCAGTTCGAAAGCTCACCAGTGCAAGTAGATAAATAGGCACTGTTGTGGCGGGAAGGTAAACGGCGTTTCCATGCGGTCTGATTTTCATCACGGAGTTCCGTTGCACCAGAATCGGTTTAGTCATGTTGGCCACATGACCCAGAAAGCTGTCTGTGACAAATGCCAGCTCCCTCAGCCTGAAAGCGAGATGAGCGCCGCAACCCCATAGTCGCCTTTGACTGGACTTAACTGTCCAGGGGTACTTTACCCCCCCTCTCTCTATATATAATGATGTGGTTGCACCCACATACCAGCTAACATTTGAATCCCTGCTAGTGTGACTCAGAAAATCTATTCAACCTGCGGAGAAAACGCTGACTTAAATAGATGCATAAATAGATTAAATCACAAAGATCAATAGTTATATAGCACACAGACAATGAGATAAATCAGCGAAAACAGAGATGTTAAGGTTGAACATAATTCTTGATAAAAGAGCAGCCGGCTGTTTACTGGAGCTGTGAACTCTGAACCAGCCCTGTGAAGTTCATAAACCAAGCTCATTCTTCACAGGAAGTCTAAATGTGCCTCTCAGCTGAAAAATGAACTGTGGGTCACACTGCAAAATCAAATAGATGAAACCTGCAAGGAAAAATTGTGGAGCTATATATTTAGCCTTGAGGAAAGCATGGGGAGTGTTTACCATCCTGTGTTCAGAAAAAGCACTTTACTTATTTAATAGTATGATCAAAGTTTTGTCATTTTTTTCCCTTGGACTTTGATTGAAGCTACTTTACCATAGTATTAGATTTGTAAAATGTTTGTTTCATGGGAGCGGGGGTGTTAACCTTGCCTCCACCTTACTCAAAGCCTAATACATGATTTTGTAGAGGTGACAGACACGCCAATTTAAAGTAGGAACTTGCATTAAACTTTCTGCATGCGCTACAGAACAACTGCCAAAACAGGGCGAGTATTGGAGGTCTGAAGTTACCACCATGTTAATTTGTAGGGAGTATAATTTCTTTACTATTTCATCTTCTTGAGATCAGCAAGGCTCAAGATTTTTCATTTCCCATCCTAATTGGATCACTGTGTTATTGTTTTCATAAACCATGCTGCCAACTTCCATTCTCACTTGCTCAATTCACAACTATACTCAATTCATATAGAGTCATAGAATTGTAGACTTGGAAGGGATAATGAGGGTCAACTAGTCCAACTCCCTGTAATGCTGGAGTCCTTTTGCGTGTTGAGGTCCCCCAAAACCACCCCTCAAATAACTCACACATCAGACAGAATTTTGTTTTGGTTTTTGGCATGATTTTGGCCACAACTTTATTAAAATACAAATAATGTGAGTGGTTGCTTAGCCATTGGTTAAGACTATCTGTCCCACAGAGGACAGTACTGACGACCGTCAGTAAGGGGGAAACACTCTGGAGAGATAAAGGGAGCCGGATGATCTGACCCTCCTCTCTCTCCACAGGCTCCCAGGGCTCTTGCACGGCCCTGGCCCCCGACCGGGGGTTCGGACAAAAGCATATAGAGTCCCTGGATTCCTTTAACGTAATTCCCCGTACACCAGTATCAATAGGAGTGGTATACACAGTCAACCATACCCCTCCTCCAACCAACATAATAACCAATGCCTAACCGCCAACCTTACAAGTTGTGACTATTTGCTACGCAGTAGGCGAAAACCAGGTGGCACCAGCCAATCAGCCACATGGGAAAATTCCTACCAGGCCCCTGCCCCAACAGCAGATGACCCCATGACAGGCATAGCAAGGTCAACGCAGAGGCCTAAAATAAAGGGAGGGAGGGCGGGTGCTCTGAAGCACTCAGCCAAGAGGGAGATCACGTTGCACACCAACCATTATATATATGCTGGGCTGTCCATCATCAATTTGCAACATACAAATCTCCCCAACAACACCCTGGGTCCAATCACAGCAGTGGCGATCTAAACATTCCCGCCCAGCACCAGAGGGGTGACTTGTTGGCCCCCACCGCAACACGTGCTCTCCATGAAGGAGAACACGCTTTACCACCATGTTAATTTGTAGGGAGTTTAATTTCTTTACTATTTCATCTTCTTGAGATCAGCAAGGCTCAAGATTTTTCATTTCCCATCCTAATTGGATCACTGTGTTATTATTTTCATAAACCATGCTGCCAACTTCCAGTCTCACTTGCTCAATTCACAACTATACTCAATTCATATAGAGTCATAGAATTGTAGACTTGGAAAGGATAATGAGGGTCAATTAGTCCAACTCCCTGTAATGCTGGAATCCTTTTGCCCAACGTGGGGCTCAAACCCACAACCTTGAGATGAAGAGTCTCATGCTCTACTGACCTAACTATCTTATCCAGCCAAACTTTAATACAGTCATACCTAGGGTTGCGCTCGCTGTGGGTTGCGCGTTTTCGGGATACGGATGCGCTGAACCCAGAAGTACCAGAACGGGTTACTTCCGGGTTTCGGTGCTCGCGCATGCGCAGAACCACTAAATCACGCTTTGTGCGTGCGCAGAAGTGCCAAATTGCGACCTTCGTGTGTGCAGACGTGGTGCTGCGGGTTGCGAACGTGCCTCCCACACGGATCACGCTCGCAACCCAAGCATCCACTGTATGCCTATTGTTGGCATCTTTCTGTCTCAGGAGACAATGGAGGAATGTGCCTTTCGGGGTGAAGTCCAACTGTTGGAAGGTTAAAGTTTTAAACACATTTAAAACTCATAAATTACAATCTAGCCAATGTTGACTACCTTTTCAGTTCTGTTGATCCTAATGAAAAGGGAGAGTTAAGCACACACCAACCTGAAATTCTGGCTATCGCCTCTTCTTATCCACCTCCAGCCTCTGCACTTAGCGCTGGCTCCGTGGTTAAAAATTCAATGGCACATACTTCCTACAGCTACAGACATTATGTCAGCTTTTCAAATGATTTATCATCTAATGTTCATGCTCTTTTGTGAAACATGAGTGTTTATTTGAAAGCAGCTAACATTTTCAAAATATGCCCAATTACCAATATGTTGTTAACATCTATCTTTTCAAATCCTTTGGCACTTCTATTTTTCCAAACTGAAAAAAACCCAGAGAGAATCACAACCTTGTATAAAGGCTGGCCTGAGAGCAGATGTCAACCATTTGTATCCTCACAGATAGAAAGTGAATGCAAAACCACAAAAATCCAAATCTGAATGAAATATGTGAATACCTGTCTCAGTCATTTAATGAATGTGTCAGATTTCCATTGATGGAAAATATTCTCTGCTATCTTTATACTCAGGTGATTTCTCAGTAATTATAAAGTTATCACGTTTTCTGCAGTTGAATAAAATTCATTTTAGTGTGGGGGAAAATTGCATTTTCTGTTGCATGATTTGTTTCTTACTTTCCTTTTAAGCAAATCTTTATAACTATTCAAAAACACAACATGCTGTTTGGCAAATAATGTTTTACATGGTTTATTTATAATCTATAGCATAAGGGATAGTTAGAAAAGTTAAAATAATGTCTCAAGTTGTTCATTTTTTTCCTGGAATTTGCTGCTTGCTCAAATGGGTTATTAACAAAAACAAAAAGTTCTCAATATTTGCACACATTTATTGGATGGACTTTCAAAATTTGCTCTGCTACAATGTGCTTTCTAGGACTGAGTGCCAATTTTTTTTAAATAAATTTTTATTTGTTTAAAAGACAGATTATACATACATACATCCCCGATGGGAAAAACAGGGAAAAAGTTCCGGTTTTGACCGCGACCGGGACGGGTGTGCTTCGAGGAGGCTCCGAGAAGCGGTTGTCCGGGAGGAAATATTGGGGCGACACAAGGGCTACGTGACCCCAAAAAAGACCCAGAAGGGACTCTGGGTGGAAGGTATCCAGCGGCGTCAAGACGGTCTCCGAACCCCATCGCTTAGAACGTAGCGGAGAGGGCAAAGAGACCGAGACACATGGAGACAACGTACCCCGGCAACAAGCCTCAAACTCGAGCTGGTAAGAGCAGCGGCAAAATTTCCAGCATTTTTACTCCAAAATTCCCGGCTGGCTGCCTCAGTATATGATATTGTAAATAAGAACTGTAAGATTTTAAGGCTTCTAAGGACTGAGTGCCAAAATTCTTCATGTTATTTGTGTCCAGTGAAAATGAGAGAAGGCCTGAATATACTCCAGGGGAGGCCTTAAATTCATCTCCCACTGTTCAGGAGGAACTCAACAAAGAAAAACATTGTCTGGGAAATTTTGGTCCGCTTAGAAATTGAATGAATCTCTTTCGTTAGTTAATATCGGTTGATGAAGGAAGTCACAGGTTAAGAGAGGAGGACTGAAATGAGTAAGAGCCAAGCTCATTTTTTCCTTTAAATACTACTGCTACTACTACTACTACTAATAATAATAATAATAATTTAACAAGCTAGTTTTTTATATAATTTTATTGATGTTGAAATTGTTGAGGTTATATTCATTGAAACTCCTCAAGCAGAATTTCAAATTCTCCAATAGTTCCAATTGGAGCAAAATACAGAAAGAAAGACAAAATTGTGTCGGACAATTATTTACAGAGAAATTTCAACTCGGACCTTATGTTCCCTTTGCTTAAAAAAGCCACAGTCCATAAGCATTTATTCCTTAAAGTTAGCAGTCAAAGACAACTTTCCCCATAGCTTTTAATTTTAAAATTCCAAAAGTACTATTTTAAAATCATGTGGGATTCCCTACCTTGTCATTAAAAAAAAGAAAAAGATGAATAAGCCTCAGTAGCTCTTTCTTTCTTTCTTTCTTTCTTTCTTTCTTTCTTTCTTTCTTTCTTTCTTTCTTGTTTGCAGCAAACTCATTTAGCTGTCCCTCTGGAATTTGTTCCTGTTGACCTTAGCCAAAGCAGATTAATTAACAGGATCTGTGAGACATATATTTGTGAGAATTCCAAGAAAGGAATGTGGAATGTAGCACAGCTTGTAAGATTCTAACATCTCCATGAAATTGTCATTGTACCGTGGTCATTACATTTATGTCATCCTGATAAGCAGATAACATGAACTAGTGACACTGGGGTGCAAACCCTTACTGCTATTACTCTCGCAGAGGTGCCAGCTTTCCTGTCAAATGATGACACCTCAGTGTCAAAACTTGACAGTCCCTGGGAAAAGGAAGGGAATGAAATGGGTAGGTGGGTGAGAGTAACATACATAAACGGGAGGGAACATTTGGAATTGCTTAAATGCAAATAAAGGAGAAATAAAAAAATAGTTATAAGGAGAAAATGCTTAGAAGAAGTTGATGCAATGCAACGCCACGCTAGCTCATGGAGCAAACCTAGCAAATATACCTAGTAATAACAGCTAGGTTTGCTTAATTCCTTTTGTATATAGGATTTCTTTGGTAGAAAACACAGGTAAAATGGCCACAAAGCATATCAAAAACCAGTTCTGCTTTAATGATATGCTTTATTTCACTGTATCCCTCAAGACTCCATTAGTGAAAAACGCTCTCTTCTTGGGTCTGGTCCAGAGATTCCATCTGGAGCAAAATGCAGCAGCTAAGACTATTGATTTGTTGTTGTTTAGTCATTTAGTCGTGTCCAACTCTTCGTGACCCCGTGGACCAGAGCACGCCAGGCACTCCTGTCTTCCACTGCCTCCCGCAGTTTGGTCAGACTCATGTTGGTAGCTTCGAGAACACTGTGTCCAACCATCTCGTCCTCTGTCGTCCCCTTCTCCTTGTGCCCTCAATCTTTCCCAACATCAGGGTCTTTTCCAGGGAGTCTTCTCTTCTCATGAGGTGGCCAAAATATTGGAGCCTCAGCTTCGGGATCTGTCCTTCCAGTGAGCACTCAGGGTTGATTTCCTTCAGAATGGATAGGTTTGATCTTCTTGCAGTCCATGGGACTCTCAAGAGTCTCCTCCAGCACCAGAATTCAAAAGCATCAATTCTTCAGTGATCAGCCTTCTTTATGGTCCTGCTCTCACTTCCATACACCACTACTGGGAAAACCATAGCTTTAACTACTGTATACGAACCTTTGTCGGCAAGGTGATGTCTCTGCTTTTTAAGATGCTGTCTAGGTTTGCCATTGCTTTTCTCCCAAGGAGCAGGCAACTCCCATATGTAAAAGCTTACACTGGCTATCTGTATGCTGCCAGGTCAGGTCAAGGGTCTTACATTAATTTGCAAGGTTCTTAACAATTTGGGTTCAAGATACCTTAGGGATCACCTGGCTGGTATTATTGCCTGATCACTGAAGTTTTCAGGAGAGTCACTGCCAGTTGTCACCCATGGCTCATATGCACTGGTCATATTTACCAGAAGCCACATATTCAGTGTTGGAGGATCAGTTTCGTGGAACTCCTTTCCAGGTCCTTCTCTGTTGAATTTCCAGCTTCTAGCACAGACCATTTCATTTCGGTGGGCATTTATAGCCTTTTCTAATTTTAGTTAGAATTAATTTCCAATTCTAGTTAGCTTTCAACGGATTTTATTACTATTGCGCTTGTTACACATATTTTACACTGCTTAGAGATTATTGTGTTTAAAGGGTATATACTGACTTCATGGCAAAGCTGTAACACATTATACTATGATTTTCCGGTTCTGTAGGAAAATAGTTGCATACCTTTCTTTTCAAACTTAAGGGTGACTTTAGTTTTTAGTGTTTTTGTTTTGCTTTGACCTTTGGTCATCACCAGCAAAAATGTGCTTGCTCACTTGCTCAAATAACAGGACTATATATTACATAAATTACACCCATATCCTAAACTGATGACATTGATATGAACATTTCAGTGACTTTTGACTCTTACTGAATAGGTACAAAGCAACTGTGCCAGATACAAGTGGGCGGCAGAGTTTATTTTTCTTCATTTTCACAGAAGTGTGCTTTTCCCCATAGCAAATCACTTTTGAAAGTCAAAGATGGTTTATAGTCAAGGCTGGCTCAAGACTGCTCCATTCCATGTGATCTACCACAGGATCTATAGCAATGAGCTGCTCTTAAATCTCTATTAATCAGATTTAAAGTAACTTGCATGTTATCAGGTGGTCAATAAACATTACTGTTTTGAAATACTAAATATACTGTAAGACAAAGCCATTTCCATCCATAAGAAGGAAATGGGGTTGCGGGAGACACAACCCCTTCAGGTGCTCAGGGGGCGGCTGCCCATCCCCTGAGCCATTGGGGGAATTCCGGCCGCGTCACTCCCCTGAACAACCAATCAGGTCGCTCTATGGGCGGGGCCAGCTGCATTTAAGCGGGCGCGCGGCCGGAGCTCTCCCTCTTGCTCCTGCTCACCGCCCAGCTGATTCTTCTTTCCCGCGTGTGAATATCTCTTGGTACAGCAAATAAAGGTAGAATTTAGTAGAATTTATCATGTATTCAGCCACACAACAATTATCAAAAATCATTAAACTGATTTTAATGAACACCCAAATTGTCAGTGTACTAATTAGTAAAAGGGGGTGTTTAATAAACATTCTTGGAGGGGGAAAATGGAAAATGTGCGATCTAATGAATTTCAGAAAGGTAACCTTAATGAAAGTGATTTGCTTAATAGCAGTGGGAGTTCAAACATAATGTGGAGTTCAAATACAAAAAAGGAAGGCAATAACAATTATGGATGAGTGAAAAATGAAGCCATATAGAAATCAAAAGCTAGTTTTAGCAACTGTTAGAACACTGGCCAGAAACAGATTATGAGCCACTACAAAATTCTGCGTAAATTCTGCGTAAAATTCTGTATAAAACATTTGGAACGTGCAGAATAATATTCCACTGGAATTTACAAAAGTCCCAGTGAATTCGGTCTCTAATGCATTACATGATCCTTGAGCTTGTGTGGAATCTTCTGTCACTGTGATTTCCCCCAAAATTCCCACAGAAGCACTTCCCATATTAATAGAAGTGAAATAATATGTGGACTTTGGGGGGTGAGTTCATCCATTTCTGATCCTTAAGATGCTACTCCATATTTCCAGTCCAAGGATTTGAGACAGAAGGGCTGGGAAAGACTGTGACTTAATATCATGATGATCTCTTGTCAAACAGGAAAGACTTGTGCTAGATGGGTTTCAGCACTGATGACCACACGTTTGAAGTGGCAGAAAAGTCTACCTGATTTCCACCATAACCAGTAACCTCTCCATCAACACTGAGGTGGACAAGCATATTAGCAAGGCAGCTATGGCAATGGCTCAATTCTCCAAAAGGGTATGGGAGAATGTGATGCTAATGTCCAATACCAAGATGAAACTCTACTGGGCTTCCATGTTGAGCACGCTGTTCTATGAAAATGAGTAATGGGCAATTTACAGCTGCCTTCCATGCATGCTGTGTCAGGAAGATTTTAGGGATCACATGGCAGGACAGAGTCTCAAACAAAGATGTGCTGTTTCAAGCCCACATTCCCAGCATGTTCGTACTCCTATCTCAGGGGAGCAGGTGGTGCTGTGGTCTAAATCACTGAGCCTCTTGGGCTTGCAGATCAGAAGGTCGGCGGTTCAAATCCCCGCGATGGGGTGAGCTCCTGCTGCTCTGTCCCAGCTCCTGCCAACCTAGCAGTTTGAAAGCACACCAGTGCAAGTAGATAAATAGATATTGCTCTGGTGGGAAGGTAAATGGTGTTTCCGTGCGCTCTGGTTTCCGTCTCAGTGTCCGGTGCACCAGAAGCGGTTTAGTCATACTGGCCACATGATTTGGAAAACTGTCTGTGGACAAACGCCTGCTCCCTTGGCCTGAAAGCGAGATGAGCACCGCAACCCCATAGTCGCCTTTGACTGGACGCAACCATCCAGGGGTCCTTTACCTTAAAAAAACAAAAAAACAAAAACAAAAAGAAACCCTAACTCCGCAATGTCTACATTGGCTTGGCCATGTTCACAGTATGGACAATGGCAGGATCCCCAAATATGTGTTCTATGAGGAGCTGGTTTCAGGCACCAGGACCATGGGCAGACCAACCCTGCATTACGAAGATGTCTGTAAATGAGACATGAAGGCTGGCAAAATCAACCCCGTCCTTTAGGAACTCCTTGCAGACAACCGCAGAGAATAGAATCTCTTGGTTCTACTCTGTGAAACAAATCCCTTCTATTCCATGAAAACTATATAGTACGATGGGGACCTTCTGATTTGCTTGAATTTACAAGGGTAACTCCTGCACATGCATTTTGTATTCCAGGGTAACAATGTGACTCACAGTTTGCTAAAACTGTTTCACACACTTTTTCCTCCTTGGAATAAATGTGAAAGTGCTATAGACAAGTGTGCCTGAACTTGTCACACAGTGGGAAACCGTGCAGTGCATAAGTTCTTCAGTTACCCTCTGCTTACACATCTGTCACAAAAAACATCTAAACTTGATTTATAGTGCTCAGGAGCTTCCACTACAAATCCTGGACAATTATACATCTGAATGCTTCACAGTATGCCTGCAATACATTCCACCTTCAAGGAACTATTTCTACCTCTCCTTGGTCTGTTGACAAACTCCTGAACTTCTGCATTTGACCCCAGCATGTTATGTGTACGTAGTATATTTATGTAGAAAAATTGCTAGTAGGCCTATGGGGTGGGGGATCTATTGCTTTGAGTAGATTCATTCTGTTGCTCTGTTATTTTGTGTGTTCAGACCCAGAGACCTCCCCCTTAAATAAATTCACACTTGACTCAAATTTTAGTTTGGTTTTTTGCAGAATTTAGGCCACAACTTTATTGATTACAGCACGTGATTGGTTGAATAGGCTCTGGTTCGACTAGCTCCCTGCACCCTTGCAGGTAGTACTGACCCAGGGTTCCAGCATAGGTCAGCCAAGGGTGAACACCTGGATAAGCAGAAAGTGATGAACAGACTATGTCCGCCACCCAAATGTCCCCTGGACTCAGGCATGGGCACAACCCCCTCTAAGGGGTTGACCAAACCATTTGAGTCCCTGGATTCCTTAAACAGAATACCCTTCACATAGGGATGGCGAGAGCGTTCTCCCATTCCTATCACCTGAATCAGAGTCTATCCGCAACCTTACAAGTTGTGATGATTTGCTACACAGCAGGCAAAACCCAAATGGCAACAGCCAATCAGCCAAGTAGGGAAAATTCCTGCCGTGCCCCTGTCCCAATGACAGACGACACACGACGGCATAGCAAGGTCAAGCGCAAAAGCCCTAAAAGTAGAAAGAGGTGGGCGGGTGTTCCGAATGCACGCACCGAAAGAGGAAGCTCTGGGACACGTGCATGGGTATATATAGGTCCCTCAATACATTTTGACTGCACCCCATTGGCCAGATTGGACCCAGCATCGAGGGAACTTCCAGTCAGGTGTTGTGGCTGACCAATCTAACCCACCCACAACACAGAGGATCAGTCTCCAGGTCTCACCGCAACACGTGCCCTCTTTGAGGGAGGACACGATTTGTTATTTCATTCTTTCATTATAGAGCCATGCTGTTCCATAAACAAAGCTCCATTGTCTTTTGCATTTCATATTGATATTTAAATATCAATGCACCCATAATTCATGAGTTGCTCATGGGGTTGGAGTAGAAATTTGAAACCTAGCCATCCTTTGAAATTTGCACTTACCTGAATTTTGCAATGCCCTTCTCCAATGAAACAATGCTCTATAGGAATGCATGTATTAGGGTAAAGTGTGCATAAAAATAACTATATTAGTGAAAACAACATACTGACATACACCCCATTAGGGGAAATTTCTTGAAAAAATGAGTCAAAGTTGCATGCCAAAATATGTTCGCATTAAAATTAGCACTAAAATGCTGGTGAATTTTCATGAGGCTTTTTTTTTTTAATGCTAATTGCTGCAGAATTGTGGAGAGCTGAATTTATAACTGGGGAAAATGAGAAACGGAGAGAACCGAAATTGGCAGTTGCTTCTGTCCCTAGTGGCTCACCAGGGTGTGCATGTGTGAAACCACAGCAATAACCTCCCCGTAGTAGACTTGTTTCTGCCAACAGGGAGGAATGAGGTGGCAGAAAAGTTGAGGCATGCACTGGCAAAGCCAATCCAGTTCAGTCCTCTTGTCACCACAACCTCACTGCTTCCTTTTCTGGCATGCAGTAGCGATACGCGTTCTGTTTAGGAGCAAGTCTCTTGAGACTCCCTCCTCTAACGGGGTGAGGCAAATTCACCCCGTGAGAGGGAGGACAATGACATTCTCCTAGTTTTTTCTCCAAATGTACATCTTTTGTCTTGGAGCATCATCCTTTCGTACATCGTGAAATCTGTCCCATCTTTTTCTTGACTATATCTTTGCTTTTTCCTCGTGGTTGTCAAAGGGTGCATTACATTCATCTTCCTGCCAGAACTATTCATTCATGCTGCACTATCTCTGCATTTTGAACATCTGTCTTCCACCATCCCTTTCAAGAGGTGGAAGAATTCCTCATATCATTCTCGGTTAAGGCATCACTAAAGTAGGTCAGATGTTGTCGGAGTTCATATGAAAGTAACAAAGTGAGACTGTTGCCAGATTTACTTCTTCACTGTGGTGCTTCCATAGTGTCCGATCTTACGTACTCTGCTGAACCACACATAATTGTAACTGAAAATGTAAAGGTCAGAAGGAATCCACAATGCATTAACAACATGTTGGCACTATGTCTTTGACAAAGGATGTTAAACTGTGAATACCAGGCTGGTCGCCCACCAAAGGATTTTGCATTATTCTTTTCTGCTTTTTAATACATCACTTCAGATGACATTATTCTTTAAATTTTCCCAAACGTTAATTGAAAAGTGTGTCTTTGAGAGTTAGAATTTTTGATAAACAAAAGCAACCAACCACCCATTGTAAGGAAGAAAGACCATCATTTAATTGATTGATTTTCAAGTTTTCTGAACATGAATTATGGCATACAAAGTACAGTGGTACCTCGGGTTACAAACCTTGGGTTGCAAACACTTCGGGTTATAGACTCCGCTAACCCGGAAGTAGTACCTCGGGTTAAGAACTTTACTTCAGGATGAGAACAGATATTGTGCAGTGGCGGTGCAGTGGCAGCGGGAGGCCCCATTACCTAAAGTGGTACCTCAGGTTAAGAACAGTTTCAGGTTAAGAACGGACTTCCGGAACGAATTAAGTACATAACCAGAGGTACCACTGTATTCAAACTTCACGGATATTAAGACCATAGCATGACAGTATGCCAAAAAGATGAAAAACTAACAATGAACAAAGGTAAGTAATATCCTGCACCCCCGTAACATTCACCAAATGTTCTCATAACCAATTTTAGCACAATATTTCTTTTGTCATCATCTGTTCCTGTAATACACTCAAAGCAAACTAGCCCTATAATGCAAGAAAGAACTTACTGCCTTAAAAATGACATTTTTTTTTAGCTTCTTCGGATATTTGGTTGAAAACTGATAATTTATTTTTACTTTAAAAAACAACAACAACAAAAACCTCAACAGTATAAATACTATCATCTCATCTTAAAGGACCTCTAAGTTGGTTCACAATAAAAGGCACAATAAGTTAGTCTGGGCTATACCTAGGTGGATGCATTAGGATCTATTATAGCATTTAAAGTGGAACGTGCCTGAGTGGTTCAGCCAATACCTTTCATGCTAAAGATCATGAGTTCAATCTTCGATATGTCCAGTTAAAATGGCTCAGGCAGCAGACCTGGGAAATGCCTCTGGCTGAGGCCCCTGAAAGCCAATGACATCAACAGACAGCACATTACATGTTAGAAGTTATTATCACTGGGCTGCTGTCAGGACAAACTGTATTTTAATGCTACTTATAGATGTGTGTTGATGCACTTTAATTATTGGTTCTAACTAGTTTGCTGTTTGTTTGTTTTTACTTTGTATTTTATAACCGCATTTCAAAATTTAAGCCAACTTGATCTTTGGGGGACGGCAATATATAAATATGTGAAATGAATAATAAATAAATAATGTGAGAATACATCTTCACTTTGCCCCATATAAGTCTACTTACCCTTTGGGTGTGGCAGCATTGCAGGCCGGTGATGCATCCTGGCACCCTCATCCGGGGATGGCCTGGCTGGCAAAGTGGACTGCAAGCTCACCTTGCTGGCTGGCGTTTTGGTTTCAAATCTGTCTGCAAACTGCCCAATGGGAGGCAGGCTTGGAGCCTGGGCCCTCCCAGGGGTGGGCCTAATGGCTGCCATTCTGTCTTAGGTAAAAAGTAAAATGCTCCACTTGGGGTTGCCATTATGAACCTACACGGACCCTAAGATCATCTTCTGAGGCCCTCCTTCGTGTGCCCACTCCTCAAGAGGTCCGGAGGGTGGCAACATGAGAACAGGGCCTTCTCTGCAGTGGCTCTCCATCTGTGGAATACTCTCCTCAGGGAAGTTCACCTGGCGCCTTCATTATACACCTTTAGGAGCCAGGCAAAAACATTCCTTTTTAACCAGGCCTTTGGTTGACCCAATTAACACCCTATGCCCTTTTAAAATGGTTTTGGGGGGGAGCTATTGGGTTGTTGTTTTTATTTCATTATGTATTTTGTGGTTTTACATCTTTATTTCATTCTGTGAACTGCCCTGAGACCCCCGGGTATAGGGCGGTATAATAATAATAATAATAATAATAATAATAATAATAATAATAATAATAATAATAATAATAATAGATGGTGGTGGTGGTGACTGCCTTCAACAGGAAACACCTCATGAGAGTGAGAGGGTACAGAAATGTTCTGCAGGGGGCCACTTTCCACCATCGTTGGGCATATTGCAGGTTGGAAATAAAAGAAAACCCTGTGCCATTGTGTTTCATGCTTTGCTAGGTTCTGTGATGTGACATTTGATTTCCCGTTTTCTATTTATTTCCCCTCCCCTCCCACAAGCCTGTGTAAGATTGGGTTCAGCTGAGCGGCGCAGCTTTTTGTACATAGATCTGCTGCCACACTGGTCCCAAATGATGAGAGCTTCAAAAGGGCTTAATGCCTCAAGTATTGTTCTCACACAGGCTTCATTCGTTCCAGTCCGGCTTGTGTGGGTGTAACATTTGGTAGATTGCACTCAGAGTAGGCAAACTGATATTTCATAAGTTGTTTGACTGTTTCTATAGCTGTACAAACAAAGCACATATAAGAGATACCATAGGGCAGTTTGTCAATCATCCCCATCCTCATGAATAGAATAAGGTTTAGTAATTTCCAATAGATTAACTATGACAAAAGGGATAGTAGTTAATTCAATAAATTAACACAATGTGAAGAACTCAGCTTTGATTTCATTTTCTTTTTTAAAAGCACCCCAAATGGGTACAATGGGTAGTGCAGTCTAAGTTATTAAATGGCCTCGGTCCTGTATACCTGAAGGAGCGTC
Organism: Darevskia mixta; assembly: GCA_034641385.1. NCBI lineage: Eukaryota > Metazoa > Chordata > Lepidosauria > Squamata > Lacertidae > Darevskia > Darevskia mixta. The sequence continues at coordinate 13,382,084 of JAWWNH010000042.1, read as the reverse complement.
TCCACCCCCATCGTTCAGACCGGACACTGAGATCCAGCGCCGAGGGCCTTCTGGTGGTTCCCTCACTGCGAGAAGCAAAGCTACAGGGAACCAGGCAGAGGGCCTTCTTGGTAGTGGCGCCCGCCCTGTGGAACGCCCTCCCAGCAGAGGTCAAAGAGATAAACAACTATCTGACATTCAGAAAATACCTGAAGTTTAGGGAAGTTTTTAACCTGTGATATTTTAATGTATTTTAATATCTGTTGGAGGTCGCCCAGAGTGGCTGGGGAGACCCGGCCAGATGGGCGGGGTACAAATAAAATTATTATTATTATTATTATTATTATTATTATTATTATTATTATTATTACTTTTAACATTGATATTTTATTTATTTCATAAAATATATACACTGCTTGATTGTAAAAGAAAAGAAAAGTGGTTTACAAAAAGATAAAAATGAGAAAACCAAGAAAAATTTGCCATGCTATAAAACAATGGTATTCAAAGTGTGTGGCAAGAGAGGATTGCAAGTGTGGCAGGAAGATTCAAAGACAATCAAAGAAACATTTAAACATTTGAGTGTACTATAGCATAGTATAGTATCAATTTTTTATTTATTTATTTGCAGAATATGGATAGATACCTTTTCAAAACAAGCAAGAGCATCAAGTGATAATGAGGACAATCCTGGTTGCATTTTTCAATGGATTTCTTCTTAATTAAAAATAAATAAATAAATAAATTGGTGTGGCACGAGGAATTTTTTTGTTCTGAAAGTGTGGCCCAGAGGAAAAAGTTTGAGAACCACTGCTTTAAAACATGCAAAATGTTAAGACAGCAAAACTGATTAAAATTCACACCAGCATTGCTAAGCATCTGGGTAGGAAGCATAAACAAGAATATTTTTAGTACGTGCCAGAAACAGTACAGTGAAGGCACCAGAAAGAGTACAGTGATATCAATAGGCAGGGAGTTCCAATGTACAGTATAGCTGCTGCTGCACCAAACAATATATTTCCTTTCCTTCAAGCAATGAATAGCTGTTGGTTGCCCATTATCCACATTCCCATTTTTCTATATCATCATTTATTTTGGGGAGGGTGGTAGCTGAGTGGTAGAGAGCATGTGCTTGACATAAAGAAAATCCCAGGTTTAATCCTTGGCATCTTCACATAGTTCCGTGAACATCACCTGCTGGAAACCCTGGAGATTCACTGTCAGTCATTGTGGACAATAATGAGTTTGATGGACCATTGGCTGACTCCGTATGATAGATATATGTTCCATAAAACAAATCCTACCTAATCTGAATTTCTTATTTCTCAAGATACTCCATGTCCTTTATTGTTCCACACATAAGATTTAATTAGTTTGTTAATTCAGATAGATGACAGATACATGGTTAGATAGATAGATAGATAGATAGATAGATAGATAGATAGATAGATGATACAGTGCTTTTTTTCTTTTAAAATATGTTTAGGGGTACTCTCATTTTGACTCAAGAAAATCACCATTTTATAGTTCAAATCGGGAAAAATAAATACAGTTGTTGGGACGGTTTTATGAGCCCACAAACACACCAATACACGTCGCACACCATGTTGGCATACCACAGGTGTCTCTGCGCCGGTTAGGGGCGACGTGCTGGCAAACCACGTCGCGCCGAACGTCGGAATGGCAGACACGTGTCAGGAACAACAAAGGTTAATGGCGGACGCATGGAAAAGTACCAGGAAGCACGAGATGAGCACGAGGAGGGTGCATGGGGGGAGCATGAGGAACAGTCACGTACGCAATGGCAGGGTCCTGGGTGAGGCTTGGGGGTGTCACCCTTTACCATACATGGGGTGGAAAGTTTTCAAAGTTTTCCCTTGTTTGGACCTGGGTTGTGCCAGTGCTAGTTAATGTTTAACATGTTGTAAAAACCTAATAAAAGGGGGCGTTCGCAAAGAGTCGAGGTCGCCTTCCCATACATACATCCTGTTTCCGAGTCTCGTTGCTTCGCCGCTCCCGCATACAGTAAATGGACAAAAGTACAAAGAACATGCATTACACCAGGAAAGGAAAGGAACCCACCATCGAAGGTGGTAACAACAATATTGACCAATTGCCATTCTAGATTCCAACTCCTACTTCACACATTAAACACTCGCTTCCGTCTGAGACTCAGGAAACGCCGTGCCAGGAAATGAGGTCACCATCAGGGGTAGCAACGGAACTGATGATTCACCGTGCTAGAAAATAAACTAAAATTTCATTTATTTCTTTTAGTTTCTTCTCCCATTAGATTCACAAAATGTTTAGGGGTATGCATAACCCTGCATCCCCTCCAGAAAAAAAAAGCACTGGATAGATAGATTATATATATCCAGTAGAGTAGAGACATAAGTCATCCTTATGTTCATTGCTGCAGATCTTTGTCACTCAAAAACTCCAGTTGATTTGGACTGCCTGGCTGTTTTTGTGTAGAATGTATAGACCCTGGCAAGTCCATGTCAGCAATGGTACCTGGGGACAACACTTAACCAACAAAGAATGGCAGTGTAAAAGAGCAAAGCCCCCAAATTGCATACTGGGTGCTTGAAGGTAGCAGTCTGCTGACAATAGCATCTAATTCTTTTTCACAGGAGACAAAAGGTTTCACCGTTATTCCATCTGCTTGGGAAGCAAACCAGAAAATAGAAAGAACAACCTCTCGACTCAGAACAGCTTGGCTTGCGTTGTAGACATTCTCAACAATGGACTGCAAAATAGAAAACACTTAAGGCTGCTTGCTTGGCTGTCTTGAATCACAAACACAATGCAATTTTATATATTATATATTATGTATTATGTATTATTATTATTATTATTATTATTATTATTTAGACACCAGGCAAGTAGTCACATTTTAAAGCAATATATTCCCTTTTCAACAAATGATAACTTTATAGGACAGAAATGCAAAAATCAAATCCAATGAATATTAATCTCTGCACATCATATACCTCTTATTTGTCTTTCAAAAACAATATGATGTTAGGGTTGTGGCTATTGATTCTGATTGCGTTTACTTCCTCAGATAAGTGTCTAATATAGTTCAATTGTTAGGAATATAGGAAGCTGCCTAATACTGACTCAGATCCTTGGTTCATCTTATTCAGTATTGTCTACACCAGGCTTCCTCAAACTCGGTCCTCCAGATGTTTTTGGCCTACAGTTCCCATGATCCCTAGCTAGCAGGACCAGTGGTCAGGGATGATGGGAATTGTAGTCTCAAAACATCTGGAGGGCTGAGTTTGAGGAAGCCTGGTCTACACAGACAGGCTGCAACTCTCCAGGGTTTCAGAAGGAATCTTTTTCCAGTCCTACCAGAGATCCTAAGGATTGAACCTAGGATCTTCTTCATGCAAATCAGGTGTTCTACCACTGAGGGCCCTTCCAGATTTTCCAAGTCCTCCTGCCTGCAAGCCTCTTACTGCAACTTACACTATGACTAGAATAGCTGTCTGGTATAATCTCCCTACCCCAACAAAATATCCCTGTGCAAACATCTTATCACCCCAGTCTTACTCAGAATTAGCCTTGCCTAACTCTAGATAGATTGGGCTGCAGCAGACACAGGATACTGTCACTTAGCCCCTGAATTTTATTACGGCCAGATTAAAACTTGGCAGGAGAGAAGAGCCCATGGTTGTTGTCCACACTATAGCAAAGCTGATGTTGTGCATTTTTATTCAGAAGTGAGCCCCATAGAGGTCAATAGGCTTACTCCTAAAGCTAAAACTACTGTCCCATCCCAGCTTTTTATTGAGGTCTATAGAGTCTGCTCTCCTTGCAAAACAAAATGGCAGCAGTAGCACTGCCTCAACCTAATTCCGAGTTGTTGTCAATGTGTTCCAGTTCTCTAATCTAGAGATTCTTCTTTAGATTAAATAATTGAGGAATTGCATAGGAAACCCAAAGCACTGCTATAAGACTAGAGATATTTATCGGATGGGGGGGATGATGATGAAGGAATTTAATTAGTGGAGGTAGTTTTCCTAAGCACTCATTTGCTCAATGAGCCATAGCTATTATTAACTTCTATTTTGATACCATTCTTCAAACAGTTTCAGGGTGACAAATTCTGATGCATTTCCTGTCCAATTATTCCTTCCGAGAACAATGTGATGCAATTAACAGATCTCAGGAATATGCTTGCAACTTGATTTTCTCAGAAGCGCTCAGTGATTACCATTAGCAGATAGATGATAATGAAATGAAAATATTGTCAAGGACCGGCTTAACAGCAAGCTCTTAAACTCAACGACGAAAATATATTCGGATCTAGTTGTTTCCCTCCACAAAATGTTAAATACTCTATTAGAAGCTAATTTGAGGAGGCAGTTTATAATTTCATCAGGCTTCTTGCTGTAGTCAGCAAAACAACTGGCTAAATATTGTGGTGTGTTTTAAAATAATAATAATGCAATTCTGTACCAGCTGTCTTATTTAAGGTACAAAGAAATTAATATGGTGGTCTTGGGTGTGTGTTTTTTAATTGCTTCCCTACATTTCATATTCTACCTTTTCCTCCATCATGGAAACCGAAGTGGCTTACAACTGGTTCTCAGGTGGTCGCCCATCCAAGCAGTGAACAGACCAAGCCCTGCCAGGTACCGTGTTTCCCCTATTTTAAGACACCGTCTTATATTTTTCCCCCTCAAAAAAACTCACTATGGCTTATTTTTGGGGATGTCTTATTTTTATTATGTAAGCCCAGCCCAGCCTTTTCCTTGGCGCCCTCCAGAACTGTGCCTATCACTATGGCTTATTTTCGGGGTACGGCTTATATTTTGCAAATGTGAAAAAATCCTGCTATGGCTTATTTTATGACTACGTCTTAAAATAGGGGGAACAGGGTAGGCAGACCGTGACCTATAGACTCGCTGTGCATGCAAGCTTGTGATCTCCCTTTCAGCTAATATTCTCTACTTTTTGACCCAGTTGACAGAGCTCAAGGAGACTCCAGGTTGCGTACTTGGGAAAACTGGATGCACTGGAATGTATAAAAGTCTTGCTTACTTTCAGCCTTCAGCTCTCTTTCCAGCTCTCCACCAATTTCTCAGCCCAACACCAGCATCCTACACCTGAGGGACCACTGCAAACTTCCAGAGCCTACTGCTTATGCTTCCCCCTTGTTGCTGCTGCATGTTCACCTGCCCTTTCTGAGCATGGAATATTGCGGAAATGGAACGTGCTCTATTCAGTTCCTCTGTGCTAGCTCATTGGCAGGTTGTGTAGATTGGGACATGCAAGGGGGCAGTGCTGGCAGCACCAAGGAGGAGACCTGACAGTATAGGTCATGGGTCGGCAAACTAAGGTCCAGGGGCTGGATCCAGCCCAATTGCCTTCTGGATCTGGCCCGCGGATGGTCCAGGAATCACTGCATGGATCGGTGTGGGGATTCTGATTGTTTGGGCTGCGCCATCCCCCCTCCCTCATACACACAGTGGAAGCGCCTCCTCTCTCCTCCTCCTGGCTTCTCCCCGCCCTGCCTAGAGGAGGAAAGGGGCTGGGCTTTGTTGAGCCATGGTTGGCTGAGCACCATTTTAAGCAGCCCCTCTCTGGAGCCAGCCCTTTCGTGCCGCACACCGTCCCTCCGCCGCTGTTGCCGCCAGCCCCTGTCATTCACAAGGCACAGGTAAGCAGCCACCGAGGCTCGTCCGGTGCTGTGGAGAAGGGAGCGGAGAGTCAGGGGGATTCCCCCCCCCAAAATATATAGTCTGGCCCCCCACAAGGTCTGAGGGACAGTGGACCAGCCCCCTGTGGAAAAAGTTTGCTGACCCCTGGTATAGGTCGCCAGAGCCAACAATCAGCACCAGTTCATGTGATTAGGTGATACCACTACAGGTTACTGAAATATACTACTTTAGGACTGTGCTGTCAAGGAGATAGATACTAAAGATAGCTACGGGCAATCAAAAAGGGTACAGCATGAAAGATGAAAGTAACTCATAGCAGAAAAATATGAGGAAATTTCCTTTTACAAAAAGAAAAGTTAATTAAGGACAGCAGGACTTTCTGTACTTTCCTCGGGATTTCTGTAGCAGAAACTTATAATTAAGTCTTTCACAGGTGCCACAGACAGTATTTTCAAGTTTATTTGACTGCCCGACCAAAAAGAGAGAAGAGGAAATAAAATAAAATAAAATTAAAATTAAAATTAAAAATGGCAATGTTGTTTGAAATCTTTGCTGATAAATTTGTCTTGAATGGATAGGACAGTGGGATGCTCATACTGAAAATGCAAGACTCATACCTACTTCACAGAGTCTCTTTCAGTGATGCTGACTGCATTGACTTATTGTAGATGTAGGTATGTCATTTTGTGTCTTACAGGGAGAGGGACCTGTAGAAAGATTTTAATAGAAGGAGGCATGATTCAGCGGGACCCAAAGCCTGCTTGTAAATAATTCAGTTAAATTGCAAATCAATCCATAATTTTAAAACAACAACAATAAATGGACCATTCATTTATGGTTATGAAATTAACAAAAGGAAATCAGAACTGTTAGCTGTGAATGTACTTTCCATTCAAGCTCTGTAGATTAGTCTGTCCCACTCTTTTGGAAAACACACTAATCAACTGCTTGAATTTCAGCATCTTTACAGAAGCTCCATAAAAAAAAATTGTCTCACACTGGCTAACTCTGTAAAAGAAGATCCGAAAAGGTGGGAATAATTACAGCTGAAATAAAGATAAATATTAAAGCCAAGCATTCTCTTGGGATGCTCCTGCCAAAAAAAGTGGTGATTAAAAAGGGAAGTAAAACCCTTTAAATTCTAACCTTTTCCATGGTCCTTGACAACTGTTTGCAGCTACTACTTTCACCCTCAGTTTTTGCACCATCTCCCTTCCCCCATTTCATTGCTCCCCAAGCAATTCCATCAAATCTAGGATCACATTTTGCAGGCATGTCAAACAGGTAGATCGTGATCTACTGGTAGATCACTGGATGTCTGTGGTAGATCACTGGTAGATCACTGGCTCCCCCCAAAGAAGCTCAGCCAGTTTGGCTCCCCTAAAAAAAGTTGAAGAACTTTGGCTTACTTCCTCCCCTCAAAAAGCTCAACAACTTTGACTCGAACCCCCCCCCAAAAAAACGGGACTTCCCTCCTCCCTAAAAAAGCTCAACAACTCAACAACTTAGACCTGAACCCCTAAAAAAGGAGCTAGATCACTGCCAGTTTCTCTTGGGTGTTGGCCACCCCTGACATATTGGGTGTGATGGCATCATATGATCACATATCTAATCAGAGATTGGCTACATAACAATATCATTAAGCTCAAATTAAACCTATTAGCAATGAAGGCAATGCTTTCTATATTGGTCACAAGAGTGATCGTATCATATCCAGGATGACCCAACAAAAAGTATTCACGTCCTTTCACAACAAACCCTAGAAAATTGTCCCTGAAAAGGAGGGAGCTCATTTCAATGTTGGTACAGATTTTCATGAAAAGGGTCTTCCTTTCATTGCAGTCCTAATGAATATTCTTAAGGGTTTCTTTTTAATTGAACATAATTACAATATTTGCACAGCACATTATGTTATTCTCAGTGAATGATATAATTAATGTGTATATTGTAGGACAGTGAAAGCAACGATATCGTAAAAAAAAAAATCCAAAGAAAAGACAGCAAATGGAGGGCTAATTTATCTGAATTTTACAGAGCATCTTCTACGCTAGCAGTGTTTCAGCTACTTTTTTTGTAAGCCAGAAAACATCTGTGGAAACAGGAATAATGATAGCAATACCAATGCAGTATCTACTTTGGATTCCAGAGAGGATCAGGCCTCCCTGTTTGATAAACAAAGTAATGTTTGATGAATGTGCCCTTTATATCTGTGAAATATAATCCTAACTTTAATTGGAATATTTAATAGTGTGTGTGTGTGTGTGAAATAGTTTTTCATGTGTCTGCATTTTCAAGGAATAATCCAATAATGTAGAAAGAGGGAGATTAATTTCAGAACCCCATTCTGTCATTTCCTCCTCTCAAATTAAGCACATTTAAGCATGCTTTGTAGACAACAGGCCTTACCAGAAAACTGGCATTATGGAACAACTATCAATGTTCTACAGGAATTATGGGTAACAAACAATTTTATAAACCAAAAACTTATGGGTCCATAACATTGGCACTCAGCAAATTCACATAGTGAATTTATATGGACTCATATGCTACAAGTTTTAATAGCTGCAGCTATGAAAGATAAGTAGCTGCAGCTATGGAAGTTAACTTTTATAATATGTGGTTCAGATAGTACTTAACTGAAGGTTGTAGGAGATTAATAACATAAATATAAAAAGTGAGGAATGTGAGAGATGAAATATGGATCATGTAATAGCTATAAGGGGACCCAGGTGGCGCTGTGGGTTAAACCACAGAGCCTAGGGCTTGCTGATCAGAAGGCCGGCGGTTTGAATCCCTGCGATGGGGTGAGCTCCTGTTGCTCGGTCCCAGCTCCTGCCCACCTAGCAGTTCGAAGCATGTCAAAGTGCAAGTAGATAAATAGGTACCACTCCGGCGGGAAGGTAAACGGCATTTCCGTGCGCTGCTCTAGTTCGCCAGAAGCGGCTTTGTCATGCTGGCCACATGACCTGGAAGCTGTACGCCGGCTCTTGGCCAATAAAGCAAGATGAGCGCCGTAACCCCAGAGTCGGACATGACTGGACCCAATACCTTAATAGCTACAAAACAGGTATTGCAATAAAATCTAACCTTTCGGGGGGGGGCAATTTACAGATATAATGGGATACCTTTTACATTTACTTATAGGTTCTTTGATTACTTGGAACATTTGCCAGAATTATCTGGAATATAACTGTTAGAACAGAATGGGCATGTGGGAGGTATAATTCCTGGGACATGCCACTTGGGAGTAAAGAAAGGAACTTCTCTGGGGCCTGCCTGGATCACTGTCTTAAGATTGCAATGGGTTGTGGCCGAAAATGATGTTTATTTCAAAAAATGTTTGCACCGCTTGACTGTAGAAAACTTCAACACCTAAAGATGACCTGAGCCAGGTCAAGATTGCCTTTATCTAGTTAATAGGGAGATGTCATTAGCCTCCTGCCATAATGAAATGGCCACACATTTTTATCTACTGCATATCTCCTTTGTTTTAAAGTTAATATAGTTTTGGTGCTACCTAACCCAGTATCAACCACCTTGCCTCTTTATTCCGGTTTTAGGTGCAACGATATCTCAATTCTCTAAACAATAAAAACATTATTGAAGCTACGGTCAGTGTTTGGACTGACAAAATTAACCTATCATGAAAGACCACACCAGGGAAAATGCCTTTTATAATTTCAGAATGAATGGGAATTATTTGTTGCATATTGGGAATATAAGATTCTCTTTAAGATTTTACCCCTCCCCATGCAATTTATTGTACTTTTAGAATGAAATGCATACTGTAGGGATATTTCATTAAAATATATATATCATAACATAACACTGTATTTTCTCTATATTATGTTAACTACTTTTTCTCAGAAGATGTTTCTCTGACAAAAAAGTTTCTTCCTTCCTTCCTTCCATTCCTCTCTGAACAACATTTTGGAAGGTAGCCGAGTCCAGGACATTGTAGAGGATATGATATGGTGAGCGCAATTGGTGCAATATTAGTGGCAACAGCAGAAAAAATAAAGTTTTAGGATAGGGGGATGCTTCCTTTGCTCGCTGGCCACATCAAGTCTGCTAAGCAAATGCCTACAGCCTGTAAACCCCATGAATCAATTTCACAGACAACCAGGCTCTGTTCCCAGGTGGACAACATCAGGATACAGATCAATACTCTGTTGAGAAGAGGGAGGGGGGAAATGATTCCTGATCCCAGCAATGGGGTGGTTTCACACACTCTACCCATCGCAGCACCAGGATCATGATGGCTAATTCTGGTGAACAGGGATGGCCAAAAAGGATCTGCATCCCCAACATGGTGTTTGGATGGGATTCCCCCCTCTTCTTGATTATCAGAATGAAATGATGGCTAGGAAAGGTGTTGATGGTGATAGCTATCCCAATTTCACAATGATGGTGATGGAAAGTTCTTGTTCTCCTCATCAGATTGATCTGATGAGCAGCAGAAAGGAGTGAGATGGGAAGAGTTGTTTGCACATTGTATGTGTGTAAGTGGCAGGGAGAACTGAATTTAGTATTTGTTGTTGTTTAGTCATTTAGTCATGTCAAACTCTTCATGACCCCATGGACCAGAGCATGCCAGGCACTCCTGTCTTCCACTGCCTCCCGCAGTTTGGTCAGACTCATGTTGGTAGCTTCGAGAACACTGTCCAACCATCTCGTCCTCTGTCGTCCCCTTCTCCTTGTGCCCTTAATCTTTCCCAACATCAGGGTCTTTTCCAGGGGGTCTTCTCTTCTCATGAGGTGGCCAAAGTATTGGAGCCTCAGCTTCAGGATCTGTCCTTCCAGTGAGCACTCAGAATTTAGTATAATATTTATATAGTAATTCAGAATGCTTCATATACAGAGATGCCTGAAGCAGTCTTGTATGATGAGGTTCTCCTGCAGGTATTATGCTTCAGATGGTTCTGGAGGATTGGATATAGAGACTTTCCTGGGACCACTTCATCACAATGGGGACCACAAATGTGAGATTTGAACTGGGGCCAAGTTAGTTATGTTCATTAATTCCAATAGTTCTACTCTTAGTGTTGGGTACAACTCCTTGGTTAGAAGTCCAGTTTCTTTACTCTGCTACACATAGGTTCAATGATCTGCTTTGTAAATAAACATCATGCTGTGTTGTAAAGCCAGTGCACAAGCCAGAAATATAGAGGCCTAAACAGAACCACAGGGACATTCCAGACTCTTACATTCAGAAAATACTATACCACTCCTCTGCATGTTGACCTTTGTAGGATCAGTTCTAGCCACCACTGTTGTCACTGCATTTTGCTGAAGCGAAACATATGGACAGTTTGGAGGTTCGAGCCTCAGGAAAGAAGTCAAGAAAATGTGAGGGGAATGAAGAAATGATGCTAAAATTAAGATTAAGGGTAAGAAGATTTCGCTCACTCCTGGCTTTAACCTTGAAGTTGGGCAGTATTTAAACATTTAATCCCCCCGAAGGGGTGACCATTACAAGGGGGCAGTTTTGCTTACTTTAGCAATGGCAGCTTTTGTGATGCATCACCCTTTTAAAAATCCCGTAGATATTGTTGTGGCTAGAAAAAGTGGCGGCAGTCTTCTCCTCTCATTTCTCTTGTCCTGTATTCCCTCTAGAACTTTAAATTAAAGCTCTGGCTGCTGGAGCTGTTGTTTTGACCACTGTGGTTTTAATTTAATATAATGGAGGGCATGAGGGGAATGGAAGAGGAGAGCAAGCTCACTGCTGCTGTCACAGGTGGTGGCATTAAAAGCTTTTTAAAAGGAGCTCCTGTCATTTGGAGGGAAAGCAGGCCTCCATGCAGCTCAGCTTGCAAACCAATCCCCACAAACTGAACCAGCCGTCTACAGATTGGGGTCAGCCAGTTCAATACAGCCTTAATGAAGAATAATGAAATTTCTTTTTAAGTTACCACAGAATATCACTTAAAGTGATACCTGAGGCAAATCAACAGGTTCCTGTTCGGGCACAATGCCTATGGAATTGGGAAGGAATACAAATTATGGTTAAGTTCAGATATCAACGTGACATACCATTTGTGTAGATCCACACTAACGTGCACATACATTAAACCACGGCCAGAAGGAAGTATTTTATTTTATTGATACATGTATCAGGAAATAAAAGCTGGGAATAGCTCTTCGTTATATGTATCATTTAGCAAAGCAAAATCATGGTAACCATTGCAACGTTGCAAAGCATATGCAATGCATAGTTGTACATGGGAGTGAAATGAAATGTATGAAAAATGTATCATAAGAATTTGTCACAAGGACATAGTTCTAGGTAAAGGTAAAGGGACCCCTGACCATTAGGTGCAGTCGTGTCCGACTCTGGGATTGCGGCACTCATCTCGCTTTATTGGCTGAGAGCCGGCGTACAGCTTCCAGGTCATGTGGCCAGCATGACTAAGCTGCTTCTGGCGAACCAGAGCAGGGCACGGAAATGCCGTTTACCTTCCCGCCGGAGTGGTTCCTAGTTATCTACTTGCACTTTGACGTGCTTTCGAACTGCTAGGTGGGCAGGAGCTGGGACCGAGCAACGAGAGCTCACCCCGTCGCAGGGATTTGAACTGCCGACCTTCTGATCAGCAAGCCCTAGGCTCTATGGTTTAACCCACAGCACCACCTGGGTCCCTACTGGGAGTAAATAAGAAAGGAAGCATGAAATGTCTTTGGTTTTGATTATCCGCATCTTTCCTAGGCAAATGTTTCTTAAGGCTCATAGAAAATGTATGTAATTTGAGCAGTGTGGTAGTATTAAAATGTTTTTTTTAAAAAAAATAAAAAAATAAGTTAATAGGATAAGGTACCAGAAAGGATTAACTACCACTAAATAGCAGTGGGGATTAGCCATTATCCTGTCTATACAGGCATCTTAACATAGCCAAAGCAGATAGAATGCAACAGGGCCATGCAAAAAATACACATCTCCCCCTTCCTTTCCTAAGCATATTAAAATCAGGTTGACTAAAGCCCATAGCTAAATAGCTCACGTGGCAAATAAGCCCTAACTTGCACAATGTAGAAAAGGTTGAGGTTTTGGGTGCCCTTAAGAAAGCTGTCCTGGCTGAGTCCTGTCATACTGCTCCTGCTATCTCCCACTGACATTTTTCCATTTCCTGTGGGCTTCGTTCCCTTTGCTGCCTAGAGAGAAAGGGCAAATAAGCAGGTTTCTTCTCCTTCTCCTTGGATCACTCACTCGGGGATCATGCAAACGTCTGTTTGTCTCATGATTTCTAGACACAGGTCTGAGTGGTTCTCCTTTTGTCCTGCCACTTTCCCCAGGAAAACTTTTGGTTCACTGCTGGATCAGAAGAAATGTCAATCCGGTTTTCTGCATATTGACGTTTATTCTGACTCAGCAGTAAACAATGGGATTTCCTTGGGCACAGGCAGGTTTAGGGCAGCACGACCAGTTTCGTCACACTGGGTGCTGAACTGAGGTGGGCATCACAACTATGACCTAGCGCATGTGTAGAACAGAAAGTGAGAAGGGCACAGTTGAAATTTGAAAGAGCAAAGTTTATCCCTTCCTGGGGGATGTGGAGGGATGAAAGGAAAACCTTTTCAAATACTAGGCAGAGGGCCTTCTCAGTAGTAGCACCTGCCTGTAGAACACCCTCCCACCAGATGTCAAGGAAATAAATAACTATCTGACTTTTAGAAGACATCTGAAAGCAGCCCTGTTTAGAGAAGTTTTTAATGTTTGATGGTTTATCATGTTTTAAATATTCTGTTGGGAGCTGCCCAGAGTGACTGGGGAAACACAGCCAGATGGGTAGGGTAATAATAATAATAATAATAATAATAATAATAATAATAATAATAGTCAGTGCTTTTTCTGGAGGGACACAGGGGTACACATACCCCTAAACATTTTGTGAATCTAAGTTTGGCCTCATCGAGGGGAAGTATTTCAATATGAGTAGGAAAATGACAGTACCCCTAAACATTTTTTTAGGGGGGAAAAGCACTGATAATAATAAATTTGAGTTCCACCTCCCCACGATGACATGACTTCCTCCTCCACCACCACCTGTAGCAACAGGATGCTGGCCCTTTAAATTCTCAGATAAGGCGCTTCTTCTTCTTCTTCTTCTTCTTCTTCTTCTTCTTCTTCTATAACAGGTCATAGGTTATAGGCATCCTGCTATCTGGGTTTTGGGGTGTTGTCTCTGCCACCCTTCCAGGGCTCTCCAGACATAGAAGCAATCACATGGATCATTGAGATGCAAACATTCACAGAAAAAGGGATATGATCTTGGTTGCTCAACCCAGATCCTTTATGTGCACTAGGTATTGAAGCACCTCATCCTAGTTTGCCGCTCGACTCAAGGAACTACCCAGAGCTTTGGACTTCAAAGATTTAAGGGAAGCCTAAGCCCTTGCATATGATTTAAGTGTGGATGTAATGATGTGATGTAGTACTCCTTGCATCACATTGGTTCTCCAAGGTTCCAAAGTTGGTCTGGTAATGGTTCTGATAGATGCTGTGCCTCCAGTGCCAATGCACAAAATGATGCATCTGGAAACCAGTTAATGTGTCAGTTGTGTTATGAACAAGCCACACCCACCTCTTAGCCCACTGATTATTGGCCAGTTCAGCCAGCAGGCTTACAATCCACTTCCCAGCTGACAAGGAAGCCCATTGTTGACTCCCCGCCAGACAAGAAACTTCCGTTGTTGCAGTCCCCATTTCAGATAGTGTAGTGGAAGTGGAATCTGGACTGCAGTGCTGCTGCATATACAGTAAGGTGAGCAGACCTGCCTAATGAAGTAATTGTTCTTCTGTTCTTCTGGAGTCTGCCATGGTACAAGGTGTGCACCTGTGCAAGTAAATGGACAAAGGACCCACTTAAGAATTTTACAGAGGTAGGGGGATATTTTCATAGGAATGCTAGAGAAATTCGACAAATTTCGATATGAACTAACCTGAACTGCACATCTCAGACTAACATAAGGATTGGAACTTAGCTTTTAATCAGTGTTTGTACTTCCCAAATGTCCCAACACAATTTTCAGCTCAAAAGCCTGAATCAAAACAGGTTTCAATATGTATATTTTGAAAGAAAATATGTCTAATTCATATCTTGAGAGAAAGTACATTAAAATATGCACTGAAATGGAAATGTTTGTGCAGCCTTTTTAAAAAATAAAAAGAAATAAAACCAAAATTCGTAGATTCAAGCAGAAACAGGATAGAACAGAATTGGGGGGGGGCATGCAAAATGATGCATACTGGAAATAAACTGACTTGCCCATCCCAACGTTTTCCTCAAGGTTTAAAAAGCCCATTCTTGGATATATTCAAGGTACTTTGCAAAACAGACATGTAGTGTAGCAGCACTTATTTTTTACTTTTCCATTCCTCAGAATCACTATAGCAACATCATTGGTAAAAGTTAAAGATCTATCTTTTTTTCCTCCTGTGAAAAGGGAGTGCGCTTGTTATGCCAGAGAGATTCTTCAAAGTTTGCAAAGTTCACGTTTCCAGTTATGACCTATAGGTTCACAATATTTCATATTCAGACACCTGCCTATACTGCACATAGCATCAACACTATATAGCAGTGAATACGCCCCATATAGACTCCTCGTTCTCACAAATGACACAGCCATGCAATTTGTCCCCAACTGTGGCTCTTCATTCTCTGAAGATACTTGCACAGGGCAGGGACTACTGAAGCCCTGTCTACTTTGAGCTTGGGAGAGAAATACCTTCTGATTATCTCCCAAATGTCAATGTCAATGCACGAGGGCTGGGGAACTGCACAAGCAAAGTAGTTGGCTACACTGCACTGCTCTGTGGAATCCCATTCAACCCGCCAAATAATAATAACAATTATTATTATTATTATTATTATTATTATTATTATTATTATTATTATTTATTTGTACCCCGCCCATCTGGCCGGGTCTCCCCAGCCACTCTGGGCGGCTTCCAACAAATATCGAAATACATTAAAGTATCACAGATTAAAAACTTCCCTAAACAGGGCTGCCTTCAGGTATTTTCTAAATGTCAGGTAGTTGTTTATCGCTTTGACCTCTGATGGGAGGGTGTTCCACAGGGCGGGCGCCACTACCAAGAAGACCCTCTGCCTGTTTCCCTGTAGCTTTGCTTCTCGCAGTGAGGGAACCACTAGAAGGCCCTCAGCGCTGGATCTCAGTGTCCGGGCTGAACGGTGGGGGTGGAGACGCTCCTTCAGGTATACAGGACCGAGGCAAATAAGTTGCCGTCAGTGCACCTTTAAGGTTGGAGGTCCAAATGAACTTCTAGTTTGTTTATACATTGTGAATAGTATGAAGGCTAGCATTTCTGCAGTGTATTTCACATTCCCAACCCCAGCTGTATCATGAGGAATGCAATCCATAGACAACCTTATAAAGGAAACATGGAACAACAAGAGCGAGAATGGAATTGTAATCTGAGTTTTGGGACATCTTGTAACTGATATACCAGTGGCAAAAAAAGCAAAAAACAAAAACAAACCACAACTCCATGAGAGGTCTGACCCACAAGTGACTTGCATTAAGTCATATGACCAGAAGGTGTGGATAGAAGCCTTACCATGGAGGTTGTGTGCCATTGCTTTGAGTGTAATACATGGGTGTCCTTGAGGAAGCAAGAGGGCAGTTGGCAAACAAAGCAAGGGGGTAAAACAGTACGTTTCCGAGCACAATTCAAAGTGTTGGTGCTGACCTTTAAAGCCCTAAACAGCCTCAGTCCTTTATACCTGAAGGAGCATCTCCACCCCCACCGTTCAGCCCGGACACTGAGGTCCAGTGCCGAGGGCCTTCTGGTGGTTCCCTCACTGCGAGAAGCAAAGCTACAGGGAACCAGGTAGAGGGCCTTCTCGGTAGTGGCGCCCGCCCTGTGGAACGCCCTCCCATCAGAGGTCAAAGTGATAAACAACTACCTGACATTTAGAAAATACCTGAAGGCAGCCCTGTTTATGAAATATATCTGTGATATTTTAATGTATTTTGATATTTGTTTGAAGCCGCCCAGAGTGGCTGGGGAGACCCGGCCAGATGGGTGGGGTACAAATAATAAATGATTATAATTATGATTATGATTATGATTGCCAATGTGGATGAACCATAATTCCAAGATTTCCAGTTAGTACATTTCTAACATTTGCAGATATGAGGCAAAACATACAGGCATGGTTCTTCCTACTCTTTTATTATGTTAGAAACTGGCCTACTTTCCATTTCAATGTTTTTCCCCCCTTTGGCAAAACCCCTGGAAAAATCCCTGCAGCTGTCCATGCAGAGGTATTCCCATTGGACTCAATAGGACCGAAGTTTACCGTGCGTATGAGCGCGCAACACACACACACACACACCAATCTGAGGACAAGATAAGATTAAAAAATGGATGCCATTAGTTTGTAAAAGCATTTGTAGTGTCTAGGTCCTTCTCTCAACAAGCATCCCTTCCACTTTATTTGTTGGCTTTACTGGAAAGTGCATTGTTTTGATCTAGTAAGTCACAAGTCTTGCAGTAAGTCATGGTAAATGATTCAGAGACCAATTCAAGTGAAGGTTTCGAATACTAAGCAAGAGACCCTCGGCTGGTTTTTTTTTTGTAATTAAAATCACCTTTATAAGAGGATTCTTGTAAAAAAAAAATAGTGATGTAAAGGGAAGGAGAGAAGCAAAGGAGCTGAATGGCTTGAACACTGGCAAAACTGCATCAAACCCAACATTAATTTTATGAAATCTTCAGGTAATCCTGGGATTCAGGAGAAATAGAATGCAGGGCATAATGAACCAGCTAAATAATGAAGGAATTGATTGATTGAGATTTACTCTTCTCTAGTCTGGTTCTACTTCATGTAACTACTAGTACCAAGAAACTCGTGTGAGCTGAGAATAAAAGGCAGAAGAAGCTCAAGAGAGATTTGTGTGGAAGAGTGGGGAAATGGTCTCTCTCTTTCTATCTCTACATGCCCCAGCTTTTTGATAGCTTGTGCACTGAAGTCATGACCCCGTGGTAATAACATGAGTTTGTTGCTATGGAAATGATTCCTTCACCACAAATTAGTTTGACTTCACCTCAGGAACAAATAGGTGGAACAGAGCCCCATAGTGGGAGGAAACCTTTGTTTAAATGCAAATGAATCTGATAACTGGTGTGAGAGCATCACAAATGAGATCTATGTTCTGCGTCTGAGATCTTGTCTACAGATGTAGCAAAAAGAGATATGCACCATACCATCTATGGTTGTGTACACACAACCAGTTTAAGACATGGCTGGTCACACACACCCCAAATTCGGATCAAAGCTACTTTGGGGGGGAAACACATCAAAACACAGCATTTCATAAGAAATGACAGGATAGATACAGGATAGGTGTGGATTTTACCTAATGTTGTGTGTACATCACATCTCAAACCAGCAATGGGAGCACACTGGATGTAGAATAGCCAGGAGTGTGTAGTAGTGCATAGATCTCTGTTATCATTCATTCATTCATTCATTCATCATTTTATTTGTATGCCACCTTTCCTTAGTTAAAACAATGCTCAAGGTGGCTTACAACGTGACAAGATTTACATAATTACCAACATAACAAAAGTCATAAACAATAAATAAAACACATCAAAAAGTACACAACCAAATGGAAAACAATTTTCACATAAATCATAACATCTAAAACTAAGAATACAGCATTAATATCAATCACAATTTAAAATGACATAGATAAAAAAATAAAAGCAACTTAAAAACAAAAACAAAACAAAAACAAAAATGGAGCCCTCTCCATTGAGCAGCAGCAGTCCTTTATGGAGCCCGTCAGGGCCCACCCCAAGCCAGGTGGAGAGAAGCAGGGCAGGGCCCTTCAGGCTCCCAGCAGGTCAGTTATCACCATCCTTAGGGTGATGCAACCTGAGGCATTCCAAAGATTGTTGGACTACAACTCCCATCAGCCCCAGCCAACACAGCCAATGGTCAGGGAAGATGAGAATTGTAGTCTAGCAATATTGGAACCACATTGGCTATTCTTGATCTATATACGAATACGGAAACTTCCAGTGCAACCCTGATATGCACACAATGTCTCTCTCTCTCTCTCTCTCTCTCTCTCTCTCTCTCTCTCTCTCTCTCTCTCTGTGTGTGTGTGTGTGTGTGTGTGAATAATGCACATTCTGTGAATGGGGGAAAAATCCCCTTGATCTGGACAATGCTGGATACTGCGGAAAAGTGCCCCTTGAAAGTGAAGTTACATTTCGTTGCAAAGCTCCTCTACGTATTTTCTTCTTCTTTGCATGCATATCAACTTTGCCTCCAAAAACCAACAATTGACTCTTAAAATCAAACAGTTCCTTCTCTGAGGCCTCAGACACGAATCAGAAATATCCACTTTTCACATGTACCTCTGTTGATATTCATCATGGCTCAGCTGCTGCAGCAGCATCACTCTGTCTGCAGTCAAAGTGCAGAAGATGAGACTGCTCACAACCTCACACCTTCTGGTAGTGATATATCTCATCATTAGAAAACTAACTTGCTGTACGGTATCAAGGCTTCTCTTGTCAAGTTCACAGTCTTGTCATCACTTAGAGGTTTTATTATACCTTAAGTACAGTGGCCCATAATAGTCTATTTCAGAAGAAGCGAGCTGCTCCATTGTCGTGGTTTAATGCTTTGGATGTTCTGAAAAATATGTGAGCTGAGATACACTGCCAAAGTGGCCCACCATCCCTCTCCTTCACCTTACTCGAGAGAGTCCAATCAAAATTCCTCAGAGCCCTACTGCAGGTCCCCAGGTGTGTTTCTAACGCCTGGGTAAGACTAGAAACAGGGCAAATGAGAGTAGAGGCTCATATTAGACTCACCTCAATATACAAATGGCTGACCCTACAACTTCACCCTCGAGGCCTGGTCCCTCTGATTCTTCGAGATCAATTCCAGTCTGCCTGGCAGCTCGAGGTCCAGGCCGCTCTTCAGAGACTGGGCTTTTCACCCCAAGCCCTATTGACCATGGGCATAGACCAAGAGAGATCCGAGGTCAGACAACGAATTGTGGACACGGAGAGACAGTTGGACAGCACGAGGTCCCCGGATTACATCATAGCTGAAAACGAGAGATACATTGCTGCTCCGGCAGCGTATCTCTATTACCTCGAATCCAGAAAAACAAGAAGAGCTTTCACGCTCGCCCGAAGCTCGGCGTTGCCCTCGCCAGTGCTGTTAGGCTCCTTTGGAAAGATCCCATACGAACAGAGAATCTGCCCCTGCTCACTGGGGGAGGTGGGCAGCCCATTGCATCTATTTTTTAGATGCCCTCTGTACGATAAGGCACGAAAAGATACCATCACCCCCATTCTGGAGAATCTGGCCGACCTCCCAGAGAAGACCAAACTTAATGCCCTACTACTAGGAAAGGAGCAAAAGCTAACTCGGACGGTAGCCAGATTCTGCTCGCAGATCGGCAGGACCAGCCCTCCCTCTCAGAACAAGTCATCCAACGAAACAGCGAATTCGGTGTTGGACGGTGGGAAGTAGTCCCTTTGTTTGGATATAAAACTGAAGATCCAGAGCAGTACCTGGGAAAAGGCCAGTTGGATTCCCACTCTGAAAACATAGCCCCTCCAAACTCATAAGACTGTTATAGCCACCCCGAGTTTCAACCCCCAAAGCTCTGTTAAGCTTATCTAGGTTTAATAGCTGGTATATGACCGTAACAAAGTTATTGTATTGTATTGTATTGCAGGCGCAGACCATCCCCTGATTTAAATTAGTCTGTAAAAAAACCTAAACTCGGTTCCATGGGTAATTCTGGGTCACTTTTCTATGGGAGCTTATCTTAAGTTTTAAGTGCCCATACACTTTTTGCATCTATAAATTTTAATTTTACTGTTGTATATTGTTTTAAATGTTTGTTTTATATGCTTTATATGCTGGTCTCTGACCGTAATAAACTATCTATCTATCTATCTACACTGCCAAAGTAACTTGAAATATGATTGAAGGGCAGTGTAAAATACCCATATTGCAATACATTAATTGTTGCTAGAATGGTGCTATAATCACAAAATAATGCTGTAGAAAAATAGATGCTCTTAAGTGAAAGTGTCAGCCATAGTAGTCAAAGCTCCCCAAAGATTTAGTGGGATTTTGGTAGAATGTTACTGGTACTTTACCTCTACGCCATCTTCTGCTTTATAACAATGCAAGCAGGGCACTGCAACAAAATGTTGTTTGTATGGTGTGTGAGATTTCAGAGTTCCTCCATCTCTGGAAGGAAGCCTCCCTTGAATGGGAAAGCTGAGAAGGGGCAATGTTGAAGGGACAGATTGAGCCAATTGTCAGCTGACCCAATTTGTGGCTTCGAATACATCCCTCTTCACGTGAGAGGCTGTCCAGCCTGATCTGTTCATTCAAAGGCATCTCTCCTCCCTCTAAGCCTTCTCAGGCTCCCTCCATCTTAGGTCAGGGCCCAACAAGAGCCTGCACAATAACTTTTGGAAGGCTTCTGAACAAGCTTTGATGTAGAAGTGTTGTTTTTTTCCAGTGGTGGGGTGGGAGAGAGACTGACTCAGCTACACAGCTGCAAATAAAACATTTTAAATGTGTTGTGAAGTGCAATATACAAATGTGACACTAGTTGGCGACAGTGAGCTATGCAAAATTCAATGTATTTTTAAAAGGTTTTTTTAAAACAAAACAAGACAAAACATTTTCACAGTGTTTTTTACATGTGTGTAGATTCCACCTGGGTGAGTTACCTCTCATCTAGGAGTACTTCCCGTTATGAGTCACAAGACAACTGACTGTGACCCTGCAGAATACAGACTAGAAATTTGAGAACAGGCGGCACTGTGAGCAAGAACTAAGCATAGACCAGGAGATCCTGGGATTGTATCTGAAATCGGGTAAATACAAAAGGCGTTATTGAGACCACTTTACCTGTGTGAAATGGGTTCTTGTATATTTCTGCAGAGCACATCAGGAGATCCTGGGATAATAATAATAATAATAATAATAATAATAATAATAATAATAATAATAATAATAATAATTTATTATTTTTACCCCGCCCATCTGGCCGAGTTTCCTCAGCCACTCTGGGCAGTTTCCAGTCAAATGTTAAAACAATACAGCATTAAATATTAAAAACTTCCCTAAACAGGGATGGTCCTCTGCAAAAAGGTCACAGCAGTGCAAAGGACCTTGAGTATTTTCTCTGTGTCCCACTGATGGGGAGAGTATGTTTTGCAGTGATGCAGGAAAGAGCTTTCTGTATGTTGACACCCTGCTTGTGGAAGATCACCTGCTAGATGAACATTGAGCACCAACAGTTCTATCTTTTCAGGACGCGGGTGGCGCTGTGGTCTACACCACTGAGCCTCTTGGGCTTTCTCATCGGAAGGTCGGCAGTTCGAATCTGTGCAACGGGGTGATCTCCCGTTGCTCTGTCCCAGCTCCTGCCAACCTAGCAGTTCGAAAGCATGCCAGTGCAACTAGTACCGCTGCGGCGGGAAGGTAAACTGCTTCCATGCACTCTGGCTTCCGTCACGGTGTCCTGTTGCTCCAGAAGCGGTTTAGTCATGCTGGCCACATGACCTGGAAAGCTGTCTGTGGACAAACACCGGCTCCCTCGGCCTGAAGCGAGATGAGTGCCGCACTCTTTAGTTGCCTTTGACTGGACTTAACCGTCCATGGGTCATTTACCTTTACTTTTTTTTTTTTTACCTTTTCAGGACCAAGTGAAAAAATTTATTGTGTTTGCCGTGGATAAGCAGATATACATATATATGAGAGGGAGAAAGAGAGAGAGATGTTCGCTCTTCAATGGTTTTATAGCTTTGCCGCAATCATTGATAACCTGACTTCAAGATCTATTGTGATGAAGGGTGTGCTGTAGATAGTTTTGTCTAATAAAATAAATAAAATATAGATGTGTATTTTGTAACTGCAGAAATGTACCTGAGTACAAAATAATGTGAGGATGAGATTTGGACGTAAATGCAATAAATGAAACGGCACTGAGTAGAACAGAAATTGCATGGTCAATGAGGGCAGGAGGGGCTAATCTTGCTATGTTTTATTCATTGAATTCTCAACACATTTTCGCTCACAAGACACCAAAAACACCCCAGGATTATCTCACTGGAACAAAGCCCCATTGATTGATTGTGTCGTGTGACACAATTGTCATCTGCCTGCAGCTCTGCAGATATGAGCCATTTCATAAACGTCACTGCATGCAGCACAATTATTATATTTAGATTTGATCTATTTGTCCTTGTTGGCTGGGCTTTACCTACAGTCACTTTGACTGATGAGTGAGCTACACAGGCTATTTCCCTACGATTGTATGTAGCTTTGTAGAACGTTGGCCCCAACACCTAATTTCTCACTTCTGAGATAATACTGACTTGAATTTTCCATGCTATTTTGACACACCTTGGTGAAGACTAAATGTGTTTCCTCTAGCTACTGATATGCTTCGTCCTGACAGACTACAAATCACTTTACTGCTGCTGTATTCTGTTTGGCTGGTTCCAACTTCATTATTCCAGCCTTCCGTTGCCTATGCCAATCTGATATTGTCTTAAATGACTTGGAATATTTGGAGGCATCACACTGACTTCTTTGAGTATCATGGTCCAAAAATAAACCTAAAGAGTACATTATTATTAGGAATATAGGATGCAAAATAAATCTAAAGAAGGTGTATGAGCTATAGCTCTTTGTCTTGGAACAGAGGCAGATTTAGGGCAGCATGAATGGTTCTACTGCACTGGGCATTGAGCCTGAGGGGTGCTGCAGGGCATTGCAACAATGACGTAGTGAATTGGGAAGAACGGAAGGTGAGAGGTGGCGGGGCACTGAATTTTGGCCTCACACAGACCGCTGTTGAAATGTGAAATACCAAAGTCTGCCCCTGTTAGGAAAACCAATGCAATTTGTTAAGCTTCCCTGCTCCCCACACCCCCTTGAAATTTAGGGTCTAGTCCATGAGTAGGCAAACTAAGGCCCGGGGGCCTGATCCGGCCCAATCGACTTCTAAATCCGGCCTGGGGATGGTCTGGGAATCAGTATGTTTTTACATGAGTAGAATGTGTCCTTTTATTTAAAATGCACCTCTGGGTTATTTGTGGGGTATAGGACTTCATTCATCCCCCCCCCCCCAAAAAATATAGTCCGGCCCCCCACAAGGTCTGAGGAACAGTGGCCCCCTGCTGAAAAAAATTGCTGACCCCTGGTCTAGTCTGTGGAGGTTATTGCTCTTTCAGACTTTTAGAAGACATCTGAAGGCAGCCCCATTTTGGGAAGTTTTTAATGTTTTATTGTATTTTTAATATTTTATTGGAAGCCACTCAGAGTGGCTGGAAAAACCCAGCCAGATAGGCAGGGTAATAATAAGAAATTATTATTTGTTGTTGTTTAGTCGTTTAGTCGTTTAGCCGACTCTTCGTGACGTTTAGCCGACTCTTCGTGAGTGCAAGGCACTCCTGTCTTCCACTGCCTCCCGCAGTTTGGTCAGACTCATGTTGGTAGCTTCGAGAACACTGTCCAACTATCTCATCCTCTGTCGTCCCCTTCTCCTTGTGCCCTCAATCTTTCCCAACATCAGGGTCGTTTCCAAGGAGTCTTCTCTTCTCATGAGGTGGCCAAAGTATTGGAGCCTCAGCTTCAGGATCTGACCTAATAATAATAATAATAATAATAATAATAATAATAAGGCTGGGAGAGGCAGGAATTGGGGATTTGATGGAGCTATTCAGAATTTTATACAAGAGTAGAGTTAAAATCTTAAATCAGGTTCAACAATATAATTATCAACTTCTACTAGACAACCTTTTTTTACTATTTTTTTGAGGATTAATTTTTGGTCTTTCTCATGTGATGCAGCTTTCTCTCTCCCTCTCTTTAAATGTAACCAATAGTGCTGGCAATTATAGCTGACACTGTACTTTAATTATTGTCTTTGTTTTTGTGTCATCTGTGTGTCTACCCACCTCACCCAGGAGGATGCCGCCTCTCTCGGAGAAACAATGCCCATAATAAATAATCAAAGGCCTACAGAATTTCAAGTTCTCCTTGAACAAAGCACAAGACTCTCATCTCTTTTCCTTTGACTTTTGGGGAAGCATATAAATACAGCACATAATCCTTTCCCTTGTAGTGAATTGTTTAAAGAAGGGTAAGGCAGAAATCCTAGAATTAGAGGCAGAGTTCAAAAGCCTCATACCGCCAGCTCCATGGTCCTTTAGTGATGTGACCCCCAGGGAGCTAACCAAAGCAAAATTGCCTTCAATAATTTATTTAACTGCCAAGGACTTTAGGTTTGTTTAAGGCAATGTCAGAAATATTGTTAGCAGAGATTGGAGGGGAAGGGGGAAGAGGAGAAGAAGAAAAACCATGATACTTGCTGTTAAATTTGTTTCAGAACAGTCCCACTAGGCAATCTGCGGGAGAAATGCCTCAGACATGGATTTGTGTATTCCTAGGTAATTGGATATTTCCGTTTGGTTCTCTGTCTCTTTCCTCCCCCAACTCCATTTTGCC
This sequence comes from Darevskia mixta, assembly GCA_034641385.1. Taxonomy (NCBI): domain Eukaryota; kingdom Metazoa; phylum Chordata; class Lepidosauria; order Squamata; family Lacertidae; genus Darevskia; species Darevskia mixta. The sequence continues at coordinate 13,356,898 of JAWWNH010000042.1, read as the reverse complement.
TCAGTAGTTCTGTCTATCGTGCTCTTGAAGCAGTAAATCACATAACTTCCATAATTGCCCTTCCTATCAGTTCAGAATTTAGATAGGAATATTTAGAAATGCCCGTTTCCTTTGAGAAGAAACTTTTAAAGAGCAATTTCTGGTAAATCACCAGGGAAAGACTTTTTTCCCCCCTACCCCCACCTCATTTTTCTTTCCCCACTACGTTGTATAACACCCACACATCCACACTTGCTCTGGTTTTCAGAAAGCTTTCTTCTCTCTCTCTCTCTTTTTACGTATGCTGGAGATAAAATGTTTTCTTAACACTTAATGAGATCAGAGAACCATGTTTAATGTGTTTAAAAGAACCTTGATCTGCAGACATGTTTCACCTAGTCTCATTGATTAGCCAGAACTGAAGATTTATCCAAAGATAGAGATCTGATGGCTTAAAAAAGACACACAACCTAATTCCACAGCTGCTAATTCGTTGCTGTCAGTCTAACTTTTCAGATGGTAACTCAGCAACACGCTCTGCTAGTGTGGAATGCAGGTGCCTACTTATTAGGCACTATTTTTCTCATCGTTGCACCTTTGCTCCAGAACATTCTCTTATGTTTCATTCAGCTTCGGCATTACATGTTTTAAACCTGGAAACCTTAGAAACGATGCCTGCTCTTTTAACGACCAGCAGGATACGGCAGTGCAAGAATATTGCTTCAAAGAAAGAGAGAAGAAACAAGGGGGGAAATTCAAGGAATCCAACCCATCCCAATTGGTTGCATTTTAAGCACCACAACATATGAGGTCATTGGAAGATGTTCACTGGAGCATCCAACTCTGTGGTTTGTTTCTGAGAGCCACAACCCAACATGGCAGTGTTGTTTGGGTAGGCATTTTGTGTGAAGGGATATTCAGTCGCATGAGCCCTGACTTACACTGAGCCAGGTTCGCCACATTAGAAGAACTAGACCACTATTATAGACCTTCTTCTTCAGGAGCACCTCTCTTTAAGACCAAAATATTCTACACCTGGAGTGACTGTTTCTTTCAAGAATACTGTACACAGCTTGTAACACACCAAGTCAAACATAGCCACCAGCCATGATTTGGGGCCCACTGGTTGCTGGTATCTATCATCTATCTATCTATCTATCTATCTATCTATCTATCTATCTATCTATCTATCTATCATCTAATCTATCTATCTATCTATCTATCTATCATCTGTCTATATCTATCTGTCATCTATATCTATCTATCTATCTATCTATCTATCTATCTATCTATCTATCTCTATCTATCTATCTATCTATCATCTATCTATATCTATCTATCATATCTATCATCTCTCAATATCTATCTATCTATCTATCTATCTATCTATCTATCTATCCATCATCCATCCATCCATCCATCCCCCCCCTTGCAGTTCAAGGCAGCACAATCCCGGAGATTGTGGGACCACAGTGGGCAACTGTTCTGTTGGATTTGGCTTGCTGTTCTCATGATTTGCCAGCCTGTTTGATGGATATGAACAATGTCGAGTGAGATCTTCGAAGCTGGATGGTGTGCTCAGTAAGATTTCTAGTCGTCTGAGGAGAGGCTCAGAAACAGAAACAATTATGCAAAGGATAGAGATTCAAATTTGCAGTAACCAAATCCAGCTTTAAATTCTCTCTCTCTCTCTCTGTGTGTGTGTGTGTGTGTGTGTGGAGAGAGAGCACATAAAGCCCTAACTGTATGGGCTTTATGTGCTCTCTCTCTCCACACACACACACACACCTAGCTTATGGATTCACGTGCCTATGGAAGAACTCCAGGCTGCCTTCTTGTCCTTTTATGTCTGAAAGAAGGAATTTGACCATTGGGGGGGGTAGGGGAGAAAACTAAGAAAGTGTTGATTTATAGATTGCATACACATGCACACAGAGTTACAAAGGTATCTGTATGATAATCTCCCTGCATCGTTCTCCTTGTGATGGGGAAATATCCTTTCTCTTATCTTTGACATCACAGCAGGGTTTATTTGCACTCCCCTAAACCACTTTCTATGGGTCCTAGTGGGTGGCTAGCAAATACGAATCATCTAGTGAGGCTGAACGCAATGAGGAGACAGCCCCCGGTTATAAGATGGGGGAGAGAACACGGTGACTCAGAAGAAAGCAAATTAAAACATACAGGCTCCGTAATCAGGAAGGGTCAGGAAGAGAAAATGAAAATAGCAGAGGGGCTGGTTGACATTCACTCCTTATTTCACTCACTGGAATACAGCAGCAAGTTACTCCTGTGGGGGAAAATGTGTAATGCCCTCACAATACACAATACGTGTATGGGGCCAATTCTCTCTGTTTTCAAGTCCCTCACCAAAGCCCACCTTTTCTTTGGATTAACTATTTAGTCCCCCTACTAAAATGAAACCCCAGTGCACATCAGTAGCACACTCAGTTCATAGGCATTAGAATGGTGGGAGAGAAATCAGTATATTAGATACATACAGTGCTTTTTTTCTTAAAAAAATGTTTAGGGGTACTCTCATTTTCCCACTCGTATTGAAATACTGACCCTCAATGAGGCCAAACTTAGATTCACAAAATGTTTAGGGGTATGCATACCCCTGCGTACCCCCAGGGAAAAAAACACTGGGTACATACATACACCACGGTCAGAAAAGTAGTTTCTGCATGTGCCAAAGAGGGTAATGAGAGGCAGATGAGGCTCATCAACCTGGAATGGCAACCCACCTACGGGAAGGAAAACTCTGGTCTTAAACCTCCGCTGCCTTGTGGCTATACTCATTTGTGTAACAGGCTGGCAGAAATTAATTCTGATAACTCAAGATATAAATAATGAAAGCACATGCATGTACAAGACCAAAATCTGTGTATAATCTGGTATAAACTCACGAATAAACATGTGAATATTATCCGTTACAAAAGTCTATATGCTTAAAGGTTCATACATGGAGGTACATAGCAAGTATCACAAGTCCAGTGTCCTCCATATAAATTCAACTAACAGTCCCAAGTTCGGTGTCCTCCATATAATGCAAATAAAAGTTCCAACTGAAAGTTGAGCTTGATATGACAGTGATGATGCAACACTCCAAAGTATGAATGTAGTTTTCATGAAGATTCGGAGCAAGCAGGACAAGGATACCCGGATTATTTATCCCTGTTTCGCCACTTTCGGCTTCATCAGCAGCATAATAACTACATACTATAAAGAAACATAAACACCATTAGCTAACATCTATATACATGTCTAGCCTACAAAATTATATAATGTAATACATACCAATAACAGATAGTGAACACACAGAGACCCAACAGGTACTCCGAAGATTTGGGTAACAATTCCTTGTAAACTGGGAATATATATACATGAAAAGTAACACTGAGGATAACAGGTGTTGCTAATTATTATGTCCTTGTAAAGGTTCTTAAAGGAACCCACGAGTAAGAATATAACATAATGCAAGACATCAATTTTATACAGACAAGCTCAAAGCAGAGACTATACCGTAAAACAGTCTTATTTATATAGTTGTAAATTTATAAAAAACAATTATAATCAACATCTGTATTGAGCCCAGCAGGATGTAGTGTGTTTAGTAAGAAGATGAATCTTGCTTCTTTTTGCATAAGACGTCTCTTAGCTAGCTCCATTGGGCCTGAATAAGTCCCAATTACAAAATAAGTTAGATCCTGATCACTGTGTGACGCTTCCATAAAGTGTGCCACTAAAGGTGCATCTGTCACACAATTTCTGATTTGAGATCTGTGTTCTGAAATCCTGAAAGGAGAAGAAAAACCCTACAAAATCTGGTGTGGAATCCCTCAGACGGTTGAATTACACCCTGGAGAGGTCATTTTGGTGCTGCTGATGCAGCAAAAACAACACAGGAAGCAAACAGATACGAGTTACTGGCCTCTGAAGCTGCAGCAGGTATTTTGATTCCCCACTGGTTTGACTTCACCCCCTGAGGACCACTCCATTATCTCTTCAGACAGAGAAATGCCAGCAACAAGAACCTGAAGTAAGTTTACACACATTCTTCCTCTGTTACTTTTGGCTCTGTTTCCCCCTTTCTGCTGCTCTTCTTCCTTTTTCATCTTTCATTATTTCAACATTTCTAGAAGTAAGTTCTCATTGAGGCAGAGACCTGACTTTATGTTCTGTTAAAAAAATAATGTTATGTACATCAATGCTGCTATGTCTATTACGGTGATGACAGCTGCTACTACTAAAGCTTCTTGAGAGTAGAGTTGGGGGAGAACTTAAATTCAGTTTGCATTTAAAGACAAACTTATGGAATTTACGTTTTCCAAAAGAGACCTGAAACACAGCTACCCATTGAAATTTGCATCAATCTGAATTTTGCAATTTGTCTAAAACAGTATAACAAGGCAGAGAGAAAGCAGCAGAATTAGGAAAAACACCATGCAGGGACTGAAGGCTTATTTTCCTTTTTTCGTGGTGTTCCTACATCACACCAGCTATTTAAATGGTAACACTTCTTTGCAAGATGGTTTGAATTGCCAGTTAAAAGCAAAATATTGTATTTCAGCTGCTTAATATCTTCAGCTTCCTGTCTTTTTGCAAGTAAAACATGCACAGAAGTAATCACCATCTAGATCCGTGAACTTGCTCAAATAATTATGCATGGGTTTGCATAACTGCTGAACCTAATGTTTACTCTTTGGTGTGTGAATGTATTGATCAATACAGCTTTCCAATTAACTCTCTCTTTCTCATACACAGCATAGGTTGACCCAATATTATTAAGGAAAACCCTTAATAAAGAAATCAGACATCAAGAAGTGGCCAGGTCTATAACATGTCTTTCTACTATACAATGGTACCTCGGTTTGCAAACTTAATCCATTCCAGAAGTCCGTTCTTAAACCAAAGCGTTCTTAAACCAAGGCATGCTTTCCCATAGAAAGTAATGGAAAATGGATTAATCCGTTCCAGATGATGAAAAACAACCCCTAAAACAGCAATTTAACATGAATTTTACTATCTAACAATACCATTGATCCATACAATGAAGGCAATAATCAATGTACTGTACTATAAAATAAATAAGACAGTATTGTAGATGACAAAAATTAAAATTATTATTATTTTCTTACGTGCACTGATGATAGTCATTGTTTGGATGGGGGGCTTTTATCCATTTCTGCAGTCACACAATCAACCAGTAGCTGAACTGGGTTCCACACAGTCACAAAAACAAGTCACAAAAATGAAGTCACAAGCCACAGTCACAACTCAGTCCCATAAAACGAAGAACAAGTCACAGTAAAAAATAAAATAATGAACGAAAACGAAAAACAAAAGCAAAAACAAAAGCTCCAAATATTACCTCTGTGTTGTGTGGGTGCTCGGGACTCAACAGCCGACAGACTCTATAGGAAGCCTCCATTAGCAGTGTGGGACTCAATTTACAATTGGAACACACTCAACAGGAAGCGGAACATGTTCCACTTCCAAGGCAAAGTTCACAAACCAAAACACCTACTTTCGGGTTTGTAGCGTTCTTATTCCAAGTTGTTCATAAACTAAGCTGTTCTTAAACCAAGGTACCACTGTACTAGCTTTCTAGGTGGATGGAATGTGATATGTGAAGAAACACTCTAATATGTGGTTTTCACCCACAGTAGAGATTGAGTAGCCCATCCAAATGTCAACTCTTATCAAAACTCTTAAAGCTTCCTTCAAAATTCTCCAGAGGATTTACCTGAGAAAGATTATTTTGATTGGCCACCATTTCGCCTCGCTTAATAGAATTTATTGGCAATCCAAAGATACTTGGGATTTATTTAATTTATTTTAGCTCCTCTTCCAATTCTTATGATGCTTTGCCCATGCAGAAGCCTCCAAATGCATATTGAAGCTTTCCTTTAATTGAAATTTAATAGTATTTCTGACCTGCAGTCTGGAGTCCTTCAGCCCAGGAGAATGTCTACTCATACTGTAGCAAATTAAGAGGGAAAGGTTTCAACCATTTAACCCACTTCAGAATTGGATGAAATTGTTTTGTGGTAAGCATATCAGAGCTCCAACAGGAAAGCAATCATTTTCTTTTCCCTAGAAAGCCCTGTACTAACTTGTTTTTGGGATTTTTGAAAATTCAGAATTGGACTTCCCATAAAAAGAGATGCTTCCTGAAAATGAGTGGTTCCTGGAGGCTGCCATTATACCAGACAGCAGTTGCAATTCATAAAATGGTTGAATTACTGGAAAGCTGATGTTTCACACTTCAAAATTGGACTCACCATAAACATGGGAGTTTCGTGGAGGTTGCCGTTATAGCACAGAGCAGCTGCAATTCATAAAATTGATAAAATGGTAGAATTAAGGAGGAGAGGAGGAGCAAGTTTTACCAGGATTAATCTATATCTTCCATCTGTTATTTCACAGAAGTATTTTCTGTACATTTGCATTTCTGATGTTTTCATTTTAGGTTCCGAAGTAATGAGCTTGCATCATAAAAACATTATCGTTATCATTCTACTTATATATATATATAATAGGGGTCGGCAAGGTTTACCAGCCAAGGGCTGGATCACTCCCACGGAGATCGTCCGTGGGCCAGACTGGCACAGCGCGATGCCAGAAATTGCGTCTGCGCATGTCCGCGGCGCCGGAAATCGCTTCTGCGCATGCCCAGATACTGAAAATCGTGCCTGCGCAGAAGTGATTTTCGGCATCTGGACATGCACAGACGTGATTTCCGGTATCTGCGTGTGTGCAGATGTGATTTCCATCGCTGCTTGGCAAGTCCCCATACTTATTTATTGTGTTTTATCAGTGGAGGGGGGAAGGCACTTTCCCAAATTCCTTACTAAATATGCAACATATCATTGTTTACACCTCCAACAATTTTTTTTTTTCTTTTTGAAGCAGAACGTATCATTTCCCCGCATACTTGTCAATCAATAGCCTGACATTTGAAGACAAGCTTGATGGCAGGAAAATTTAGAGAGGTTTCACATTAAACTGAAACTTATATGCACTCTGATATAATTCCGAAGCATGACCTCAACACCCCCCCCTTTTTTGTAATATTCATGGCTGTATGAAAGGGACAGTATTATTTGCTATTTTGTAAGTGATTAGACTTGGCATTTGCTAAGCTACCAATTCAAAAACATAAGAAATATAGCATAAAGAGCAAATCAGGCAGTTTTTTCTTCTTGCCCTTTACACGCTGTCCAAGGATCATTTTGTAAAACCTTTTAGAGCATATGATTTTCACACATTTAGTAAATGTATATTTAGGTTTGTTGGAATTCCTACAGCAGGCAGTCAATCAAGCATCCATTGAAGAAAATGAAAAGACTCCTGTAGAGGAGTGCAGTTCTTTCTGTGTTAACAATAACATGCTTTATCTATTATGTTGGAAATGTGTGGTTCGGAACATGAAGGAAAGGAATGTATTTTTATTCCAACTCAGCCATGCTTTATACAGAAATGGCGAGGGAGTGTAAAAGAAAATAAATTGTGCATTGGGGGGGGAGGGTATGAAGTGCACCAATAGGTGAAAATATATTGATATATCATATTTTTCCATCTATAAGACACCCCCATGTATAAGACGCCCCCTATTTTGGGGGACTCCAATTTAAGAAAATGGGGGGAGATGGCCCCCGTGTATAAGACGTCCCCAAATTTTGGACATTATTTTTAGGGGGGAAACCTAGTCTTATACATGGAAAAATACGGTACATTTAAAATATCTATATACATAGCGATTGTTCATAGCTTTGGAGTGCAGCATCAATATAGCGCCTAGCTCTATTTTTCATCAAATCGAAGAACAGCTGCTCTGTCCCTTAATTTGTTCCTGAATGTGTTTATTACAGGGTGAATATCATGGTAGGGATGAGGTCCAACTAAATGAAATTTAATCCAGACAAGACATGTCAATTCTACATGTCTTATGTAGAATTACACCTTACCAGGAGAGAAGCATTGTCTCTGGGTTCTGCTCACGTGGCAGAAATGGCCGGAGGGTGGATATATGCTAGATCCAGCTGGTTGGTTGGTAGCCACTCAAGTGATCTGACCTCAGTCTGTAGTGAGCACAGCCTGTTTCTTTAAGAGACATGCTTGGTCTGTAATAGGGACTCGTTTCCTAGGCTGGGCCTGGTTCCCTCTACAGTTCAGTAGGAACTAGTTGGAACCTTAGTCTGACCTAAGTGGTGAGTCGTGTATGACTCTTGACGTTTTCCTGACTCCTGCTGCTTACCAATAATAGGGCAGACCTGTTGTAAGAATTTGTGGCTTCTCAGATTGCTGTCAATGGTCCAATGTTGATGCCACTCACATCTTCACTATTGCAATGTGGGGCTACCTTTGAAGGCTGTTCTGAAGTTGCAACTAATGCAAAATTATACGGCCCACAATTTGACAGAGAGGTATGCATCACTTACCATACTTTTCCATGCATAAGACGAGGTTTTCTTCTTCTAAAATAATGTTTAAAATTTGGGATCGTCTTATACTGTGGGGACGGGGGATTGGTTGCTGCCGCGAGCAGGAGATTGTCAGCGGCCATTTTGTGCTTGATTGGTGGCAATCCCCCCCCAAAAAAAGCTCAACAACTCCGGCAAATCCTCCCCCCATTTTCTTAATTTTGAGTCCCTAAAAATAAAGGGTGTTTTATACACGGGGGGGGGGGGGGTGTTATACACTGAAAAATACAGTATATTCTTGTAGGCTTCTAGGCTCCCTTCAACATATTACTTGATGGTTTGGAGTCCTCCTTCCATATATTTTTTCAAACTCCCCTAGATCTATAGCTGATACATTGATCTACCGGTATGTTCTGGCTTAAACAACAACAACAACATAATTACTACAGGAACATAGAATCATATGTCACATCTATATTCCAAAATACAAATCTACTGGTGCCTAACCAATTCCCTAATGATAGCATTTCAGTGGCTGGATAAAACATGGCTGTTAACAAGGGATTTTCATGCTGATAGTTGGGTATCAAACTTCAGGATGCCTTTTGGAGGGTTTGCCTTTAATTGTACTCCTGAGTCATTATTATCATTACTGTTATTCTATTTCTCAGAAACCTTTAAAAAAAGACTCAATGCAACTTACAGTAACCCTTCAGGTGCCAGGTATTCTTCACCTGGTTGTTTTCAAGGGCACACCTGAGTAATGTTAGGGGTGTCAGGCACCCTGGAAATTACATATCCCAGGGCTTGTTGCACTCGTGAGCAGGCTCTCAAGAGCCATGGGATATGTACTTTCCAGAGCGTCCAACATTCCTGCCAAGTACAGTGCTGTTTGGGAAAATTGCATGCGCCGTGGAAATGATGTACCTTATATGTCTTCAGAAATTTCTTTTCCATTCGGAACAAGGGAAGAACATTTCAGGTGTTTAGTTCATAGCACAACTGAGCATTACATGCTGGAGAAATTTGTATCTGAAATCAGGTAAATGTGAACTGTGTCACTGAGATCACTTTACTGGCGTGAAAAGGGTTCGTGTATATTTCTTTCTGTAGTGTACATCATTCTCATTCAGTGGGCATGGTATCCATTAGCAGCTTTCCAATTTCAAAAACATTGTGATAGATTTATGAGAAGTGAGAGAATGGCCACTTCAGGCTATGTTATTCATATCCCAATGCCAAGTGATTTTGAAAAAGAGAGAGAGACTTTTTTTCCCCCAGCAGCAAAGATGAGGAACATGATTATATAATAACCTGTTTTGAAAAAAGCCACGTTGTGCTCTGTGGGGGTCACTTAGCAAAGATTTTGAGTGAGAACAATTGGGTCAATGAAAAAACCATGCTTCCCCCAACTTCTTTCTTGGGGCAACAGGGGCCCCTTGGGTACAAAATTGGATCAAGTAAGATTATTCTCCTTTAAATAGCATGGCAAAAGAAAAAACCCACAATTGGAGGAAGTTTGAGGTCTTAAAAGCTTGTCCGCACAGTATGGGACTTCCTGCCCTGTAGGGTGATTCCTATTGAATTCAACTCACTGCTCAAAGGGAAGACTTTTCTTTTCACATGGTAGACAGTCTTTGAAAGAAGACACATAAGACATTGTTTCAAAGAGAGAGAAAATGTTTTTTGCTTGGATAGCTCTGAAAGATACAGGCCTACAAAGCCCAGCAAATATCCCCGAGACCTCTGCAGAAAGCATGTGAGTAATGGAAATTGATCATGTGCTTTCTCTTCCGACCTATTTATTTGTACATTTTGGCTCATGCAAAAGAAATGACGCCTCATAGCACGCAATGTATTAAAGTTCATTAACTTCCAGTGGATATGCTCCATAAAAAAACAAAAAAAGCTTTTTCTCAGGCCCAATAGAGATTATATGCAATTGCTTGTATCTTTTCCCCTCCACACACATACACACACACACACACACACACACACACACACACACAGAGAGAGAGAGAGAGAGAGAGAGAGAGAGAGAAACAGACACACACAGCCCCCAAAACAAAACCAGCTTGAGAGCCTCTGAGTTTGTGGAGAAAATGATGTAGTGGGAGGGCTCTCTAACTCATTCTCCTCTAGTTGTTTTTCTTCTCAAAATTAACTCCAGCTGTTTCATACACTCAAAGTCAGGGAAATGAAATATATGTAGATATAATGCAGATATCTTTATTTTCCCCCTCCTCTTAATTCAAATTGCAAATCCAGGCCTTTCCCATATCCACTGTAGTGGGTAGGTATCCAGAAAAGACAATAGGGTTGAGAATGTTATTGCCGGTTTGTACGATGAAGCTACCAATAGATGGATGAACAAGCTGGTGTGCATGTAAACCAACGGCTTGTGAAATGTAGAAATATTCAGGTGTGCATTACATGCTGTGCTTAGAGACATATGATGTAAATGTCATGGTGCACAATTAAGACAATTTCATGTAATGATATGAATTCACTGCAAAAAAAGTAATACTTTGGCTCTCCAGTGCAAATAGTGCATAGCCATTTCTGTAGACAAACATCTGAAATGTGTGTCAAAAGGAAGACTAAAAGGAAGAAGTTTGCCACACCCCTTTACTTTATTGTCATATGTCTTCATATGTTATACACTTTCATTATGCACCTTTAGGCACTAGGCAAAAACAATCCTCTTTAACCATGCCTTTGGCTGATTGACATCGAATACCCTTTTAAAACGTCTTGGGGAGGTGGAGGTTTATTGGACTGTTCTTGTTTTTATTGTGTATTGTGTATTTTGTCTTTTTATATTGAGATTTTATGTTGAGAACTACCCTGAGACCTGTGGGTATATGATGGTACACTACTACAACTACTACTATTACTACTACTACTAATATGTTTAAGTGGAAGAACCGTAATTCAGTGGATAGGCAGATGCTTTGTGTGCAAATTGCCCCAGGTTCATTCCCTGGCATTCCCAGGTACATCTATATGACTGGGTCTCTAGAGCAGTGTTTCCCAACCTCTTTCTGACCACTGCCCTCTTCTAACTTTGTTTCCTTCCTGTGACACCCCACCCTGTCCTACCGGTAGAAAGGTAGTTGTGTGGTGATGTCCCGACCCCTCCCGTGGTAAAATAAAGACACGGGCACAATAAGTAAGGTTAATGGGCATAAAAAGGCCACAAATTTATTGGTTACGGAAGTTGAGCAGTATTGGCTTAGGCATTGGACCTAACCGACTATATCCGACTCCAGCCCATTGTGCTGGCAGTCCGGGAAGGGTTAACCACTGATAGGGGAGCCCTGCTGATGCACATCAACTAGGAACTCATCCTGGGGCCCCCAATAGCGGACGTAGCATAGGCCCTCACCTTCCACAGCTTCGGACAGGGCCACACACCCCGGACTCCTTTAATGGAATACCCTTCAGCATTTTGGGGGAGGTGATGGCGCAAACTGCCCCCCCACCTTCAGCCTTACAGAAATAATCCAATGCCTAACCGCCAAGACCAAAGTTGTGACAAGTTGCTACGAGGTAGGTGAAAACCACCAGGCCAGAGCCAATTTGCCAAGTGGGAAAATTCCTACCAGGCCCCTCAATGGCGACTGACCAAGGTCCAGAGAAATGATGCCTATAGGGTGGGTGGGTGGGCGGGGAAAACCCGTAGCAGCTGGGAGCAAGAAGGCAAGAGGCAGGGCCCCAGCCGCGCACTTGCTTAAATGCAGCAAACCATGCCCCCAGACCGACCAGATTGTTCGCTCCAGGAGCGACGCGGTCGGAGCTCTGCCAATGGCTTCAGGGGATGGACAGTCATCCCCTGAACACGTGAAGGGCTCATGGCGCCTGCAACCCCCCCTCCTTGCCAGGGTGGAAGGGGCTCTATTTGAATGTTTTGTTTGGAAATAAATATTTTTTTATAATTTATACAAAATGCAATTTCATAAAATGATAGGAACATAATGAAATATTGTTGAAGCAGAAAAACATAGAACCCTAGCACTGGGAGGGACATGTCCCATTCCCTTCACAACAGAGGCCAAAATTGCGTCGACCACCCCCCCTCATCCAGAAGATTCGCCACTGTATCAGTCACCTCAATCATTGAAAGATTGCTAGAAGATTAATGCAATTATCTAGTGTTACTATCAAATTGCAACACTCAAATTTAATTTGGTGGTTGTTTCTCAAGCAAAACTTCTGAGGAATTTTGAGAAAAGTCCGATGAGTTCTGATGGGACTGGGGAAAAATTCTCAAGTGGTGTGTGGGAGTAGATGGGGACAGTTCTTTTAGGCTGTGGCTGAATTTTTCCTGAAGGGAAATTGAAAGTGACTTTCCTCCATCTCCCAGCCAAAACAGCTGGAGAATTTCAAAGGAACCCCAAAAGTGTTAATAAATGAGCAAAATTCAACGGAGCGTTCTTCGCATCCCTAAAATAATCCATTCTCAATGTGCATTTTATATCCAACCAGAAATAATAGGCTTATTAGAAACTATTCAGCAAGACAGATGCTTGTTAGCATGTAATGGCTTCAGCACTACATTCACAAACATGTCCTGGGATTGTCATTTGGTAACAAGTATTTAATTTCTATTCCATCCTGTTTCCTCACTGACTTGCATTCCCTCCCCCCAACCCCCCCCCCAAAAAAAACAATGCTCCATGAAAATTCACATTCAAATATATAGTTAAATAATATTTTAAATGTATTTTCTCTCAAGCATTTCTAAATATATTTTGACATATATGGAACAGCAACATTTGGAAAAGTGTGAAATACAATGGATAACTATGTTCCAGTTGTGCACATTACGCCAGAAAATACAGATCAAGTCAGTATCAGGATTCATAGACACCAAATTCCTCATGTTATATATAAAATTTCACAAGATTGTCTGCCCGGGTGAGTTATATTGTTATATATTGTTCTGCCATGTGACCTCAAAATTGCTTAAAGAAGCATAGGAAAAAGCTATGCTACAGGTCTTAATACTGCTGAAAAATGTAGGAGCAGGTCTTTACTTGGAGGTAAGAGTCAATTAACTTAATGGACTTAAGCCCCATCTGCACTACATATTTAAAGCTGTATCACGATACCACTTTCAACAGTCATGGCTTTCCCCAAGGAATAATGGGGATTATAAAGGTAAAAGTAAAGGGACCCCTGACTGTTAGGTCCAGTCGCGAACGATTCTAGGGTTGTGGCGCTCATCTCACTTTACTGACCGAGGGAGCCGGCGTACAGTCATGTGGCCAGCATGACTAAGCCGCTTCTGGTGAACCAGAGCAGTGCATGGAAACACTGTTTACCTTCCCGCCGGAGCGGTACCTATTTATCTACTTGCACTTTGATGTGCTTTCAAACTGCTAGATTGGCAGGAGCAGGGACCGAGCAACGAGAACTCAACCCGTCGTGGGGATTCGACCCATCAACCTTCTGATCGGCAAGCCCTAGGCTCTGTGGTTTAGACCACAGTGCCACTCTCTGACTTTTGTTGTCTGGGTTTCTGGAGGTTTTCCTGTTGTTATTCTGTCTCTCACAGCTATAATAAACCTACCATTAAAATTATGGACTGGTCATTTCTTTGTCAGAGGGCAAACGGGCAAATTTAGCAGGAGATCAAATACTTTCCCCCCTCACTGTATATGTATGTGTGTGTGTGTGTGTGTGTGTGTGTGTGTGTGTGTTGTTGTTGTTGTTGTTGTCATTTAGACATGTCTGACAATGGTAGGCAGTATCACCAAAATTAAATACTTGCAAGTCTCATTGATTTCAGTGAGAGAGTTGAGTATGTACTTTAATATCTTCCATTGAAATCGCTGGCTTTTAAAAATGCTTAACTTGAGACACCCCATGTCTGGGGGTTCAAACAGCACACATATATACCTGCATAAAGGTAATTTATATGCATATTACCTTTCCACAGTTCAAACCATGTTCAAGATGGCTCACCGCATGAAAAAGTAGAGTGTAAATGGCTAGAATGTAAATAAAATGTTAAAAAATGCACAACCAAACTGAACAATTTCCACATAAGTCAAAATAAGAGCTAAAATAAAGATATAGAACAACAACACCTGTCTAAACAACACCTCGGCCTAAGAGTCTGTTCAGTAGCATCAGCTTTTGTAGCTGGAGTCAGTCTGGTCCCCACCCTTCTGGCCAGGTGGGAAAAAGGCCTGCCAGGCAGGGAGCAGGTTCTTCAGGACTCACAGCCAACAAAAAAGCACCGTTACATTTCTTCAAAATCCACTTTTCCAAGGCTGCTTCTGGTGGTTTGCAAAGAGAATATAACAGTTTGGAACAATAAATCCTCCTTCTCCCACCTTTTGCATCTCGTGGCAAAAGTTTAAATGGAAGTATCACAAAAGAAAATGACTAGTTATACTCTCCAGTGAATGGTAATAGTGATAAATGGAATACGATCTGACAGTTTAAATTTAATGAGCGTGTCCCTGTTTTGTCTTAATAGAGGTAAATCATCCTAGGTTGAATAGTCAATTTACTCTCCCACACTAAGAATGGAGCAATGAAAGAAATCACTCACTAGTTGGGTGGAGAAGGGCTGACAGTTAAGTCTGCAAACAGCAATTCAAATTAGGTGTGAGTTGCGGCAGACTTTTGAGGATTTAAGACAGGTATAGCGCTAGAAAGGACCAGAACCTCTGCATGGTGTACTTCAGCGCTGAATTAATTAAAACACCAATTGTATTCATACACCTGAGACTTTTATTTACTCGGGGAAAGATACTTTATCGGCTTTGCAAGGTTTCACAGTGCTATCGAGGAAAATAAGAAGCTATTAAAGGTTATAGCTTTTGCCGGGGGAAGGCGGAATGGACGCAAGGTTAACAAGCCTCTTAAATTTTTCACTTATACCAAGAATGTTCACAAACATATCTACATCCCTCTGTGCATGTACATGTGTTTGTACTTAAAAATTTCAGGTCACCCATAAGCAAAGCCACCTGGGTAATAAAGCGTCGATACAAAACATTTAAAATGGCTTTTAAACAACACAGCAAAACAACAGCATAAACATGCAGCATGACAAGAGAGGGGGAGAAACCCCAAACCTTTCTTGCAATTGATATTTACCTGTTTAAAGTCCGTACAAAGAGCACATAGTCTTTGCTGCTGGGATAGCATCATATTTGAGGCCAGGTGAGCCTCTGACTTAAAATGTGATGCCATGACTCCAGTCACAAGCCAAATTTCAGATGATGTGGCATATGGAGGAGAGCCTCTGATGAGGAAGGCAACATTTCAGGAGGTTCATGTGGTATTTATTGTTATTTATTGCTTTGTTAGATGAGTACCAGTGCTTTCAGCTTTGGCTAGAAATGGGTAGGCTTTAAGAACTTGCAAGGTATGTTTTAGATGCTGTTGATTTTTGCATACACTTCAGCCTATATGGACATTTTAATGTATACACAATCAACTTGTGATATATAATCTCTCTCTCTCTCTCTCTCTCTCTCTCTCTGTGTGTGTGTGTGTGTGTGTCCTGCTCTTAAAATTCTGCAGCGGCAATGTTCTTTGATTGTGTTCAGTAAACATTGTGTAATTCAGATGAGTTATAATACACTGGTTATAATGCACTGCAGCCATTCCCTTATTAGTTATTTGTCTGCTTTCTTCATTACAGGAATCAGAAGGTAATGGGTCAAAATATTGATGATGGTGATGGATACCAGCCAGACCATACTATTTGCTGCAGGCACTTCCCTTCCATGTGCCACATTATTTATATAAACAGTAAGATTGTGCCAATTGTCACAAAAATGTTGTGTTTCTTTTGTCTCCTTGCTACTTTCAACTTCTGAGATAATTTTTCTATTAATGGAGTTTGCTATACAATATTATGCTTTTGGTTTTCATATGCTGTAAGCCATGGGTAGGCAAACTAAGTCCCTGGGGCCGGATGCGGCCCAATGGCCTCCTCAATCCGGCCCGCAGACGGTCCGGGAATCAGCATGTTTTTACATGTGTAGAATGTGTGTTTTTATTTAAAATGCATTTCTGGGTTATTTGTGGGGCATAGGAATTCGTTGATTCCCCCCCTTCAAAATATAGTCTGACCCCCCACAAGGTCTGAGGGACAGTGGACCGGCCCCCTGCTGAAAAAGTTTGCTGACCCCTGCTGTAAGCACTTGCACCAAAAGGCACCATACAATTCTCAAAATAAATAAAAGCAGTTTTATCATTGGCTTCAATTCGGTACCAGCCATGCTACAAACCAGCAAATCAGATATGATATTTGTTACCTGTCTGAACCCACTAAACCAATCTGAATGGAATGCCACTTAGGAGTAATAGATGCATCTCTGCTTTTGTAGAACTGGGATTTGTCAAGTGAAGGTATAACATTGTCAGGAGATTGCTTTCGTTTCATGTCATCTAATTCCACCTCATGTTATGGGAGTTAATTGCACAGACAAACACAGGATGTTTGCCATTAACTGGGTGTATTTTTAAACAATTAATTATTCCTGCAAATCTTAATCAGTATGCATGCGAAAAAGTAACACACAATTCTCTTTTCCCTATTATTTTCTGTTTGCCTAACATCTGCCTGCTCATAAGTGGCAGCGATAATGAATTCATCACTTTGGTATTTTATGGAGAAAATTAACAAGCCTCTCTTTAAAAAAAATAAAATTAAGCGCACTGTTCTTTAATGTTGTCCATTAAAAGCTCGTTTAGAAATAACCATGGGCCTATCTGCACACTAAAGAAAGAGTATATTCTCACAGCTTTTATTTCCAAGTATATTCAGTGAGCACATTCCCAACACGAATTTTGTTCTGCAAACTTCAGGCCTATCGAGAGGTGAATCTGCTGTGCTGTGCCTGCATCCCACAAGGCAGAGGACTCCTTCCTTGCTTCCATCTCTCCCTCCAAAATGCAAGCCTTTTGTAGCTCTTGTGGAACATGAACTACAAAGCAAAATGGTTCGGTACTATTCTGAGCATCTGCTTTGTGAGACATGAGCCTGCGCTTGCCTTTCAGTATTTTTAGCCAATGAGTGAGGTCACAGCTGTTGATGGATGTTTAGGAAAGCTTTTCTCTGGCTAAAGCAGCACTACTTGGTTAAATATTAGTGCCCGCTTTTAAGCATGCATATATATATTTCCCGAACAGGCATAATTTTACTTCTGCTGTGTTTCCTACATTGCAAAGCTTTGGCTATTTTCAAAATTATTCCAGTCATAACCTCTATGGAACACAAAAGATATGCAGATTTTATGCTTAATATGCTCGTAACTCTTTTCTTTGAAAAGCAATGACATCTTGGAAAAGAAAGTACAGTCTTTGTGCATTTGTGGCCTTTATTCACGAAGGTGAAGTGCCCCAAAAGCATTCTGCCTGCAAATTGTGAAATCAGCTCCTTGGGATAATAAGTTCTTGGTAAAGCAGCCATCCATTGTATGGAGTAGTCATAAACGGTACTCTATTACAGAATTAACCACATGGAAGTCAAAGAGCTAATTAGCAATTTGTATATATTAATGTAGGGTGGTTTAAAAAAAAAAAAAAAAGGTTTGACATGTCCATTCTATGCAGATCTGTGTCTTCTTTAGTTCTCTGTTTTGGCCATGAATTTTGCCATGTTTCGGCTATGTATGATAAGTCTAGTGCAACCATAGTAGGAACTGCTCAATGTTAAGTTTTGGGTTCCTCCCCGCCTTCCCATGCTTCTGTCTTCTGAAGATAGTTTATAAAGCTTGCCAAAACAATTACATGCTGTCAGAAGAGAAATGAAAAGTAAAGCAGTGAAGCAAAATATGGAACTATTG
The DNA here is from genome assembly GCA_034641385.1 of Darevskia mixta. Taxonomy (NCBI): domain Eukaryota; kingdom Metazoa; phylum Chordata; class Lepidosauria; order Squamata; family Lacertidae; genus Darevskia; species Darevskia mixta. Next base: position 13,338,672 of record JAWWNH010000042.1, on the reverse strand, counting down.
CAGCCTACAAACACACACACACAGAGAGAGGGAGAGGGGGAGAGAGAGAGAGAGAGAGAGAGAGAGAGAGAGAGAGAGAGAGAGAGAGAGATTTGAAGGAAATGCTGCAATGCAGAGAACCAGGGCTCAAACATGGAGGATAAAAGGAATATGTTCTACCAATACCATGAGATCTGGGAAGCCCAGGAGTGGGCTGTAATGACATTACCATGAAGAGGGAGGGCTATGAGGTGAAATTGCTTTAGGATATTTATGGAATTTTTTTCCTCCCTTTATCTATAGATTTGTTGTACAGATATTTTGAGATTTGCTAGAACCAATCAGAATAAGTGTCAGAGCAAAAAGAAATAACAATCTGTATAGTTGGCTCTGGCAGCAACTCTCTTTTGGAGAATATGCCTGTGAAATTAAAGCAAAACTTTCAGTTGGAAGAAGAAATTTGTGCTTTTCCTGTACTTTCTCAAAAACTACCAGTCCCAGAGTTCCTTGTGCAGAGGCAGAAAGGGGATAGAGTTTGTGAGAGGGACAAACGCCATCACAATGGAGGACATTGAACGCAGGGGCAGCAGCAGTATGTGTTGCTTGTAAGATTTGCAGACTGTGTGTGTGTGTGTGTGTGTGTGTGTGTGTATCACAGATATCCTACAGATCGTTCTGATGATTTCCCCAATGAAATCTAGCACCAAATATATATATTCAGTGTCTAGAACACCAAAAAGCTTTCTTCCTTTTGAGCAATTTGTTGGAATACTGCCTGCAAGTGATGAGAAAGAAATTTGGTTTGGCTCATATTAAAATGTGATATTACACCATAGTCCACATCCTGGTCCACTCTTTAAAGCTTTTGCTAAATTGTACTCCCCAAACAATAATCAAACACAGCTATCTGAAGAAGTGTGCATGCACACGAAAGCTCATACCAAGAACAAACTTAGTTGGTTTCTAAGGTGCCACTGGAAGGAATTTTTTTATTTTGTTTCAACTACGGCAGATCAACACGGCTACCTACCTGTAACAAACACAGTTATGTTTTGAAATTTGCACTTCTCTGAATTTTGCAATGCAAAAAATGTGCATAATAATGGAAAGTTTGCATAAGGCAGCGTTTCCCAACCGGTGTGCCGCGGCACAGTAGTGTGCCGCAAGACACCGGCTGCTGTTCCGCGGCTTCTTTCCCCCTCCGGGCGCGCCGCTTCCGGTGGGCGCGGGCGGGGCGACCGGCGGTGCCCTGGGCCGCTTCCGGGTCGGTCCGGGTGGCTGGCGCCGCGTCGCCTCGGCTCCGCTTCTCGCTCGCCGGCCGCCGCGGGCTGCCGGGCGCTTCGCCTGCTGCCTCTGCCGCGGTCGGGGACGGGCGGGAGGTGCCGGTGCCGCCGGGCTCGCTCGGGGCCGGCTGAAGGTGCTGCCGGGGGGCTGGGCGCGGGAGGCGGAGGGGGGGCGGGCGCTTGGCCCGCCGATCTCCCGCTCCGTTTTCGCCCGCCTGGGTCCTTCCCCTCCCTCCCGCCAGGGCGCGCGGACACCCCGCCCCCCGGGTGGTGTGCCGCGAGATTTTTTTCGTGGGGCAGGTGTGCCGTTGCCCCAAGGAGGTTGAAAAACACTGGCATAAGGCATGTTGACATAAATAACATACAAAACACATTAAATTAGGGGAAATGCGTGTTATTAGGCAAAACTGCACACAAAAAGCATTAAGAGAAAGGCAGATTAACGTGTTGTTTGATTTTGACAAGGACTCAACATAAATCACCAACTAATGTGGAAATGTGGTGAATGTAGGTTGGAAAAATGAGAAACCAAGAGAAACTAAAATCGACAAATTCACCCATCTCTGTTGTCTAATAATGCTTTCCCTTATAAATCTAGAGCTTAAAAGGACTGGAACATTTATTCATATCTAGAGGCAAATCAGGTCCTCCCTCAAAGAGGGCATGTGCTGTTGTTGGTGGGACCATTGGATAGTCACAACACCCTATTGGTAGGTCCCTCGTTACTGGGTTCAATCTGACCTATGGGACGTGAGAAAAGGACATCGAGGGATCTATTTAAGCCCATGCACATGATCCTGAGCTTCCTCTTTGGGGCTAGTGCATCGGAATGCCCATCCACCTCTCCCTATATTTAGGGCTTGCGCTTGACCTTGCTATGCCATCGGGTGTCACCTGTTGTTGAGGCAGGGGCACAGCAGGAACTTTCCCCACTTGGGTGATTGGCTGGTGCCATTTGGTGTTTCGCCTGCCATGTAGCAAATCATCACAACTTGTAAGGTTGGCAGATAGGCTCTGGTTCAAGTGATAAGAGTGGCAGAACGGTCTGGCCATCCCTATGCCAAGGGTATTCCGGTAAAGGAATCCGAGGATTCAATGGTTTGGTGAACCCTGAAAGGGGCTACACCAGTACCGGAATCCAGGGCTCGCCAGGGCAGCGGAACAGCTGGGTCACCCCCATCCGCCTGCCCTGGTGTTCACCCTAGGCTGACCTACGATAGAGCTCTGGGTCAGCGCTGAGTTAGCAGAGTCTGTAACCTGAAGCGTCTGTAACCCGAGGTACTACTGTATTATAATAAAATAAACTATGGTTGGTTTTCAGTGGAGTAGTAAGCCTATAGCTGAGCTGAACCACTTCAGAATGTAGGTGGGGAGTCACATAAATAAATGCTGCAAATCCATCCACCCAGGTAGAAAATTAGGATATGAGAGAAAAGATATACTATTACCCTTCTCTCTAATATCTATCTAACATTACCCTTCTCGCTAACATTTTTTCTTTGGATAAAGAGCTCTTTGTATAGAGAGAATCCCATCTTGCAATATGGTGGACCAGTCAGAAGTTTACAGACCAAGTGAGCTAGGGTTGCTTGAAGAATGTGATCTTTCCATATTCTGATATCAACTGACCTGACCTGCACCTCCCATACTAATTCACAGATCATAGCTTAGTTATCCACTCATTTTGACAGGTCCTGAATGTCCCAAAGCAGTTTTTGGCTGAAAACACATGTAGAGATATTATCTAATTAATTAATATATAGACACTGCTCTTCGTCAAACACCACAGGGCAATTTACATGGTGCAGCTGAAAGTTGAGACCCCAAGATCTGTACTGCTGTGATTATAGTCAGACTTTCTCTTCCTAATTGTTGAGTTTGTACCTTACTCAGGATGGAAGTTCGCCACCATTTGATAGGGCTTGGAAGGAATTCCACCTGCAGCTGTGACTGGCTCTGCAACATGCTTAATTTTTCTTTTCTTTTTATGCTTGCCTCATAGCAATGCTGATAGTTGTCATTTGCATGGTCATTGCACGGCCTGTCGTTTGAACCGTCATTGGGATTTTCTTAAATTTATCATCACAATTTTCTTCTGGCAGATAAGACACTGGGCCAATCTACCTCGGCCTCTGTGTTCTTGCTCCCCAGCACTGTTTTCTCCACCCTCTGCCCTCGTAGCACAAAAAAGATAACAAAGACACAAAATGTTTCAGAACTTGTTTTCAGCGTTGCTCGACGTCAACCCAGAAGACATGCAGAACAGAACAGAGGGAAAGCTAATTCCACTTGACTCTTGCTGCCTGCATGAAAGGGTGGCAGATGCAGCCACCGCAATTGCCTTGATAGCTACAATGGCTTCAGAAGTCACAGCAGCTACACATTGACATCCTTAAATGAGCATAGCCCAGCCACAGGTGCCTGCGTCTCCAGAGACTTGTTGGGAGCTGCCAGCAAGCATGAGCCAATCCTTTGTATGTTGACAATGGAGAATGTGCCAGTAGTATTTTATAGAGATGTATATTTTTTGACATATTGATTGAAAGCTACTGTCAAATAAAGAGTGACAGGAAATCCTATTTTTGAAATACCAGAAGAATGGTTGTCAATTTTATCCACTGCGGTCTTGAATGTTAGTAACAGTATTCTAATATAGATGGGCAGTTGTTATAGCATTTGACTATATTCTTGAAGGCCCACAATATACTCCATTTAGTTGGGATTTGAAGCTCACATTGTAGCTTAGCGTTCTGTTTTTGTTTGTTTTTTAAAAAGCACCAAAACAAGACAGCTATTTTGCCACTTAAGGTTGTGATCTAATGCAGACTTGCCTGGAAGTAAGTGCCACTGAACACAATAGGCCCTACTTCTGAGTAGGTATCTACAGTGAAAGACTTGGTCCTTTACTGTGGTATGGGGAAATGTCAAAATTCTTGTCACTTTCCTCAAAATCCCAACAAGACCCTTTAGATTCATTTATATTTTAATTTACTGCAGCTTTCAATATTAACCTGTGGGCTATTTGGTTGGGTTTGTCATATTCCGCATGTCAACAAGGCACATTTATTTAATTTAATTTATTAAATTTGTATACCACCCTTAATCTATAGATTTCAGGCAGGACCGGTGCTAGGGATTTTGGCGCCCTAGGCGAGGGGGCGGGCCACGTGACGTCATTGCGCATGGCGTACGGTGCCCCACCCCCTGCCCGGCCGGGCGCCCCGCGCCGCCGTGGTTTTCGCCGCTGGTTGGGGCGGCACCAGGCGGGGGGCGAGGGGCAGGCTGGCCAGCGCCCCCTCCATTTTTGTGCCCCCGCCACCGTGGTTTTCGCCCCAAGCTGCTTGCTCCGCCGCTGGTTCGGGCGGCGGCGGGCAGGCTGGCCAGTGCCTCCTCCATTTTGGCGCCCTAGGCAACTGCCTAGTTCGCTTTAATGGACGCACCGGCCCTGATTTCAGGGTGGTTCACAACATAAATATACAACATAGAAGCAGAAAATATATTATAAAAACAAGAACAACAAAAAAACCAATAAACCCCCCACCCCCATCGCACATTTGGGGTGTGAAAGTGCACAAGGAAATATGCTTGATTTTTGTTTTGGTTTTGGTTTTGCAGTGCATATTAAAATAATTATTGTGCCTTTATCATTCCTTTGGGGGATATCTCTTTTTTTTTTTTTAAATAATTTTTATTAGGTTTTCCAAATTTTTGTCCAGCCCCGATTCGGGCCAGATCACATACAATTTTTACATTCTCTGATGACTTCCCCACGCCCCCCCTCATTGTTTTCATTTATCATGATGTACATTTCTTACCAGGTTTCTATTTTCACATCATTAACATTTCCATAATTTCCTTAATTTCAAATCGATTATCACCCACTCACATCTTTTACATTTCTTATCTTTTACTTTAGTCAGATCCCTATCCCCCCCCCAGTCCCCGGTGCAGACTATTTCAATATCAAAATTACTTATCATTTATAATAGCTATTCATCTTATATCATTATGTTCCAAAAACCATACTATAATCATTTCCTGCCATGTCCAAGTTCAAAAACCAATAAGCCACAAATCAGTTACTTCGTATACGTGCTCATCCTATTCCTGCAGGAGGCATCTTTGGAACCCATTGTCTTTGCTGCAGAGTAACATCCAAAACGATATCCATTAGTGTCTTCGGCTTTTCCTTCCATGGTTGATCCAGATTGTTCCGACTTCCCCTCTGCTGCTTGTCGTTGGGCTGTGATTTGTTGACTGTTCTCTTTGTATTTCTCTTTTTCCTGATGATGACAGCTCTTAACTTGTAGTAGATGATTCTTTTGCAGCTGATTCTCTTCTGGATAGGCTTTTTCTGTTTATGTTCAACAAGTACACTGTTCACAGGGTTTAATTGTAAATCCTGTCCAATCTGGTCATTGTTTGTGCTTTGCTTTATCTCTGGCGCAAAACTGTTCCCAGCTGCAGCCAGTTCAGTTCTCAGTTCTTTCACTCCAGCATTATAATCCCTTCTAAGTTCTTTCAGTTTCTCCAACAATGTTGACAAATCCACATCCTGTTTCACCGCCATTTTTAGCAATCAGTTCTTTTCTAACTTTTCCAAACTTTTTCAAACTTTAAAAAGTTCCAAAGTTCCAAAGTTGCTCCTACAAATTAAATGATCTTCATCTGCCCCCTAGGACCGGGGGAGACGCAGGGGTTAAGTCTCCAAAACAAAGTATCAAATTCCAAACAGTACTTCTCAAGCTGTGCAACAATGCCCTGTCGTTATTACACAATGGCAAGGGGCAGACCTCCGTTTTTTTTACCCTCAAGCCAGTTCAAATTAATTAGAATTAAAGATTTTTCTTGTAGATTACTCACAGTTCCAAATTGAAAATTTTGGAGGAATCGGCGCGCTCAGCTGTGGCGGTCTGGCAGCTTCGCCAGACGGGGCTGGATACGGACCCTGGAGCTCCGCCGCCCGATCGCCCGGGAGCTCCGCTAAGAGCTCCCTGGGACCGGGACCGGCGTCCGAGCTCTTGCGGGTCCTCCGGACCCTGGGACGCCCTTCCCGGGGGTTTTGGGGGTCGCGGCGCTGGCGCGATCACCCTTTGGGGGATATCTCACACCTGATTGTACTTCAGGAGAGTATGGTCACATCCCCACCATACATCTAAAAGGTAAAGGGACCCCTGACCATTAGGTCTAGTCGTGACCGACTCTGGGGTGGCGGCGCTCATCTCGCATTATTGGCAGTAAAAACAGCTTCCAGGGTATGTGGCCAGCATGACTAAGCCGCTTCTGGCGAACCAGAGCAGCGCACGGAAACGCCATTTACCTTCCCGCCGGAGCGGTACCTATTTATCTACTTGCACTTTGACTTGCTTTTGAACTGCTAAGTTGGCAGGAGCAGGGACCAAGCAACGGGAGCTCACTCCGGCACGGGGATTCGAACTGCCGACCTTCTGATCAGCAAGCCCTAGGCTCTGTGGTTTAACCCACAGCGCCACCCGCGTCCCACCATACATCTAGCTTCCCTCAAAGAATCATGGTAGCTTTAGTTTGTTAATTGTGCTGGGAATTATAGCCATGTGACAGACAAAGTAAAGTATCCAGAATTATTTGCAGTAAGCCATGACTGTTAATATGGTGTAAGAGTGTTTCAGATGAATTGTGTGGTTGTGATGTTCTTCACAAGAACAAACAAAGGGGGAATAGGAGATAAGGAGGGAAAGTTCCATTTGCAGAACCATAAGTACTTGTACAGTACTGACTTCGCCCATAGGCATCCAACCCATAGGCACCATTTATTAATCCGGCCTTCACCAATAGAGTGTCTTCCAGATGCTTTTGATTACAGCCCAGCCAGAAGAGAGAACAGTAGTCCAAAACATCTGGTTGGTGAAAGCTGTCTTAATAATTCTGTCCTTAGAATAGAATCCTGGAGTATTTCAACACCATGAAATATATTTTTGACGTTTCCTTGGATCCAGAGACAGGAGATGAAGACAATTCTCCAAGGCATGTAAGAAGACATCCATTTCATTCTCATATTTCTATAAAGTAATTAGGTTTTACTAATTGATGGCAATATACTACCACACTACACCATTAAGTCCTTTTATTTTACTACAACTTTCCAGCTACTAAAATTGCAATATTTCTATCTTATAAGCCTTTCGTATTTACTTTTTTATTTTTTAAAAAACAAACAAACATGCTTTTAGGATTCTGTTTGTTCTGCTACTATATACTGAATTAATAGATTGGAGTGGTTTAGTTTGTTTTAACAAGCCCAGGAAGGGAAGCATCTTGCAAGATTTAAAAGGTCTCCTGTGGGGCATTTATAATTTTACTGAGAAAAAGAAAAAGAACATGAGTGGGGAAAGAAAACATGTATTATACATTGTTGTACAGCAAAAATGCTAATTTCGGGTTCATCTTAACCAAGCTGGAATGTATGATGGCTCTGAAGTTGCATTGTTGGGGCAACGAGCGGCATAATAAATTATGGTAGGTAAAAACAGAATAGCCACTAACTGGGGGGGGACACACCCTTGTTTTGATATTTGGGCCCCTTAATGCTAATCCTTCAATCTCAGTCAAAATAATAATGTAGTCAGGAAAGGACTGTCAACAGCAGAAATCAGATCAAATATTGTCTTAAATCAATAGTCACAAGTCACTCATAGTATTGTATTTCTAATGCTGGAAAGCAAAAGATAGTAAAACAGATAGCATGAGCAAAAAACAGCCCAAAGTTATTAGCTTTTAAAAACATAGATTCTGATGCAGTAATTAACTACATGCTTCTGCCTTGGCTCGAGTTTACTTCTCGAGTTTATTTATAGAAAAGGAACTAGGAAGAACATTTTGCATACCCTTCAAACAATGGGACAAAATTACAATTTTGACAAGTCTGGAAAGTATCGAATGAATCTACCTATCAGTGGAGCTGAAACAAATTGAGTCTGGCATATTTTGGGAAACTAAATCCAAAGAATTTGTACTGCTGTTAACTGCTGGCAGTGCAGGTGTTAGCAACCTCACAATGTTGGAATTGCATGTTGTTTATCTTTTATTTTACTGATGCCACAGCCAGTTCTTCATTACTGGCACAGAAAATCTTAGAATAGGATCATATGGACATTTTCCATGACATATTGAGTACACAAACAAATGTTTTGGGTCATTAATTAGTGGTACGTGGATATATTGCCAGATTTGAAATTAAGTTGCTCCCCAAAATTAATCCTATTCAAAATTCCCCTTATGATGTTTTGATATCAAATATTCTCCAGGTGTTCTCTAATGTTTGTTATCTGCTGAATGTTTCTGTTTTCAGCTTCTATATTATACAATATACACAACATACACAACAATGTCACATATTTTGCAATTCTGTATTTGGACCACATAGCTACATTACCTGATAGCTGGAAAATATTGCATATAAAAAAGGTTGAATCTCTAACACACTTGGTGACAGAGCTCTTTTTAGATTTAGCTCACATTTATTTTATAGATGCATTTGATACTCTATGCTACTTGACTTCTACATAGAATATTTGATAATTGATGATAGCATTAAATACATGAAATGCAGTAGATTTTGCATCCAATGATGTTATATTTTACCAGAGATGCAACAGCATTTCATCTTTGACAAGTTGAGGCCCACAAAGAAATCATAGGAGCAGGGATAATACGCAAAAGGAACCAGCTGCAGTGGTTGGTGGGGCAGCAATATTCCTCACTTGTCTTCCCAATGCCAAGCATCACTGCTGGTTATTGAGAGGTGAAGGGGCAAGGCATTGGGAGCTCACTATGGTGTGGGCACAACAGCAGAACAAATCTGATGCCTTCACTGCTCACCTCTCTACCTCTCAGTAGTCAGTAACTGTGCTCAGCATTGGATAGTCAGGGGAGTAAAGGTAAAAGTAAAGGAGCCCTGACAGTTAAGTCCAGTCGCGAACGACTCTGGGGTTGCAGTGCTCATCTCGCATTACTGGCTGAGGGAGCCGGCGTTTGTCTGCAGACAGTTTTTCCGGGTAATGTGGCTGTTAGGATTCTTGCTCTGTGCTTGCAGTCATGAGATTGTTGTCTATCACATGACGGTGTATGTTTTCATTCCACAGTGTGGGAAGTGACGGAGACAGGATGTTTGTGTTACTGTGTTCGTGGAGTGGGACAATTGTCCTTTATTCTTTCTCTTTGCTGTCTGATGAGAAAGAGGAAGGAGCTGAGGCAGAATGCTCCGAGTGTATTATATGTAAATAAAGTAGATTAGCCAAAATGCTGTGCTACTGAGTTTGTTACGCGAACTGCCAATACTCTGCAGGATCTGTAAGTGTGCTATTGCCACTTGGTATCAGTCGCTGTGATGTTCGGGCTGGAAAAAGCTTTTGAAGCTCCCGAACGATCGACCAGGAGGGAGAGAACATGCCAGTTGGGCATGTGTCTCTGCCAGTGTCCTACACATGAGTAGGACGATCCTAACAGTGGCAAGCATGACTAAGCCACTTCTGGCGAAACCAGAGCAGCGCACGGAAATGCCGTTTACCTTCCCACCGGAGCGGTACGTATTTATCTACTTGCATTTTTGATGCGCTTTTAAACTGCTACATTGGCAGGAGCTGGGACCAAGCAACGGGAACTCACCCCGTTGCAGGGATTCCAACTGCCGAACTTCCAATCGGCAAGCCCTAGGCTCAGTGGTTTAGACCACAGTGCCACCCGCGTCCCACTAGTCAGCGGAGTAACGCTTGTCAACTTAGGCTAGTAACTGGTGGGTGAAGTATACCCAATTGGTGGCTCTTGGTCTTGGCTGAGCAGGAAGCAAGTGTCATTCCCCATCTTCCAACTGGCCCAGCAGTGGCGTCTTGTATTCTCCCTGCTGCAATTGGAATATGAAGTAAGGAAAGTCAACTTCTTCTGTTTGGACAAGCAAACTCTGTGCAATTTCCCCCAATTCCTTATTCCCAAGGGAGCATGCTGCCACACAACCCAGGCTTCCCATCAGAAGAAGTTATGGATGGGTTGCATTGAAGTTCCAGGAATCTCCCTTGTACTAGTGTCCTTCTACTTGCTTAGCATTTAATGCCACCCAATAAATGGTGCATGATGCTGAAATACCAATTTTCTCATAGACCTTTTCGGTTGGGTTAGCATCTCTGGTGGTTTGCATTTTTAGCAGCATATAGGTAAAGGTAAAGGGACCCCTGACCATTAGGTCCAGTCGTGTCCGACTCTGGGGTTGCGGCGCTCATCTTGCATTACTGGCCGAGGGAGCCAGCGTACAGCTTCCGGGTCATGTGGCCAGCATGACAAAGCCGCTTCTGGCGAACCAGAGCAGCGCACGGAAACGCTGTTTACCTTCCTGCCAGAGCGGTACCTATTTATCTACTTGCACTTTGACATGCTTTCGAACTGCTAGGTTGGCAGGAGCTGGGACCGAGCAATGGGAGCTCACCCCATCGCAGGGATTCGAACCGCCGACCTTCTGATCAGCAAGCCCTAGGCTCTGTGGTTTAACCCACAGCGCCACTTGGGTCCCATTTTAGCAGCATATCTAGTGGCTAAATTTTGGTTTGGTTCTGTAATTCCTTTCTTCTTACCCTTCCTCTCCCACTGTTGTCTTGTCTGCTACTTTCCTGGCCTCTGCCTCACCTCCCTGATTGTATTCCTCTTGGGGCAGTGACTTGATTCCCCCACCTTATTACACTATTCCCCCCTTCTATCCATATTATACTGTTATTAAAATTCTGAACATCTTCATGTACCGTCAGTTGGATGAGTCTTTAATTTAAAGCAGCATGAGGAAGGGAAGCGGATAAACATAGTCATACTGTTCTACCTGAATTTATCTCTCCCCACCATCCCCTACTCCCCACCCCCATGAATGGATCTTTGTGCAAATTACTGTGAATGCATATTAGTCCCCTATTTTGCTTTCTGGTGAAAGCTGCTCTCTCTCTCTCTCTCAAAAAAAGCCATTATTGTTAGCATTTGCCAGCTAGGGCAAACAGTAACACTTAACTATAGAAAAGCTTTGGAATTCTTAAGTGGCAGAAAAATCTCAGACTACATGTTGGTACTTTCCTTTCCTTATTGAACAGGGAAATGTGTGTCAACACACAGAAGATGGCAACCTTTTAAAATATTACCTCTCATCTGTTTGTCTGAATTAATGTCAAGTCCCTTTGTAAAACCTAAAGGTGGGGAGTGCACCAAACAAAGCTTTTACACCATTAATTAAAGGCACTCAGTTGCTCCCTCCTTGAAGAATGAGGGTTGTGTACGGAATGGATGAACATTTGCAGAACTGTATTTTTATCATCAAGGAAAAACCACTGGTTTTTTAAAGGGCTGAACAAATAAGACCCTGTTAGTTTTGCACCCCTGTCTGTGAATCCTGCTGATAGCTTGGTGGGAAAGAAGGAGATGTGACTGGAGAAAACAGAGAGGAGGAGAGACAGAAGCAAAAAAGTGGGGCTGGGACATCACCTACTGCCTAAACGTTTCACCTGGCAGTGCTTGCATGTGCCTCACTTATCCCGCTGCTGCAGCCAGGAAGAATGTGGCTTAGAAAAGAATGATCCGTGGGAAGAGGAGCAAAATATTGAACTTAACAGACTGTAAATCATCTTATAGCCCCCTTCAACAACTCAAAAGGGGGTTTGTAGCATTAGAAAGAACTTCCTGACATTAGAAAGAACTTCCTGACAGTAAGAGCTGTTCGACAGTGGAATTTGCTGCCAAGGAGTGTGGTGGAGTCTCCTTCTTTGGAGGTCTTTAAGCAGAGGCTTGACAGCCACCTGTCAGGAATGCTTTGATGGTGTTTCCTGCTTGGCAGGGGGTTGGACTGGATGGCCCTTGTGGTCTCTTCCAACTCTATGATTCTATGAAATGTATTTAAACTTGAATAAAAGTGAAAGCCTACATATATCTGCTCAGAAGTAGAGTTCAATGGGACTTACTCCCAGGTAAATGTGTAAAAGCATGGGTTGCTAACCATCACCACCCACATCCTAGGGGCCTGATCTTGCTCCCAGGAAAATGTCTCTGACCTCCAACAATTTTAGACACAAAAGGTAAAAGGAAAAAAATAATAATACACAGCACTAGGCTGGGTAGAGACATTTAAACTCCCCTGGTAGGGAAGCAAATTTCCCCCTTTCTAATTATCAGATTGATTATTGCCAAGAGCCAAAAATTATTCCATGCCCCTACCTCAGATACTGATTCTTGACCAGAGGAACAAGTACAGTAGTTGCAGACCTCAGAACACACTGAGGTGGCAGTGGAGGGTACAGTGAGCAGAACAATTCCTGCAACTCTCAGAGAAGAAAAAGACGTGTCCCCTATGGAAGAGGACAGAAGTAGCAGCGTGTGGAGGGATGACTCGTGGTTTCAGTTGTTTCTACTAGAATGCACAGAGTATTGGAAACAAGCAAGAAGAACTCAAACTCTTAATACAGGATAGGTTTCCAAGTCAAAGAGACAAAAGTGAAAAGAAGGAAAACACTCTGTGAGGTTGAGAATCAGTACTTTGCCCAGTGCTATCTAGTAAGCCTGATCGGGGATTTAAACAACATTTTCCAGCTTCTCATTAAACACTTTATTAATATAATGACTCAATTTTAGCTCCAAACCAGCACTGGTTTGGTACAGTGTGTAAGTTATATCCAGATTTAGTTTTGCTGAAAGAAGATCCACTGAAATCACTGAGACTTAAGTGAGTAACGAAATAATTTAGGTACCATTGATTTCAGTAGGTCTACTCTAAAATTGATAAGTCTGGGTCTAATGTTATGTGCTTGTATAGTACCATCTTTCCCCCTTTTTAAGACACCATCTTATAAATTTTTTTCCTCAAAAAAACACAGGGTGGCTTATTTTCGGGGGGATGTCTTATTTTTATTAAGTCAGTATGGTACAGTACAGCCTCCCCCTGCGCGCTGAGCAGGCGGGGCAGAACTCCGCAAGAGGCTCATTTCCCCCCGCGCCTCTTGCTGGTTCGCTGGCTCCCAGCGCACGCAGGAGGGGCTGAGGAGGCGATGGGAACAATGGCGGCACCATGGCTTACTTTGGGGGTACGTCTTACTTCTCACAAAGGTAAAAAAACCCTGCCATGGCTTACTTTATGACTACGTATTAAAAAAGGGGAAACAGGGTAGAGGTGAGGAAACTTAGCTTTCCAGATGATGTTGCACTCCCTCAGTTTCAGCAAGATGTCCAATGACCAGGGAAATGGAGTCTAACATCATCAGGAGGACCGCAGATCCCCACTTCAGCTGCATAGACATCAGTGATACCCCAGACTTTGACAAAAGGGTTGCCCCTCCACGATCCATTCTCCTTGGCTATTATCTACAGTACAGGCTGAGACTTTTCATCTTTTCAAACTTTTCAAAGGTTGTTATAGGTAGGCACAGTTCCAAATGGTATAAAGAAAAAAGGAAGAGAAAAGAGAACCTCAACAACCAACAGAAAAAGAATTCTTGGTAACAAAATGCTGTAGGCCAGTGTATTCAGGTTAGATAGCCCTTCTTCCAAGGCAACTCAATTATGAGTAATTGAAACAGCAAAAAAGTAGTATTATCTGGTGACATAAATGAATGGATTGAGCTGTCCCTGAAGAAGGCTTTAAACTCAAAACCCATTTGGACTGCAGCATTTCTGAACAATATAAAATTTCATAGAATCTGTTGAGGCAATGTATTCACTCGTTTCCTCAACTCATTGTGTTGCCCTCATTTCTTCCCCCTCTTATCCAGCAGAGAGACAACATAAAGCTTTCCCTGTGTTGCACTGGTTTGGTGGACTTGAGTATCTTAAATATTGAATAGGGGCTCTGAAAGTTGTTTTTGTTCTCTCTGCTCTTTCAACCATTGCGGTAACCACGCAAACCATTTAAAAGTGAGGGACGAAATTCGGAGATGAACAATTCCTGGAAACCTGTGCCTTTCAGAAACTAGAAAGACAAAGAAAAGTGTCAGTCAGAAAGCTTCAGGCAATTACAGAAAGGACTGATGGTTTGAGGGAGGAGGCGCCCTCACTTTGCTCTGTATCACTGTTCAGCAGAAGTGAAACTACGGGAAGAAAACTTCCCCACCTCCCCTTTTGCACAGCATTCAGCAAGTCTTGTTAAGTGCAGTTTCTGTTTTCTTTACATAATACGTAGTCTGTCAGGACAAGAAACGAATAGAGAGAGGGAACATGAGGCTCTTCATCTCTGAGGAACAATTGCTTTAATAAGAAATGTAAGAATCAGGCACTTCACCTTCAGTACTTGAGTTTTCAGACGGTTACGCAACCAAGAATAGTGTTCCCTCACAAGTGCCATGGGCCCAATAAATGTTATTTAGCCTATTTTTTTTAAAGTAGAACCACAACCAATGTTTAACCATTTCATTTTTGAGGCAGAAAGAGTGCCGCCACCAACATTTCTCAAACACTCCACTCTCCAGTACTGATAATGTTTAACTTTTTTGCACCTGTTAGCTGATATCTGATCTACTGCTTTCTCTGCTCAGTTGGTATTTTGGTGTCCTTTGCCCTGGGGGAAATCACATGGGAAGTCCCAGCCTATAAGGGATCACACATTGAATGGAACAACATCATGATGATATATGGCCAAACAAAATTGTTAAGTGCTGCTGTCATCACTGAGGGAAATGAACCAAGTGAAACATGATAGCCTGCACCCTCAACACAGTGAACACTTTCTCTTTTGAAGAATCACCCATACTGAATACTGAATTGGGGGTGGGTAGGTGTTCTTCCCCCTTCATGGATCACTGCCTTGTCATGGCAAAGGGGCTTGAATAACTCCAAGAAGCTATGAGCTATGCCGTGCAGGGCCACCCAAGACGGACATCATAGCCGAGAGTTTAGACAAAATGTGATCCACCTGGAGAAGGAACTGGCAACCCACTCCAGTATTTTTCCAAGAAGACTCCATGGACATAAAAAAGGAGAAGCTTTGAGAAGAAAGTGAGAGTTTCCAAGGCATGCTCTGGTTCATGGGGTCACGGAGAGTTGAACACAACTAAGATGACTAAACAACAAAAGGTGCTTTTTGCTGCTGCTTCAAGCTTCCTTAAATAACACCCTCCTTCTAAGCTCAGCCCTATTTCTGATTATTTAATATATTGTCCTTTGCCTTCACTGACGTATGCATCTCCACTCTTATGTTCCCAGCTATCTTACATAGCAATTTGTGACTTCCACCAATGCAAACCCACTGACAGTGGGGAAGTCAATGTATGTGGACCACTATATACGTGGACAAACCTGCCAACTGGAACCTGCTTGCATGGAATTTCGGCTTGTGTTCAAAACCTACTTGCCTAATGGTCTATGTGTATAGGGTTCCCTCTTCAGCTGGATAGACACCAGATGTCAGGGTAGTGTGAGACTTTGGAGCCAAGCACTATTGATGATTGTGCCAGCGCTGTATAATGCATGAAGTGAGCTATAGAATTAGACAGGTATAACTGAGATGATGTGTCTGTACCAGAGGACTGACCACATCTGTGTCCTAAATCGGGCCTGCCAGTTTACTGCACCATCTTGCATTCCTATCAGAGTCACATGTACAGACTGAGCTGATCTCATTTAAACTGCTGGATTCCAGCAGAGCCTGATTGGTAATTAAGCAGCATTTGTGTTAAATGGTTATCTTCCAAGCTCAACTTTACATTCTTGAATATGTTATTGTAATGAAGCTGCCAAACAAGGAACCATCATAGATGCAGCAATGCATCAAATGGCACACAGCTGTAGGATGCTAAAAAGCTCTCTTAATAGCATTAATTATAGCGGACAAGGAGGCTTTCTTTAGTGTCCAATGGCTCCGTTTCCATTCTGCTTAAATAAAAGCACAGCCACAACAGAAAAACAAATGCACAGGGGGCTTTGTGAGCCAAATCCTGAATTAAGCTACAGCTCTAGGAAATCTATAATTTTGTAAATGGGCAGCTAGGCATGCAACATATGTTAGGAATCAGAAACTAGAGTCTATTGGACCAATTTGAGGACACTGAGGAATTGGCCAACCTGGAAGCAAGGGAGGTATTTGGAGGGTGTAACAGCTTGCTGGTAGTCCACTTTGGACAGGGTTGTGTACAATGTGAGGGAATCTTGTCTGTGTTTTATTTGTTCCTGATCAGCAGCCTATTTTGCACAAAGCTGAGGAGCTCTAGAAACTAGACCTGGAAGGAACTGGAAATATAGAGTTCTGGTGGGTTTTTCTCATCATAGTGTGTGTTAGAATCTAGCACCTTCTGAACATGCTTTTTATAGTGTTATAGCTGCTGTTGCCTCCCCAGCATGCTTTTGTGTGATATTATTACCATCCCACTGCTACTCAAGAACACTGCAATTGGATGAGCAATTTTTCTTCTATTGCCAACAATTCCAACATTTGTGAAAGAGCTGGAATCTTTTCACAGTATTCCCATTGTGGAGAAAGTGCTTTGCATAGCTTCCTGCTTTTTTATTTTTTATTTTGTTTTGACTACGGCAGACCAACACAGCTACCTACCTGTAACTTTCTCTCTTAGTAATGACTTGTTAGTAAACTAGATTACCTCCTTTCAGACTTTTACTTCCTTCTTGCTTCTTTTTTAAACATTTTATTTTATTTAAACAAATACAAACACAATAACCATTAAGCACTTATCCAGCAGTATATCTAATGGTGTTTGTTTTATCCATTGTCTCTAGACATACACTCACACATTCAAGATTCAAACATATGACTTAACGTAACCCCTCCACTGAGTACATTGAGTGATTAGTTCAAGCCAGTTACAATATGAGTTAATACGTGTCAGCGCCTCCATACTGACCACATGTAGAGCTTGTACTCAGAATGGCTTTGTTTGCCATGAGTAATAAACTTCAACTTTCCTTTACCAACCTGACTCTTTCTTTCTCTACATTGCTGCAATATATTTAGCAAACTCCAACAGGGAGCACATTGTTAACACAGCACATTGGGCACAAACTGGGAAAACATAAGTCGGTCCAAATGTTCATTGCATGCATGCCAAACGTTTCCAGTGACTAAATGCAACTGCGTGCTTCTTTTTATGTGTTGATGCATCTCTTAAATCATCATCATCATCACAAATCTAAAGTTATAATATATAACTTTTGCAAAGCCACAAACAAAGGCTTTTTCAGTAGTTAGTTGACCCGTGCAGATGGTAATCGAGTGTATAGAAATCAAATGTTATATATGCATTCATAAACCAGGCTAAAATCACAATTAAGTTCCATTGAAATTGATGGCACTTAACAGTAAACTTCCGTTCCACTGATTTCAGTAGGACTATGGGTCAAACTAGATATGACTTTTAATGCACCTTGGTATTTTCCAGGCAAGGTTTATAAAAAAATTCAAAAAGCTTTGGCTGAAGGGAGGTTATAGCTGGATTACAACAGGTGTGGAGGGGAAATGTGAAATTTTCTTCCCCAATAATACTAATGTATATCCCCTTGACACCAAATAGAGAAACGGAATTCCCCCCATCTCCTCAGGATTGCAACAATTTAGGAAAGGGTTAAAATCCCCCATGAGTGCAATATTTTTAAGCCACATCCTCCCAGCTGATTCTTTTTTAACCCACATGATTAATGAAAGGGCATATTTAATGTCACTTCTCGTTTGACTCTAAATCGTGGCTTACTTTTGCTGGAGTCCGTCCACTAATTAGATTTTTAAAATTGTTTTCATTTATTTTTTTACAAAAAAAAAAAAAAGGTTTCACAGATTTTGCTTCATGCTAATGATTTCTTCTTCTTCCTTGTGGACTTTTGTTGCTAGTTCTTGCTGCTACTGCATTTTTTCCCCTTTGAAGAGCATCAGTGACAAAATCCTGGAAGACCTGATGACAGCACTGCCAATTAGTTAATGTTCAGCAAAATTTGTAATACATTTCACAGAGAGTGAGTTCTTTGGCATCACAAATGCTATTCTTATTGCTCTAGTCTTGCAGCTAAGCTTGTGCTTATTGTAGAATTGCCGCTGCACAGCAGCAGTGAGTACAGAAGTCCAGGCTATCATGCCAGTCAATTGCCTGGTCAAATACTGGCCATCTGTTATTTGGCAGTAAGTGAGGACAGTCAAATATAATCCATGAAGTGAAGTACAGCTTTACATAGATGGTAGTCTCTCTGTTTGTGACAGGAATGAGGGCTCTTTTGTCCCCAAATCTGTGGAATTTGAAGTTGACAATACACAAACATGCACTACACTCTATCTGTAATCACTAGGCTGTATATATGCCAGGGGTCAGCAAGCTTTTTCAGCAGGGGGGCGGTTCACTGTCCCTCAAACCTTGTGGGGGGCCATACTATATTTTGGAAAAAAGAAAAGAAAAAAAGAATGAATTCCTATGGCCCAGAAATAACCTAGAGATGCATTTTAAATAAAAGCACACATTCTACTCATGTAAAACACGCTGATTCCTGGACTGTCCGAGCGCCGGATTTAGAAGGCTGGATCCGGCCCTCGGCCTTAATTTGCCTACCCATGCTATATGCTAATGGTTGGTTGGTTGATTTGTAGTGTCTCTCAGCAGTTGGGATATCCATAATAACACCAGCAAAAGCGGAGTCTCTTTCTAGGTAGACCTCATTTCAATATGGTGAATACTCTTAACCACCAATAGCTGTAAATGTTTAAAAAATGCAACCTCCCTTTCACAGCACTTTTAATGCAAACTTGCAAAATGTCTATTGTTTTTCTGTCTTCCTCCTGGTACCGTTCTTTAATTTAGTATATCCATGCTCACATTCCTGGAAGAAAGTCCCAGTCCATAGAACTAGCAAAATGGAATAACAGAATCCTGGGGTGGGAGAGGGGCTATATCACTTCATGCAGTGTTGGTAGAAGGGGATATACCACTTCAGACAGTGGGTGCCATTTTTGAATGATGCCCAGTGTAAATAACTACACAAAACCCTGACAGATAAAAACCATAAAAACCTAGCACTTCAAGAAGAAAAGTTGTAGACCAGTCGTCTCACTACCGTATTAGCTTTCTACTTGAAATAGGTTTTTGTTTACATAACAGAGCATTCAAAATTTGATTCTCATTTGCAATATGAAATGTTACCGGTACAGTCTGTTCTTCCACCTAAGTACTCTACAGCTGAAGTCTTTTTTTTGTCCTTTTGTGTGTGTAAAGACCACTAGACCTCAGTCCAGTTGAATGAAGTGGAATTTGTTTATTCCAAGTAAAGATGTTGAGGATTGGGGGTGCCATGTGGCAGAAATCCATGGGCAGGATCCATTGCCCCACTTTAGATGTCCTTGTGTAAAGTTTCACAAGGAGAAGGGGATGACAGAGGACAAGATGGTTGGACAGTGTTCTCAAAGCTACCAACATGAGTCTGACCAAACTGCGGGAGGCAGTGGAAGACAGGAGTGCCTGGCGTGCTCTGGTCCATGGGGTCACGAAGAGTTGGACACGACTAAACGACTAAACAACAACAAATGTAAAGTTTGGGTGAGCTCTGTGGAATTTGTGACTGCCTCCTTCTTTGCACAACTTGAATGCACACGGAAACGAAGATTGTGTATGAAGCTGGTGCAAGATTGATTTCTGGCTGTGAATCAAGGTCATTTCAAGCTTTCACAAAACACTCAGCATTTGTGTTGATTTATGCCAGCTTCCACCTTGTGTCTCTTACGACAACTGGACCAAAACACCAAACAATTCAAAGCATGAAAGAAAAAGACTTGGCTCAGGTAAACTTGAAATGCATGGATGATATAGTGCCCTTCCTTCTGCTCATCAAATATACTAGAGGTATATTAAAAGTACACTATTTTTCATAAGTCTTCCCAGGCATGAAATCGAATCATGCATTTTTCAAGCATGAGGCTTTCAACCAAATTCCTCTTGGAGAATCCACGTAATTAGAGTTGAAGCCCCACATAATGGGCTCTACAATGACATTATGTGCCAGGCTCTGTGCTGTAAACAAGTTGCGCCACTGCAAGGTATGCAGCCTGCCTCAATATTTTGCTACACACACACACACACACACACTGTTTGGGAGGAAGCTAAACATTTTACAGCTTAGCATAGAAGGACAGGCTCTACTATGTGTGTCCATTCTAATTTTGGCAGCATACGGCTTCATTAAACTACCCCAATTTTGGAAATAATTAGAAGTGTTGTAGTTCAGGCCAGCAAAAAATGCTCTGTTTGTCTAATTCTGCTACTGCATTTTCCAGAAAGGTAGCCTCTACATCATTTAAATAAATAAAAGGTAAGTGAGTAATCACTAGGAGGATGGATGGACGGATTGATGGTGGTTTTCACCAGATGGGATTTGAATAACATCATTTTTCCCCCTGTTGAAAACATGTGAGTTCTAATCAACAGGAGGGTTAAGAATGTTAAATCAGCCAGCCATAAGAAATGTGTCACACAGTTTGCTGTCATCCTAATTAATTAGATAGCATTATTTGGTGTCCCAAGTGAACCTTGATGAGTTCAGTGCCTGATAATAGCTTCACTCTTGTCAGTATTTTTTAAAAAAATATATTGACTTTTTTAAGCAACAACAACCACAACCACCATATTTTAAGATTGCATATTTAAAGTAAGGTGAGAGGGAAAGGCATTCCAGTCATATGGGGGTATGCAGCAATATAGTATGACTTCATAAGGTTGAGCAGATCTTTGACCTCACATTAAGGGCATTTTAATTTGAAATCTTCAAGGATAGTGCTTCATAAGTAATTATAGTCAGTAATTATCTTGCAGTTTCCTATCAGATATCTGGCCATGTTTTGTTCCCGTCCCTCTAGTCGTTTAAAATAATTTTGTAAAAATGACTTTAACATCATTAGTTTTCATCTCACACCATACATATGAAACAGTTCATAAGGGTTAATGTGATATGGCTGTCATCCAATCAATATTAACTTTTTTCTCTCTCCAAAAAATGAAACGTTAAGGTTCAGTTGTTGTCAGTTAAGGACATATAATTAAAAACTATCAGAGGACTTAATTCTCAAATATTTGCTGCATGTGATAAGAGACCTAACTCGTGTCACATGAGATCAAATAGCAGTGAACATTTCAGCTGATGAAGAGAAGGTGTCCTCTATAACATTGACTGATTCTCTGAAATTTTAAAGAAATCTAAGCAGGCTAAGACAACAAGTAATGTTTCTACTTTGCTAAAAATAAAAATTCTTGACGCAATCGTTTTTAATTAGATCCCACATCCTTCAGGAAGACCTGCTTCTTTAACTATATCCCTCTTAGTCTCCACTTGGTTGAGTCTTCTGCTCAGGCAGCTATGCTACAGGTTTATACCTTCTCCTATGAGACTGCTCCAGGCTTCTCCTTCCAAGATTTTAAGCCTTGGCTAGATACTTTCTTCCTGACTCTTCACTGTGTTGGATTATTTAATGGCGTTAGTCAATAAACTTGAGAGAATAAAAGAGCAGATTGAAAGAGTTCCAAGAATCTCAACTTGAACTTCAGAAAAGTCTTCCATTTTCTTTCCATTCTCTGGAATTAGATTTTACAGTGGTACCTCGGGTTACGTACGCTTCAGGTTAAGTACGCTTCAGGTTAAGAACTCCGCTAAGAACAGAAATCGTGCTCTGGCGGCACAGCAGCAGCAAGAGGTCCCATTAGCTAAAGTGGTGCTTCAGGTTAAGAACAGTTTCAGGTTAAGAACGGACCTCCAGAATGAATTAAGTACTTAACCCGAGATACCACTGTATTCCTTTCCTTTTTCTACATCTTCCTTTCCTAAATCTCACTATCTTTCTGCCCTTGCATGGCAAATCATTAGTGTTCAAGCACCGCCCTGGTGCATCCAGTGATCAGGGGCAGACCTGTGTGAGGTCAAAATTTGATTTCCCATCCCCTGACCAAAGCCCCATTCCCAAAGCTGGGTAAGGGAGGTGCTGAGATTTGGGAAGGAGACATGAGGCTCTGGCAGAGTCCCAGAGCCCTCTCATCCCTTTTCCAAATTTAGAAAGGTGCTAAATAAGCTTTGGGAAGGAGACAAGAAGACTCTTGGACCGTGTCAGAGCCCTCATGCATCCTTCCCAAAGCCCAGCATTTACTAGACTTTGGGAAGGAGAAAGGAAGAAGAGTTGGGATTTGATATCCTGCTTTATCACTACCCTAAGGAGTCTCAAAGTCGCTAACAATCTCCTTTCCCTTCCTCCCCCACAACAAACACTCTGTGAGGTGAGTGGGGCTGAGAGACTTCAGAGAAGTGTGACTAGCCCAAGGTTACCCAGCAGCTGCATGTGGAGGAGCAGGGAATCAAACCCGGTTCACCAGATTATGAGTCCACCGCTCTTAACCACTACACCACACTGGCTCTGTACCCCCATGGCCCCTCTGCCCTGAGAGGGGGAACTGGTAACACTGCTGTCAGGCAGCAGAGGAACCAGCCCCATGGCAGGTTGCCAGGAATAAACAAGACAAGGGAAAGTCCTTACCATCTGCTTTTATTCAATATTCCCAGAGAAATTCTTAGAGTTGGAGTAATGGCGTTGCTCACTGGAAGGACAGATCCTGAAGCTGAGGCTTCAATACTTTGGCCACCTCATGAGAAGAGAAGACTCCTTGGAGAAGACTCTGATGTTGGGAAAGATTGAAGGTACAAGGAGAAGGGGATGACAGAGGACGAGATGGTTGGACAGTGTTCTCGAAGAACTGCGGGAGGCAGTGGAAGACAGGAGTGCCTGGCGTGCTCTGGTCCATGGGGTCACGAAGAGTCGGACACGGCTAAACAACTAAACGACAACAATGGCGTTGCTCTGAGTGAAACTCTACCCCCTCTGTCTCTCCCATTATGCGCCATTACTATGGTGGCTGAGTTGTGTCTTCTGCCTCTGAGCTCTCTGTTCTCCTACTTTCAAGGCCCATTGGGTTCTGGGAGAGTGGGGTCTGGAATGCTTTCTAAAGACACTGCGTCTGTCAACTGCCGCCCCCCTGGTGCTCCTTCTTCTTCCTCCTCATCTGCCTCTGAGCTGTGACCTCCCTCAAACCCCTGTTGTAATTCTGAACCGTCTCCTTCTTCTCTGGAAGAGTCAGGCTGGGGAGACGGTTTCCACCATTCCTCCTCTGCCCTAGACCCTGACAACTGCCTGCCTAGGGGCCACAGCAAAAGGCTGGGTGAATTGCATTTGCTTTGGTGGGTCATAAGTTTTGCAGACCTGCTCTAAAGACAATTCACCTGATGCAATCTGCCCAGCAGGTGTGTGTAGAACAGAAAGGAAGCAGGAACCAAATAATTTCTAAATAGATACTGTTAGCGCATGCTGCATGCCTATCTACCTGGAATCTTCCACTGAGTTGGTCCCTGACCAAAAAAAGAGAAGCAAAATCAAAATCAAAATTGGCTGCTTGCCGGTTGTAGCTATGGTGCTTAGGCTGCAATGCACATTGAATGTGTATGTCTGCTACTGCAATGCTGTTGGCTATTAGCATAATCACACAGCAGATTTGAGAATGTGTATGCAAATATTAAAACAGGACCTATCCAAATATCTTAAAATATAGCAATACACAGTCTTCTGAAGCCAGAAGAGGGTTGTACTTTTGCCTTAGATTATATGAGAACTCTTGGGAGACACAGCACAAGCACATAAACAATTGAGCATGATTACTCAATAAAAGAGAATTTAGCATTAATACACACACCTCATTTTGCTATAATGGGTAAACAGCTCCCGAGAGGTCAGCATCTAAAGTGCTTTCCAGCTGATGTACTTCACTCTGTTGTAGCCAGTCAGTTTGGTGCATCCAATTAATGCCTCTGGGAAAGGTGGCAGCCCAAAAGCTGTACGTGTCGTAATTGACATTACGAAAATCATATTATCGCTTCATTTAATAGGTACTGAAGACTCCTGGGGAACGAAAAACACAAGCCCTCCAAAATCTGAAAGAATGCATTTTGCTAGAATACATCTTCCTGAATTTGGTGGAGTTTACTCTCAAGTATAAAAGGTATGGTTCAAACTGAAGCCAATATAACCAGCATGAGGGGCTTTATGGGCAGAATCCTCAATTGCCATCTAGGCAGGAATACAAAACTAGCATCAAAGGTTCTGATGGTTTTTCCAGTGGATATTTGGTGAATGTTCATTTGTACATGAATGCTGAATTTTTGTGATGATCTGAAGACTCGATGTATACCAGTTGACAGTGCACACACTTCCTCTTTCCTCCTTGTGAGTTGTAGTGACATTGTGGCTGCACCATGCATTCGGGCTGTGATTCTATATGGAAATCATGCTTATGCATGTTTGGCCACTAGTGGCAATTACTGGAATGGAATAATAATAATAATAATAATAATAATAATAATAATAATAATAATAATTTTTATTTGTACCCCGCCCTCCCCGGCAAAGCCGGGCTCAGGGCGGCTCACACCACCAAATTAAATTAAATTAGTGGCTTTAGCTGAAAAAAAGCTTACTTACATGTGGGTGGTAGACACCTGCCTCCACTGTGTGTGGAAGACATAGCTTCCCACTACCGAGGAGGAAAGGATTAGTTGAGACAAGACACAGTATTCACCTATGGCAAAAGGACTGGACAGACATGGGAGGTAACTGCTGCATTATAACAAGTGTCTATGTGAGATTGTATGTCCAGACACCCAGAGACGTTAGAGTGGTGTTGGGTGTGGGTTTGGAGCCCAAAGCAAAGGTACTATGATCTCCAGCAACTGGTATTTTGAATCATGCTGCCTCTTATACTGGTTGACTTATACCATCCAAACATCCTATTGGGACTGTCCAAAGACGAATTCAATTCACTGATGTTCCCATTCTAAATACTGCACTGCACATTTGGCTGTCCATCTCATACAGAACATGTTAATTGTTAAAATAGATTACTACTGTCAGGTTCCAGAGGCAGATTGATAAACAAAGCTGTTCTTAAACGAATGGCGAATCACGTCTCTGCTTTCTAATGAGTCTCACACATTCCAAAATGGTGTTATTTGAAGATCCCTTGTGCCCATTAAACCTGTAGAATACTTTAAAACAGAAGTTCGTGATGCGAAAAGTTGTTGTAGTTCCCCCTCCCCTTTCTTTCTAAATAAGATATATCAAGAGTTTATTTCAAAAGTCCCAAGCATCCTCTTCTACTGAAGCTGTAAAAGGTTCTGGATACTTGCCTGGAATTTTGCAAATAAGACTGGCACTGCTTTCTACAGGTTTGGGGCAGGATTTGGGTTTTTGGTGTGTGTTTTTTGGGTGAGAATTACTAATGGATCCAAAGGATTGGAGCATGAACTTTTCCCCAAGGCATTTGGCAGATGTTAGATAGAAGGAAATAATGTTTTGAAGACAACACATGACAGAACCCAAGGGGAGAAGTGTAAGGGCTTATGTAAAGATGGTGTTTCCCCTTTCAAGTAACACTCCAGCACAATCAGCGTGATATTTACAGTCTTTATTACATATACTGTATACAAGAAGAGCTACAGTTCAGAATTACGCATCCGAACCCGTTGAGTTAGATTCGGGAAGAGGTTTCCTACGATTCCCGCGCCAACAAAGTAGGCGTGGGAATCACGCGAGACGTTTCATTTCCCTCCTTGTCTGTGCTGATTTGAAAGTCACCTCCCTTCCTGAATCTGAGCTTCCTGCCCGAGCCTCTGGGTGGTTGCAGGGCTCTTCAGCATCCCTGAGACCCTGCTCTCTCTGCCTACTCTCCACCCTCTCTTCCGCTTCCTCTGTCTCTGGGTGGTTGCAGGGCTCCTCCGAATCCTCCCTGACAGCTTATCATGTTGGAAAAGAATGCAAGTTGCTGCTGCACTGTTACCAAGTGTGTCCACAGGTGGCAGATCATGGATGAGCTTTCTGGAAAGGCCAGCTGCAAAATAAGCGAGCAGACCCAGAAGATAAACAGCTGTGGACCATTTTCTATATTTGAAGTGTCTCACTGCAAATGCTCAGTCATTTGATTTACCATAAATGAACAAACAAATCACTGGGTTTAAAAAAAAAAAAAAAAAAAAAAGATCAGAGCAAACGTTTTGGGAAATGGTTTTCCCATTTGTTCTCCATACCTTTGGACAGTTCTGGATATCATTGTCAAAGTTGGCACAAGGGTGGTTTTCATTGGCATTGCCCAACAACAATATGTCAATGACCACAGGCTTCTGATCCCTCCTCCCCTGGGATATCTCATCTGGGAGATCTATCAGATTCATTTCTATCACTTGAAGCTCAAGCAGTCTTTGTGTCACCAGGGATCTCCTATCAATTGAGAATGATATGCTGACTCTGACTCCCTCCTGAACAGAAAAAGTCTTAGTTACAGGTAGGTAGCCGTGTTGGTCTGCCGTAGTAAAAAATAAATAAATAAAAATCCTTCCAGTGGCACCTTAGAGATAAGAATTGTGCATGCACATGAAAGCTCATACCAATAACAAACTTAGTTGGTCTCTAAGGTGCCACTGGAATGATTTTATTTTTATTTTTTTAAGAAAAAGTCTTGCCACAGTTTTCCTGGTAGCTTCTAGACTGGATTGAAGCAATGCATATTAGGTGGGGATGTCCCTGGAGATAATTCAGAAGCTGTAACTAATCCAAAACACTCCACATAGACAGCAAATAGAGACCAGGTAAAGAAGTTGCATCCAAACAACTTCACTGAATCCCAATAAGATTTCATGCTCAATTCAAAGTGCTAGTCTTCACCTTCAAGGCCCTACATGGCTTGGGGTTGAAATACCTCTCAGACCTGTTTCACTGAGAACTCCATTGCAACTGGATTTCTGGAAAATCACACACCCCTTTCTCCTATTGCATATATAGGCAGAATACATATATTGCTACTGAGTTGGAGGCCCCAATGGATGCAGAAGGAGAAATAGTTATTTTAGCTGGAAAGAAATCTAGCATGCTTGCTTTGAAAAATTAGGCCACAAATTTCTTTAGATGTTGATATTCCTCAGTGATAGGCTCCTGGGGCAACAGAGTGGGTGAAAAGCACAGCTTTGCTGAGTCATCTGAAAACAGCTCAGATTCTGTTCCAAACACACAATTTTAGAATATTTAGATTTTCAATGAACTGTGAAGGATAACATCCAACCATAATTAAAAGTGATGTGTTCTCTTTGTACTCTGTAGTTTAGAAATGTTCTAAGTTATTAGGAGTTTTTCAGATTGGGCTAAACTGTCTTTTGTTTTTCTTCTGATCTCCTCCGTAATTTTTTACATAAACATGTGTCACATTTCCCTACACGAAAATTCAATGCCACATTCAAAAAGGATGTGCACTCTATAATGATGACACATACTAACAGGGTACCCTTTCTATCATTGCCACCATTTTGCTCTCATTTTGTTCTGCAATATCAACAGCTCCTTTTCTTTGCCGCCTCCTGACATTTGCATTTACCACAGCCTAATGGTCTAAACCACTGAGCCTAGGGCTTGCCGATCGGAAGGTCGGCGGTTCGAATCCCCGCGATGGGGTGAGCTCCCGTTGTTCAGTCCCAGCTCCTGCCCACTTAGCAGTTTGAAAACATGTCAAGTGCAAGTAGATAAATAGGTACCGCTCCGGAAGGAAGGTAAATGGTGTTTCCATGTGCTCCTCTGGTTCGCCAGAAGCGGCTTAGTCATGCTGGCCACATGACTCAGAAAAACTGTCTGCAGACAAATGCTGGCTCCCTCAGCCTATAGAGCAAGATGAGCACCGCAACCCCAGAGTCGTTCACGACTGGACTTAACTGTCAGGGGCCCTTTACCTTTTTAATGAAAATAAGAAAGTTCAATGCTTTGATTATGCTGCAAAGGAAGAGCCAAAGCAGTATTTTATGTTTTTTGGAGATCAGTACAGTAAAACATATTGTTTGGCACATGCATCCCTTCACACACAATTCCCCAAGCAGTAAGGACAATCCATTTTGTCACCTGCCAAATGACTAAAGCCCACCGTGAGGGTTCACCACTTCCCTTCCCGTAAGAACAGCAACAAAGGAAGATCATCATGGTCCCAACTGGATACAAATGCTTGTTTAAAACCCAACACAGCATCCAGGTATCACCTATTATTTGTTTATATCCTAACCTTATGAAAAAGGCTCTCAGAGCAGAATACAAAAATCAGTGTGTGCCCTGAGGCTCACAGTCTAAAAAGGATGTGACACATGAAGAAAAAGGAATGGATGGGAGGATAGAAAAGCAACAGTTAGTAGAGTTGCATACTATGTCAGCGGTGGCGCTGTCTGTCCGGCCCTTGATAAACAGCAGTCCATCCCTGGAACCCCTTTTCCTGACCAGAGCAGATCCAGGAGCAGAGCAGATGACAAGTCAGGAGGACAGAGCAGCCCTTGCTACACAGTTCTTCCCTCAAACAGGTCCAAGATGACTCTTGGAATCCCTTGAAGTGATGCTATTGATAGTTTCCTTCCACTTCATCTAGTGAATACAGCATCCCTGGTGCCTCTTTGCTTTTCCTTCCTTGCTTGTTAGCTTCACACAACCTAAACAGATAAAAGGCATTCCTCAGTCTCCCCGGTGCACTCACATGAAGCCAGGGATCCCTGTAGGCCCCTCTTTAATCTCCTTGATAAATTTGGGGGGTCAAGAAATAGCTGTTGGGGGCCAGGTGGAATCAGATCCCCTTTTTGTCTCTGTCTTCTGGAGCAGACCAACAGTTTGTATTGCTCCTTTCCTATGAGTGGATGGATCAGACTCATTCTTTCCCTCTGTACCTCCACAATTAACAGAACTAATAGATAGAGATTTATTTAGTTCCATTCCTGCACTGGGAATTGTGTGTTTGCGTTTGGGGTTTTAAATGAAGCTGAAAACAAATAAATACGTGAAAGTTTTCTGTGCTTTTAAAATCTATTCAGTCAATTTGGATGAATAGCTTCTAATATAGTTCCTTTATCATTAACAGATTGTTTTTGTTTAGAAACGGTGCACTGTTACTTTAATGTTACTTTGGTTTCCTTCATTGGCACACACGCCCTTGTCACTGGATGAAACAGAAAGCAACAGCACAGATATTTTTAAAGTTCATTTGTCTCAATGTCATTTGTTCTACATTCCACCAACAAAGGATGTCACTATGTGGAAACAATGTTGTACAGGTAACAGCAATCCTCTGAGAAGGAGACTAGATGCAAACGGAGACTTTTCCTCTTGTGATCCCATCCCTGTCTCATGCCGTGATTTGGATACAATTCAAAGCCATTGCTGTTGCAAGCGCTGAAAGATTTTACAACACATCTGCAAATAAATGTTGATTTACACGACGTATACCACAGATGGGTAATGCATATAAATCAATGCCCGCGACATTTATTTCATAATGTACCATAAAGCCTTACAGCTCTGCTGATTGCATTGTGTTGCTTAGCTTGACCAAATGAGCAAATCACTAAGAGAATTGATTTTATTTTCTGCCAAACAATGCTGCAGAATGTAAAAGCAAGCCTGCATAAACAAGTCGGTGTTAACACTTCATGTGCTAGGCATGAAGTACATCAGGAGTTTTGCAGGTTTAAACCCCCGTAAATGGTGGCGGGGAGGCCAACTAGAAAACATGGTGTGTTTTAGAGCAGAGATGGAATTTCTCAGACTTTTTCTTTTCTTTTAACATCCCTCCTTCCATGTTCTTCTGCATGG
This sequence comes from Darevskia mixta, assembly GCA_034641385.1. NCBI lineage: Eukaryota > Metazoa > Chordata > Lepidosauria > Squamata > Lacertidae > Darevskia > Darevskia mixta. The sequence goes on along the minus strand of JAWWNH010000042.1, from coordinate 13,308,759 downwards.
TTGGAGGCTTGCAGTACTCCTCTGGAAAATATATGGCAAAATATCCCAAATTTTGCCATCTGTTAATTTTGAATATTACTGTGAATCCAGTCTGGTACACATTTAATATTACACTGATATTGCTGAAGAGACAGTGAGTCTGACTCCTTCTGCTTTCAGTCTTTTTTAGTCCATTGTTTCATTTATCCACCAATATGAATTAACAGTAGAGTTCAATTCAACATGAAGTCAGCCAACATTTTTCAGAAGAGAGTTTTCTGAGCGGTGGGGGGAGGGGGACCTGCGTATTAATTTCACCTCCCCCCACCCAAGAATAGTTGGCAAACTTTCCCTCCTCAATTTCACTACCCACAAATAGTGCGGGCAATTCTGGGAGGACATTTTAGATCAGCCATATTATATTTTACCAAGTAACTATTAGTAAAGATGCTGGCAAGCTTTGGCCAGTTCTACAAGTACTTTTCGCAGCTTTGTGAACCAGACATCTATTTTATTCATTTGCATTGGACACATTATTTTTCATCAAATACGCTCGCAAGTGACATATGATATGAAAAGTGTAAAATATTTAAACAGGGCAAATAAAAATGGCTGCTTCCTTACTGGTGTAGTTTTAAGCTGTTGAAATGAGTTATTGTGGTAGCTGTTTGAACTTCTATAACTTTTCCAGAAGCGGCTCAGTGGATGGGGCAGAGTCTCAGCACTAGAAGGTGTGCTGCTGATGCTTACTGGGAGAAGAGGGAAGAGGCAGTAGGGAGGTTGAGAAGCAATCTGGTGTTCCTGCTGATCCACCTGCATGGTGCCAGTCTCCCCTCTGCTGCACCCTTCCCAGCCTCATAAGCAAAAGTAACATACCTGCTGAGAAACTAGAGTTGCAGCGTTGCTCCTTACACAACGGCAAGCTGCTTCTGAACTTTTATTTCTGCTGTTTTGCACAGTTTTTTAGTATTTTTTTTTTAAAAAAATTGCAAGTTGTTCGACATGACTAAGCTATTACAAAGAGTGCTTTTTGCAGGGGTAAGCTGAGATTGGCTGAACATCTCCCAGGAGAAGTCCTCCTTTCTCCAGTGGTGAAAGATCTGGTGATGGAGTCGCCATCAGCATAGCAGTTAAGTAAGTCACAGGAAGCAAGGGAACAACAAACAAACTTTAGCCAAAACAAACCATGGTTAGTTTGAACATCATGAGCTTGTTCAGCAAAATATGGTTAAAACATACAATATGGCTTGGTGCTATAATAGTAACAACAACAACAACAACAACAACAACAACAACTATTATTACTTACTTACTTACTTACTTACTTACTTACTTATACTTACTTATACCCTGCCCTTCAGATGTCTTCTAAAAGTCAGATAGTTGTTTATTTCCTTGACATCTGATGGGAGGGTGTCCCACAGGGCGGGCGCCGTTAACGAGAAGCCCTCCGCCTGGTTCCCTGTAACCTCACTTCTCACAGGGAGGGAACCGCCAGAAGGCCCTCAGAGCTGGACTTCAGTATCCGGACTGAACGATGGGAGTGGAGATGCTCCTTCAGGTATACTGGGCTGAGGACATTTAGGGCTTTAAAGATCAGCACCAACACTTTGAACTGTGATCAGAAACGTACTGGGAGTCAATGTAGGTCTTTCAGGACCAGTGTAATAGGGTCTTGGTGGCCACTCCCAGTCACCAGTCTGGCTGCCGCATTCCCGTGCGATGTTAAAACCGGGCCAATATTTATGATGAGGATGTGCAACCCAATGAATACAGACTCCTCCCTCTCCCCCACACATACATTTTGCTAGATAAGGATCATATGATATTGTCATGCCCTTACTTAACTAAATTTAGGGATTAAAAGTTGGGTGTTTTATTCCCCCCCCAAAAAAAGCACACACCGCAATTCAGAGAAAACATTCCAACACTTTCTATAAGAAGATATAAGAAGACTACATTGCCAGCTTGAAAATTCACATGTCTAAAAAAAAAAGGTTGTTGTTCAGACTATGAACAATAAAGTGCCAAGACCAGATGGTGTTCCTCGAGAGATTTATAAGATTTGTTGCAGAGCACCTATTGAACATCTGCACAGGCTTTCTTTTTCTGATCTGGAGAGGGGAAATGATCCCACAGGAACCTAAAGGATGGGAACATTATTAAGATATAAGGAGAGAGGTGGAACATTTCAAACAAACCAGAACATTTTTCTATCTTTCCACAGCTTGGATAGATTCTCAGTCTGATCCATCTATGGTTGCCACAGAAAGCAACTGACATCATTCCTCATAGAGCAATTTGTTCTTGCTGATAAATGTCCTGAATATCCTGCAAGATAGAGGGATGCGGGTGGCGCTGTGGGTTAAACCACAGAGCCTAGGGCTTCCCCATCAGAAGGTCGGCGGTTCAAATCCCCACCACGGGTTGAGCTCCCTTTGCTCGGTCCCTAATCCTGCACACTTAGCAGTTCAAAAGCACGTCAAAGTGCAAGTACCGGTAGATAAATAAGTACCGCTCCGGCGGGCGGGAAGGTAAACGGCGTTTCTGTGTGCTGCTCTGGTTCGCCAGAAGCAGCTTAGTCATGCTGGCCACATGACCTGGAAGCTGTACGCCGGCTCCCTCGGCCAATAAAGCGAGATGAGCGCCGCAACCCCAGAGTAGGCCAGAGTAGCAGCACACGGAAACGCCGTTTACCTTCCCGCCAGAGCGGTTCCTATTTATCTGCTTGCACTTTGACGTGCTTTCGAACTGCTAGGTGGGCAGGAGCTGGGACCAAGCAACGGGAGCTCACCCCGTCACAGGGATTCGAACCGCCAACCTTCTGATCAGCAAGCCCTAGGCTCTGTGGTTTAACCCACAGCGCCACCTGGGTCCCTGGGCACCAACATTAGGGTTGCCATATTTCAAAAATTGAAAATCCGGACACAAAAGATTTTGAGTGTTTTTTGCCCAAGGTTGTTGAACTCTTGTGTGTGTGTGTGTGTGTGTGTGTGTTTTAATGAAGTTTCTGAGCTATTTTTAAGGAAATTCAACAAAATCTACACTTCCGACATGGGTTGCCATATGCCTGGATTTTCCACCTGGGTGCTGTTTCTGGCAGGCGAATCCCGGTTGTGTCCAGGAAATTCCAGACGTATTGCAGCCCTACCAGAATTACAATTTTATATTTTTTGGCCCCAGGTTAAACACTTTGATCTGCCCAGATATTTTAAATGGGCGAGTTGTTCTAGTCTGCTCTACAGTTGAATAGTTGAAACGCCACCTCTCATTTTGTTGATTTGTTACAATCCTTTGCGTTTGTATAAATGGTTGTTTATTTATTATTTATCCTTGTTGTGCACTGCCATAATTTACTCAGATGGAGGATGCTTTAGAAATAGTTTCAATAAATAATATAGTAAAACTGAACTGATGTTTTCTGGCAGAGGTTTTTTGTTTGTTTTGTGCTGGCCAAGGAGCTCCATTTCATCAAGGGAAATAGAAAGAAAAATCATACCCACACCCCCAAAACTGGACAGGGGCAGGGGATGTAAGGGGTTGGGATCCTTAACTGGGAGCACCACCATTCTGGGAGAATGAATGAATGAATCTTTATTTGCATCAGCCATCGGCTATAGCAATAAAACAACAATACGATATACAAAGATTAGAAATAAAAAAGTCAATTATATAAAATACATTTTAGGATTTTGACTCAATGGTCAAAATAGTGGAACTTATTTCGATTTCCCCAGCTAAAAACCTTGCAACCTTTGCTGTCACCTGCTCATCTTGATCTGCCAAGAGAAATGACACTGTGGCAGTGGTTGGGCGACCTGAAATGGACAATAAAAGAGGGGTGATAACCTCATTCCTCAAGTCTTTATAAAGAGTGCAAGCCAGAAGGACATGAGCCTCCGATTCGGTACTGCCATCTCCACAGGGACATAAGCGTTTTTTGTGTGGAATCTGTTGGATTGGTCCCTCAAGTGCAGCCGAGATCAATACATTCAATATTGTGAGAGTAAAAGCACGTCTATATTTTTGAACCCCTTCATGGATCACTGCCTTGTCGTGGCGAAGGGGCTTGAATAACTCAAGGAAGCTATGGACAGGTCAAGATGGACAGGTCATAGTGGAGAGTTTGGACCAAACGTGATCCACCTGGAGGAGGAACCGGCAAGCCACTCCAGTATCCCTGCCAAGAAAACTACATGGACAAAGCTGGACCATAAAGAAGGCTGATCGCCGAAGAATTGATGCTTTTGAATTATGGCGCTGGAGGAGACTCTTGAGAGTCCCATGGACTGCAAGAAGATCAAACCTATCAATTCTTAAGGAAATCAGCCCGGAGTGCTCACTGGAAGGACAGATCCTGAAGCTGAGGCTCCAATACTTGGGCCACCTCATGAGAAGAGAAGACTCCCTGGAAAAGACCCTGAAGTTGGGAAAGATGGAGGGCACAAGGAGAAGGGGACGACAGAGGACGAGATGGTTGGGCAGTGTTCTCAAAGCTACCAACATGAGTTTGACCAAACTGCGGGAGGCAGTGGAAGACAGGAGTGCCTGGTGTGCTCTGGTCCATGGGGTCACGAAGAGTCGGACACGACTAAACGACTAAACAACAACAAATATTTTTGAATTGCTAGGTGATGCAGATAGGGTACCAGAGAGTCAAAATGGGAAGGTGGAAAATACCATGGGCAAAAATTTCCTTATTGTGGTCAAGTTGTTCTGACACTGATATCATTTAGGCGCTGACAAATTTGACTGTTTGCTTTACTAAAACCCAAAGTCAGTAGCAAGGGGCAGGAAAAATTCAGTGAAGTCTTTGTTTGTGGGGAATGCAAGGGCTTGGGCTTTTGCATTCATAACTGTAGAAGGTCATTCCTTTTAAGAAAAAAACCTCTGTGCTACTCTCTTGTGTTTCTACAGCCTCCTTATATGGAGATCTCATAATGTAATGTCTTCCAACATAAAAAAAATTCCTTCCAGTAGCACCTTAGAGACCAACTAAGTTTGTTCTTGGTATGAGCTTTCGTGTGCATGCACACTTCTTCAGATACACTGAAACAGAAGTCACCAGACCCTTATATGTAGTGGGAGGGTGGGAGGGGTATTACTCAGAGGGGTGGTGGGAATGGGTGATAGACTGATAGGTGAGGTAAACCTGTTGACGACTGTTAATGACTGCAATTGGTCTTACAGGAAAAAGCAAGGGGTGGGATGGCTAAAAATAGCTTTGTCATATATAATGAGATAAGAATCCAATGTCTCTATTCAGACCAGGTCACTCCATGGTTTTAAGTTTGGTAATAAGTTGCAATTTGGTAAGAAGTTGTCTTCCAACAGTCACTCCTGGAAGCATGTGAGATTATAGAGATGCTGGAAAGATTTATTTTTACTATTGTTATTGTATTATTATTATTATTATTATTATTATTATTATTATTATTATTATTAAAAATGAAGAATACCGCTCAGCCACCACATGTTACAAAGAAAAACATCAAGCAAAAATTGTCACACTTCCACTACTCTGCCACTCTCCTCCCAATTTCCCAGAACCTTCCTGTTTCTGAAATGTGACAAAGAAACACCTGGGTAAATATTTTTTGCGAAATGGAATGCTGGTTCAGCAACACATAATACACACAGAGAGAAAGAGCATTTTAATTTAATTTTAATAAATAGAACCTGACATGCTTAACTCTCCCAGTGAAATATTCATCGGGAGCAAAAGTGCTTAAGTGCTTGGATTATTCATACACCGTTTTAGTTTTAATGGCTCACTCCCATGGATGTCTTTATAATATTGCTATCCACACCAAACATGTGTGCTGGAACAGGGTGCAATCTGAATAAATTAAAGAAGTGTAAATGATCTGCCTGTTTGCAACAAGCCACGACCGCACACGGCTTGTTTGAGTGCAAATGTGTTTTGCTTAGAACCTGTGGTGTGGTTGCCCTACCTCCTTTCCACAAATAAGAGTCTTTTGCTGGAAATGAATGGAAGGGGTGGAGAGCAGATGGCAAGGAGCTCAGTGGCAGATTTAGGGCAGTGAAATGGGATCCTCCTTAATGAGGCTCCTGGTTGCGCACGGGCCCCTGAGACACTCCCCCCACTGGGTTGTGGGTGGGGGGCAAGCCCCATGCCTTGTCTGTGGGGCCCCACAATCCCGCCAGGCCATTTGAGCCAGTTCGATACAGGTGGCGTGATTGGGGGGGAGGCTATAAAAGCAGCAGCGTGATATGGCTGAGGCACTTGCTTTGCGCTGCCGAACACCCGCCCTCCCGTCCCTATTTGTTGGTGTTGCTGCTTCGGCCTTGATTCGGATATTGGCTGGTCGCCTGTTTTGGAACAGGGGCCGGATAGGATTTTTTTCCATTTGGCAAATTGGCACTGGACACTTGGTTTTTGCCTACCCCCTTAGCAATCACAACAACTTCGTAAGGTTTGGCGGTTAGGCATTGGATCAGCAATGTGTGGGGAGGAGAGGTGCGGCCATCACCTGCCCCTCCAAGCTCAAGGGTATTCTGTTAAAGGAATCAGGGGTTAGCCTATTGAAGTGTGTGGGAGGGGAGGTGCGGCCATCACCTGCCCCTCCATGAATAAGGGTATTCCGGTAAAGGAATCTGGGGGTCCTGAATCTTGTCTGAAGTCCCCTTGAGGGGACCACAGGGCCACAGGAACCCCGGGGTGAGCGTCGGTTGATTTTCATCAATGTTGCTCCCTTGTTTGATGTTTACCCTTCCAGACTACCTGCCTGAGAGGCAGGAGTCTGTTATAGTCGGTTGCCAATGCCTAAGCCAATACCACTCACTTTGCTGTAATCAATAAAGTTGTGGCCTAAATTTTGCCCAGAAACTTAAACCAAAATTACATGTCAGTGTGAAGTTATCTACTTAAGGGTGGGCTTGGGGGCCTCAGAGCGCAAACTGGTTCCCCTGCACAAGGCGCTAAACTGAGGGGGCGCCTTCCCACATCCTTCCCAAAGCATGTTTTTAATAGGCTTTGGGAAGGATGTGTGAGAGCTTTGACAGGCTCCTAGAGGCGCCCCGCTTCCTCCCCAAAGCCTAGTTAAAACTTGCTCAGCTTTGGGAAGTAGACAGGAGGGGTCTAGGACTCTACCAGAACCCCGTGACCTCCTTCTCAAAGCCTGGTGCCTGGCTTAGCCTGCATTGGGAAGATTGCACAATGGGTGTGTTTGTTGTATTTTGACATCACAGAGGTCGCCATATTGCCAAGGTCTGCCCCTGAGTAGCAGCAGAGGAAGTGGTCAGATTATGAGTTGGCCTTGGATTCAAAGAGCGGGGGTGGGGGTGGGGATAAGTTTGATTTCTGAACACTAACTCCCCACATATCAGCATGTCTGGTAAGTTGGCACTGGGGGAATTTGGCAAACCCAAAGGAAATTTTGGGTGCTCAATCCAGATCTTACGCCACAAACATCTATCCGTTTCCTATGCCATGGCTTTCTCCAATGAATGCTGAGAATAATTGATGAAATACTGAGAATTCTCTGTTAAAAGTCCACAGCCCTCTTATTCTGAAAATGAAGAAATGCAAGAATATTGAATTTTCCCATCCACATATACCACCTAACTTCAGATGAATTTTACATAGATTCAGTAGATTCTTTGGAGCAGCCTGCTATTGACTTTCATAATGCATGCACAGGATATGATCTACTTAAGAACTTGGAAATCACATTGCTTTCAATGTGAGAATTAAGCACATATTTAACTCTTCTGTGTTGAGTTGAATTGGCTTTACATCTGCTTGTATGTGGCAGGACCCTGCATGTAAGCGTTTGATCATATATTCCTGTACAGCTTGACTGTGTAACAATACAAAAAAGTATTTTGTATCTGCAAAGTTATACTTTTTAGGATGACTTTTACACCCTGACTTTTCCATCTTAGAATATTGCTTTAAAATGGGAGGGGGGGATGAAGTAGCTTTTGCACACCTTAATTCCCCCCCCCATAACTTTCTCATGACATTTAAAAAGAATTTCTTTTTCTCTTTTCCCCTTCTCTTTTTCTTTTTATATCTTTTAGTCCTAATGGAAAAAGGTGAACCTTGGTCTTGTCTGGGTTTGTAAAAGGATTCATTGTGACACTTAAAACTTTTACTCAGAGTTCTCGGGATTGTGTTCCATAGGCACAACCATTAAATGTTTTAAAAGACATTTCAAATTATTATTGTTTTTCTACCATGCACCTTCACAGAGCAAATATTAGGAAACATAGAAAAAGTGAATACATTAAGTGAAAACATAATTAAATATATGTGCGTTCTCAATTATTGTCCTTGATCTGAAGATTTTCACATGCTACTTTGATTGAATCTTGAATGTCTAATATATTAGCATATGAAGCTGTCTGGTTGATCCACTCCACTATTGCTGACTCTGAATAGCAAAATCTCTCCAGGGTCTCAGCTATACTATCAGGAAACCAGTTCTGATACCTGATAGTATTTTGTTGTTGTTCAGTCGTTCAGTCGTGTCCGACTCTTCGTGACCCCATGGACCAGAGCACGCCAGACACGCCTATCCTTCACTGCCTCTCGCAGTTTGGCCAAACTCATGTTAGTAGCTTCGAGAACACTGTCCAACCATCTCATCCTCTGCCGTCCCCTTCTCCTTGTGCCCTCCATCTTTCCCAACATCAGGGTCTTTTCTAGGGAGTCTTCTCTTCTCATGAGGTGGCCAAAGTACTGGAGCCTCAACTTCAGGATCTGTCCTTCTAGTGAGCATGCAGGGCTGATTTCTTTAAGAATGGATAGGTTTGATCTTCTTGCAGTCCATGGGACTCTCAAGAGTCTCCTCCAGCACCATAGTTCAAAAGCATCAATTCTTCGGTGATCAGCCTTCTTTATGGTCCAGCTCTCACTTCCGTACATTACTACTGGGAAAACCATAGCTTTAACTATACGGACCTTTGTCGGCAAGGTGATGTCTTTGCTTTTTAAGATGCTGTCTAGGTTTGTCATTGCTTTTCTCCTGATAGTATAGCTGTGTCTAAACTTTTCAGAAGGTCTTTCCTCCCCCCCAGAGAAAATTGCTTTTTTCTTTTTCTCATCTCAATCCCTAGGACAAGAGAGCTCTGCAGAATTCTATCCAAATTTAATCCCAAATTCTGGAGCGTTGTTGAGGATGCAAAATTATGGCTAGACAGCCAATGAAGGGCAGAGATAAGGGGCAGGCTTTCGTGACACTTGGTCTGGGATGGTGGGATGCTGTAGTCCATCTGCTGAAGAATCACAGCTTCCACATTCTAGCACTAAAAAAAAAAGAAGTTAGAGAAAGCCATCCCACAATTTGCAAAGTCTAATAATACATTTCCTTCATGCAATTTTTAGAACAAAACTGATGAGCTAAAGCTTGTTTGGGAAGAAAAGGTATTTTGAAGAAATGGGATGATGGGGAGCTTTCAAATATCAACCCTGAATAAGCAATCAGAATGTTCTGAGCGAATTACTGAACGCGGCATCTTGAACATGTCCACGGTTACTATGTTTTGTTCCTCTTTGCCACAAGTTTAATACGTAAGGGGATTATTATTATTTTCTAGACCTGGTTGGAAAGCCCTTTCTTGCATTTATGTGTTCCCAAGACAGCACGGCACATTGCTTAGTGGCAGTTGAGCAATAATAAAACTATTTGTTACCATAGGCAACGGGGATGTTTTCCCCCCACAAACATTGTTAGCTGGATGATAACATTTGGCAAAACGCACTCATATGACTGCCGTCATAGAGGGAGTAGAAAGTGTTTTCATTGGCTAGCACATTGCAGGAATCTACTGGGATGTGTTTTTAATGACACTGTGCCACCATCTGCACTACACATGTAAAACAGTATCATATCACTTTAAACAGTCAAAGATTCTTTAAACAAGCAAAGATTCCTTGGAGGAAGCCATGACTGTTTAAGATGGTTTAAAATGTATCTGTGGGATGTGAAACACAGAGCAGTCAAGTACAACATCCCTAGAGTGGACATAAAAAGGGGATGTTTGGACCCGCCAGTCGGAACTTCCTGTTTCCTCCTAGGCTGGGACAGACTTCCTCTACATGTGACCAGAGGTGGGCATGGCCTTACCTGTGCAGGTAACAAAAGCATAGACTGTCCGCCATCTCTCTCTCTGACTACATTCCTCGAAGAAGCAACATCTGCTTAGCCTAAGATGCTCTCTTGGTTTAGCCAAGAGAAGATAAAGGGACTATCTCTTTATGGGATAGATTCCAGGTATATTACTTTTGTAACTTAAGTCTGCCTTCTGGGATCCGTCTGTGAACAGAATGTATATATATAATAATTAGGCATAATTGGAATGTTTTTTGTTTTTGTTTTTTAATTGGGAATTGTATAATTAATTTGAATTGTAATTTGAAATGTAATTTGGAATAATTCCAATGTGATTTGTATTGGAAGATTTAATAAATAGATTTTTTTAAAAAACAGAATGTGAGTGAGTAAACTCTTTTATACTTTTATAGAAGACTGTGTCGTGTCTATTTCTTTTATGAGGGACTAAATGGGAAATTACCAGGTAACTTATTTTAGATGCTTTAGCGAGCCTGAGCAAACGCATCCGCTGTGCAAGTTTAAAAAGGGGGATGTTACTCTGCTAAATTGTAGAACTTGTTAACACAAGTTGGAAAGGGTATAATCAAACAATATATCCTCTCCTGCATCCCTGAACATTCCCACAGTATCGTGCAGATGGGGCCCCATGTTTGCTGCAGGATTGAAGCCTGCTCCCTGTTTATCATAATCAATATCCTCATCTGCATTAATGGATGGTTCTTGGGGAGAGAACAGTTTCCATGGTCCATAACCCTTCATCCTACAAGGGGCACTCACAAGCTCTTAGATCACACACAGACAGGCCACTCTCATACATTCATTCATTTTCTCAGAATAGACATAGTAAGATATCTCACTCCCTCACTAACAAATGATAAGCAGGTGCTTGACCCAACAATATAATAGCTACATAGAAAAAAAAAACAGTCATAATTAGATATAGGCTTGCCATACGTCAGGAAAATTCCTGACGTGTGCTGTTTTCCGGGTGTAAAAATGGCAAAATGCATTGGCAAAATGTCAGGGAAAGCCTTGATGCATGGCAACGTGATGGAAAAAGCAGCGGAAACAGCTCCGAAAGCTTAAAATCACTATTTTAGGGGGAGGTTTTCTGAAAAAAATGATCAACAATTTTGGTTTGTACCCAAAAAAAGCTCAACAACTCTGGGGGGTCAGGAATTTTACTTGACAAACAACCCAAGATTGTTTGCGCTTCTAAAATAACCCAAAGTTTACTGATTCTTAGATGATGGGAGGTTGTTACTTGGCAGGAACAATTTACCAAATGCTGCAAAGTGATCAAATTAGAAAGTAAAGCCCACTTTTACTGGGAACTGTTATCAGATCACTTTAATAGCAGCAGCCATTTCAGTGAGCACCATCCTGCATTTTGTTGCTGGCTGCCTGGCTAACAACCAGCAGTAGAAGATACCAGTGGAGCCAACACATTTCTCCAGTGCTGACCCAGAAGGCTTCTTTCTCCACACTCATCTACCAGCAGCGACCAGAAAGGATAGCTACCCTAACACTCAATTCCTCTGCAATTGTGGCTAGTGGTTTGCTCCAGTGAACTATCTGAGTTGGCCACCAGCAAGTTTGAGCAAGGCAAAAATATAAGGTAAAAGGTAAAGGTAAAGGGACCCCTGACCATTAGGTCCAGTCGTGTCTGACTCTGGGGTTGCGGTGCTCATCTCGCTTTACTGGCCGAGGGAGCCGGCGTACAGCTTCCTGGTCATGTGGCCAGCATGACTAAGCCGCTTGTGGCGAACCAGAGCAGCACACGGAAACGCCGTTTACCTTCCCGCCGGAGCAGTACCTATTTATCTACTTGCACTTTGACGTGCTTTTGAACTGCTAGGTTGGCAGGAGCAGGGACCGAGCAACGGGAGCTCACCCCGTCACGGGGATTCGAACCGCCAACCTTCTGATTGGCAAGCCCTAGGCAGTGATCATGCAGCCCAAGAAAGTAAAATCTCTCACTGCCTCCATTTCTTCCCCTTCTATTTGCCAGGAGATGATGGGACCAGTGACCATGATTTTAGTTCTTTTTTGATGTTGAGCTTCAGACTATGTTTTGAGCTCTCCTCTTTCACCCTCATTAAAAGGTTCTTTAATTCCTCCTCACTTTCTGCCATCAAGGTTGTGTCATCAGCGTCAGCTTGTGGGGGGGGGCAAAAACATGTAGCACATATCCTGTGTTTGCGATAGCAAGTATATCAGTACAGGGTGTGAGAAACTGTACTCAAGCTACTCTGCAAGTATGACAAAGCCAGTTAGCTGGACTCAAACGTGTGTGGAACAAAGAAGAGACAGAAGTGCTGATTCTGTCAGTGTGGCTGAGAAGACGACTGTGTGTCCTAAAATTAGATTTGACAATATGCTTTTCTTTTCTGTTCCTCCCTGCCCCCCCCTTGCATTATTTGTTATTGCTAATCTGGAGGAACTGTCTGTACTTGTATATTGGAGCAGAGCAATTCCTTAACCCTGCCTTCCTGGCTATTTATTCATGTTTGAGGAAACAACACATTATCCACTAATTACATATTTCCAAACATTCTGAGCTCATGGCAGTCTTGGCATTAAAAAAAGGTACAATCTAAACTTATTATCGTAAAACAAGGATCTAGTATCCTCAATATAAAATTAATTGGTGGTTACACCAAATCAGTTTCTTAGATTAGTTGCCAGGAAAAGAAAATGGAATTACTTAGTAACACAAACACATTTTTAGAAATAATTAAACTCATTTGAAAGTCAATTTTGGCTTGGATCCCCTTCAAGTTTTGGTGACATTCCAGAGCATTTATGATTATTTGATCCTAAGTCGTTCACTGTTACTGACTCAGACAGAGGAGGTCTGTCACATTGCTTTAGTAATTACAGGCTTTCAGAGTGTAAAATCAGGCATATAGGAACATTAAATGCCACAATAGGAAATTTGGTGACTCTTAATTATTGGTGTTTCAAATGATTTCTTCACATTGCCTTGAGATGTGGAGGACCTGCAGTAGAGTATAGAGATGAACTTTGGATATGTATTTGCCCTAAAAAGAATTTGAGCATGATCCGATTCTGGGAAGTGTTTGCTTTAAGACACATTATATGCTTTCCAACTATTTGATGAGTGTGTAGGGATTGGAGTGCCCATGTGTGGGTGGCGCTGTGGTCTAAACCACTGAGCCTCTTGGGCTTGCCGATCGGAAGGTCGGCGGTTCGAATCCACGCGACGTGGTGAGCTCCCGTTGCTCTGTCCCAGCTCCTGCTAACCTAGCAGTTTAAAACACACCAGTGCAAGCAGAGGGCAAACAGTGTTTCTGTGCGTTCTGTTTTCCGTCACGGTGTCCCGTTGTGCCAGAAGTGGTTTAGTCCTGCTGGCCACATGACCCGGAAAGCTGTCTGTGGACAAACACCGGTTCCCTCGGCCTGAAAGCGAGATGAGCGCTGCAACCCCATAGTCACCTTTGACTGGACTTAACTGTCCAGGGGTCCTTTATCTTTTTACATTTATATCCATTTAAGTCTCTCTTCCAGCTCCATTAAAATGTCTTAAACGGTGAGTTGTAGATAGTATTTCAAAAAATAAGGGAGAGGACTGGATAGAGGCTGTTGTTGTTGTTTAGTCATTTAGTTCCGTCCGACTCTTTGTGACCCCATGGACCAGAGCACGCCAGGCACTCCTGTCTTCCACTGCCTCCCACAGTTTGGTCAAACTCATGTTAGTAGCTTCGAGAACACTGTCCAACCATCTTGTCCTCTGTCGTCCCCCTCTCCTTGTGCCCCCAATTTTCCCCAACATCAGGGACTTTTCCAGGGAGTCTTCTCCTCTCATGAGGTGGCCAAAGTATTGGAGCCTCAGCTTCAGGATCTGTCCTTCCAGTGAGGGGAGCCATAATTGCTGTGCACACTGCATTTAGTTGCTTTGAGAAAATAGAGGAGAGAAAAAGTTATTTTGGGCAGTATACAATGAATGGCCCATGTTGTGGGCACCATGTCCTCACTGAGATGGATTTGCCCTTAGTGTGGATATAGGCTTAGGCACATAAGTTAAATAAGAGTAGACCACACTCTTGTAATCCGGTAGTGAACAGATAGCCCATGCAGAACCTACTTACATAAAAATAAATATATCTCAGTCCACACTCAACATTCTGTGTATAGGAGGAATCCAGAAGTCATCTTTGTGTCTGGGTAGAAGGTTGGTAACATCTGTCTGTTGTTTACCCAAAGTCAGGGGGTTCTGAGAAACGAATGCAATATATTTTCTTCCTTATTGGGTTTTCTGGCGTAGGAAGCGGAGTGGTTTAAAGTGCTTTAGCTGGGTGGGGATGGGGGAAACTGGGCCCACAACATTGGGAGGATTGCTAATGCAGAATATCACCCATTGGTAAAAGCTGAATGAACATTATCATTTTGTATTAAAAGGCAGATCTGGAAATGCTCAGAAATTCTGGAAAAGAAATTTCAAGCTAAGAGTAAGAGAGAGAAAATGATAGGATTCCACTTCAGGAAACTTAAAAAAAATGTGTTATTCTTTTAATAACTGTGTTCTCAAAATGCTGTCCATAAAACAGGAGTCAATTTCTACAATAACATAATAATAATTTTATTATTTATACCCCACCCACCTGGCTGAGTTGCCCCAGCCACTCTGTAGAAGAGAGATACCCAGCATAGCATCACTCCTATCTGTCTTTTATGTCCGCTGAAATTTTGCATACAGTGAGAACCATTTTATTACATTCCATGCATGTTTCCTTAAAGAAAAGGCCTCCCACAAAATGGGAGTGCATGGTGCAAAAATGGGTGTGCCTTAAGGAAGAAAGTTGCAGCTACAAGGCTATCGCTGCCCACACGAGACCTTTAAAAACTCACTTCTCTTCTGAAATAGACATTATAATCCATTTGAATGGAAAGTTCCACATGTCTGGCCTTTCCTCCAGCGTGCGATGCTGTCACAGACGTCCTGAGGGTGATGCCCCACAGAAAGTCTGAGGTGCAAAGAAAAGTGATGCCCAGCATATTGTGTTTTGAATGGTGCGTATTGATTGCTGCGCTTGATGGCTTCCTCAGCACAGCTGCCGAGCCTGATTCTCAGCTGGTATAACAGTGAACTTCAGGCTGACATCACTTTGTCTAGAGGAAAATAGCTATTACTGTAAATGGCAAGAAACACAGAGGTTTTCCTCCTTTGGCAGGGGAGAAAATGAACAGGATGCATGCACATATAAAAGCTTTAATAGACTTGTTAGCTTGGAGCACATCTTATCAAACAGAATCAATAAAGCACAATGATCTCTGTCTCAGTAACTTAGGAGGCTTTCGCTTATATGGCTAAATGGCACCTCCATTTGGATAGCACAGGATCGTAGCCCATTCACACACACATCACGCAAAACACGCTGGTGGAGAAATGTAGTCTTCACTCAGGAGCAGGGCATTGTTTTAGCCACACCCCCAGCATCATTTCTAAACTTTTTGTTGCCCATAATCCCTTAAATGTGTAGCACAACTTCTTTCCTTTAAATTCTGCCAAATGCTACAATCAAAAAAAGGGCAGTATATTTGAGCTGTTGGATTACCCTGTCGCCACTCAGCTGCTGAAGCATTGGGATGCCTATCTCGATGCCAAGGGAGTAAAATTATGAGGCTCAATTGCTTAATCATAGGAAATAATGGAACTTTGTTCATGTTTGACTTCATAGCAGCAGAAGCAGCACTGAATTGGAAACTAATTAATTTCAACAAGGCCAAAATTGTATTCTTACCAGCACAGTTTAGTCATAACAGCCTTAACCTCTTCCACTGACTACCCAGACAACAAAAGCAGTTTGCAGCAAGGGGGCATGGTGTGTATTTAGTATTAAAAATGGCTTTTATCTATTAAACTAGAGCTTGAGGTGTTTCATTAGGTTGGCAAATGGCCTGAGGTAGAAGATTCTGCACTTGGACATCGGAGCTTTTGAACGCAGCAAATAACCCTTTCTTTGGGTCAGAACAGAGGCTGGTTCTGTTGCATTGGGCAGGGGGAACTTTTGGCTTAAGTCTAAGCAGTTTAGTTTATACACATTTTTTTCCTGACTCTTTGGGAGAATTCTCTGTCACCAGGTTGTGGTGGCTTTAGTTGAGCTCTCACAAGACTTTGCTGTTTTTCATTTTTTTCCTATTTTTTCATTTACAGGAATAATGCTTAGCAAACTGCAACATAACAGTTGGGTAAATTGTTATGTTAACAATTACGAATGTTAGCCACTTTGAGACTCCTTCGGGTAGTGATAAAGCGGGATATCAAATCCAAACTCCTCCTCCTCCTCCTCCTCTTCTTCTTCAATGTACTAACTGGAGTCTAGTTGGTATAATTCTTCACTATTTAATACTTAGATGTATCACAGTTTGATTGCTCCCCAGATAAAAGTTCCTTGAATGTAGTGAAGTAGGGTGTGGATAGTAAATATGTGGATTTACTATGAGGGAAGAATTGTATATGGAGGAACACGGGAAGGTCACCCAGTGCCACCAAACCCACCTGCAAAATGCACCACCTCCATCAAATCACATTATTTTGTCCTTGAAATGATTCCTATTCTCTACTATTCTGGTTTATTGTTTATTTATTTGTTTTTTATCAGAAAGATAGGTAGTGCAAACATGGATGAAGAAGAAATAATTCTGAACAAAAATGAGGAGTCTTCAAGTTTCCTTGAAGTGTGATTACTTCATGTCGTAAAAAAACTGTTAACAATTTACACCGGAGCCATAACCTAAGATGAGCCAATTTGAAATGATATGAATAGAAACATCACAACAGGGAAGCGTCAATGACATGACATTTTGAATTGCATTAATTTATAAATTATAAAATTTCCATATATAATGCATGCCTGACTACATGATCAGACCATGTTTCTTCCTAGTTGATGGAATAAGGAAAGCACTTTGAAAACCTGGCTGTTGTTAAATTGGTTTGTGTCCGTCTTACTTTCATTTCCACAAATTAAATGAAAGCAGTAAATGAATTAAATGAAGGTGAACTGAATTAAAGCAAATTACACAACCTGAACTCAGCAAAGGCGCATCCAATAAAAAGCAAATTGAACCATTATGAATCATAGGCAAGGCCCGTGAATCCAAATTTGCTATCTGTTAAAGGCAACAAAGGCTTGAATGGGACTTAAGTACTGCAATTTATTTGTATGCCAGCATCAACAAAATGAGAGAGCTGGCCCTAAGACGAAAGGAAGTATAGCAGTGCACTGACTGTTGCATGAAAGTAGCTCATCAAGGCCAGTTCTGGGTTTGAGGAGGGGGGTCCAGGTCAGATTTAGGTTTGATGAGTTAAGCTACTGAAGGTAATGGGGACCTTATCAATAATAACAATATAATAATAATAATAATTTATTATTTGTACCCCGCCCATCTGATCGGGTCTCCCCAGCCACTCTGGGCGGCTTCCAACAAATATCAAAATACATTAAAATATCACAGATTAAAAACTTCCCTAAACAGGGCTGCCTTCAAGTATTTTCTAAAGGTCATGTAGTTGTTTATCGCTTTGACCTCTGATGGGAGGGCGTTCCACAGGGCGGGCGCCACTACAGAGAAGGCCCTTTGCCCGGTTCCCTGTAGCTTTGCTTCTCGCAGTGAGGGAACCGCCAGAAGGCCCTCGGCACTGGATCTCAGTGTTCGGGCTGAACGATGGGGGTGGAGATGCTCCTTCAGGTATACAGGACCGAGGCCATACACCAACACTTTGAATTGTGCTCGGAAATGTACTGGGAGCCAATGTAGATCTCTCAGGACCGGTGTTACGTGGTCCCGGCGGCCACTCCCAGTCACCAGTCTCGCTGCCGAAATTCTGGATTAGTTGTAGTTTCCGGGTCACCTTCAGAGGTAGCCCCACGTAGAGCGCATTGCAGTAGTCCGAGCGGGAGATAACTAGAGTATGCACCACTCTGACAAGACAGTCTGCAGGCAGGTAGGGTCTCAGCCTGCATACCAGATGGAGCTGTGACAATAACAAATTGTCACTGCTTTTGTTGTGTTGAATATATGCTATATGGTAATTTATGAACCTAATAGGTATCTAAAGCCATTTTGCACATAACAAAATATGTATTTTACCAAAGTAATTGTTGAACTGAAATACGATTAAGAAGAAGTATATTAATAGTGAAATGCAATTAAGAAGAAGTAAGTATATTAATAGTGAAATAATTATTAAGCTCTAACTTAAAATGATTTTTTATTCATAGCAAACTCAATAATGCGAACACATTGGCGTTTGGCAATAACAAAAGTTCCTTTAGAAATTTACAAAGACTCATAATCTAGTCTCTCGAAACTTTCCTGAACAGTCACCTAGATCAATTCCCCGAAAACCTTGGGGCAGTCAGTGATGATTAGGGAGAGCGCTTCCATCAAGACCTGAAGACAATGGAAGAGCGTTATCAAGGGCGATGGGATAAAACTATGATGTCAGACTACTGTTGGACTATCAAATGAGAATCCCCTGTGCAAGTCCACAAACGCAAGAGCTACAAGCGCAAATTCTTACCTGAATAACAATGCTTGCAGATACTGTGTATCCCAAGGGGATACCGGTACATTTTTTTGCATACCTCCAACTGTACATAGATATACATGTCATTTTCAATGCTGTACATGTCATGTGCAATACTATATAAGTCACTTACATTTATACTCATATTGTACTACTTTGGCTATGCGTTTAATAAAATATTGAATTCTTGCATTGTGAAAAACGAAGATTATGGTGAAAAGTGAAAAAAACCTAGAGCTTGCAGAACAAAACCGACTGCAGATATGAAATCAGCATTGAAATAACATATAAGAACAGTTGAAAAATCTCATGCAACAGAAAATGAAAAAACAAAATTGTTCCACAGTATAGTCTACTCCAGTGCTTTTTTTTCCTTAAAAAAAAAATGTTTACGGGTACTCTTATTTTCCTACTCACATTGAAATACTGCCCCTCAATGAGGCCAAACTTAGATTCACAAAATGTTTAGGGCATGCGTACCCCTGTGTCACCCCAGAAAAAAAGCACTGGTCTATTCTATAAATAATATTATATGGTATCCAATATTGCTGACATACTGAGTTTTTTAGCAAGTTTCTGTATGAGTGAAAATAAACCTGTTGTTTTGTTTTGTTTTGTTTTGTTTTGTTTTGTTTTGTTTACAAAAGCAGCTCTTCAGGACTTCATATTTAAGTTGTCATTTTTGTTTTGTTTTAACCAACTGGTAGTTCATCTTTGTGAGTTTTATTAAGCTATTTCGTTAAACAAACAGCTCATACAACAATATTAAACTCCAGAACTCCCATTTGTATCGATTAAAACCCCATTCTTCCTTAGCCATTCAAAACCAATTTAAATAAGAAGGCTTTACATTGCTTTTTGTCAATTTTGTTCAAATGATTGTGTGTTGGTGGAAAGAGCAGAATCTTTGAATTTATTTTCTCATTTTTCCAGTCTTACATTCATCATCACATTAGTGTGTGCGTGTATTCAAAAGACCTCATGAAAATTCACCAGCATCTTGGTACACATTCTTCCTAATAGATATTTTATTGTCTGCAATTTGCCTAATCTACACATTTTGCAAGCAGTTTCCCCAATATAATGCACTTTTATGTTATTTTCAGCTGTATACGCATCTTATACACACTTTCCTCTCATATATGTTTTTACAGACTCCTGAAAGAGCTGAGTCAAAATTAAGAGAAGTGCGAATTTTGAACTGTAGATGCGTTTTTCTCCCTAGCTTATTTATTATTTGACTAGATAAATATATCTTAAAGGGAATGCGAATTAAGCGGTTAAAATGTATAATAACTGGCCATTGTGAACATTTCTGGAGAATGTGCACATTGCCCAGAGAATGTACAAAATACAGTAGATTTGCACCTTATGCAAGGCTGGTTGGAGATTTAAGTACAGGTATATTGACCAGGAAATGTGCATTATTTCCTATTCAAGGAAATATATTAATATTAAGTACGTATAATAATAGGTCTAGTGAATGTGCACATTTGCCAGTTGTTATGCATCACATTAACAAAGCGTGTTCTCCTTCATGGAGAGCACGTGTTGCGGTGGGGGCTAGCAAGCCACCCCTCTGATGCTGGGCGGGTTAGTTTGGATGGCCACTTCTGTGATTGGGCATGGTTGTCATTGGGGAGATTTATATGTTGCAATTTGTTGATTGACGGCACAAGAGCTTATATATTACCCTGTTGCAGGGTGGGCGCCCTCTTGGCTGTGTGCAACGGATCTCCCTCCCTCCCGCCCTGTGGTTTAGGCCTCTGCATTGACCTTGCTATGCCTGTCATGGGGTCGTCTGCTTTGGGGGCAGGGGCCTGGTAGGAATTTTTCCATTTGGCTGATTGGCTGGTGCCATCTGGTTTTTGCCTACTGCGTAGCAATTAGTCACAACTTGTAAGGTTGGCGGTTAGGCATTGGTTATAATTGGTTGCTGGAGGGGCAGAGTTGGCTGTGGTTGCCCCTCCAATGCTGAGAAGGGGCTCGGTTGGCTGTGCCTACCCCTTCTATGCTGCTGCTGCGCGGGGGAATTCCGTTAAAGGAATCCAGGGGCTCACCATGCTAGTCCGTAACCCCCGGTAGGGGGCCAGGGCCCACGCAAGGGCCCCTGGGAGCATTTGGGGAGAACGGGCGCACAGACTCTCCACAAAGTGCTTTCCCTGGTACTGACTCCACAGGCGGGTGGAGATCAGTTCTGTCCCCAGCAGGATAGATAGTCTTAACCAATGCCTATGCAACCACTCACATATTTGTATTTAATAAAGTTGTGGCCAAAATTATGCCAAAAACCTTAAACTTAATTTTGGTGTGAAGTGTGTTTTATTTGAGGGGTGGTTTGGGGACCTCGACACGCAACTCAATTTAAATTCCCCTTAACATATATACCACGTAATCAACCCAAGCCTATAAGCTGTTTCGATAACTCAGATCTGTTCTACAGTTCCTGGTATTTGTGGGGAGGAAGCGCTGCCTATTCTTCCTGTGTTCAAAAAAGAACATATAGGTCAGAAGCAGCAGAACATATCTCTGTAACTTCAACAACAATTTTATTATTTGTACCCCACCCATCTGACTGGGTTGCCCCAGCCACTCTGGACCTAAATTACTCAATGGGCTTAAGTTACTCAAGTCTATTGATTTCAGTGGGACTGAGTTTGCTGCATTTGTGTAGCACATTTGAATGTTCAAAGTGCCTTACATACAATATCCTATTAGGACCATTATGTATGAGTTATAATGAAAGAAACTTAGACCTAGTAAAAACTTTTTTTATTCATCCAGTCTTATTAAACACATGGCACTTCAAACAAACCAAAAATAGGTTCTAATGGTTTAATATTAGATTTATTTTGTTGAGCTGCTAATCGGTTGCATTTTTCTCTGCCAAATAAAGTTCTATACTGTACTTTAATGTGAAGTTGCTGTTGTTTTTAATTAGTATCTTGCATTTTAATGTTTTATTTTATTCTTTGCTGAGAACAGGTGTTGAAGGGCAGTCATAGCAATCTGGTATAAATAAAATAAGTAGACTAGTTCTAGTCTGATTCTATGCGCAACGAGACATACTTCCAAGTAAGTCTGTGTAGGACTGACTCCCTCTCGCTCTCCAGCTTTTAAAAGGAAAAGTAAGAAAAGAGTAGAAGAATGAACTCAACTATGAAAGCTAATGCCACAAATAAATTTGCTAGGCCCCATTCCAACCACAGGAATAGGATTGAGATACAAATTTGTAATGTGGAATTACTAAAAGGAAACAAACTTGGGATTATTATTATAACAAACAAACAAACAAATTTGCATACCACCCTACATCCATAGATCTCAGGACGGTTCACAACATAAAATTACAATATAAAAAAATGCAAAATACATAGTAAAGATAAGAACAAACCAAAATTTTACCCTCCTGCACATTTAAGAGGGCATCAAATGTCAATCAGCCAAGGTTCTGGTTGAACAACTGAAGTCCATCTTCTGCATGTAATACTGTGGTAAAAAATACATAATGACATGCTTTTTAAAAAGTCTCCTTAATTTGTTGCCTTTGTTTCACTGTGCTTTATTTCATTATTGGTTTAATCTAATTTGCTTTATCTTGCTTTCAAGAAAAGTTAACAACAAAGATGCATGACTTTTAATATTCATTACTCATCTAATTAAGTAATATGCCCTGCAGCAAATGATACATTCTCAGCACACTAACAAGATGCAGGCAACAACATTGGTCTTCACGAGCATCCAGTCTGAAATGTTTCAATCCTTTCCATTTTGTTTGGCATTCCCTCCATTTTATGTTGTGCGTAAAGGAATAACCAAGCACATTTCAGAAGCAAAGGCCGCACAATAATTCATATAGAGATTTTTCAGCAGGAGAGCAAACAAGCACTCTAATATGACTGTTCTCTGCTTGCCCTAAAACATGCACAGAGAGAATTGCACCGTATGTAAGCTGACTACAAAGTAAGTAACACCAGGAATGGGAGTAGGGCCTTGCATGCAAGCCCCGCCCTCAGCATTTCTAGGCCAATGAAATGCATTTCAGATACTCATTCCATCAGTGGAAAGGTATGAGAGGGGCTCTAATTGCATTTGATGCAGTTGGAAACCCTGAGAAGCCATTGTTCACTATCATGGGCAGGTTTGAAACATGTTCACTCAAATGAACTTTAAACCTTGTGCTGATCACATGGTGATCTGAAGAGCATAACCCATGCCTGAGGACAGTGGGGCGGACGGGCTTTGGTTTACTTTGTGGTCAGGCATTTGCCCCAAAACAATTAAATGAGATTTCTCATGCCTTTCAATAAAAAGTGCAAAACCATTCCACCGTTTAGGCATTATGACTGACAGGAACAGTGAACACCAGTAGTAGTAGTAGTAGTAGTAGTAGTAGTAGTAATAATATTAATTTATTATTTACCGGTATACCCCGCCCTCTGGCTGGGTTTCCCTGGCCACTCTGGACAGCTCCCAAAGGAATAATAATAATAATAATAAAGTGATAAAACATCAAACATTAAAAACTTCCGTGAACAGGGCTACCTTCAGATGTATTCTAAAAGTCAGATAGTTGTTTATTTCCTTGACATCTGATGGGAGGGCGTTCCACAGGGCAGGCGCCACTACCAAGAAGGCCCTTTACCTGATTCCCTGTATTTTCAGTTTTTGCAGAATGGGAACTGCCAGAAGGCCCTCGGAGCTGGACCTCAGTGTCTGGGCCGAGCGATGGGGGTGGAGACGCTCCTTCAGGTATACTGGGCCGAGGCCATCAGAACAAAGCCCTCTGCACCCTCTCCTTATGATTACCTTTCCTGTTCAGGCAGAACATCTAAACAGGGGTTGTGCATCTGAAGAGATTTAAAACAAATATTATAATCTGATGCCTTAGTCCTAAGAATATCTGTTGGAAAGTAAGCCTTCCTTGTTTCAAAAGGACATATAGCCAAGGTGGTAAACCTAGGATTGCATTTGCAATCTTGGTTCTTTATAACATGATCGGTGTGCTTTCTGTGGTAATAAATTCAACGGCTATAAATTTTTTCTCTTTGATCACTTTCTCCTTTGCAGCCTCCCATGCCCTCCCTCCCCATTGCTTACACTGGAGGGCTCTCTCGCATTGAAATATGCAAAGCAAGATTTTCTACTTCTGTGGGGAGAATACTCTGACCTCAGTTCAATGTGACTTACTTCTTAGGAGACAAGCTTTGGATTGCAGTTTGCGGTCAACAGGCACAAGGCAACCAAATCTGGACTCATTTTTAAAAGGCTCCACAGTTTTCTGAATAACTGTCCCAGGGATATTTGGCTAGCTGAAAGGTGAGCTGTTCCTCATGTCTTATACGAGCTATCACAGAGCAGTAGCACCTGTACTTATCAGGACCATCTGCTTGCTTAATAAATCATTGGTTACCCATTGGAATCAGCCCCCCCCCACTTGACTTTGGGAATTTTTCTTTCTTACAGTGAGCCTACATAAATACCTCCTAATGCATATATTCCAGTTAGAATTGATGCTCTGTTTAAATCTTCCAGTGTTCCATTGTGGTCCATGGTGCTACATAAACTCTCCTAATCTGATGAATGAGTTGTAACACTACATTAATATTCCTCTGTCTGGTCTGGACCTGTGTTCTATCACTCAGTTCTGCAACAGAGGGAAGCCCCAGCATATGTTATCTCTTCCTATCCAATGACCTTGGATCATTTGTCTTTCCTGTTATACACCTCTGTTCATTTCCTTTGATCAAACATAAGGGCACTGAGGACAAACTGTGTTTTCTTCCCAACAAGATGTTACTAACTTTGGCAATAGGCATTTATTGTGAATTAAACATCCCAAAGTAAGCTCTGTATGAACAAAAATTCTTTAGAAACATGGCACAATGAATAGTTTTTAGAAGAGTTTCCCTCTGGCAAATGTAGGCATTATTATATTCAGGTAGCAACATTTTAAATGGTGTTTTGGGATTTTACATGGATCTACAGTATCATTAACAATCGTATCTCCAGTCCCATAGGGCAAATTCATAGCCTTTTAGAAAAGCTTAAATTCCATTAAGTTGTTGTTGTTGTTGTTGTTGTTGTTGTTGTTGTTGTTGTTGTTGTTGTTGTTGTTAACAAAACAACATCAACAACATCAACAACAACACTTTCTTTATACCCCACCCTTCTGGTTGGGTTTCCCCAGCCACTCTGGGTGGCTCCCAACAGAATATTAAAAACACGATAAAACATCAAACATTAAAAACTTCCCTAAATAGGGCTCCAGATGTCTTCTAAAAGTCAGATAATTCCTTATTTCCTTGACATCTGATGGGAGGGCGTTCCACAGGACAGGCACCTCTACCGAAAAGGCCCTCTGCCTGGTTCCCTGTAACCTCACTTCTCACAGGAAGAGAACCGCCAGAAGCCCCTTGGAGCTGGACCTCAGTATCCAGGCTGAACGATGGGGATGGAGACGCTACTACAGGTATACCGGGCCGAGGCTGTTTAGGGCTTTCTCGGCGGCCACTCCCAGTCACCAGTCTAGCTGCCGCATTCTGGATTAGTTGCAGTTTCCAGGTCATCTTCAAAGGTAGCCCCACGTAGTGCGCATTGCAGTAATCCAAGTGGGACATAACCAGAGCATGCACCACTCTGGCGAGACAATCTGTTTGGTGACAGGGGGAAACTCCTAATTCTTCTAAACATCAAGGGCTATGAATGCTGTCCTAGAGAGCAAGGGTGATCATTATATTATTGGGAAATATACAACTAAGGTATACTCATAGTAGACCCATTAAAATCAATGGAGTCACACTGAATACGACTTAGATTGAATATATCATCCATTGAATTTATACTGAAGATTAGGCATGCAACATATATTTGCAATTTTCTGTCTTTGGAACACAAACTAATTTTCAGATGTAGATGGATGTCTTAGCAACAGTTTCCAAATCATTACAGCACCCCTGAAAAAACAGCAGCCATTATGTACAATAGCAAGCTTCTCAAGGCTTTGAATTTGAACCTAAAATGAGCACCAGATACTTGGTCAGATTTTTTAATGTGATATTAAGCCTCTTCTCCCAACCACCAGGAACATTTTTTTTAATCCAAACTATGTATACCAGTAACAACAGCAGCAGCAGCAGCAACAACAACAACAACAACATCATCATCAACAACAACAACAGCGTCTCTGTGAAGCAAAGCCTTAGACTTTGAGTTCATCTCTCCTGATTTTTATAATACTGAAACATTTGCCATTTCCAGTGGATATTGTCTAGACTTTTTGTGGGTAAGCAAATCTGGAGGAAACAAAAGTGGCGAGGCAATTACTGAATATTGTTGAAGTTGAAAAAGAGAGGCTTTAATTGCACATGTTATCTGTTAAAATGCTCTACTGGATTGAATTAGATGGATGTTCAGAAGATCAGAACTTGCTACCCACCTGGGAGAGCTTACTACAAAATATTGCTTCACAAACCACACATGGATACAAGTTTTTAGATGTAGATACAACAAACATGGCATTTTTCTCCTTTCACAGGGGATTTGAGAAGCCAGACACTCAGAAAACATGCTTTGCTTCACTGGTAAAAAATTATACAATTCATAGTCCTCTTAGCAACAAGAGTGTTTGAACTAAAAGCAATTTACTGTGGGGCTTTGTGACAAAAAGCTAGCACTGGCAATGTAGGAATTCTCCAGCTGGTATGATGCGTGACTGCAATAAATGGCCTTATAATATTTTTGTTAAGTGTTTTCATGACAATCCAGTGAAAACATTTTACGGATCCTATGAACTGCATAGGTGCAGAATGACTTTTGTTATATGGTCTATTTTATTGATATCCTGTCTTTCAAACTCAAGGGCGCCCCAAGGCATATTGCAAGATCATCAGAACCATTCAAAACCACTGTTAGCATTTTTAAACTAAAACCAATTAGAAGCAGGATTTAAAGGGGGGGGGGACCTTAAGCCAACTAAAAACAAAAATAAGAGCAAATAGGACAAGAGGACAAGAGCAGTTAAAATCTATTAGCGATAAAAGTGCTATCCAACTCATCAAATGCTGACAGTCTCTGGGGAAGAAGCTGAATTGGATTTTGCTCAGCAAAGAGTTCCACAATGGGGATGTAAGCACTAAAAAGTCCCTGCCTTATTTGCCCCTTTGCTTTTTAGTAGTGTACGAAAGTGAGAGCTGGACCATAAAGAAGGTTAATAGCCGAAGAATTGATGCTTTTGAATCATGGTGCCGAGGCTGTTTAGGGTTTTAAAGGTCAGCACCAATACTTTGAATTGTGCTCGGAAACGTACTGGGAGCCAATATAGGTCTTTCAGGACCGGTGTTATGTGTTCTCTGAGCCAATGTGGTGTAGTGGTTAAGAGTGGTAGACTCGTAATCTGGGGAACCGGGTTCGCGTCCCCGCTCCTCCACATGCAGCTGCTGGGTGACTTTGGGCTAGTCACACTTCTCTGAAGTCTCTCAGCCCCACTCACCTCACAGAGTGTTTGTTGTGGGGGAGGAAGGGAAAGGAGGATGTTAGCCGCTTTGAGACTCCTCAAAGTGATAAAGTGGGATATCAAATCCAAACTCTTCTTCTTCTTCGGTGGCTGCTCCCAGTCTCCAGTCTCACTGCCACATTCTGGATTAGTTGCAGTTTCCGGGTCACCTTCAAAGGTAGCCCCACATAGAGCGCATTGCAGTAGTCCAAGCGAGAGATAACTAGAGCATGCACCACTGTGGGAAGACAGTTTGTGGGCAGATAGGGTCTCAGCCTGCATACCAGATGGAGCCAATTGATTGTAGTGAGCCATGCTTTGATTTCCATCAGATGTTAACCGGTTTCAAGTTAAGCAACTTATGCATTTAGGGGCACCAAGGATCTTACGAAGAAAAGTCCCTTGAATTTGTTCGACTTCTCTATTAAATGCTTGTATCCAAATTGGAATGCCATACAATAACTGAGAAAGTACCTTGGCATTATAAATATTTATTGCAGCAGGGACCATCTGGTTGCCTCTGAGGTAGAAAAAAATGAAGAATTGCAAATACCCAATCGATCTCTCAACAGGGATATTTAAATCTTTGAACAAGGCTGCTCTTAGGTCCTCATAGATTGGGCAAACCAGTAAGTAGTGGGGAAAAGGCATATTAAATCTTCAGGCATATTAAATCCACATTGGCAAATTCTCTTCAGAAGAAATCTGGCAAGAGGGTCCGTCAACTATGGTGGAGTGCATAGACTGGAACCATGAGCTATAAAGGCCTTTCTTCATTTGATACTTGTGATGCTGATCACAGAGTGAGGATGAGGATACCTAATTGGTAGTCTGACATACCAAGCAGCACACTTGGACAGACATGTGGAAGTGTGATCAGCACAAAAAGGAAACTGTAAAATTGCAAGCTGTGTCATCGTCTCCCCATTTCAAAAGCACAGATATCCTCCTAAATATTGTAATGCACAGTCCAGGCCTATTCCTATCCGCAATTAGCTTAAATACGCAACATCTGGTTCATCTAGCTATTCCCACCCCCCCCCCCAAAAAAAATGCTGCCTGTTCAGGAAACTTATCCACAACCCCAAACATGAAATTCTTGCGCTGGGAATATAATAAAATAGACATTTTGTAATGCCTATTTTCTCCCACTGTCTGCAGCTCTATTTTCCCTTATCACCTTCTTTTCCTGTTCATGTTCACTTCACAATCCTCCTCACACACACACACACCCCATTATCTCTTCTGGTAGTTCATTCTTTCTTTGTCTTCTTTCTGAGAATTCTTGGGCACCAAGCAGCTGGGGAGAATCAGAATCTCACTTTGCTCTTCAACATCTTTCTTCCTTGCTGCCATCTCACCTTTGTGGGAAGAAACAAGGCATGAAATGTTTCTCGAAGAAATCACTTCTATTCTCCCGAGTGCTTCCGCCACTTCCTCAGTTCTCTCATCTGGTACAGAAAATTTTCTAGCTGCTGAACATTTAGTGCTTTCAGTTTTGCTTCCAGATGCCCAGATGTTATTAATTAAAGCAGAGGAGAAAAGAGGGGAGAGAAATCCAAGCCATTGTTGTGTGAATGTTAATTAGCATCTAAAAATGAAAACTTCACTGTGAGGATTTAGCTTTCTGTGCAAAGACATTCATTCTGCCTCTCTTACATAAAAATTTATTATTATTATTATTATTATTATTATTATTATTATTATTATTATTATTATCATTATACTCTGACTCCTAAAGTCCAGGTAGCTTCCATGCTGGTCCTATCATTAGGTAGATTAAGACAGATGCTTCAGGCAATGGAGGCATGGGAGACAGGAAGAAGTAAGCAAGGAGTTGGAGGGAACAGCTGTATGCCATGCAATCTGTGCTGCACCCTGTTGCCTCTAGGGATGGAAAAGGAATCCATCTGAGTGGATTTATACGTAGAATTTGGTGGTTTCGACTTGATCTAATGTTCCCTGTATAAGACCACCCACACTGGGCAAAGATTTCCTGCATTGGTTGAACTCAATGTTGGATTTACGTATAAGCTAAACAAGCTATATCGGGATGCGGGTGGCGCTGTGGGTTAAACCACAGAGCCTAGGGCTTGCTGATCAGAAGGTCGGCGATTCGAATCCCCGAGACGAGGTGAGCTCCCATTGCTCATTCCCAGCTCCTGCCCACCTAGCAGTTCGAAAGAACGGCAAAGTGCAAGTAGATAAATAGGTACCACTCCAGGCGGGAAGGTAAACGGCGTCTCCGTGCGCTGCTGTGGTTCGCCAGAAGCGGCTTTGTCATGCTGGCCACATGACCCGGAAGCTGTACGCCGGCTCCCTCAGAGTCAGACACAACTGGACCTAATAGTCAGGGGTCCCTTTACCTTTACCTTTAAACAAGCTAAAGCTTAGGGCTCCACACTCTTGCCCCCCCCAAAAAAAATCAAAGGAAATAAACTGGCTGTACATTTCCAAAATATAAGATAAAAAAACAAATAAAATAAAACATACATACAGCAACAGTGTTTTGTGTTGTGTAGGCTCCCATGATGTAAGTAATGGGCCCCGCCTGCTAGCCTGCTTCCTAAAATATCACTGGTTTGCTCATTTCTATATATAGGGTGTCTACATTTTGCATGGACTGGTTGCATGGCAACATTTAGCATGCAGCTGCAGACTGCAGCGCAGCACAGTTGAATGTAGGTAAAACTGTTGTAACGGTAAAGGTAAAGGGACCCCTGACCATTAGGTCCAGTCGTGACCGACTCTGGGGTTGCGGCGCTCATCTCGGTTTATTGGCCGAGGGAGCCGGCATACAGCTTCGAGGTCATGTGGCCAGCATGACTAAGCCGCTTCTGGCGAACCAGAGCAGCACACGGAAATGCCGTTTACCTTCCCGCTGCAGCGATACCTATTTATCTACTTGGACTTTGATGTGCTTTCGAACTGCTAGGTTGGCAGGAGCAGGGACTGAGCAACGGGAGCTCACCCCGTCGCGGGGATTCGAACCACCGACCTTCTGATCGGCAAGCCCTAGGCTCTTTGGTTTTACCCACAGCACCACCCGCATCCCTCATAAGACTGTTGTAGCTGTTATCTAATATTAAAGAGTGGTTGTAGACTGATGATCAGGCAGCATAGACTAAGGGTATGAGCATATATTCAGCACAAAAAAAAAACCCAGTGACAATTTGTTGTTGACAAAGGACAGCTGGAAATTACCTTCCGTAGTTTAGGGCCTCATCAAACCTAAATCCGGCCCTGGTGGAACTCATGGTCCCTTCTAACTCTGTGATTCTGTGATTCTATGCACTATACATTGAGAGCATTCTACCACTGCATTCCCCAAATAATCTTGGAAACAGTAGTTAGTTAAGGGTGGTAAGAGCTGCTATTCCCATCACAGAGCTAGTGGTCCCGTCAGGGTGATTTAACAGTCAATCCCTCTTCCCAATGAACCCTGGGAATTGTAGTGGGGGGTGTTCCTTGAAATACATTTCCCTAAAATATTGAGTAGTTTTACCTCATTCCTGTAACAAGGCTTTTTCTGAAGATTTCGTGGCTGGCAAAAGCTAGCAAACAATATTATCCCACAGAGAGTGGTTGGTAAATACAAGGTTTAGGAAATTATATTAATTCTGGGCACGATTCAGCCCAAAATTAAACACTTCTAATATCCATTGAGTACTATTGAAAATAAAGCATTTGCTTAACTTTTTTTTATCAATGGAACTTAAAGCAGTTAACTTTGACTAGATATTGCCCTTTGTATGTTTTTAAAGCTAATTGCTGGTCTGTTGTGCTTTAATTGTGCACCATCAAAGTCACACTGTGGAAGCAAAAGCTGCCCTCAAAATTGTTCTCAATTTTTGCAGACTTTCACAATAGGATTGCTGATTTTTACCCAGTGTGCTTTCCTCCCAGTGTGCAGCACCTATTCCTTTGACTGCAGTTTGTTCTAACTGCCTTTAATATTGAATTTCAAATTGCTGTATCTTGCCCCCGGGGCTTGCGTGTGAAACGAGGACACTAAATTATACAACAACAACTTGGAACTACTACTTCCATAAATGAATTTAAAAATTACAGCTATGCTGTTATTAGGGTTGCCATATCAAAAAAGAGGAGACAGCCCAGCTCGGGCTGGCAGCAGCCGCAGCATGCAGAGTGGACCAAGGCCGAGCCCGAAAAACTCAGACATTTCCTTTAAAATGTAAAATCTGCCCAGATGGACATTGGCCCCCCAGAAAGAGGACATGTCTGGGGGGATTTCAGACGTATGGCAACCCTACAGTGTTATCAAAGCCACAGTAGATAGTGGTCACACTGTTACTATTTGTTTGTTTGCCCCTGGAAGGGTTTACAATATAGTTAAAGGTAAAGGGACCCCTGACCATTAGGTCCATTCGTGACCGACTCTAGGGTTGCAGTGCTCATCTCGCATTATTGGCCGAGGGAGCCGGTGTACAGCTTCCAGGTCATGTGGCCAGCATGACTAAGCCGCTTCTGGCGAACCAGAGCAGCGCACGGAAACACCGTTTACCTTCCCGCTGCAGCGGTACCTATTGATCTACTTGAACTTTGACATGCTTTCGAACTGCTAGGTTGGCAGGAGCTGGGACCAAGCAACGGGAGCTCACCCTGTCACCAGGATTCGAACCACCGACCTTCTGATCGGCAAGCCCTAGGCTCTGTGGTTTAACCCACAGCGCCACCCGCGTCCCTATAATATATTTAGCGTTCAGCAATTTATCTGATTTCCTTGACATGGCACAACCCGAGACAGAGGAAAAATTTGTAAAAATCCATCAAAATAGGTAACAAAACCAACATCCATTCAAAATCTTAAGACAAAATCCACCCACTGGTCGGCAATAGAAACATGTCTTCTTTGAGTCAGTCAAAGTTTGAAAACACATTTTTTTTCTTACTTTCCTGCCGTTATGAATACGCTTTCCACTGAATCTGTTTCTAACTTTGCTAAATATTTACCAATTGTTTTAAATTTATCCCATTTGCATCTCTTGATCTATATTTCAACTCTGAATATCCTTCTACTTAGTTTAGAATCTCAGCAATCTCCCCCCCTTTTTTGCAAAGGACTTCTTTTTATTTGATTCTCTGTTTCCTTCCTCTGCAGTGTCAGTCCTAATTTTTCAAGCTGTCAAGCAGAAAACTCATTCATACCTTTATGAGATGATGACGCATTGTGAAGACACTGGCCTGACAATTACTCTGCATATCAAGCACACACACAAAAAAGGGGGCTTATATTCCACTTTTATCCCATGCTTTATTAAGTTTTAAGGTAGAAATGGCATCCCTGCATACATGTCAATGAGTTCTGTGCAATGGGAGACAGTGGGGCACCGTGCTGAACTTGTGTGCTTAAATCTTCAGTGAGATAATAATGAGCTAAATGATGAATAGTTGGGAGAATTCTTTGGATTTCCATAAATGAGTAAGT
Source organism: Darevskia mixta (assembly GCA_034641385.1). Lineage (NCBI taxonomy): Eukaryota > Metazoa > Chordata > Lepidosauria > Squamata > Lacertidae > Darevskia > Darevskia mixta. Next base: position 13,276,198 of record JAWWNH010000042.1, on the reverse strand, counting down.
GCTTTCAAGAGTCTTGTAAAAGGGTAGCCACTTGTTTCACTGAGGTGCAAAATGCCTTTATCTGTCGTAAAGGTAAAGGTAAAGGTAAAGGGACCCCTGACCGTTAAGTCCAGTCGCAGACTCTGGGGTTGCGTGCTCATCTCACTCTATAGGCCGAGGGAGCCGGTGTTTGTCTGCAGACACCTTCTGGGTCATGTGGCCAGCATGACTAAGCCGCTTCTGGCGAAACCAGAGCAGCTCACGGAAACGCAGTTTACCTTCCCATCAGAGTGGTACCTATTTATCTACTTGCACTTTGACGTCCTTTCGAACTGCTAGGTGGGCAGGAGCAGGGACCGAACAACGGGAGCTCACCCCATCACGGGGATTCGAATCGCCGACCTTCTGATCAGCAAGCCCAAGAGGCTCAGTGGTGTTGTAGTGTTGGTGTTGTAGTGTTGTTGTAGTGTTGTAGTGACATGGAAACAAGAGAAGGACAACTGCCACATCAGCTCCAATCTTCAGAGCACCCTAGATTAAAAGCAAGAGTATGTGCTGGGAGAAACCAGGGAGAAAGCACATTTGAAGCACGTATCAAGTTAACTGCTTATGTTAGTTATCACAGAGTGTTGTCTTTGGCAATTTATCAAAGTAGCTCTTGGCACACTGGTATCAAGGGAAGAAGACAAAATTCAAGCCCATCCCTTTCCTTGTCATTATTGGCAGCGGTGTTTGTGAATATGTAATATACTCTCTCTGGTCTCTGACGCACCAGAGCCCTGGAGTCATCTATACCACTTCTTCCCCAGAACACATCTATTATGTTTACATGCCTCTTAAATCAAGCAAATGCAGAGTGGAAAAACTCTTAGTTCCTTTCAGTCACTATATCACACAAGGCTTCCTTACCCCTATAGGCAGTGAACACATGAAGGAATAAAATAATTAGGTTACGACTTTAGGATGACAATTATAATTGACTTGAAAGGAGAACAGGCCTGGATTTATCATCATCATCATCATCAAATGAAAAGTAAACTGAATGTAAAGAAACAGGCAAAGTAAACTAGGTCGACAGAGCCGGAGAATTTTTATCCTCTAAATCAGGGCACCGACTCACCTTGCCTTAATTCTCAAAGGCCTCATTATTTTCTTCACAAGTTAACAAAAAAGCAGCCGCATAAATCATAAGCAGAACTCCAGGTTGCATCATTACAAATGTTTGCTGACACTCCTAACTAGGATTTTAGGAAGAAACATAGGCAAACAGGCCACGATTTGCTATAGCTTTAGGGGACAAAAAAATAAATCTGTTCATCATTACTTTGTTGATTCGCATGAGGTAGCAAACACCCATCCCAAAGAATTCATTTATCATCTACAGCAGGCCCTGCTTTCAAAATGGAAGCTGCTCATCCCTGTTGGGCGCCTAGCGCCTACAGAAATTATGGTCTCTTTCTGCCTTCCCTAGTTTTGTGTGTCATGAGTTTGAGTGCTGATCCCACTGTGCAACATGACTGGATCTGTGGCAGAGAAGCACAGAACCCTTTCTTCTGAGAAATTCACCTGGTTTGGGCTTCTTTCCAAATTCTCAGAAATGTTACCTAAAGAGGATCCTCTAAATTCACACTGAGGTTATGTACATACTCCTGTTTCTCTGCATGCACCACAGACTTTGGAAGTGGCATTCTGAATTCATAAAGCCTAAACGGCCTCGGTCCTGTATACCTGAAGGAGCGTCTCCACCCCCATTGTTCAGCCCGGACACTGAGATCCAGCGCTGAGGGCCTTCTGGTGGTTCCCTCACTGCGAGAAGCAAAGCTACAGGGAACCAGGCAGAGGGCCTTCTCGGTAGTGGCGCCCGCCCTGTGGAACGCCCTCCCTTCAGAGGTCAAAGGTTGATCAACAACTACATGACCTTTAGAAAACACCTGAAGGCAGCCCTGTTTAGGGAAGTTTTTAATCTGTAATATTTTAATGTATTTTAGTGTTTGTTGGAGGCCGCCCAGAGTGGCTGGGGGGACCCGGTCAGATGGGCGGGGTACAAATAATAAATTATTATTATTATTATTATTATTATTATTATTATTATTATTATTATTATATTAGCCCCAATTCATATCTATCATGTATCTATCCTGTAGTTTCTTATGAAATACTGCCTTTTGCTGCCTTTTTACCTTCGCCAACTTTGGTCTGAGTGGAGAAAAAGAGCAGCCTAGCTGTGTTTCAAGCTTGTAATGTGTACATCACCTGAGTTTTCTTTCTAGCATCCTCTAAATTCAGACTGAGTTTTGCATCTAGATAAAAACCCGAGGACAGCCTAGGGCTGTGCAGAGGCCCTCCCTTCATCCCCAGAAACTGTGCTATAATCTTACTGATATTCTTTGGACTTTGGTGAGATTCCTCTGATGTTTCACCCAGCAGAGTGTTGTGTTCAACTTTTTAAAGAACCGGCCCCCAGAGCAGGCTGTGTGAAAGAAACGGGCAGAACAGTTAGACTTTTCTCACAGAGGCTTTTCCTGTGCCTGCAAAATCTCTCCAGGGAGCTGAACAATCATGAACCCAAATGGAGCAGGAACAAGAGATGTAACTACACTCCACATTTTCTAGTCTGCCCACCCCCGGTAAGTTGTAATAGTTGAATATAAAAAAAAAGAAACCTAGTGTGTTGTGTGCTGCTATTCTCATATATCCCAACACAGTCACTCCACAAATTTCCAAACTATGCTAGAGGAAGCTCTCATTTGTGGCATCTGCAGAGGGGTGTCCAACGGTTTTTTTTCTTGGGTTGGGAATGACAATGTAAGCACTCCAAATCAATAAATGAGTCAGTGATGGTGAGGCCCAGGAAGACATGACCTCTGAGAAACTTGCTTTTCAGGTCTACTAGTCACTGTTGTTGTTCATCTACTGGTGGAGTCAGCAGCCAGACAATGGCTTTCCACTCAATTTGAGAGTGTTTTAACTGAAAACCTAAAAAGTGGGATCCATGTTTCTACATATATCAAATTTTCTGTATGTTCCTGTTTAAATGAGCTTGTATCCTCTTTCTTCTAGTTCATGAGTTAACCCAGGGGCCCTCAAAGTGTGACCATTCAGCTTCACTGAGGTGGTCTGTGTGGCAAGTTTTTGAAAAAAAAAAATTATTATTTTTTACAGAAGCTAGCGCAGCACATTACAACTGCTAAATGGGGAAAGATTATTAAGGGGTCTGCCAAGACCTTCACCAATTTTCAAGTGGTCCATGGATGGAAGGTGAGTTTGGGAAAAACAAAGGTCACCTATTTGCTGATGTGTGACCCTGGTAGCTACTGAATTTGCAGGTAGATTGACCCAAAACAGCCCATGACAGAATCTTATCTTTCAGGGCTACAGTACAGTACCCCCTTTTCTCCTACCACTGCTATTACACCCAGCCATTTCACTATTTGACCAGAAATAAAGAAGTGAGACAGGGTCCTCTCCCGTAGCATTCTATTGATCTTTCCAGTTTGTAGTCTCCACAAGCATAACACAAATAAATCCTGACTAAATACATGAGTAAGAATGAGGCTATGATTATCTTGAAAAGCACTGGATAGAAATTGGACTGGATTTAGGCTACAGTTAATATTGAAGCAGTTAGTGAATGCTTGAATTGCTGAAGTTAAAACTAATCCCACAAATTCCATTCTATAGTAGAGAGTCATGACTAATTAGTATTAGTTATATTTTTCAGCAGTGCATTCCATTCCTTCTCTGCTCCATCATGCCAAGTTTTATTTACATTTTGAGTTGTACTTTTATACTGCCTACCATGCTCCCCTGAGATCTACCACCCAGTAGAGACTCTGGCTCGAATGAAATGGCATGGGATCCATAAATATAATGAAAACCAAACAGACTCAACTACATCATGATGCCCATGGAGATTTTTAACAAAAGCAAAGTGATGACATTTCAGAACAGATTAGTCAACTTTTGCGGGTGGGCCGAAATTAGTGAAAGAGACAGGCAATTTTTAACAATTGGAATAGTTAAGCAAGATTCAGGGCATATTTTTGGCTCAGTCCTAATTCCAATTCACCTTCTTGAATGTTAGAGATGTTAAACCTACCCTTGAGCTGCCAATGATTTTCAGTGTGTCGTCGCTCAGTTTCATTCATGATCATGATTCAGCAAAAGTCTGTTGAATCTATTGAGGTGCACAGTTTACACCCATCCACACCAAGAGGCCAGTCTTGTATACAATGATTTAGCTAACCTATTTGCGTGTTGAGGTCCCCAAACCACCCCTCAAATAATTCACACATCAGTCAGAATTTTAGGTTTGGTTTTTGGCATGATTTTGGCCACAACTTTATACATACATATCCTTTATTCGACCGATAGTCAGAAAGAAAAACATTTCTCAATACAAAATTATAAAATTATAAAACTAAAAACATCAGGGGGGGGGGTACACAAATAAAATAGGACAGCACTACTGGACCTCATACAGATAACCCACATTGAGGCATTCGATTTTACGCTTCCGACACTTGAGCGCCAGGAAGAGAAATTTAGCCACCGATAAGGTTGTTTTCTCAGTGGGCTTATTTAGCAGATATGCTACCTGCCTTTCTCTTAATTGGGAACTAAACTGAGATAAATATGGGGCTATGAGATATTGCCTTAAGTCGTTATAAAAGGGACAACTCAGTAGAATGTGTTCTGTGGATTCTACCTTTCCCAAAGCACAATGGCACGTTCTCTGATCATATGGAACTCCTCTAAATCTTCCCCTCAAAACCGCCGAGTCAAGAATGTTCAGTCTGGCCGCAGTGAGTAGTCTGCGGTATTCCACATAGTGGATATCTGCCAGGTAACGGACTGGTGCAGCCCGATACACCTGCTCCCCCAGAAACATCCCAGGTTTCATGCGGGCTATGTCCTCCTGTCTGGCGATATCCCCCAATCTCTGAGGGATCACCGCTTTAGCATGGCTATACGTCATGGACTCTATATAAAGGGAGGACAGTCCACAGTTCTGCACTTCCTCTACCACCTCCCCTTCCCATGGGCCACAACTTTATTAAAATACAAACAATGTGAGTGGTTGCTTAGGCATTGGGACAGAACTGACGACCGTCAGTAAGGGGAAAACCCTCTGGAGAGATAAAGTGAGCCGGGTGGTCTCACCCTCCCCTCTCCCCTCAGGCTCCCGGGGCTCTTGCACGGCCCCCGACTGGGGGTTCGGACAAAAAGCATCGAGCCCCTGGATTCCTTTAACGGAATTCCCCTAACACCAGCAACAATTGGAGGGGCAGACGCAATCAATCATAACCCCTCCTCCAACCAACATAATAACCAATGCCTAACCGCCAACCTTACAAGTTGTGACTATTTGCTACGCAGTAGGCGAAAACCAGATGGCACCAGCCAATCAGCCAAATGGAAAAATTCCTACCAGGCCCCTGCCCCAACAGCAGACAACCCCATGACAGGCATAGCAAGGTCAACACAGAGGCCTAAAATATAGGGAGGGAGGGCGGGTGATCAGAAGCACACAGCCAAGAGGCGGATCACGTTGCCAGCCCACCAATATATATCCGCTGGGCTGTCCATCAATAAATTGCAACATACAATTCTCCCCAACAACACCCAGGGTCCAATCACAACAGTGGCCATCCATACGATCCCACCCAGCACCAGAGGGGTGACTTGCTGGCCCCCACCGCAACACGTGCTCTCCATGAAGGAGAACGCGCTTTGTACCTCTAATACTTTCCCATAGAGGCTGATGGGAGTGTGTGTATGCGTGTGAAACAAGCAAAATCTCTGCTTGTTTAAGCACATCAACCCTTTTATGACATCTCACAACTTGTCATCCAGTGCTGTCTGTGAAATTGCCAACTGGTTCTGACTGTGATGAGAGGTTAAGTGGCATTGTAAACGAGTGGGACGTCGAGCTAGTAGAGTCCTCACCTTTGACATGTCCATCATCCAGCACATCTCTGCATACTAAGCTCCTGCTGAGAATGTCATGAATGGCAGGATACCTTGGTTTTCCATAAATGCTGTCATTTATTTTTATTTTATTTGGAAAAAAAAATGACAAGACTGGTTATGCAGAGGCAGTTAACATTTCAATTGCTGCGTTAAAAGAGAATTTCGTAGAGCCCTTTCCCCCAGATTAATGCTTTCAGCAGAAACACTTTGCTTTATCTAATGTCCTGTGGTGATGATAAATCAGTTTAACACAGTTTCAATAACAGCCTTCATTCAAACTGTTCCAAAGTTCAGTGGACATGACAGAAATTGTCATTAGTTCCAAAACTGTGGCCTACATACCCAGCATCAAGTCTCTGGTACAGCATGACACCATTGTACTGTAGTATGTTATTAGCAACCCTTATGATGCTTTGTGTGTTGATAAGGGGAACACTACAAGCACCTTAGGCAAAGTCAATCTGCTCCTGCCATAAGGTAGAATTAAAAAGGCAGCTGAGGTCACCATTTTGGGATGGCATGCTGCATGTTACCTGTATGTTTCTCACTGAGGTCAGGGAATAGCATTTCCCCCATTTCGTCAGAGCAAGATACTCCCAATTTGTAACCATTTTCCCATGTGTGCTAGAGAATAGTAAGATTTTGTAGATGGCCTGTGAATTGGTGGTTCATGGTGATTTGTAAACATTCCCTAAACGGCCTCGGTCCAGTATACCTGAAGGAGCGTCTCCACCCCCATCATTCTGCCCGGACACTGAAGTCCAGCGCCGAGGGTCTTCTGGCGGTTCCCTCACTGCGAGAAGTGAGGTTACAGGGAACCAGGCAGAGGGCCTTCTCGGTAGTGGCACCCGCCCTGTGGAATGCCCTCCCACCAGATGTCAAAGAGAACAACAACTACCAGACTTTTAGAAGACATCTGAAGGCAGCCCTGTTTAGGGAAGCTTTTAATGTTTGACGGACTACTGTATTTTAATATTTTGTTGAAGCTGCCCACAGTGGCTGGGGAAACCCAGCCAGATGGGCGGGGTATAAATAATAAATTATTATTATTATTATCATTATCATAATCATTATTATTATTCCGATTCTTGAGGAAAACCAGAGTAGATATAAGGCAAAAATTAATGTGTGCTCTAATTGGGAATGTATGTCACATATGTTCCTGAAAAACAAAACTAGTTGAATTTAAAAATAATTTTTAAAATGCTGCACCCAAGGACTTCTTCCAGTTTTGGCTGCATACCCATCACCATTTAAAACACTTCCCCGAAAGAATCACTTCCCCGAAAGAATCATGGGAACCGTAGTACTGGCAATTGTAGTTCTGTGAGAGGTGAACTACAATTCCCAGGATTCTTTGGAGGAAGCAATGTACCTCTCTCGCCCTGATCTGGCCACAGTGATCCACGCGACGGTCACCTCCAGACTTGACTATTGTAACTTGCTCTACGCGGGACTGCCCTTGAAGCTGACCCAGAAAATCCAGCAGGTGCAGAATGCTGCGGTGAGGCTCCTTACGGGGTCTTTGCCGCGGGACCACATTCACCCAGTGCTCTACCAGCTGCACTGGCTCCCGGTGGAGTACAGGATCAGGTTTAAGGTGCTGGTTTTGACCTTTAAAGCCCTATGCAGCCAGGACCCTCGTATCTAAGGGACCGCCTCTCCTGGTATGCCCCATGTAGGACCTTAAGGTCCTCAAACAATAACATGTTGGAGGTCCCGAGCCATAAGGATGCTAGGCTGGTTGCAACTAGGGCCAGGGCCTTCTCAGTACTGGCCCCGACCTGGTGGAACGGTCTGTCAGAAGAGATGAGGGTCCTGCAGGATCTGGCATCTTTCCGCAGGGCCTGCAAGACAGAGCTGTTCCGCCTGGCCTTTGGGTTGGTTTTAGTTTAACCCTGTCTGATTGGTGGGCTACTTAAAGATGAGGCTGCATTTTAAATTTTAAATCGTATTTTAACTTGCATTTTAATTTATTGTTTTGTATGTTTTGTTGTGATTTTATGGGTGTTAGCCGCTCTGAGCCCGGACTTGGCTGGGAAGGGCGGGGTATAAATAAAAATTTATTATTATTTATTAAATGTATGGTGTATATACAACCATTTTTTAAAAAAATTACATCTGGCAACAACGAAATGATGTGTGTAACTCCTCTGAGAAGTTTCAGAAAAGGTAAAGGTAAAGGGACCCCTGACCATTAGGTCCAGTCGCAGACGACTCTGGGGTTGCGGCACTCATCTTGCTCTATAGGCCGAGGGAGCCGGCGTTTGTCCACAGACAGTTTCTGGGTCATGTGGCCAGCATGACAAAGCCGCTTCTGGCGAACCAGAGCAGCGCACGGAAACGCCATTTACCTTCCTGCCATAGCGGTACCTATTTATCTACTTGCACTTTGACATGCTTTCGAACTGCTAGGTGGGCAGGAGCTGGGACAGAGCAACGGGAGCTCACCCCATCGCGGGGATTCGAACCGCCGACCTTCTGATCGGCAAGCCCTAGGCTCTGTGGTTTAGACCACAGCGCCACCCACGTCCCTGAGACATTTCAGTAGTGCTTTGAAAACTTCAGTTACCTTGAAATCTCTCAGCTGTTGTTCCTGAGGAGGAACCCTATATTTCTCTTTGAATTTTGCTTTAGGTATATTTTAGCTTCTCCTGCAATGCAGTTTCAGTACCTGATGATCATTCCAGCCCCACTCAAGTTTTCTTAAGTGATGGAGATCCCTTCCCTGGCATTCACCACACTGTAAAATTTATCGGAGCATCCTTGAAATGAGAACAGCACCAATCTATGGCATAAAGAAGAGGAAAATGTATAAAGGTGATGCAGAAAACCAGTTGTTCTTTTAAAATGCAGAGGTGGTAGAATCCCACTTTGGCCTACTCGTGAGGGGTTATTGTTTTCTACCACATAAAAGCAAACACACACACAGTTAGAAAACTAGCATGTCAGGGAAAAAGTGTTAGTGTATTCCTGTCCCTGATAGGCTAGTTTACTGCATGCAGGGAACTTTTTGCTGTTTTCATTCACCTTTTGTTCATATTCCTTCCCACCCCAAACACTTTGGAATAATATGCTTCCTGGGTGCAAGTGGAAGAAAAAGAGAGCCTCCTTTCTTTGAGAAACTGGGGGGGAAAATACTGTTGAAGAAGAGCTGTGAAACTTGGAAATGCATTTGTTCATTTAAAGATTGAAGCAGAATTTACGCAGCACCACTGGATAACTCCCTCTTCTTTTGTACCAACAGCCAGGAGTTTCTCAAAGTTTCCAGGAGTCATTGAGCCAGCATTCACACACTTGATTGTATCCCTTGTGTAAGCACCTACAACCAGCCTGAAGACTGAGAGATGTCTTGGCATCTATACAACCTGGCAACTCTGTGTGAGGCAGGTCAACCTGGCCATTTCCTTGCCACTAAAAGATATACCAGAATGTTACCCGAGAAACAAGTTTTGCTGTTTCTTACATTTGGGGTGGAGGCTTCAGAGTCCCCTTTTCTCCCAATCAATTGACCAATCTCTCTAGTACTTTAGACTCAATTTTTCTTGTTCAGCTGTGACCTTGATGGATTCCATTTATTTTCACCATCCTTCCCCCAGACCAATTGTTCAGCAGCAGGGCTTAAAAAAAAAAAAAACCCTCAAAGCAGATTTTACATGGTTCACCTGTCACATAGACATGTACTGGATCAATTTACAGTGTGGGACAAATATTAAACCTTCTTGGGGGGGGCTGTTTGGGAGAAACTATTCCTGTGAGAGTGTTTTTGTCCTTTTGAGATGAAAAACTGGCACTATATAAAGAATACCTACAGAAGCTGGCCAATTTTGTGTATTTATCAGTATTTTGTCATTTGAGACAGCATTGAATTCTGGAAATGAATATTATTTGTTCCATTATGTATTTCCAAATAGGCCAGGGTTGTCCTGAGCTTTATATTTTGCCATATCTGTCTGCAAATAAACTTGGTGCAGCTGTTTAATACTTCTGTTTGTTTCTCTTTCTTTCCCTTGTACGTGTATTATATAGGCGCTGTTGACACTTCATCATTTTTATTTAAATTTGTATACCACTCCGCATGTGAAGATCACAGGGTGGTTTGCAACATAAACATTTTATCACTTCAATACTGCTATATCAAATGAAGAGTTGCATGTGTGAAAGAGCCTTTGGATCAGATACAACCAGTGCTTTTTTTCTGGGGTGGATGCAGGGGTATCCATACCACTAAACATTTTGTGAATCTTCGTACTTTTGTCCATTTACTGTATTTATTTTTCCCGATTTGAACTATAAAATGGTGATTTTCAGGGACGTTTTACCATATGTGATGGAAATGTAAGATTGTAAAAAATTATTGGGAAATGATTTATAACGAATTGAAAAAAAGATCTTTAAAATAACATTTGTAAAGAAACCAGAAGCTTTTCTGTTGGGTATTTTAGGACAAGACGTGAAGAAAGAATTTCGGACACTATTTATGTATGTGACAACAGCAGCAAGAATTTTAATAGCACAAAACTGAAAGGCGGGAGAAATACCATCCAAAGAACAATGGCATGACAAGTTGATGGAATATGCAGAATTAGCAAAATGGACAGATAAACTGCGTGAAAAAGATAATAGTGACTTTGGAAAATAATGGGAACCTTTTGTAACATATTTGCAGAAACAATGTAAAAGTATGGACTCTTTGGCAGGGTTTAAATAAACATATATAATGTAATTAGAGAGAACAATAAAGATAACAATGTGATAATATACTACTATATATACCGTCTTTCCCCCTTTTTAAGACACCGTCTTATAATTTTTTTTTCCTCAAAAAAACACAGGGTGGCTTATTTTCGGGGGGATGTCTTATTTTTATTACGTCAGTATGGTACAGTACAGCCTCCCCCTGTGGCGGCACCACAGCTTACTTTTGGGGTATGTCTTACTTCTCACAAAGGTAAAAAAACCCTGCCATGGCTTACATTATGACTACAGTACGTATTAAAAAAGGGGAAACAGGGTATGCAGCAGAATGCAACAAGTGGTTTAACAAACCAGAAACGGAAATGGAGGGAAGCCAAGGGGGAGAGGGGAATTTATAAAACGATTGTTTGGTTAAGTTGAATAATGTCTGATATATGTATAAAAACCAATAAAAAACTGATTTACAATAAAAATAAATAAATGAATAAATAAAATGGTGATTTTCTTGTGTCTAAATTAGAGTACCCCTAAACACTGGATACAACCTTACTATTACCTCAGACACAATCTTTCTAATGGAGGCAGTTCATCTCTTCAGTTTACAGTCTTCAAGGTGTGAAAAATGAGGCAGAAGCATATGTAAACCTATAAATCGTTACTCCACTGGGAAATGTTTCATGGGGCTGTAAATGTTTCCTGTCTGGATCTGTATGTGTTAACAGGATTCTGAATTCAGAGTTATGAGATAGAATTCTGAACTCTAAATATTCAATGCTATTCCTACCTAGAGAAGACTCACTGAATTTAATGTATCCTGAAGCACAATCTCCAAGCTAGAGGTTGGTGTGTTTCTTTTGTTGAAAACCAGGATAATAATAATACTACTAATAATAATAATAATAATTTATTATTTGTACCCTGCCCATCTGGCTGAGTTTCCCCAGCTACTCTGGGCAGCTCCCAATCGAGTGTTAAAAACAATACAGCATTAAATATTAAAAAAAAACTTCCCTAAACAGGGCTGCCTTCAGATGTCTTTTAAAAATAGTATAGCTGCTTATTTCCTTGACCTCTGCTGGAAAGGCGTAAAAGTGTGAAACCTCTCTCTCTCTCTCTCTCTCTCTCTCTCTCTCTCTCTCTCTCTCTCTCTCTCTCCATCCTGCATGAACATACTGTCTCCCTGGGCCCCCACACCCAAGGACCAACCTAGATGTGATGTTTAGCACATGTTGTTGTTGTTTGTTTGTTTGTTTTATTTTCTAAATAGAAGTTGAGTGGGGAGCTTAGGTGCACCTCTATCGATATGCACATTAATTGCCCAGAATGAGGTGTTAAACTGCCTTTTTTTATATAAAACACACACACACTTTAAAAGTTGCAATCAGCTGGCAAAAAGTCCAATGCTTTTCGGACATCCTAAATGATTCACAAAGACTAACCCAGGTGGCACTGTGGGTTAAACCACAGAGCCTAGGGCTTGCTGATCAGAAGGTCAGCGGTTTGAATCCCTGCGACGGGGTGAGCTCCCATTGCTCGGTCCCAGCTTCTGCCAACCTAGCAGTTCGAAAGCACGTCAAAGTGCAAGTAGATAAATAGGAACCGCTCTGGTGGGAAGGTAAACGGCATTTCCGTGCGCTGCTCTGGTTCGCCAGAAGCGGCTTTGTCATGCTGGCCACATGACCCGGAAACTGTATGCTGGCTCTCGGTCAATAAAGCGAGATGAGCACCGCAACCCCAGAGTCGGACATGACTGGACCTAATTGTCAGGGGTCCCTTTACCTTTACCTTTAACCATCTTAGGCTTGTGTCAGCCAAACACTTGCATAATAAAACTCTGATTGTACACAATTGGTGAAAGAGCAAAACACTTTCTTTCTTTTCTTTTTTCTTTTTGCCCTACATTTTTCAAAGACACAAAAACCACTTCTCACAGGGAGTGAAAGTGGGGAGGGGACTGGAACACTCTGTTTGCACACGGAATAATTCCCCCATAAGATTAAACTTGTGAATTTGCAGGAAAACATCCTTGTCACTTTCCCAGTGACAAAAGGGCTAAATGTAAAGAAAGAAATCTTGCTTAAGCCAGTGCAGTAGTGTTTTTTGGCTATGAGTCAAAGTTTTGTGTTCTCTTGTATAAAAAGATTTTCTCACTAGTTGATTTGCACACTGGTTTGCTGCTGAGCTATGTTCCAAGCAGAATTCTGTAAGAGATGTAACTTTCCATTTGCTGGAGCAGAACTGAACTGGTTTTGAACTTGCTGGAGTTCTTGTGTTGTCCACTCTAGGCCCTGAAGAAGACCAAATGGGTGCTTTGAAATGCAAGCCCAGGCAAAGATTTGCTCCTGAAATGAGAACTAGGCCTTAGTTGGTCCTTGTGAAATACTTTTCCTCTTGCCATTGAAGTGTTAAGAGTCTTCTCTGCAACAATGCAGGGGTTCAGATGGATGAGGCCTGTTAACATCCAAACGATGAAGCATCAGTGTCCATGCCTGTTTCTCATTCAGCAAATCCAGACTGTGAGCTTACACAGTCCTTTGAAAAGACTTACTGCAGAGCCGCCTACAGTATTTCAAAGCTGGCACCATTCTGATCAATATCTTATTTGACTGTCACAGAGGCCCTTCTTCTCCCCCCGCCTTACCTCACTGAGACAGCAGATATAATAAATGTCAGCTGAAGATGGCTTTGGAACCACAACACTTTTTTATTTGATCACCTTCCCACTCACAGCGTTACTAACTTCTTCAAGCTTGAAGAACTTCAAACTAAAAGTTCTTCTATGTAGACATTTGCTTCAATTTGCGTCTCCCTGGTTACTTTTTTATGCTCCTCCTGTCCTCTGTTAAGAGCAGGTCTCACCAAGCTGAACATGGCTGGCTCTAGAAAATACTCCTATTTGCTCACTTGACTCAACAGGAACACAGTCATAAATGGGCAATGGGCTACATTCACCTTTCCAAACTGTCAGATTCGCTTAACGGTTGCTCATGAGTAAAGACCGAGTCTGTCTTGTCTTTCAACTATTTTATTGTGCAAAGTACGTACAGTGTGGAGCTATCCTAAAACATGACCATCTAGTCGCTAGCAGAATCCGGAAGTGCCCCCCTCCTGCTCCGGCGCCAACAGCAGAGTCTCGGCGCCCTAAAGTGCTGCCTCCTTTCTCCCCTGACCCTTTTTCATAAAGCAGGCACCGGAAATGGTGTCCTCCCCTCGGAGTGGGTCTGCTGAGCGGTGCTGGGTCTCTCTGCATCATCCTGGAGACCCCTTCCCACCTGGCTCCTCCCTGGTAACTCCTCTTCCCCTGGGGAGGAGCTAGCAGACTCACTGGGAGACATGTCCGTCGACAGTAGAGGCTGAGGCTGCCGGTACTCACTCAGTGCCGGACTGGCAGGGGAGGACACGTCCCTGACACAAACCATAGACTCAGTGGAAAGGATAATGATGGGCAGACAACAAATAAAAATAGCAATTATCATTACATACAGGCCCTGCTTACCAGACACAATGTGTTCCCTAGAAATTGTTACCGGTAGTTAGGCAAATGCCCACAATTTCCATTGATTCCAATGGGAACATTTCTAATCTAGCGTTTGTCTATCTCCCTCCTCTCTCCATGGTTTCTTCCTGAAACGGCTGGTGCCAACCAGCAAAAGGGAGACAAAGGAAATACATATTTGTCTGACCTTTCCTGATGTCCAATCTGTCCAATCTCTCCTGTTCTCTGATTTGTCTGGTCTTCCTCCCTCCTTCATGCATGGCTTCTGCTTGAAAAAGGCAGCAAAGTACAAATAAGCAAGGAAGTAAGGAAGCTGGCTGTTCAGATATCTGAATCTGTGGAGCATATAGCAAGGTTTGGGCATAATGATTTGTGTTCAGATAAGTGAATTTTCACATAGTGAGCTGGCATATAGCTGGAGCTGCATGCAGCCGAATCAGTTATCATTATTGAATTCAGCATGTGACCTAAGCAAACAGCAGGCCACCAGCCATGTAGAGTGGCTCAAAGGGGGTTTGATAAACTTCTTGTCTTTGTTGCTTATAGAGATGTACAAGCAAATGAATAGAAAAATAGCGTGTCTCATAGTGTGAGTAAAGGTAAAGGGACCCCTGACCGTTAGGTCCAGTTGCAGACGACTCTGGGGTTGTGGTGCTCATCTCACTTTACTGGCCAAGGGAGCCAGCGTACTGCTTCCGGGTCATGTGGCCAGCATGACTAAGCTGCTTCTGGCGAAACCAGAACAGCGCATGGAAACGTCGTTTACCTTCCCTCCGGAGTGGTACCTATTTATCTACTTGCACTTTGACGTGCTTTCGAAGTGCTAGATTGGCAGGAGCAGGGAGCTCATGCCGTCACGGGGATTCGAACCGCCGATCTTCCAATCGGCAAACTCCGCTAACCTGGAAGAGTTACCTCGAGTTGAGAACTTTGCTTCAGGATGAGAATGGAAATCGTGTGCTGGCGGCACAGCAGCAGCAAGGGGCCCCATTAGTGAAAGCACGCCTATAGTTAAGAACAGTTACAGGTTAATAACGGACCTCCGGAACGAATTAAGTTCGTAACTAGAGGTACCACTGTACTTGGATTTCAAAGGCAGAATTGACGTCAGGGGCGGGGGATTTCCTTAGCAAGTCAATTGAAAAATCACATGGGGGATCCTAAAAAAGGCTCAAGGCTCAACAACTTTTGGAATGCCCTGGTTTTTACTTTTTGAAATATGGCAACCCTAGTGTAAGTCAATCCAATTTGGAAACACCTCCCTCCTGGAGATTGTGAAGATTGAAACTAGAAGACCAGGAAGTCAACATGTCTTCTATGAACGGCTTTAACCTTGCCCATACCCTTGATTGCTCCATTAGATTTAATGTGGATGTACAAAGATGCTACAGATCAAGAACCAGGTAAAGGAGGGTGCCTATTCATCAGAGAGAATCGCTATTCCCAAGGCTTCTTTGCAGTGGCTGGGCTTCCTTCACACCTTCCAGCTTTGCCAATGCAGCACTCAAGGGCACCATGAAATCACTGACAGATTGCAGACATCTCATAGTTATTGAATGACAGATTTGTGTGTGCCAAGGGCAAGCTAGATAGCAATTTAATCCAAGCTGGACAAGAATTCAAGAGCTTGAAATATTCACAGAACCTTTGATGAGAGCATTTAACAAGCCTCCAAAGTTCTTCTCCAAAGCCCTAGCTTGGATCAGTTTTCTGGTATCCATAGCTGCTTGTTTGGAGCTGCAAAAATTGGGGGTGTAAAACTCCTGATGGGACAAAATTGATGGCTCTGTTTGATGGGTCACAACTCACAGATTTGGAGACTGAAAGCAGGAAAGGAAGA
Organism: Darevskia mixta; assembly: GCA_034641385.1. Taxonomy (NCBI): domain Eukaryota; kingdom Metazoa; phylum Chordata; class Lepidosauria; order Squamata; family Lacertidae; genus Darevskia; species Darevskia mixta. Next base: position 13,260,212 of record JAWWNH010000042.1, on the reverse strand, counting down.
GAATTTCACTGGGGCCCTCATTTTTAAATGAATCGGCCTAATTCTCAACTCTTGGACTAATAAAATGGATCAGAATGTAATTAGCCCTTGGATTTTTTGTATTGTCAAATTTTGTGATATAGTCCTCGGTTCTAGGTTGAAAATGCATATAACTTTGTATTTTAGGATAAAAATGCATGTAGAAATGTGCACCTTGAGAGACTGCAAAGTACACATTTTAAATACAGATTTTTGTATGCATTTTCTTTTTTAAACAAACAAACCACATATTAATGTGGCATAAGTCTCACGCAAAATTGGCATGTCAGATCTATCTTTCTGTAGCCTGAGGTGGTGAGCAACTGATATGCACTCTTCATGTGGAAATGTTCTTCAGCTTGGGAGCAAAATAATACAGCTTTAAACAAAGTTGTGCTGTTTTCTCTAAACTGAAATGACAGCAAAGATTTTTTTTGTGCTATAGCTATACCACTACATCCACCAACTGAATCTTCAGTGGAAAAAATGAAAAAGAAAGATCAAGACCAATATTCTTATCCCAGAACTGAATTTATTTCAACTGTTTATTTAGCTTCTTATGTGGTTAATAATAAAAAGTAATGTCAATCTTCATTCCAAAAGGAAGTGAGATCTGGAGAGAAAGTGATTTACTATGTGGAGAGGGACAAAGGTCATGATCCAATCAAAGTTAACAATTTCTGAAAGGGAAATATTTCAGAATGGTCTTCTTTCCTTTTATAAGCATAGTAGTAGGTTGGCTTTTTGACTCAGGACTTAAGCACTTTTAAATTGTTTACCATGGTTGACTTTACTTATGAAATGTTTGCTTATAAAAAAGAAAGAAGCCTAGGATATTATGCCAGAATTAGGGAGGGATGTAATATATTTCTCATTTTCTGACCCCAGAGCAAACACCACACATTAGTTACTGCAATAAATAAATAACATCAAAATTTCCTAAAGAATCTTCAGGTCTGCAAATGTTTTCAGTAGATTCATGAAAAGTAAGAGGTGATTTGAGTTCTGTCTCCCACCTTTGTTATGCTACTGTTATTCAAATTCGTATCTGGTCTGAGCTTCTGAGTGAGAAAAAATGTGGTTGGTGGTGGTCGCAGTGGCAGAGCACTTCCTGTCTTCCTGCTTGTGCTTCCCCTGCCTCAAGGAGCATCTCTCCCCATATGAACCAACCCGGACTCTGCAGTCATAATCTGAGGTCCTTCTTTGTGTTCCCCCTCCACAAGAGGTCTGGAAGGTGGCCACCCGAGAACAGGCTTTTTCTGCAGTGGCTCCCCATTTGTGGAGTGCTCTCCCCAGGCAGGCTACATGTCTTAGGTACCGTACAAAAACTTTCCTCTTGCTCCAGGCCTTGGGCTCATTAAGCAATCTAGGACTTTTTAAACTGGGGGGGGGTGTTGTTGCTTTGTTTGTTACTATTTTATGTGTTTGTATGATTTCATATTGTAAACCACGCTGTGATCCTCAGATGAAGGGCTGCTTTCAATTTTTAACAACAACAACAACAACAACAATAACAGGAGAATGTGCACTGACAGAGGAAGAGGAGTGCAGGGGGAGCGGAGCGCACCACCCCTGGCAGCGCGATCCTGGCACAGTACCATCGTGGCTGCCCCCCACCCACGCTGGGTGCCACACCTCCACAGGTGGCATGCCACGCCCCCACAGATTGCATGCCACGCCCCCCAGGGCACACACCACGCCATGTCCCCGCCTGCTCTCTGCCCCCGGGTACCGGAGCATGAAGCTCTGCCACTGAGAATGCGTACCCCCTTTTTAGGACCTGCATTATGGCAAAATTGATTTTTCACTTGAAAGTTGGGCAAATCCTATTCCTGGAAGTGAACAAGGCTTCATCTCTTTGAAATACACACAAAGCAGATTTTTTTTGGGGGGGCTGTTCCTTGCTGTCTTTTAGCCCCCAAATCTGCTGGCTACTTTGGCCCACTGGAAAGCATCAGACTATTTTCCATACCACACAATGGGGGACCTTTCCCTCCTGCCTATACACCTCATTTCTTTGTCTTGTTATGGCTAGAGATGCTTTCCCTTGAAAAACTGACCTTCCCATGTTGCAGGATGAACTATGAGAAGTTTCAAAAGCATTTTAACACCCACCCACCCTCCCACCCCTAATGGCAGTCAGGTGTTCAAAGGAGGGGGGGACCTTCATAATTATATTGGGATGGCACAAGACTCTTGGATGAGTCCCAATAGATCTTGGATCCCAGCCATTTCTGGGAACAAGGGTGTTGCTTGCTTTTGTTTTGGAGTTGATTCATTTCTTCAACTGGCTACAGACAATCCTTTTGTTGCTTCATCCGTCACTGATCAACAGTCTATTTTGAACATAAAATGAAATTCTGCCACCTGCCATACAGGCTGAATTGCCTATCAATAATGCTGGTCCTTCTGGCCACCAAATGTTCTAATTTATTAATTAAAGCCCCAAGAAAGTATTAAAATATGTTTGTTTATGTGTGTGTTTGTGTGTTCCTTTTAAATTGCATTCTGGTTTTTGCATTTCCTTGTTAATATTATGCATTTTATGCTCTTTCCGCACAGTAATGAGGACTAGAAAGTTTAAAAAGTTGCTTTTCCTTGCAGACATTGGTGTAATGCACCTAGAATCATAGAATCATAGAATCATAGAGTTGGAAGAGACCACAAGGGCCCTGCCAAGCAGGAACACCATCAAAGCACTCTTGACAGATGGCTGTCAAGCCTCTGCTTAAAGACCTCCAAAGAAGGAGACTCCACCATACTCCTTGGCAGCAAATTCCACTGTCGAACAGCTCTTACTGTCAGGAAGTTCTTCCTAATGTTTAGGTGGAATCTTCTTTCTTGTAGTTTGAATCCATTGCTCTGTGTCCGCTTCTCTGGAGCAGCAGAAAACAACCTTTCTCCCTCCTCTATATGACATCCTTTTATATATTTGAACATGGCTATCATATCACCCCTTAACCTTCTCTTCTCCAGGCTAAACATACCCAGCTCCCTAAGCCGTTCCTCATAAGGCATCGTTTCCAAGCCTTTGACCATTTTGGTTGCCCTCTTCTGGACCTCACTGGCTCCTTCTCTCTGCTCATGGTACACAGTGGGTGCTATGGGGAGGCTACTATTTGAATGACCCCCTCCCTACTGACAAATAATGGGCTGGATAAAGTCTGAGTTTCTTCTTTTCCTTGGCTTCGTGTTTCGGCACTTTAGATTGCCTTTGTTAGATTCCATTTTGTTGCATCTTCCCCACAGTTTACAATACTTAGGATATTGGAATAACTTGGCATATTGGTGTTTGCAATCATTTTGTTTTACATCATCCACAAACGGAATGCACGAGCAAAACAGATGGGGAGGGGGCCATCCTTATGAGGTGTATGAAGAGAGAATACTTATTAAATCTATAAAGAAAAAGGTGGGATATCAATTTAGCAAATAGTAAGTATTCTCTGCTGAACTGGGAAGAGTTTAGGAAATTGCTACATAATAATCAGCAATATGGGTAGGGGCAGTGGGAAGAGAAAGAAAGAAATCAATAAGCTGTTTTTTTATGCTGACTGAAGAGAAAATAAATCACATGGGTTATAATCATTGCTTATAGACCTGAGCAGGCAGCTCTCACAGTACTATATCATGGGCAAGGATTACCCTTTTGTGACTTTGACTCACCCAGTTGAGTCTAAGTACTGCAGGAGCTTCAGATGTCTGGGGTTATATTGCATTGTGTACATCATTCATGTCAAGTTCCCCCATCTGGCCGCCAACATCTCACAGCTTGCTGCTTCAGGAATTTAATCTTTTGCATCTTCTACCTGCAAAGCAAAGCTAGACAGCAAGTTGGGAGCGTGCAGATTAGTACAAGACCTTAACTGCCGCAAACAGCTCAAATCTGGGGCTGAGCTGAAATTGCTTGCTTGCTTTTATGTTTATTTTTGTGAGTGTCAGAGAGCATCTCCCGGTGCTTGAGAAATGCATGTTGTATTTCTAAATGTCCATGTTTATTGCAATTTATTGCCACAGGAATGAGCCTAGACCCATTCATGCCCCTCAAATTCAAACACACACCCTTCTCACCTCTTCGCCTAGTGCACCCACTCCTGTGGGTTTTCTTTTACTAAACAGAGTTTGCTAAGTCATCCAGACCCCTTCCGATTGGCTGCAGTAGCGTCCTGCAGCCAATCGGAAGCCGTGGAAGCCATGCCGGATGTTCGGCTTCTGAGGCAAAGTTTGCAAACCAGAACACCTACCAGGTTTGAGCCGTTCAGGTTCTGAGTTGTTCGTGAACTAAGCTGTTCAAAAATCAAGGTACAGCTGTGTGTGTGTGTGTGTGTGTGTGTGTGTGTGTGTGTGTGTGTGTGTTTCTCTTTTTGTACTTTAAGAGAGCTTTCTTAGAATGACAAGAATTTTAAAATCTTTGCTGAGATTTATGGAGTTTTAAAAATCAATCTTTGTGTTTTTCATCCTTGAACCTGCACTTTATTTTTAGGATGAGTGGACTATGTCCCAAAGATGGCCTATAAGTAGGTTTATAAATAAAGTAAATAAGCAACAACTTACCGTACTTTATTTGGAGTTGTGTTGTGATCAATTGCCAAGACATTAAACAAGGACTGTTTCATAACTGTGTATTTGAGATTTTCCTGTTTTAGTGGGAAAGATACACTTTCTGGCAATTTTATGTTGTCTTTCGGGAAGTGTAGATACTTTAATGGTGAGCGCTATATATGACTAACAAGGAAACTGATGTCTTTCTGTTGGAGAAATAATAATAAGGGGAATTAATCCCTACTATCCCAGAATGACAGTACTTGTGAAGTGAAGAGAAAGGGGAGACTATTGTTCTCTTATCAACAAGCTCCTACTCATTCTGCTTTTCATTGTAACGATAGCATTTCATTTTTTTATGCGTGTTATTAAATATACAAATGTCTCTTAGCCCATTTTAAAACCTGAGAGTTCATAATGTTCTTGACGTTAAGTTTCAGCTTGCTATTTTGCACAGCCAGTGTGGGCTGTAAATTGCCTGTGTGTGTGTGTTATTAAAACAAATAAATCTTGTACTTACCTCATATTTATTTAAGGATGTAATGCATAAAGAAAAGTTAAGAGATACTGCATGCAGCATACTATCAAGATGTAAAAGGTAAAGGTAAAAGTAAAGGACCCCTGGACGGTTAAGTCCAGTCAAAGGCGACTATGGGGTTGCGGCACTCATCTTGCTTTCAGATCGAGGGAGCCGGCGTTTGTCTACAGACAGCTTTCCGGGTCATGTGGCCAGCAGGACTAAACCGCTTCTGGCGCAATGGGACACCATGATGGAAGCCAGAGTGTACGGAAACGCCATTTCAGGATGTACTCCACCGCAGTCATATGCATTTGTGTATGTGTGTGTCTGTGTGTGAGTGTGCATACATACATCATCAGAAAGAAGAAAAAAGAAGACAAAGAAAATGCAGTATAATTGTAGGCTAAAAGCACAAATACATTGTGAGAAGTTTCAGGTAACACTTCTTTGTGCTGATTAGAGGCATATAGTGCTCTGAGATGAGAGAGAGTAGTCCACTTAAATTGACAATTCTGTATATAGTCAATCAAGGTGGTTGTTAGCCACTTACTACAGAAACAGCAGGGAATCTGGCTTTCAAATTTAATTCCCTCAAAAACATTTTGTTGTTGACTTTCTACCAGGCTTTTGCTTAAAACAACAATTGATGTGAATACAGGGGTTTATTCCATGGTGCTGGGAGAAGATAAAGGGCCTTCAGTTAAGAGTGGCAGAATATTTCAGGGGCATTACATTTAGCCTTAGGCTGCCCCAAGATGCATATTCATGTATTTGTCTCAGCAAACCAATGGTCATCTCCACCTCTCAACATACTTATTGTGTCCTCCCTTCAGACCCCAACCATTTCTGTTTAGAGTGGTTAAGACCTGTGTGGGATAGGAAAGAGCAAAGTTGTCAATTTTTGTTTTATTAGTTCCTCAGCTTGTGGGTTTCTAAAGTTCCCATGAAAATTCACCACCATTTTAGTGCCATTTTTTTCTGGTACATATGGCTTCCACAAGCATCCCCCCCCTAATATAATGCATTTTGTATGCTGTTTTCACACATATATGCATTTGCATGCACACTTCATCCTACTATGCGCATTTTTGTACATATTGCTTGGTTGCAGAACTGCTTTGAAAAATTCAGGAAAGTGTGAATGTCAAAGAATGGTCGTGCCTCATTTCATGCATTGTTTCAGAAAGCGCAGATTAGGTAGGTTCACCATTTCTTCCCCATATCTAGTATGATGCTTCTACTTGTGCTGGGATGACCTTTACAGAGAGCATGACAAGGGGAGTGTGACCTTGCTCCTGATTCTCAGTCTCTTTGCAACTTTTGATCTCATTGATCAGCTTCTTCCTGGACTGGCTCTGTGGAATAGGAATTCAGGACACTGTCATCCAATAATTCCAGCCCTGCCCATGGAACCGAGTTCAGGAAGCATCACTAATCGAATACTTTTGGGGGGGCCTCAGTAGTTATGCTATGCTATGGGGTGCCACAGGACACTATTTTCTTTCTCCATAAATACCTACATGGTAGCAGTCATTAGTTGTTTGTGGTACCTAGTAGGTTCCTAAGTAGACACCCTTTTATAGCCCATATTCTGGAAGAATGTATCACTGAATTCATTGGGACTTAATTCTAAATAAGTGTGATAGCATTGCAGCCTAAATATTTATGAAGTCTTGAGATAATGCATTTGAAATTTTCTTCCTTTTATATGGTTTTTCATAAAGGAGTTATGATGTGCCTAAAGATTTATGAATGAGACATGTGATCCCAAAAGCTCTCATATTAGTTTTTGAACTAAGCTATCATTTAGTGTGAATTTGTTGCATCTGTGTGATGGATTGCACAGATAGATCTTGGCTGATTTATCACTCATGGTGGAATTATGCACTTCTATCAAAGGCAGAAGCATCCCATTTTGGATTTAGCAGTATGAATATGTATGCAGTTCAATATGGTCTTGAGCATATCTTCTGAAAAAATAAACAGACATCATGATTGCAGAGAGCTTTTAAACAGAAAGGTGTAGCACACATTTAGCAGGTCAGCAAGGATTCTGCTTTTAATTTTCACCTGAAATGAATTTACCTTTCAGACTGGACCATTTCCCCAGAGCTGCTACAATAATCTGAAACAAAATATTTGAGTTAGCACGAGCAGTTGTGCCACTTGGACTTGACAAACGTTTGAGATTCACTAATGAAACCAAGCACCCACAGAACTTCAAGACCTTTGTAAGCATTCAGTTTAAGTGCTTCCCATAGCCTTGTGAGTATGCAAAGTTGTCAGGTTTCGTGGAATCAGCTTCCTCCCCCCATGGCCGTAAATGAGGAGATCAAACTAAAGGAATTCTTCCCAGTTAGCTGCTTTAATAAACACAGCAAAGGACAAAATAAAGTGTCAACCCAGAATGGCAGTGCTCCCAATTAAGGCTTACACCCCTTCAGTCCATATTGATCTATTTCACTCCTACGTCTTGTAATCTGAGCTTGTACCCTCTGTGCTTTCTGTTCTGAGACTTTCTGAGCACTTCTCAACCTTGGGCTTAGAGGAGGAATGTTGTCCAGAGACTGTGAATTTGTTAACCCGCTCTCTCCCAGTGTTTTTTCTCCTAGTTGTTCCCCATCCAATATTTCCCAGCTTCTGCCTTCTGAACTATGCCCCTCTGCAAGCCATTCAGGAGCAGGAGAAGGGGGAGGCTGCCACCATTCCTCTACAGTGCAGCCCTCCTGGCAAAAGTGAAGTGTGTGGCAACTGGGGAGAGGCCCTCCTTAGTTGCAGAATCCCAATTATGGAATTTTATTCGAAGGAAGCTCACTGCTCACTCCTGGCCTACATTGACTTGCAGTAGCTCTCCAAGGATTCAGTCAGAGACACCTCACCACTCTTACCTGGAAATTCTGCCCCTGAGATTAGACCCCAGCCCTAAATAAAGGAACAGCTAACCTTCAGTACACAGGCTGCATACAACTCCCCCAAGGTTTCTCTGTGACTCCTGGACTCCTTGTTAGTGGTTTTCCAAATAAAGTGAGGTGGCAAGCCAGATAACCTATTTTACCTTTAACAGAACTGAAACAGTACTTTAATTTGGCCACAAAGAAGGAGGGTAGGGATAGGGAGGCAGGAGGCATCGCCCCTCTTAAGGAATTGGTGCCAAGGTTGGCAGAAACTTTCCTTCATACTTTTCCAAAAGTATTTCCCCCCTGAAAAAGGGGGGGACTAATTTTGTCCTGCTTTCGGGGGAAGGGGTGTCTTCAAAACATTTGAGGAAAGCAAGCTGTCCTGAACAGTTCAAAGCAATTTCTTTTGCTCACCCAACCTATGACTGATCGAATAATTTTAACCCCCACCACCAAAATAATAGCACACTTCTAATTAGTACAGTTAAAGTTAAAGGTAGAATCTGGTATTCTATAGTGTTTCACTACCATCAAATGGCAATAGATGCATTAAATTATCTTTGTCTTTCTCTCCCACCCTCAGACACACTCTAGATAACCAACACTGACTGTATCTAATTAAACATATATCAAAGGTATCTATGTATTTTTGTTGTTCCCCCCCCCCTAAATTGCTGTCTATTTGTTCACATAATTCATTGAAGCCACTGTACTTATTTTTTTCTGACCTATTGTGCTCATATAACCTTATAATACAAATATGAAAAACATTCCAGTTTCATGGATAGCAAAAAAACCCAAACAAAACCCCCCCAAAACTTAGCACTAATGGATTTCATGGAAATACAAGTGTTCTGTTCTGTTTGTTTGCTTGTTTTTTAACCAGAAATAATTGACCTATTTTGATAAAAATGTGACTGGTAATTTTGAGGAGAAAGTGTGTCTGTTCACAGAAACATGCATAGACACAAGTCTACCTAATTCACTGGTACAAGGTCAAAGTCTTTCATCCACTGCCATTTTAGGTTACAGGATAATCTAGACTTTGCTGTAAACAACATTTATTATTATTTTTGTTGCCAAAGGCAAATTGCTGAGATACACACTGTTAAAAGGGTATCCAAACAAGCTGCCACATAAAATAGTTCCATATTTCTTATGCAAATCTATGAGCAATTTCAGCTTAATAAGGTAACAGGCAAGTCAACCTTGCTTGGACAGGACCTCTTTCTGTTAAAGGTAATGACATATGTGGGTAATGTGTGTTTGGGAATTTGTGTTTATACATTTGCTTCAAAAGGATCCCTACCCCACCCAGGACAACCTGCACACCATGTTTTAGAAAGCAGGGAAGTGTCTTCTGGGAAATTTTCCAGTCAGATATTTAATTTGATAGCATTGCAGTAACCCTTTGCCAGCTGTCTAAGAATGTCACATCTTGCACAAAATCTGGTGCCTGTTAAGGATCAAATCAAGTCAGTCAGTCAAATTTATTAGCTGAAAATCATTGGTCATCACAAAAAGAGTGGCCCACCATCTTTGCTCTCGCTGCCGTACATTTAATTACTTGATAACAGAATTTAACCACTTTCAGTTGTGCTGCCTTTTGATTTATTTGCTGCCCTTTAAATTTCAATCAGTATGTGGTGTATCACACAATCACAATCCTCAGCTAAATTAAAACTATAGCGTGCAATGTTTTTATGAGCAAAATACTTGCACTCTTTAAATAAAAAATATAGATTATTAAAGGTCCAAATTTAATTTGTGTGAGATGAGCTATTCATGTCTCTCCAAACTGTAACATCAAAATATTTCTTTTTTCCTAGTGACATATTCCTAACAAGGCCATTATTTCTAAGTTTATTGAAATCTCTAAATCAAATCAACTCCCATTATGTTTTTTCACAGTACCGCAAAAAAATTATATTAGAATTTTATTTTCTCTGAATTTACTTCATTCTCGCTGCATGCATTTTACTTGCTGAGTTAATTAAATTCCTTGCCTGTTTCCCACTAGCGAAGAATTTCAGTGCCATATTCACTAATGAATAAAAGGGTTTTTCTGTTAAGAGAGACCGGATGCGACACATGTAATCAAAATAGAATTATATATGTGTATAACTATAATTGGCAGACTAACAGACTACTGGCTAACCTAGTAAGTGTGCCATAAGCTGAGACCTAAGAATCAGACACCACCATTTTAGTAGAGTTTAGGGGAAGGGGCATAGCCGAATGATAGATGATCTGTTTTGCATGAATAAGATTCTAGGTTCAATCTCTGACATCTTCAGTTATATCCCATTCTCAAATCCTGGAGAGCTGCTGCTAGCAGACAGTTCCAAGCTAGATGGTTGAATTGACTGATGTCATAAGAGGCAGCTTCCTATGTTCTGTTCTGACTGGATGAAGAAGACTGCTGGGAGCCTATCTCCCAAGGGTGGATCACCGCGGCGCCCCTGTGGGCGGGTCGTCCCGCCCCCGCCACTCCGGGTGCCAGAGCAGCTAGATACGCCCCTGTGCAGATAGTCTCAGTCCTGCTGACTCTCCTCCCCCTCTGACCCCCTGCTTCAGGAGGGTCCTGCATGTCTTTGAGCAACACACAAGACAGGCGTAGAGAAGGAGCTCATTCCCCCAATGCAGTCTTCATCTGCTTGGGACGGAGCCAGAGTGAGAGGCTTGAGGGGAGGGGCATGACTAGAACTTAGTTTCAGCAATGCCTTCATTAAGAAGAACCAGGAATATTGCTGTGCCGTTATTTTTCTGCTAATAAAAAGCTAATTGCATTGCTTGCCTTCCATGGGTGTGCCTGCCCTGTGGATGACCTGGCTGGTTGACAACTTGTTGACATGTTCATAGACAGAGTGAATATGTAGTTCTTCTTAGCACCCTGTTATATTTTTGCTTGTTGTTTGTTGAATGAATGAGTAGTAAGGTAAAAAAAAAAAAAAATTGGCATGCCATATATGTATGTATGTAGATGTATGTGTGTCTGTATGTGTGTGTCTTCTTGTAAGCAGCCAGGGTATTTTAACCACATGTAAGCCTTATTAGTTAATGCTAAATACCCTATATACTCGAGTATAAGCCTAGTTTTTCAGCACATTTTTTGTGCTGAAAAAGCCGCCCTCGGCTTATACTCAAGTGGGGCAGGCAGTGGCTCCTATGAAGCTTTCCCAGGTTTTTTGTGGTAAAATTGGGTGCCTCGGCTTATATTCGGGTCGGCTTATACTCGAGTATATGCGGTATATGGACTGAAGTCAATTTAATCTGATAGAGGCAGTGTAATGTGGATTTAGGGATGTCAGGGAATGCTGATAAAAACAGAAAAGGAAGCTAAAATTGGTGTAGTTTGTGTGTCCATCTGTGGTCAGGAATGGAAAACAGTCAAGTAAATATTATTAGTATTTTTTTTCACATCATTGTTGCTGTTGTCAAGTTTGCAAATTATACCAAATCAATAGCTGGGTTGTTTTATACATTGCTTTGATGTTTCCTTTACATTCAAATGAATGCTAGTTACATACCGGTAAATAGTTATGTAATTTACCTTAAATAGTGAACAGTAAGATGAATAATGTAGTATTTGGCAGAAACCAAACTGCAGTGAAACAGAAACAGTGCTGATTGTGGCCAAAGCAGGTCAAAATGGAAATCTCTGCCTTCCTACATCCCTGTTTGCACTTCAACCCTAAACTCCAAAGTAAGGCCATCTGTTTCCAGTGGGATTTACTCCTGTGTAAGCGTGCATAGAATTGCAGCCTATATCAGTTTACAACTTAAGTCTGCTGGTTTAACTGGCTTGCAGACATGGTTGTTTCCTGAAACTGCAACTGTTTCAGTAACCCCAAACCATCTTATCACCCACAAAGAGGAACAAATTATGTTTTTCCCTCCCTGAGGTTTTAGAATGGCTGTTGACCATGTGCACAAGGCCAGGGAGGCAGAGAACTAAGCTAACGTGACACAAGAAAGAATCCTATAAATCCTAAAGCTGAGATATGCCGGCAGCAGAACACCTGCTACTGACTATATCCCACGGATAACTGTGCTGACTCACCGCTTGTAGGTAATAACCCACTGGCAATGAGTGTTCAAAAATAGCTTCAGATCTGATTGCTTTGTACAACTTGACCTGATGCAGTCAGGTGTGCATTTGCCACACTGTGTTGAGCATCTTACTTTTGTCCTTTATTCCTCTTCTTTTTTGAACGAATCAACCTTTGCTTCAGACAAATGTAGCAGGGCAGGTTTGCATATTCTAAGCAATGCTTACTATGCATCAATAGGTAGAGGAACAAGTTAAGATGAACCTTCTCTTTATCACAAACAAATACATAATCTAAGATAGGGAACATGTTTTCCTAGAGGTGAGGAAGAAATTCATTTACTTTACATTTTCATGTGGATTTCCCAGGTTCACACTTTTGTGAAACAGTACACGAACTAAAACACAACTCTTTTTTAAATTTCTTATATTTTTCAGATATTTTAGTATTCTTCCAGCAAGGAATGCATACAAAACTAGGTAAATTAGCAGAAATGGTATACAAAATGTATTATATTACGGTACTGGAAAATCTAATTAAGCCTTTGTTTTGCTATCAGATGGCATGGATGCGATAAGATGAATAGACCACCCAGAGCATTCTTGGGTTGATTCAATATTTGCGGCATCTGACTAATATAAAATAATACTGGAGATACTTATATGGTCACTTGATCTTTATCACAACCATGTCTATCTGCAAGAAAGGAATTGTCCAGAATGTAAAATGTGAACAATATATTGCTATATTTGGGGAAGCTTTTATTTTTTGGGGGAAATCTGATTGCTGCTTGATGTGAGTTGCTATTCTCATAGTTGGGTGTGATATCATCCTTATTTCTGTGCACAACGTAAGAAGTTATTGTGCATAAAAAAATTAATGTATCCACTTCATAAAATAGTGAAGGTGATCTCAAAGACATGTAAGAGCACCCAAAAGGTAAATAGATTTATCTGAGTAAGTGAAAGCAAAATTTTTAGTAAAATGGGCAAAAGGAGCCTTCCACAAGTCGCTGAATTATGAGCTCCATTCTACTGAAATGTTCTAGGGACATAAACTTTGAATGAAACTGAAGTGCTTTATGGGGTCCTCAGAATCTCCAGATGGAATTATAGCCTCATAAATACAATCTTTTCCCATTTGATTATATAAAATATGCCTCCTGAGTTTTCAGGAGCTGCAAACGAAATACTCCTTCTCAGTTGAGTTCCCATTTATTTCCCTTAACATGAGTAAATGGTAAGGTTAGAAAGAGCACCAAGGTCATTTATTTCAACCTTGTCCATTGTGAAGACTTAGATTCAATCTCCATTGGCTATTGCTTTTCCTTTCAGTAGGAGCATGGCAAACACCCGGTGAAATTTTGCTAGTCTTACTGGAACTCTGCTTGCTTCCCTCAAGATTCCTCAGGTGTTTCTTGCAAACAGAAGACTCACATTTCGCTTCCATTCAAACAAATCAAAACAACCAAAGTGGTACATCAGCAGTGGTGGACTTGGGGGCCTCAAATTTCAGCGGTGTCCTCTGCAATGCCAAAATTCAGTGTCCCTCCACCTGCTATGGACTGGCTGGATGAAGAGGAGTGGTGGCAGGCACCAGATGGGGAAGAAGGCTCAGAGCCAGGGGATTGGTGGTGGGATGATGATGCCTGGTCAGAGGGAGAAGAGGGAGCAGACTGGGAGGAAGGTATGTCAGAAGCTGAAGAGGTAACAGAGTTTAGTGAGCAGGAAGAGTCTGTGGCAGAGAGCAGTGCAGAATCAGAGCAGAAAAGGAGGCTAAAGGGGGTGGGAGAAGCAGGCTGCTAAAGAAGCCCCGGTCTCCCAGAACCAGAAGCGGTATGAAGATAGTGGAGCAAAGGCACGCACAACAAAGTCTCAGATTGCTTGGAAAGGACCCAGGGAAGGAGAAGACTTAGGCAACTGTGGGAAGGCGGGGACCTTCAGTCCTCATGACTGCCTCATTGGGACAAGATCTACCGGCAGTAGTTCTGGGCTCACTAGACCTGACCTCCTAAGTTGACCTTGTTCCATTGAATAAAGAGTTAACTTCACTGACACAATGTGATTTATTGCCAACCTGTTCCTGACTCCCACTCTTGACCCCACTTCTCATGCTCCATTGTAAATCATAGTTGTGGCATCTCTGGCAGCGTGCCCAATGCAACCAAACTGGTCACCATCCCCTGAAGTTGCCTCTGTCATCAGTAAACTTCATCACCTTACAAATACAAGAAAGCAGAATTTGACAGTAGCAACATATTGAGGAATTCTACAAAAGCTTTCTAGTGTAAATAAGGGCCAATTTTTAAGGAGTCTCTCTAAAACACAAGAGCCAGAACAGAAAGTGAAGTTTTCTCCTGCAACATAATCAAATGCCTTTTCCTGAGGAGGCAATTTGAAAAGAATAACACAAAGTGTGACACCATAAGAAAAGGACAAATTAACTCTACAGATTTAATAATAAATGTTGCAAGCTTCAACAGAATCAAAGGGCAACTTACAGGGAATACAGAGAGAGAACAAAAATGACACATTCTTCCTTCCTGGACAACAACAACAATTTCACCGAAAATTTTGCAGCTGTCTCAGGCTACAGTTTTGTTAAAAGCTTGTGAGCAATAGATTTATAACTGCTGCTAAGGAACAATAGTAAGGTTCGCCTCAGAAACATTTTACAGTATTCTGAATCCAATTGACCATGAACTAATTATTTTGAATGGGGTTTGCATACTGTCTGAATGGGGCGTGCAATTTTGGTGTGCTGACAAAAAAATAAATTCATGTCGTGTGCCTTTTTCATCAGTCAGGTTGGGTGTTCAATATGTGCAATAGTAGCAGTAATGGTTGTAGTGGAAAAATGCTATTATGTACAATACTACTTCTGTGACTACAGCCGCTAATATTTTCATGCTACCAATAGGTTCCTGTTAACCTATTGGTGCAATTAAAATATGTGATGTACTACCAAATGTTGTGAGGGTGGTGGCTTGTTTCTAAAAGGGGCAGATGAATTCAAAGAAGGCGGAGTTGTCAAAGACTGCAAACTGTTATAATTAAATAAAACTTCTGCTTTATTATGGATGCTGTGAACAGACCATCACATTTAGGTACACACCGACAGCCATCTGCTTAGCCATTATATTAAAATTTAAACTACACAGGGCTAGGAGTATATGAATCAGTCTTTTTTTTCTGGTGAATGACACTTGCATATGCACTTAATTCTGTTCTATTCAGTCTCTGCAACTACCTTCTTTTTTTTAAAAAAAAAAAAACACCCTTCAAATTTCATCTTAAATCCTCTCAAAATTCATGCTAAATAAATGCACATTTCAGTAATTTTTGAAATGCATATTTTCCTTCAAACATATTTTTAAAATGCTTGCTCTCAAAAGTACACATATCTCAGTACACATTTTGATACATTTAAACAGCAGAGAGCTACCTCACAACTTCTGGATAATTGTGAAATCTGACAGATAGCTAGGTTATGATCCATGTATTACTTCCAGAGTTGCAGATCAGAGCATTTTGTATTGGAATTTGCAAAGATTAAATTCCTCAAGTGGGCATGGAGGAATCTTAGCCTGATCCAGGAGGTGCCCTGACTCTTTTCTCTCTCTCTCTCTCTCTCTCTCTCTCTCTCTCTCTCTCCCACCCACACCCACACCCACACCCACACCCACACACCCACCGAGGCTCTTACTTGAAAGTAACGAAGATAATGTTATTCATGCAAGTAACAGTACAGGCTCAGCAGTAGATGCAAAATTCAGGAGTCGTGATGCAGGAATTCATGAGCAAGGCAAAATGTTCAGAATGGGACAGAAGCAACAAGATGTCCAAACAAACTTTGAAAGATCCCCTCTTCCTCCAAGCTAGGTTTCCACAATTCAGTCCCCCACCCCCATTTCTCCTCCTCCTCTGTCAGAGCCTGCCAACAAAGCCCAGTCCCAAAACACTGCAAGACTCATGACCAGGAAGGCAACTCTTACTGGTCTTACTGAACATGTTGTACTACTAGTACTTGCATTATGCATTATGCATTATTGCATTATAGGAGGGCCATTTCGGTAGTGGCACCTGCCCTGTGGAACGCCCTCCCTTGAGATGTCAAAGAGAACAACAACTATCAGACCGTTAGAAGACATCTGAAGGCAGCCCTGTTTTGGGAGGCTTTTAATGTTTAATAGATTATTGTATTTTAATGTTCTGTTGGAAGAGATGAGCGGGGAATAAATAATAAATAATAAATAATTATTATTATTATTATTATTATTATTATTATTATGCCTACTCATTTAGGCAAGAAACGTGGAATGGTTCATCATTTTATCCCATTTGATAAGGAATTTACTCCATTGTTGGGAACATGGATGTGGTGATGTAAATGAAGCATTGCATCATATTGAGCCAACTCCTAAGGGTCAAGGTCCCTTCGCCCCCCATATTTTATTCAAGTTTGCACCTCTGTGCTCAGGACAGATTTGGGGGTCAGACTGAGGGAGGGGGCACACTGGGGGAGAAGGGTGGGAATTTTTCACAAATCCTAGGACTAATGGGACAAGTTAATTTTGCTATATTGGTAGTGGCGCCAGCCCTGTGGAATGCCCTCCCATCCGATGTCAAAGAGATAAACAACTACCTGACATTTAGAAGACATCCGAAGGCAGCCCTGTTTAGGGAAGTTTTTAATGCGTGACATTTTAATGTATTTCTAATCTTTGTTGGATGTCGCCAAGAGTGGCTGGGGAAACCTAGCCAGATGGGCAGGGTACAAACAATAAATAATAATAATAATAATAATAATAATAATAATAATAATAATAATAATAATAATAATAATTACAGCTCATGACTTTTAAAGTGACACTGTGATGTAGTGATTAGAGTATTGAATTAAGACCTGGGAGTCCCGGGTTCAAATCTGCGTGCAACCAAGAAGTTCACTTCACCAGTCATTGTCTCTCATCCTAACCCAATCTCACAGGGTTGTTGCAAGGATAAAATGCAGAGGAAGAGAACCATGTAGGTCAACTTTCCTCCATGGAGGAAAGGAGGAATGCAAATACAATTTTAAAAAGAAAGAAATCACTGCCATGGAATGCTTGCTTGCTTTGCTTTCATTTTCATGGCAATGTCATAAGCCTTGTAGGGTTTGGAAAAGATATTGCAGTTTTTGCAGTAATTCGAAGAAAGGTACTACTTTCTAAGCCTTACTGGAAACCCATCTATGTTACCAAATTCATTGTTGAAAGGAGCACCTGCACTGAACCAAGTTTTGCCTTTTCTGCAAATGAAGTCATGTGACTGAAAGCAAAGGATAAGTTTTATTTAAATTCTGCAGGGGAAATGTTCTAGTCCTGAGGAAGGAGATCCTGGCAGCAAAGAGGACAGTGAGTCTGTTTTTTATTACTGCGGCAAAACTATCTTTGCTCCCAATGAAAGCAAAGTGTTCACTGCAACACAAGTAGCTAATTTCCTTTACACTCGCTAATTCCAAAGCAACATCTTTCCTAAGCAGAGAGAACCATAAAAGAGGATACAAAACGTATAAAATATGCCGTGTTTATGTCACTAAACACAGAGCAGGGGGAAAAAGGAATTAGGTTTGCTGAGAATAGCTTGGAATAGATTTAAACAATGCTAAACATGAGCACTGCCATGTGGGAGCTGAAGCCGTAAAGCTTTTGGCTCAAATGCATTACAACATAATGACACTGGGCTATGTTTTCAGAGAATGATGTTTGGAGACTTTGGAGTAAAATAGGAGAGATAAAACCGTGCATACGAATAAGCAGGGGTTTTCATCTCTCCCTTTGTTTTTATTAACTCCAACAACGGATGTATTTAAAGTGCCCTTATTCCACAAAAATCTCTGCCTTTCCTCTACCGATATCTCTGGTAGCATTGCACCTTTGGATTTGAAAATGCATATCTAAATGGCTGTTGCACTTTGCATTTATACGGCTACCCACACCGCGCTTAATTGTATATCCTGTTTCTGATTCAAAAACACAGATATCTCTCCAAACAGTGCAATGCAGGTATGAGTCATTGAGTTTGCAAGAAACTGATTTGGGCATCGTTTCTCATTCAAAAGGGCAGGCATTTGTGTCCCGATAAGCAAATAAAGAGACAAATGCATAAACTGGGGTTGAACTGGGCCACTTAAATTAAAATCAGCAGATGGGGAAGATTATGGGCCAGGAAGAAGAAGAAGAAGAAGAAGAAGAAGAAGAAGAAGAAGAAGAAGAAGAGTTTGGATTTGATATCTCGCTTTATCACTAAGGGACGCGGGTGGCGCTGTGGGTTAAACCACAGAGACTAGGGCTTGCCAATCAGAAGGTTGGTGGTTCGAATCCCTGCAACGGGGTGAGCTCCCGTTGCTTGGTCCCTGCTCCTGTCAACCTAGCAGTTCGAAAGCACATCAAAGTACAAGTAGATAAATAGGTACCGCTCCAGCAGGAAGGTAAACGGCGTTTCCGTGCGCTGCTCTGGTTCGCCAGAAGCAGTTTTGTCATGCTGGCCACATGACCTGGAAGCTGTGTGCTGGCTCCCTTGGCCAATAATGCGAGATGAGTGCCACAACCCCAGAGTCGGTCACGACTGGACCTAATGGTCAGGGGTCCCTTTATCACTACCCGAAGGAGTCTCAAAGCGGCTAACATTCTCCTTTCCCTTCCTCCCCCACAACAAAGACTCTGTGAGGTGAGTGGGGCTGAGAGACTTCAAAGAAGTGTGACTAGCCCAAGGTCACCCAGCAGCTGCATGTGGAGGAGCGGAGACGCGAACCTGGTTCACCAGATTACAAGTCTACCGCTCTTAACTACTACACCACATTATACAAATTTCACTGTATAACTACAACCATTGGGCGACCCACCCTTGCCTGAGGAATGAGGGCATAGCTCCCTATCCTGCCTCAATTCCAGGGCCACACCCTGAACGTGAGAAGAGAGGTCCTGTTTTGTCACCTCCCCCCGTGACTGCAGAACCAGAGGTGCATGAGGAAGTTTGGCCTCAAAGGATGCCCCTATCTTACCCCCTAAACCGCAGAGTCCAAGAAGTGAGCCAACCCATCACCTAAAAGGTGCCTAAAGGGTGTCACCAGGCTAATGCAAATAATTTATTTCCTTGCACCTAAAGTGCCCAAAGCGACAAAGTTCAGAAGATTAACTGATTTAAACAACACGGCAGACCATCTAGCACTCCATCCCACTATTCAGTATGAAGTAGGTGGGGAAAACACACAAATATAACTAGCCTGTCACCATCCCTACCAACAGGTGCATCAGAAAACATGTAGTTTTCAATTTGCAAGTGGAAAACAATGGATGTCGGAGCACCCTCGCTCCAGGCAGATCAAACACTATATCTGTGCCTGTCATTTGAATCCCATCAATTTCGCCCAAGCCAAGCCTGTCATTCTTTCCTACAACTGAAAGCTCTGATGCTAGAGCTTGCCATTCTTTCTGTGGGTTTCAAGGCACCAGAACCAAGCCAGCCATTTCCTTTAAGGAGGGTCTGTATCCCACACACTTTTCATTTCCTTGAAATGTATTTTATTTTTATTTTTGCATCAAAGGAAGCAGGCAGTCCCAAAGCTGTAAGTCTACGCTCTCTTTCTCTTAGTCACCCAGCCTTATTCTTTATAAAGGGCAGCGACATGTATTCAGATAAGTTTGGCACTAATTATTTTTTGCATATGCATCTTCCTTTGAGGGATGATTTATAACGCTCTCTCTCTCGGTGATAAATTGTCAGTCCAGAGACTCCTTGCACCCCCAAGTCACCTTTTCTTCCTGGCAACATGCCTCTTCAAAATTGCTTTCCCAGCAGAAGGTCAGAATGCTGTACGTCCTCCTTTACAAAGGAACTTGTTCTTTGGAGCACTGAAATGAAAATGAGGTTTCTTCTTCTTTTCACTTCAGTGCATCTCATGACTCAGAGGAATTAGTCCTGCATCTTCAAACTCTCTCTCTCTATATATCCAAAGTCCAAGCAAGGATACTCAAGCCATGGGAAGGGAAGAATAAAACATTTGGTAGTTGCTGCTCAATGATCACCAGCAGGCTCAATAAAATCCTCAACAGAAGCATCTTATTTGTCCTCAGGGACGAGGCAAATGGCATGTTACCATGAAACACCCACAGATCTGTGCTTGTTATTGTACCTGAACATTCTCTTACCCTTGACACATTTCGCTGGAACTAGGCTGCAGCTGTAAATATAAAGATGGATGCACCTGGGCAAGTAATGACCTTGAGACCTTAACAGGTTATTGGTCTTTCTTTCTGAAGGTCATTCTATGTTACTCTTTTTAAAAATGCAGGTATCATTGCTTCTCAGGCTGTTGCCCAGCACAAGGAAACAAAGTTTCAGGAGCTTATATGTTCAAACTGATTATATTAAGAATGTTAACAATGCCTAAAAAATGCACCAAGAAAAACAACAACAACAACAACATAGGCCTTAGTAGTAAAGACGTCTGGCACAACTGTACCCTGGGAAAAACAAACAAACAAACATTAGCCTTACAGAAACTCTTTTTGCCTGCCTTGCAATTTCTCAGATTCCCAAGCAGTCACTTTGAAGTTCATCTTGAAGTTTCACTTTAGGTGAAGTGTGATGGCTAGGCAAGTGTAGAAATGCACACATGTGCTCCAAAGAAAATTCCCTTGATCCCCCCCTCCCCAGCTTT
Source organism: Darevskia mixta (assembly GCA_034641385.1). Classification (NCBI taxonomy): domain Eukaryota; kingdom Metazoa; phylum Chordata; class Lepidosauria; order Squamata; family Lacertidae; genus Darevskia; species Darevskia mixta. Next base: position 13,239,480 of record JAWWNH010000042.1, on the reverse strand, counting down.
TTTCTCAACATGGAATCTTCTAGTTTGTGCTTAAATTGAGATTTTTTTGGTTGCATTTGCCAGCAATTCTACTTGTTCCTACATGGTCACCATCTTCTATCATGCCTTGAGGATGCCCTTATGCACAAAGTAGACATTGACACATGTGCACAAATGCTCTGGTGCATCTGTGAAGACTTTCCCCAGATGTTCAGAGAGGGAATAGCAAAGGCCAAGGCAGGTCTGAAATCCATGGGCCCATAGACAGATTCTAGCTTCACCTTTGATTCCAGTGTGGAAGGAGGATACCAGAAATGTGGCATATAAATTTGGCTCAAACCAAATTTCATTGACACCTCTAAAAGTAACTACTTAAACTCAGAAATGTTCTGGAAGTGAAAGATACTGTTGGAGGAAAATCCCATGTGCTATGTTTCTAAAGGGTAGAATGTTGGCTTAACGTGTCTGTGTAAATGTGGTTTCGTTTTGTTTTCGTTTCATAACTGCACAGCAAATCCAACTTAATGATGGATTAACAAGCCGTTTGAAGATGGATGCACAATAATGCTTTAGCAACCACTTCAGGAATTAAGGAAGGAATAAACAACCCATCACATTTTGCCCAGTTTGGGATTACAGCCGTTACAGAAGATATTACATCCACATGAATGTTCCTTGGGCCGCCTGCAGTCACATCCATCTGGAAGAATGGCTGGGTGCCCACTCAAAAGTCAGTAGGATTCATGCCATTAGCCAGGGGTGCCAGGTAACAAAAGGCTTAGATGGGTAGCCCTGCAGAAACTGCCTAGGACATCTGTTCAGTAGAAACAGAAGAAGGAAGTGCATCTTCTCTCACATCTCATCCCCGCAGTCCAGCATGCCATCTTGTGCTTGCTGACACCTGTACGTAATTAAATGCCAAAAAAGAAAGTATCCAGGCATTTATTTTTTATTTGTGAACAATGGAGATGGTAACATGGTTTATAGCCACTTCTGGTTGCCAGAAAACAATAGATTGTTCTGTGGCATCCATTTAGGAATGCCTTGCAGGTAATACAAGGAATGAGACTAATGACCACAGTCATTTTGTCCATACTTGCAATCTCCTGGCATGGAGCATGGCTGGGAAATAGGCTGAACAGCAAAACAAATCAGCCAAGGAATTCTACGGACAGCTCCTTCAACATGATGGTAGAACTGCTGAAGAAGGTAAGCAAAACTGATTGGTCACCAAGGGAGTTCACAATTCCTATTCATTCAGGGCAAAAGAAATGGCTTAACTTGGAACTGTTTTCCTCTGCGTGAAAATTATGGGTTGTATGGTGGAAAACAAACAAAAGCTATGAAAACCTTCTGTTGCCTTGGCATAATCTTGCAATGTTTGGTGGAGAGCATTATTTTAGCTGAATGCATGACCAGGCTGATCTAGTATTTGTGTCTCCTTCCAGCATAAATTGCAGCTTGAACCAAACATAAATAACACATACATTTCCCTCTAAGACAGTTTTGTAAACTTTGTTGGAAGACCTGAGCATGCAGCTGTGTTTAATTTCCTTTTTCCTCTTTAAAGTCCTTCAGGCACATACATAGAGTTGATGCCAACATTCATTTTTCCTATGGGACTCTAGTGCCAAAAGTGGCATTTGCAAAAAATCTGTGCCCATGAGAGTTAGCCCAATATGGGATAGCCTAACAGGGAAAATGATCTGGTTTTTTTCTCCTTGATGGGCTAGATTTCTATGCACAATATATTTCCCCCTTCTTTCTTAATGATGGAGCATTCAAATGAAATCCTCTGTCTACAGTCTGAAGTGGAATAGTTCCAGTCCCTTGACCCCTGCCTACCCCTCATGTGTAGGACGGCTCTTCCTACCAGTTAAGCAACTCACCCTGAGAATTTGTTAATATGGTAGCATTAAAACAATTAAAATAATAAACAACAAATAAATATACTTATGATCACATCAGGAAATAGCCATAGCCTGCCATGCATGCTGGATCTCTCCATCCCCTTACCCCAGATGCAGTACTCAGCTTGAGGAAACCAAAAAGGTTTTAAGAAATCAGAATTAGTTCAAAGTACAGGATACCTGTACTAGATGGAATAAAAATACCAAAGAATAATGCAAATCAAAGCTGTTAAATTTTGATTATTATTTTTTAACTAGTGGTTTTTAAACTGTGTTTGAATAATCCGTAGGATTACTTAGAAGCCTATCAAGGGGTTCCTCAGTGAGAAGATCAGTAATGGAGAAGAAGCTTTGCTGAAAGACAAATTCTTCACCATTACTAAGTTTCCCCTGCTAGGAGGGTGCTGTAGGGCATGTACCCGGTTAATATGGTGCAACACTGAAGCATGTCTACTGTTTTGTGTAGTCTATGTGACCCATAATCTCCTGCAATTCACAGAGCTTCTATAAGAGGCAACTGCAGAATTGCAGATGGCATGATGGGGCACCAGAGATCACACTTTGCCTCACAAACTGACTTCTTGAAAGTGGTTATACTCCATAAAAAAATCCTGGTGCCATCTACAAATTAGCAGTGGCCAACAATAATTTTATTGTCTGCTGTTTTTAAAGTCTGCTGTTACTGCTCTTTTCGATTATGTCATACTACTATGTAACCTGCTTTGCGCGGGATCCGGGTGGCGCTGTTGTCTAAACCACAGAGCCTAGGGCTTGCTGATCGGAAGGTTGGCGGTTCGAATCCCCACGACAGGGTGAGCTCCCGTTGCTCGGTCTCTGCTCCTGCCAACCTAGCAGTTCGAAAGCACGTCAAAGTTCAAGTAGATAAATAGGTACCACTCCGGGGGGGGGGGGGTTGGCTGCCTTGGTTCACCAGAAGTGGCTTAGTCATGCTGGCCACATGACCTGGAAAGCTGTCTGTGGATAAACGTCAGCTCCCTCAGCCAGTAAAGCGAGATGAGCGCCGCAACCCCAGAGTCATCCACAACTGGACTTAACGGTCAGGGGTCCCTTTACCTTTAACCTGCTTTGAGATTTTTGTTTTTTGTTTAATTTGCTTATAAATCCAAAAGAAGACTGTGTCTGAATCTTAAAAGTTGAACTCATTTTTGCTTTTCCTTATGAAGGAACAGATGTGTAATATTTTGCCTTGATTAAGCTCCTGAAGCAAAATCTGGAATCTGCATTGAAGTACCTTAGGTCATTTTGAGGTTGTAGGGTGGTGGATACTTGCATCTAACCATTGAGAAGACAGTTATCCCTCCCTTCTCTGGGCAATAGTCCCCAACCCAGCTCTCCTGTTAGTTTTGTCCTTGAAGAGAAGTGTTTGTTAGTGCTGTAAATAATTGAGGAGGCAGAATGATGGAGAAAACAACACAGACCACTTCTACGTGGCAAAAGAAAGTACCGCACAGCAATAAATATCAAAGTCTTTGCAGAGCTAGGACTTGAAGCCTGTATGCCGCGAAAATCATTAGTGTTCCAAACAAAAATAGCTGAGCCAATTAATAGAATAAATGTTTTCCTCATTATATTTCCAAACATGGGCAGAAAATGTTAGATTGAGCCTTGGGGAACAAAATTTATTATGAGCATGAAAAATGTTGCTGTTTTGATGCTGTTTTTTAAATGACAACATAATATGTTATGGATCATTTGATTTTTGAATTATTATTATTTTTTCCTGTATGAGAACACTATTCAGAGCCCAAAAAGGCATATGCTGCTACCGGCATGTGTTGCAGTCCTTGCCTTATGACAGTTGGCAACAAACAAAAGTCAGTCAAACACAAAATGTCAAGCAGAAACTTTTCCAATAAAGGTATTAGATTGGTTAAAAAACACACAAGCATTAAAAGAAAAGGGGAAAGGAAATCGTTACCCAAAGTCCCAGGACTTAAGGAAACTATCTGCAGTATTAAACCCCAGACATAAACAAAGCACGAAAGGCCCAGAATTCAAATAAAACAAAACAGAGAAAATCCTTGATGGGTAATTGTGACATTAGATTCAAATTCAGTTTTTCATATGGAGTCCAAATTACATTAATGCAGTGGGGGCTGCCGAGCCACTTTCTAATTGGGTCTTTGTTTTTATAGAGCCAAGTGTCCCTTTGATCTAACAGCCAACATCATTCTCTGACTCTTGGGTCTGACAGAGCCAGGAGATTTGTTCTTGTTTCTGGTTCTGTGTTTTGTACCTGGTTCCACCCTTGTGGAATCTTTAATCCTAGAGCCTGTTGTGTGCCGGCCTTGCTCCTTCCTCTGTCCTCCCTTTCACCGACACAATAGGAACTATGGAGAAGTATATATCAATTTTAAAATCAAGATTGGTTCAGAGAGATAAGTCATCTTTTCTATCACTATTTTTGGCGAGGCTATAATTCAGTTATTCAGATATTCGTTCTGCCTGAGTCTAACAGTCTGCATGGATGATAGCAGAGAAGAGAGGAGGTTCAAGATATCAAAAAGGAGAACATAAAAAGGAAATAAAAATGCTCAGTGGAAAGGCTTTTCAGTGAACCAGAAAACTGAAAATGTGTTGGTGTGGGTGTATATATAAGAAGTTGAAATATCCATTAACTACACCACAAGCACAATGAGAAATGGGGAAATCAAATTGGGATTTATTTTCTAATGTCCTTGAAGATGCATAGACTTGAAACTTGGAGCTGAAGTTTTGGATGGTTACTTCAAATCAGGATCTGATATATTCAGCCGTATCATGACTGTTTCTTGGTCATTGTTTCTTCCTTCAGTGATAGTAGCACCAGAACTAACTCAAATCCCCTGTCCGTTTCAAAACTCTAGACCCAACAACTGTCCCATCTTGATGAAAAGTAGAACATGGGCTGGGGAAAGTGTTCAAGTCTTTCTGCCCTCTCTCTATCGCCTTACTTCTCTCTGAATTGTAAGAGCTTAGCAGTCACAAAATTAAAAGACGTCTGCTTCTTGGGAGAAAAGCGACGACAAACCTAGACAGCATCTTAAAAAGCAGAGACATCACCTTGCCGACAAAGGTCCGTATAGTTAAAGCTATGGTTTGCCCAGTAGTGGTGTATGGAAGTGAGAGCTGGACCATCAAGAAGACTGATCGCCGAAGAATTGATGCTTTTGAATTATGGTGCTGGAGGAGACTCTTGAGAGTCCCATGGACTGCAAGAAGATCAAACCTATCCATTCTGAAGGAAATCAGCCCTGAGTGTTCACTGGAAGGACAGATCCTGAAGCTGAGGCTCCAATACTTTGGCCACCTCATGAGAAGAGAAGACTCCCTGGGAAAGACCCTGATGTTGGGAAAGATGGAGGGCACAAGGAGAGGGGGATGGCAGAGGACGAAATGGTTGGACAGTGTTCTTGAAGCTACTAACATGAGTCTGACCAAACTGCGGGAGGCAGTGGAAGACAGGAATGCCTGGCGTGCTCTGGTCTATGGGGTCACGAAAAGTCAGACATGACTAAATGACTAAACAACAACAACTTTCTTTTCCTTTTCCTAGTGTCATTCAGCTGTTTTGTAGTCAGCTTCCATAATCCTTGTCTAATGGCCATGATAGCTGAGGTTTACTCAGAAGTAAGTCTTGTTAAAGGTAAAGCTTTCAGATAACTGTGTAACACTGCAATTCTATTTACCTGAGAGTAAACTCCACTGAATTCAGCAGGATCTATTTCTGAGTAGATGTGCTTAGACAAGGAATTCACAGAGGAATTTTATTTGAGGAAAAAATGTGAAGGAAAAGAGGTGTGTTGTCACCATCATGGAGAGAATTTTTAAGGGTGAGTGGGGTAGTCATTTAAAGGAAGAAGAGGAAACACATCAATACCAAATTATTTTAATTATTTCGTGAAATTTATACACTACTTGATTATAAAACAACCACCACCTCAAAATGGTTTTCAAAGAGATAAAGTAAATTAGGAAGGTTTCTCCTCCCCAAGTGTTGGGATGTTAAGCATAAGTTTAAAGTTTATAATTCAAGATTGCATTTTTGGAAGGAAAAGTGTCCGTTCCACATTTGGATCTACTATAGATTTCTAAGAATATTGTACTAAAATATAATATAAGTGATACGGGATTTTGTTTCATGCATTGGCTCCAATCACCTTCTAAATCACACTATCCAGTTGAATTGCATCATGCTCCTTTCTCCCTCCCATCTCCCATGTTCGGTCCATCATTTGCTTCTCTCACACCGGCATTTTTTTGCTGGTATGTGTAGCAGTCCTTCTAATAGTGTGCCAGATTCCTGGCTTGAATATGCAGATGAGCTGAACAGCTGCCACTGCGTTTCTCTCTGGGGCACTTCTGAATAGGACACACCAGGAATATCTTGTTCCATTTGGCTAGAAATGAAGAGCGCAAAAATGGAAGAGTTTAAGATATAAATTTCCACTGATGCTATGAAGACAAAAATACAAAACACAGCATGTAACAGTATTTTTTTTTGTTGGTAGTGGTATACTTAAGGTGAACGTACACATCTCTGTGCATCATCTGGTCAGGTCCTGTAGGCACATCCCCACTGATGTACCAGGCAGCTATTTCCTCCTTCCTTCCATGTGCTTGATGTAAAAGGTAAAAGGTAAAGGACCCCTGGACGGTTAAGTCTAGTCAAAGGCGACTATGGGGTTGCGGTGCTCATCTCGCTTTCAGGCTGAGGGAGCCGGCGTTTGTCCACAGACAGCTTTCCAAGTCATGTGGCCAGCATGACTAAACCACTTCTGGTGCAACGGAACACCGTGACGGAAACCAGAGCGCACGGAAATCCCGTTTACCTTCCCGCCACAGTGGTACCTATTTATTTACTGGTACTGGCGTGCTTTCGAACTGCTAGGTTGGCAGAAACTGGGACCGAGCAACGGGAGCTCACCCCATTGCGGGGGTTCGAACTGCCGACCTTCTGATTGGCAAGCCCAAGAGGCTCAGTGGTTTAGACCACAGTACCACCTGTGTCCCCTATGTCTCGATGTACATTCAAGGAGCACACCAGTGGTAGACATCCCTAGTCTATTTATCCCAGAACGCTCATTGTATGTTCTCTGAACACATGTGGGGACATCTGCAACCCCGAGTGTCACTCTACAGTTGATAACTTACAACTATTGAAACACACTGTGTTTATGAGGTACTATAAAAGTTCATTGTGCAACATTTGATCTGCCCTGGCCCATTCAGAGGTGCAAGTCCCTGTTTTACATGATAGCAGCATACTGCAGAAATGTTTCAGGTTGGATACGTACAGCTACTTCCTTTCATCATAAATACATTTCCGCATTGAGTTTTCATGAAATGCCATAGAAGCAAAGCATGTTGTGTTTTCCCAGGATACATTCTTTATTTCATTTCACCATGGCTGGACTAAATCTTCTCAGAAAAAAATATTTTCAACAAAACTTCAAAGTGGACATTTTTAGCCCGGTCCATATCCGTATTGGATTTGAAATAGTTTGCATGTATGCAATTGTTTTGTGTTTTTATTTTATTTTATGGTGGAATTACTTTGAGATGGTTCATAAGGAGTGATTCATGAATGAAATAAGCAAACAAACTAATAACTAATATTGTGTCCCTATCACCAGGAGGAGGGGAGGAGGTCTTTTCCAGAGCAAAAAGTGAGAAGCAGCAAATTAAAACTCACCTCTGAGTTTGTTTATTTGTTTGTTTGTTTAAACAGATGTATAAACTGCACTTTCATAAAAATACAAGGCAGGTGTCAAAGCACAAAATTAGCAACAGCAATAAAACTCCAGTAAAGACATCAGTAACGGCATTCATAAAACCTGCTTGGTAACAAAATAATAATACTGGAATAATAATGCAGATTTCAAAGGCATGTCTAGATAGATAATTTATTGTTACGGTTCTCCACCAGCACACACATAATGATAAATGCAATCCAAAATACATTGTAAAATATAAACTATAAATATAAACTTTAAACTTTTAAAAATTTAAATAAAAGAAGATATCTCTACTTTAAAAATAGGGCTGCGGTCAATTATAACACTGGTTTGTCTTTAGCTCTGTCCTGAAGTTGTGTGGATACTGCTAGCTAGATCGGACCGAATTTTTATGGCTCTAGCACAAAACTTGGCTACCTTTGCTGTCACATTATCGTTAGTATCTGAAAGAAGCCACTCTATATAGAAATTGTCCGAACGTCCAAGTAGCTCAGTCAGCATCGTGTGGATAAGCTCACCTCGCACCTCCTCGTAGAGGCAGCTTTGCAAAAGTATGTGGTCAGTAGTTTCCACCTCTCCAGATCCGCACAGGCAGTATCTCTCGCACAATGGGGTCCGTTTGTACTTCCCTTGGAGAACTGCAGAAGGCATTATGTGATTACGTGCTAGAGTAAAAAAGGCATGTCTAAATAATAACATTGTTAGGAACTATCCACAAGAAGACAGGGATAACTCCTGCCAAACCTGGCCAGGAGTTCCACAAGGCAGGGCTTATCTTGGTCCCTAAGGCCGTCCAAACTTTAACAGTTAGAAACTGCAAGAAGATTTCTGTGGAATTATGGAAAACAAGAAATGCTACACTTTCCACTTCCTTTCATTCTTTTCAACACGGTTACATTAGAATGCAGAAGTAGTTGGGTTTTAATTTTAATTTTCCACAGTTTCTAACATGTGGCGGCTTGCAACACCCCACCCCCAATGATAATATTAGTAACACAATTGTGTTTCAAAACAACAGGCTTGCAGTTTACCTTGCTCATCCTGTGAGTTGTACTCCATTAAACAGCTGGATTATTTCTCCTCTCTTTGGATAAATTTTGTGAAACTCCTCCCCCCACCCCATTACTTTGCAAAAGATAGAGTGGTAAATTTCAAGATTAAGATCTGTGGATCTAGACCCCTACCTGCACAGTATTGTACATTATTGCTCTTTATCAAAGTAAGTTATCGTTAAACTAGATATTCCTTCATTCAGCCACGAATGCAGCAAAAATGGTACGTGCAGAAGGAGAGTGGGAGACAGATGGGCCAACTGTATGAGAAAGGGAATGAATAGATGAATTCTGAGGTTTAAAGGACAGGGAAGACAAAAATATGCATAGTATCATGGGAGAAAAGTCATTTGCTCAGAGGACAAACGGCTGTATCCATGACAGGGAGTATATAATAAAGTCCAACCTCAAATTGTAAATCAGCTGCATATGTCTCACAGGTCTATCTCACAGCAAGCAATGCTATTTCTTTCAACATCAACCATGGAAGCAACTTGTATGACAGGCAGGACCGTAAGGCAGCGATAAATCCTCCAAGATTGTGAGGACAGAAAAATAGGAGGATCCAGTCCTTTGCCCTCTTTTTTCAAACATATTGGAAAAAAAGAAGTGGGGAATGAGGACAGTAATTATTTCCAGAGGCAAAGGCCTGCTAGAGATGACAGAAGAAGTTTATGGAGGGAAAGGTCTCATCCAAGGGGAAGGTTAAAGACTAACATATCATAATGAATACTTCATAGTACAGGTTTCCTTATTTTATTTTATTTTTTAAAAATTTTCTCTTCACAGTGAACTTAGAACTGAGGGGGCAATGTTGTAGAATAAATGTATTCAAAACCTAACAACACAGCCACTAGTTAATTTGATGGTTAGGTTTCCTTTTTTTGAATTGTTAGTCGTGTTCTCTGCTACAATAACTCTTGAGGCATGCAACAAAACCTTCCATTAAAAGCCAATCAATGGGACAACTAATTTCATTAGATTTTTCAAAACATGAAGGAAACAAACAACAAAAACATGCCACTGCTGACGGCAACTCACAAATAGAGCAATCTTATCAAGACTTCCAGCTTTGACAGAAATGGAAATGACCAAGTATATAATTTTCATATCAGCACTATAATTAGCTTCCTAAGAGCTCCATAGTATGGTGTATGTCCCTCAAGGGCTGACAGGAGGTGCACTGCAGAGAATCAAATTGTGTCTAAACTACACCTCTTATTACTCTACTGTGAAAAGTCAAGTGTAACAAGAGAGCTATTTGCAACACTTTGGCCCACCACCCTTCCTTTGTGAGCCCTTCCACTGCCTTCCCCCATCTGGCCACCTCCATCTGAGCAGCTGAGAGCAAAAATGGCACACCCCAGGGGTTCTGTTCGCTTTCAGCCAAGTCCAATGCTAATATGGAGTCTGGACCAAAAGCTGGCTAATTAAACCAGAGCCTGATTCAAATACTTAAACCTAGAATTGGCTTATTCTGACACATTCCCACTGCATGTGAAGAACATTCCCCTTTCCCCACATCCATGAGAACTTCGCCAGTGTACAGTGCAACTGAAGGAGCAATTTGAGGGTTGACTCCTGAATTCAGGTCCAAAAGGGTATTTCACCCAGATTTGCTCCCGTATTAACTCACGTAGCTGGACTCCCAAATCCCCCCTGCCCTTCAAGCCCTCATACTATGCATAACTTTACTAATAAACTGAAACTGAATCCTGAAAAAGGATTATGAGATATTATGTGTCCCAGGTTCTCACGTCTGAGGAGCAGGCTTGCAGTCTGGGGTTGCTCCTGGATTCATTTCTGTCACCGGAGGCGCAGGTGACCTTGATGGAATGGAGTGCCTTTTTTCAGCTCCAGCTGGTTCACCATCTATGTCTCTTTTTGGACAGAGATGACTTGACCACTGTACTTCATGCAGAAGGTCCAGTTGGCTGTCCAAAAGGATGCAGTTGACACCTGGAGCTCCCAAGCTACCACAGCATGGTCAGAAACTGAGATTACCCTGAGTTTAACCTATGATACACATAGCCACAACTCTCTGGACACAATATATATATTGTGCCAAACAAGAGTTCCATTTGTGCTATAAAGGTGTTTTGGTTCCCTTCTTTGGCAGACTGACACATTTTCTTATATAAAGGGCAGCATGAGGAAATCTGCCTGAAAATCTGCATTAAAGCTCAGTTGATATTTACAGTGGTACCTTGGTTCAAGAACATCTTACTTTATGAACAACTTGGATAAGAACGCTGCAAACCCGGAAGTAGGTGTTTTGGTTTGTGAACTTTGCCTTGGAAGCAGAATGTGTTGCGTGTGTTCCATTTGTAAATTGAGTCCCCTGCTGCTATGGGAAAGCACGCCTTGGTTTAAGAACGTTTTGGTTTAAAAACGGACTTCTGGAACGGATTAAGTTCGTAAACCAAGGTACCACTGTATGCTTCGATGCAACCAGAGAATGCCTCATCTGAATATTTGCTGAGGCTCAACAATAAGAAGTCAAAGCGAGTCTCAAACAAGGCTTGGACTCAGGCCACTCTCTTTTTAAAATATGTGGGAGAATTAAGCTCGACATCAATTTATTCTCCAAGCTCGCTGCCCTCCTCTGAAGTACATCTAAATGGTACTTGATAGCTTAATGAAGGAAGATGCTGTGAGAGGACTGCGGCTGGCACATGTCCTCCAGAAGGATTTGTGTACTCATTCTCCACAGGCCTGGGGAGTCCTCTTTGCACAACACAGATCACCTCCTGCACCGCAGACTGCATTAGCATTCAGCAGCTGAGCCAAAAGGCTGGCCCTTCTCCTTTATTAATTTAAACATTTTAATATTCTCTATATGCAAAACATAATTAGAATTAATGGACTTTAGTGCTAATGCAGTGCTTGAAGCTAGTTAGTGCATTAATCTTCCCGCATATGATAAACATGAATTTTGAATCTCTACACCACCAGCGAGGCTAGGAGCTCAGCGCTCTTTGCTGATGTAGTGTGTGTCCAGATAATGATCATATCATCTGACAGAAAGAGAGAGAAGGAGAATCACCCTCCTTTTGATGAGATAAGCAATTGGTCCTCCGGGGAGGAAATAAAACATGACTGATTTGGACTGATTATTAAACAAGATCCCATTATTAATCTATGAAGACAGAGTGTTGCCAGGAGTGGGCTACTGAAGCCCGCACTGCACGCAATGGGAAGGAAGAAGCTGAACATGCCACCACCAATTTCTCTGCTATTGCCAGAGCTATCGTCTAGCAAAGAAACAGATCCTTTCAAGGTGCAACTCGAAGTCATTTTAGAAATGCAAATAGCAGCAACTGGGATGGGGTTTGGGGAAATCAATCTCAGGATTCTTTAACCCTTTCTCATCCTGCTGTGATCCCAAAGAAAAAGTCCCTGCCAAACAGTTTATCTGAACCAGTGGTTTCCTTCATGGTACATTTATTTACTTACGATATTGAAAAGATGCTCTGTAGCAGGGATGGCTGATGTGGTACCCTTCATATGTTGCTGATTCTCCCTGATTACTGGTCATGTTGGGTTGGGGCTGATAATATTTGGACATAACTTGTTTATTTCAGTGAGCCTACTCTAAGTACAACTTAGCTGAATGCCACCCATGATGTCTGAAAATGAGGCTAAAAGTGCAGCCCTGATCCAAGAAAACATGGGGGTGTCTTATGTATGAAACTGTGAATAGGGCTACTCTCTCTGTCTAAGTAAGGTTGTACTTAGCATATGAGGTCAAGCAGATGACTAGTTGCAGCAGCTAATTAACCCTCCAGTTACAAAGGCAGACAACTGAGCATCCCCAGACTGCAAACATGATCCTTTAGGGGTTGAACAGATTGAACACCACTTGCCCAGGCAAATGAACTAGAAGCATCTCTGTTGTCCAGACTGATCTTCAGTTTATTGGTCCTCTTCTGGCCCAATGCTGCTTCCACACAGTGCCTCCACTTTCATTAGATGAAGAGAAGCAGAGGTGGGTGTCTTTCACATAAGTATGACATCTCACTCATAATATCCAGGTGGCCTCGCTCAGAATTCACATGGAGTTGCCAAAGAACAAATATAGGAGATGAAACAGAACCTTATGGAGCTGTATAGTCACCTAGAAATCATCCTGAAAATCAGCAGTAGAATGGTCTGCAGTGGGCGAAGGTTGCTGTAAGCTTAGAATTCAAGAGGAAAGATCTGACCAGAGCAAGGAAGCAGATGTAAAAAACAACAACCCATTTTCAAGCCACCATCTTCCTGGCCACTTGAGGTCCTGTTACATGTGTTGGGTCAACAACATGCTTGAAGAGCCCATTTGGTTATTATGGTAGTCCTGAGCTGCCTGGGCTGGACAGTTTTGGCCTTGGCGCTGAAGATTCCTGGAACAATCATCCTGGGGGTCTTCAACAGTAAATCTGAGACTGATGGTACACTAGCTGGATCACTAATGTATCCCGAGTGCTTAACACAAGGCACAAGCCCTCTGCACTGGAAATCCAATTGCAGCATCATGGCACCCCACTTGCTCGAGGAAGGCAGATCTGGGAGGGACCAATCCACATCTTACTACTACTACTAATAATAATTTATTATTTGTACCCCGTCCATCTGGCTGGGTCCCCCCAGCCACCCTGGGCGGCCTCCAACAGATATTAAAATACATTAAAATATCACAGGTTAAAAACTTCCCTAAACAGGGCTGCCTTCAGGTATTTTCTGAACGTCAGATACCGGTAGTTGTTTATCTCTTTGACCTCTGCTGGGAGGGCGTTCCACAGGGCGGGTGCCACTACAGTAATATAGTAATACAGGCCATAGTAGTTGTGGGCAGGCCAGGGCTCAGTAGAAAAAAGAAAGGGTTAAAATGTGCCTCTACACCACACAGGATCCTGATCCTGGAGGGAAAACCAGGTATCTGGTATTTGCGTTTTTAAAAAGATTTATGCAACTTAAAGAGATGCATTTATTATCACTATTAAAGCTTTATAGTTCTAAATGTTGTAAAAGCTTTATTGTTTAAACACCTTGTGAAAAATATGTGCATTAAATGTTTCCTATCTTCAATCAGGATTCCTTTTGAAAGAAACAGACCGATTAGCGCTGGTATAATCCACTGTATTACTCCACAATATCTTTGTATTGTTACTGCTGCAGAGATTGGCCAGCAGTATCAGAAAAAGGCTTTGGGAGCCTAATTTCGTTCACAGAAGACTAATGTGTTCCAGTTCAGTTTGGGAACAGGAGTTCTCTTCTGCTTATACCGTCACTGAACTGAGCAAACTATTGGAAAACAAAAACAATTTGCTCTGGTTATCTACTTCTGTATCCTCACACTTGCAAAACAGATCTAAGCTGCATTTTTATAATGCATCGCACTGAAAGAGACATTATGCGTTTTGTATGTAAGTCACATAATATTTTACCCATGAATGCTTCTTAAAAGTGGATTTTTTGTGTGCATCAATTCAATTTGATCATTTCTGTACAGCCAACTTGTGTGCTCCTGATGAATTCTGAAGCTCCTTGTTCTTTAACTTGCTGATATTCATCCATGATTGAGATGCTAATTTCCCCCCCATTTGACAATTTCCTTTCAGGGACAGGTTCAAGTACAATTATAAAATGCAAAGTATGTGCTTTTCCCAGTAAATTGGGGCAGTGTGCATTTACCAACAGGACCATACGGCCACTGAAGATGAAGGCAAAGAACAATTTAAGATCCACAAACTCCCTACAGTGAGCCAATTATTCTCTCTGAAGCTGATGTTTCTCTCATCGTCTCCGGAGTTCTATTTGCATTAACAATGAAATTGCCAGTGTGTGCTGCTTTTTTTTTGCACTGCACTCAGCCATTTGTAGACAAAAGTATGAGGAGGGAAATGTGGTCATCTAACGATTTGCCAGATAAGTAAGTAAATGTTGTTCTATGACCCCTGGTGTGAGAACCATCTGCCACAACTGGACTCATAACATAATACTCTGGAAAGCAGGGCTAGAGACTGTTCCATGAGTCATGGTGTTGTCAGATGTGTGAAGCTGCTTCCATGTGTCTGAGAAATACAGATAAGAAGTGGCTAAGGAGTAAACCCCGCACAAATCCAGAGTGGAAGCCCTAAAGCTGTTGGATGGCGTCTTGTAAGCCTTGGGAGCCAGTGTGGTGTAGTGGTTAAGAGCGGTAGACTCGTAATCTGGTGAACTGGGTTCGCATCTCTGCTCCTCCACATGCAGCTGCTGGGTGACCTTGGGCTAGTCACACTTCTCTGAAGTCTCTCAGCCCCACTCACCTCACAGAGTGTTTGTTGTGGAGGAGGAAGGGAAGGGAGAATGTGAGCCACTTTGAGACTCCTTAGGGTAGTGATAAAGCGGGATGTCAAATCCAAACTCTTCTTCTTCTTCTTCTTCTTTCAGTGACCCCTGTATTTGGCTGGTGGCAAATGTATTGCTCTGCTTTCCTTTGGACCACATTAGCAAGTTCGAGAAGGTGGCTTGTCATCTGGGCAGCCCAGGACTTCCATACACACTGTCCAGGCTTACAAGACACTAGATATTTTGTGTTGTGTGAGCCAGGTGCCCCCACCTCCCAGGACCACCGACAATGAAGACACAGGACATGTAGCTTGAGGAGTGCTATGTTCCTCACCCCCACCTGGGCTTCTGGACAGAAGCAGCTCCTCCTGGATCCCTTTACCCCTGCACCTTAGAGTGGTTGGCAGAGGCTGCAACCTCCTCTCTACCAAAGACTAAGGTTTACCCAGTGCCTTAACTGCCAGAGTCATGGCAATTGCTATGCGGAAGGCACAGTGCTTTTTTTCTTTTTTAAAAAAAATGTTTAGGAGTACTCTCAATTTGACTCAAGAAAAGCACCATTTAATGGTTCAAATCGGGGAAAATAAATACAGTAAATGGACAAAGGTACAAAGAACATGCATTACCTCATATTACGCAGCTGACAGCTCACAGTAAGTTCCACATTGGCATGAGCGTGTGTGCACTAACATCTTCCCGATTCCTCTGCTTTCATCAGTAAAACACCACACATCCACATTCCACCCTGTTTCACACATTAAACGCTCGCTTCCGTCTGAGACTCAGGAAACAGCAGGAAAGAAAAGGAAGCTGCCATCAGGAGTAGCAACGGAACTGACGATTCACTGTGCTAGAGAATGAACTAATATTTTTTTTATAGTTTTTAGTTTCTTCTCCCGTTAGATTCACAAAATGTTTAGGGATATGTTTACCCCTGCATCCCCCCCCCCCCAGAAATAAACCACTGGGTAGGCAAAACCAAAGGATGGTGCCAACATGTCTTCTGGGCAAATTCCTACCCAGCCCTGAATACAGTGACCAACAGTAGCCCTAGCACACAAACGCCAACACAAAGGGAGGGGGGACAAGACACTAGATCTTTTGCTATACATAAATATACAAGAGTGGATATGCTAATAGGAAGCTTAAACCAAGTCATCTGGCTCTTCCAGAGATGATCCACAACTAAGTCAGTCATCTAAATGTGATTCATATTCTACCAAATTCTTGTTCTTCTCAGCATCCAGTATACTTAGCCAAATCATGGGAGACATTCATTACAAAGCAAAGATAAGCATAGAAGAGGTGAATACAGGTGTGAAATTAGAAGTGCACAAATGTTTAGTTAGTTAGTTAGTTAGTTAGTTTTAGTTAGTTAGTTAGTTAACAAAATCTGTCTGCTGATTAACTGTAAATAAAACTCTAAGCAGTTTACAAATGTAAAATATACATTAACATTGTCAATGAAAATCAGCATTAAAAGCATTTAAATCACACACACACACACACACACACACACACACACTGAATAAAAGCAACAGTTAAGAAGCATACATTGTAAGCTAAAAATGTGGTTTAAAATGCAGATGATCAGTTATCTGACCCCCAAGCCGTCTGAAGGCAATCCTGTATAGGGAAGGTTTTTTAAAAAAAGTTTAAAGTTTTATTATGTTTTTCTATGTGTTGAAAGCTGCCCAGAGTGGCTGGGGCAACCCAGTAAGATGTGTGGGGTATAAATGGTAAAATTATCATTATGGAATGGGATGTCCCTATTTTCAGTGGAGAAATGTTGGAGGGTATGCAGATCAACTTTACATGTTTGGATAGACAAGTTCATTGCAAGCAGCCAAGGAGCAGAGCCGTCTTTTCCAAAGGGCTTAGTGGTGCGTCGCGCCAGGGCGCTGGCCTCAAAGGGCCGCCCTAGCGAGTGGGGGAGCTGCATGGCTTTGCCAGCGGCCTCCCCTTTCCCTGCACGCCTGCCAGCTGTGCCCCGCCAACCATAAGGCTGGCAGGCATGCAGCGTCCCACCCAAGCCTCCTCCAGCGTCCCACCCAAGCCTCCACCCAACAATATGGCTGGCGGGCGCGCAGCTTCCCTCCCAAGCCTCTGCAGGTATTGCTCTCCTCGTGAGGAGGCTTGGGAGGGAAGCTGCACTCTCCTCCTGTGGAGGCTTGGGAGGGGCGCAACTTCACTCACAAGCCACTGCGGGGATCGCTCTCCCACAGCGGCATGGTGGAGAGTTGCCCCCCTCCCCATGGCTGGCAGTGCGCAGCTATGGCCACCCCAACACTATCCGTGGTAATTTGGGGGCACTGGGTTGATATTTGCACCCTGGCGCCACATCCGCTAAAGACAGCCCTGCCAAGGAGGGCAGTTTACCTTTATCATATTTGATTTTTCTTCCAAGGACTTTAAAGGGGTTATCCACTTTTATCCTGCCAACATAAAGCAGATATGGTGAGACACAAAGACAAGTCAAGGCTAGTGAGTTTCATGGCTCAGCAAACATTGGAACATGGCTGTGCACGATGCAGGATTAAAACAGAAAAGCAAAAGCTTTTATTTCCAGCGTTTTACAATACAGCTTCCCCATCCCCAATTCTATTTTAAAGCATACACCATTAAAAGGTATAAATTAGTATCGCAAAATACAGCACATGGGGTTGGAGATTATCTCATGCGTGGTAAATTGTAAAACCACATTGCAGTCCAGTCAGTCGAAACGTATTTCTTTCCAAGTTTCTTGGTGGCCCATGGCTTTTAGCAAATAAAGTTTGCCCAAGCTATGTTGGCAGTCCTATGGCTATCAGTGGGTTGCTGGACTGACCATGGATGGATTAGGCAGCCGGTGCTTGTGGTATATGCCCAGTTAGAAACAGGAGGGCCTGCGGGTCTGACTTTGGCACAGAGTCAGGTCTGCACTCCTGCCTGTTTGCCCGGCAGTGCTGAGTGCTGTGTGACCTATTAGTTTGGAATTAATTCAATAGAACTATTTGTTGATTCCTCTGTTTTGGAAGAAGAAAAAAAGCTACACTGAAAGCACTGTTTTGCTTTTTAAATGAAAGGAATGCATTTTGCGCTTCTGGCATTCTTTCTGATCTGCAGGAAAGTAGGTCCGCTGGTATTGTACCAAGAACTACCGCTGAAAAGACGACACATTGCTGCATTCAGATTGGTAAAAAGTTGTTGTTGTTGTTTAATAAAATCATGATAGAATAGGACTAAAAGGCACCTGAGCACAGGTCTATTAGGAGCCCAATTAGACATAATGTCAATATGTCGTTTGCCTTTGAATGTAGGATTTATTTGTGTCTGTTTAAAGAAACAGGAGGAAGTGAGGAGGAATTAAAGAACCTTTTACTGAGGGTGAAAGAGGAGAGCGCAAAATATGGTCTGAAGCTCAACATCAAAAAAACTAAGATCATGGTCACTGGTCCCATCACCTCCTGGCAAATAGAAGGGGAAGAAATGGAGGCAGTGAGAGATTTTACTTTCTTGGGTTCCGTGATCACTGCAGATGGTGACAGCAGTCACAAAATTAAAAGGCGCCTGCTTCTTGGGAGAAAAGCAATGACAAACCTAGACAGCATCTTAAAAAGCAAAGACAAAGGTCCCTTGCCAACAAAGGTCCGTATAGTTAAAGCTATGGTTTTCCCAGTAGTGATGTATGAAAGTGAGAGCTGGACCATCAAGAAGGGTGATTGCCGAAGAACTGATGCTTTTGAATTATGGTGCTGGACGAGACTCTTGAGAGTCCCATGGACTGCAAGAAGATCAAACCTATCCATTCTTAAAGAAATCAGCCCCGAGTGCTCATTAGAAGGACAGATCCTGAAGTTGAGGCTCCAGTACTTTGGCCACCTCATGAGAAGAGAAGACTCCCTAGAAAAGACCCTGATGTTGGGAAAGATGGAGGGCACAAGGAGAAGGGGACGACAGAGGATGAGATGGTTGGACAGTGTTCTCGAAGCTACTAACATGAGTTTGGCCAAACTGCGAGAGGCAGTGAAGGATAGGCGTGCCTGGCGTACTCTGGTCCATGGGGTCACGAAGAGTCAGACACGACTGAACGACTGAACAACAACAAAAGAAACAGCCAGAATGGGTGGGCGGCGGGCAATTTTGATTGCGAACCAGCAGGGCGTTTATCAGCCAGAACTCACTGGAACTCAGTTCCAGCACCCAGCAGTGTTGCATCCTTCACTGGTGCCCAGCGCACACACCCCAGACAGGACCAGGGGCTGAGCGCAGAGATTAAGCAAAACCAGCTCAACCCTCACTGCTGCTGGGCAGGTGTGGGGGCATGGAGGGTTCATGGGCCCACCCACCCACACAGGGGGGAGCCCAGCCAGCCAATGAGGCCCTTGGCAGTCACATCCTCCCAGCACTGGCCATGCGGTCATTCAGCAAGGGGGCCCATGGGCACGGCTGGGCAGGCCGTGCCCCCTTAAAATCATGAGCCTGGGGCTACGGCCCTCCTGGTCCTCCCCAGGCTACACCCTTGCTACACCCTCTCAGGTGGGCACCATTGCCATTATAAGAGAACAAGGGAGGCAATCATGGTAAGTTCTAGCACCTTTCCCCCATAGAAAAGTAGCACTGGGGGCATAGGCATGGGGGTAGGGAGCCTTAGTCCTTTCCCATCTGCTGTGGTCCCAATCCAGATCAGGCCTCGGTGACCCTGTAATCCACAAAGAGGAAAAAAGCTCCCATTCACTTTGAAGACCCTCTCTCTCCCACATTGCTCACCTGCACTGACCAGTTCTTCAAATAAACAAAAACCTTCTGCGCTCATGTGCATTTTTGTCCTTGCGATGCAAAGTTTAAAACACTTTAATTGGAAGATTAATTGGTTGGTTAACAGACAGAAGAGGCAGGTTCTACTTGATAGGATTAAGCATTAAGGAAATAACTTGGGGTGACTGTTGTGCCCCAAAGTGGAAATACAAAAGTGAGAGATGGGTGAGGCTTAGTAGGAGCAGCAGGCCAGACAGAGTGGTATCACTGCCTGCAGGCACACACAGCAAAACCAGTAAACACTGATGGCAGCAGAAGGGAAGGTACCCCTGGCTATCGATTGCCATTGTTTTGCCAGCATCTTTTGAGAAAACTCGTTGTATAACAAAGATCTAGGAACTTCTACAAGCAGTAACTGCTGAAGTTCCAAATCCTTTCACAATTCACCTGGATTTAGTAGTCACTAAAGGTAACTTCTGCATTATAGTGTTACATATAATCTAACAGGTGACTTAAAACAAACAAACAGAAAAGCAAAAACATGTTATTTTGTGCCAGGCACTGACAGAGACGTGAGTAGAATTGGAATCTGTCCAGAAATGACTAATTAGTGTACCACTCAACTCCCATCACCTGTCTGGCCCAATTCAGCTGAATGCCACAATTGAATATTTACATTCTCAAAAGCCAATGACATCACTCTGCTTACAACCCCCACAAAATTCTGATATCTGCATTCAAGAGCATAAATTCTATTTTAAAAAAAAACACTTAAGAACTTTGTGTGTGTAAAATTAATGCTGCTTGGTAATGAAAATGGCAATACAATTTATTAAATAGCTGGTACTTAAATTATTCAATTTTCTCATTAATTCTGCGGTATGTGCCTAGCTTCAGCAATTACTTGTTCATTAATAAGGGACATTCCTTCCAATATATTTATAGCAAGCCGACCGCAGAAGCAGACCTGATGGAAGTAGTCATAGAAATCAATGCATGCATGACAGGAAAGCAAGGAAGGGGAGGAGGTTGTCGCTCAGTGGTAGCATAGCACATGCTCTGCATGGAAAAGATTCCAGATTCAATCCTGGAACCCTCGAGATTTGCCATCAGTCAGAGCCAACAGTATTGAACTTAATGGGTCAGTGCTCTGGCTTGGTATAAGACCTCTTCCTATGTCCCCAAGACTCCAATAGTCTTCTGCAGAGAGAACAAAATGTATTGTTTTCTTTCTCCTCCCATCTGCATTTACGAAAGATTGTTTGCAAAATTCCATCCCACTCCCCAAACAACCTGTTACATCCATGCCTTGTTTTCACTAAAGTGATTTCTCGCAGAGAGATCCCGTTGCGGGGCGGGCATGAAGGCATTTCTTGTTTGGGTTTTTGACCCTTGGGTCTACGCAGCTTCCAGGACCTGCCTGTCGTAGGGCAGAATTTTATGTTGCAATTTAAGGACAGCCCAGCGTCCTTATATTGGATCCCCATGCGGATCTCCTGTCACTCGTTTAGAGCTACGGATCTCCCACCCCCCCCTTCCCTGGTATAGGTGTACGTTGGCCTTGCTGTGCCGGGTAGGGGTCGCCTCCCCTTGAGAGGGGCCTGGTAGGAATTTTGTCCATTTGGCTGATTGGCCGAGCCACGTGGTTTTTGCCTACCATACAGCAAATAGTCACAACTTGTAAGGTTGGCGGTTAGGCATTGGTTCCGTGATTGGGTGGGCGTTTTCCCACCAAAGTGGTGTGAGTTATGGGAATTCCGCAAAGGAATCCGGGGGCTCAACTTTGCTGTCCAAACCCTGGCGGGTGCAGGGCCATGCAGGAGTCCCTGTGGACCCCTGGAGAGGGGGGACACGTCAAATCCGGTCCTGCTAACTCTCTTCAGTTAATGGTCTCCCATCGCTGACAAGTGGTCAGCTCTGACCCGCTGCGACAGCTAGTCTTGCTGCTGATTAGGGTCAGCTCTGTCCCGATTGGACAGTTGGTGTGCTGACTAGGGTCAGCTCTGTCCCATTGGACAGTTGAACCAATGCCTACACAACCACTCACTTGATTTGTAATTAAATAAAGTTGTGGCCAAAATAGAGCCAAAAACCCAAACCAAAATTAATGTCTCCGGTGTGAATCTGTTGGGTGAAATGACTGGTGCCCTGCGCCCGCAAGCTGCTCAGCCTGCCTCTGGTAATGTGGAATAAAAATGGCTTCTTAAATTTTTTCAGAGTATTTGAGGGCATCAGAATATGGGGGGAGAGGAGGCATTCCACTGAATATTATTGGGAAAGAGATATTTGCCAAATGGTTTATTAACCCCCTCAGGAAATTTCAGCTCACTTTGTGTTGAATTACCAAGCTTAAAACCACGGAGAGCCCTGGTCTGAACAAAGACATTGGATTCTTATCTCATTATACATGACAAAGCTTTTTTAACCTTCTCACCCCTTGCTTTTTCCTGTAAGACTAATTGCGGTCGTTCAGAGGCGTAGCAAGCCCAGGTGGTACCCGGGGCGGATTTTTTTTGTCACCCCCCCACACACACTTTAATTTAAAAAAAATTAAAAAGTGTCACCCCCCTCTGATGGTGCCACTTTGCGAGGTGTGGGGGGTTTGTGTGTGTGTCTATTATCTCTTTTTTTTCAATAAAGTTAAAATAAAGAAATAAAATAATAATAATAATAATGTAAAAAAATAAATAAAAATAAAAAAGTGTCACCCCCCTCTGATGGTGCCACTTTGTGAGGTGTGGGGGTTTTGTGTGTGTGTGTGTGTGTCTATTATCTCTTTTTTCCCTAATAATGTTAAAATAAAATAAAAATTAAAAAAAAAAATTAAAAAAATTAAAAAGTGCCCCCCCCTCTGATGGTGCCACTTTGTGAGGTGTGGGGGTTGTGTGTGTGTGTGTGTGTCTATTATCTCTTTTTTCCAATAAAGTTAAAATAAATAATAATAATAATAATAATAAAATGATAAAAATTAAAAAAAATTTAAAAAATTAAAAATGTCACCCCCCCTCTGATGGTGCCACTTTGTGAGGTGTGGGGGTTTTGTGTGTGTGTGTCTATTATCTCTTTTTTCCAATGAAGTTTTTTTTTTTTTGAAAAAGTCTAACCCCCCTCTGGGGTGGAACCCGGGGCGACCCGCCCCCCGCCCCCCATTGCTACGCCCCTGCGGTCGTTAACAGTCGTCAACAGGTTTACCACAGCTATCAGCCTTTCACCCATTCCAACCACCCCTCTGAGTAATACCCCTCCCCACCCTCTCACTATATATAAGGGTCTGGTGACTTCTGTTTCAGTGTATCTGAAGAAGTGTGCATGCACACAAAAGCTCATACCAAGAACAAACTTAGTTGGTCTCTAAGGTGCTACTGGAAGGATTTTTTTTATTTTGATAAATCTATTGTTAGTCTGTATTGGTCTGTGAAGGAAGCAGGGATCTAAGGGAGGAACAGAAAGTTCAAGCCTGTGCTTCCTTCAATGATATTAAGATAATATTTATATTTATTGGTGTGTTTGTTTATTTGTTACAGTTATATACCACCTTTTTGCTAAGGCACCCAAGATTATTTACAATTTCAAAGGAGTAAAATAACAGGAGAGGAGGAACCAGGTGGAGCAGGCCCTGGTGTTATCTGTGTCTCCATCCCTCATCCACTTCTAAAAAAAAATTAAACAACATTAGAACTGGATCACAGTTGCACCCAAAATTCATGGAAATGAGGGAGGCTATTTTGTCTGGGAGAACTGAATTCTCCAATAGTTCAGAAAGGGCTGAGGAGGGTTGGGTGAATGCCAGAAAACTATTTTCTGAGAAATGTAGACTCCATCCTAGGCATGTGCAACCACATATGCCTGAAAGTTCCACCCAAGAAGCAACCAATCACCACCCCTCACAAACTAGACATCAGGGGGAAAGTTTGTCACTATCCTTCTTTCAAATATGCTAATTTTCTGTGGGCAAGATTGTGTTGCCCCAGTCCAGGCACACGTTTACCACCTCAGCAAAGACCTCCATTCTTTGGGGAAAGCATTTGTTTTAAATGTGCTTTAAATGTATGGGGTGGATGTGACCTAAGTAACAGCAAAACTGACATGGAATAGGATTAGGCTTGTCAGTCCAAAGGTCGGCGGTTTGAATCCCCATGACGGATTGAGCTCCCATTGCTCTGTCCCAGCTCCTGCCAACCTAGCAGTTCAAAAGCACACCAGTGCAAGTAGATAAATAGGTACCACTGCGGCGGGAAGGTAAACGGCGTTTCCATGCGCTCTTGTTTCCGTCACGGTGTCCCCATTGCGCCAGAAGCGGTTTAGTCATGCTGGTCACATGACCCGGAAAGCTGTCTGTGGACAAATGCTGTCTCCCTCGCCCTGAAAGCAAGATGAGCGTCACAACCCCATAGTTGCCTTTGATTGGATTTAACCGTCCAGGGGTCCTTTGCCTTTTTTACCTAGTATCTTTTGTCCAGGTATTCATGCTAAAGTGCAAATAAGTCTGGGTGGCTGCTACATCCAGAACCTGGAAACAGTCTCAGCCAGTATCCTCTTGGCAACTTCGTTGAACACTTCCAATCTGAAAACTAGACTACCTTTTCCAGTTCTTTTTGCTCAGACTAGGTTAAATGCAGCTGTTCCCAATCTCTTTGTCCACGGACACTTTCTCACCTTCCAAGGTGCTCTAAAATGACCCTGTTTTGAGCTGAAATGATCTGCTTTACAGATCCCATAATAATTAGCCCCCTTAGTGACCAAGTCACATCCACAGTAACGGGAAGCTTTGAATAATAGGTCATCCTGGCTAATAACCCCATTATATTAGTCAATTCAATAGTGCACTCGGTGACGAAAGTCAGAGTGTTCTTTGGGAAATCTAACCCACATAGAATACTGAGACAGCAAGGTGCCCAAAATGGTTATAAAAAGCCATTTCTCTAATAAAATAATTGCGCCATTTGAAGTGTTTTGTCGCTTCAAGATATCGCTCTGTCCTATTGGATTTGACTGTGTCAGAGGCTTTTGAAGCAATTTACAAGATAGTTTGGGTGGAAGTCGATTGTGAGCTAAATAGGTTATTATACTAAGGAAAGGACTACATGACAGAGGGTGAAGTAATTTTTAAAATGGGCCTGCTAGCGGTTGGCTGAGATGTCAGGTGTTATCTATAAACGTAAAGATACAAGGACAAAGCTGGCACTGAATAACACTTTGCTCCACCCCAGTGACATTAATAGGGGATGTTCAGGACACACATCACTGAAGGATAGATCCCTAAGGGCATAGTCCATAAATCACTTGCTCTAATGTTGTCTCACTGATGTTGGTAGACCTTTACAGGAACAAAAGGTTTGTAGACTGTAGGGACTTTTCAATCTGAACCTTTTAAATCTCTGTTTTGTAAGCAAACTGCACCGTGCCCCAAATCAAATCACATCTATAGTGCAGTAATACTGATAGACTAGATTCTAAGCCGGAAAAGCCACGATACAGTAGAATTTCTTTAACTACGGCTGGTTAAAGATGATAGTCTATAGCAGAAAGTTGGCTTTACAATTATGAAATTATCAAATTTCAGGTGACATTATTCACATGTTGCTTGTTCCAAGGAGCTTTCAGTCTAAAATAGCTAAAGGTAAAGGGACCCCTGACCATTAGGTTCAGTCATGTTCGACTCTGGGGTTGCGGCGCTCATCTCGCTTTATTGGCCGAGAGCCGGCGTACAGCTTCCGGGTCATGTGGCCAGCATGAGTAAGCCGCTTCTGGCGAACCAGAGCAGCGCATGGAAACGCCGTTTACCTTCCCGCCAGAGAGGTTCCTATTTATCTACTTGCACTTTGATGAGCTTTCGAACTGCTAGGTTGGCAGGAGCTGGGACCGTGCAACAGGAGCTCACCCCGTCGCAGGGATTCGAACCGCCGACCTTCTGATCAGCAAGCCCTAGGCTCTGTGGTTTAACCCACAGCGCCACCTGGGTCCCTTTTCCCAGGTGGGAAATAGCTAACATTCCTTTAATACAGTCGACTCACAACTTGCTCACATTTAACTTGCATGAGTTCAACTTTACATGGTTGAGGGCTGGCCAGCTGAAATCACATAACTGAAATGCACATGAGTTGGAGAGCTCAAAAGCTCTTTTTGCTCTGACTTGCCTGCTGGGCTCTGGTAATTTTGCACAAGATCTAAGATGGTTCCTTGAGATCTTACAAAAGCCTCACAGAGCCCAGTAAGCAAGGCAGAGAACTTTAAAGCTCTCTGCCTTGCTTGGGAAGTGAGACTTGTTCAGTCTGCCAGCTCTGGAAGGTAAGAATGGTTGTGTTCTGCCAGTTCCAATGTGTTGGTTTGAGTATACACATTGAGTATACTTTTTTTGCATATATGCACCATCTCCAGAATGAAATCCCCACGCAAGATGTGTATCGACCGTACAGTACGACATTACCTGTTGCATTATGGAACTGTGGCTTGCTACAGCTATACTACCATATATTGCTAGTTTTCAAATTACAGGAAAGAACTGTATGCCAGAATACCACCTCAAATTTTGTCGCAGGAAATGACGGCACAGAAAATGCCATGGTTTTCTGCGTTGACAGGGTAGCAAGTAGAATTTTACTGGAAGCAGATAACACGGAAATGAACACTAAACTTCCTTTAGATTCTGCAAGTTTTCAAGAAGCGGGTTTGCACGTCGAGCCCCAAAACCCCCGCCCATGGAAATAAAGACACCAAGGAGACAGAATTTAGTTTAAAGGTTAATGGGCAAATTTAGGCCACAACTTTATTGAGTACACAAGTGTGACTGGTATTGGCTTAGGCATTGGTATCTAATGACTATAACTGGCTCCTGCCCACCCAGCAGGGAGCCTGCAAAGGGTAATTTACCAGCAGAGGGAGTTCCAACAATGGCTATTGACTGGTGCTCACCCCTGGGGTTCCCGGGGGTCCTGGCATGGCCCTAGCCCCTTATCGGGCTTCGGACGAGATCCAGACCCCCAGATTCCCTTTAATGGAATACCCTATCATATGGAGGGGCAGGTGATGGCCGCACCTCCCCTCCCCACATTCCCCTAAACTAATGCCTAACCGCCAAACCTTACAAAGTTGTGACGATTGCTGAGAGGTAGGCAAAAACCAAGTGGCCACTGCCAATTTGCCACATTGGACAATATTCCTACCCGGCCCCTGTCCCAAAACAGGCAACCAACCGAAGTCCAAAGCAAGGCCAGACACCATCCTAACAACAGGGTGGGTGAGCGGGTGGGTGTTCGGCAGCGCGAAGCAAGAGGCGTTCCTCATGTCGCGCTGCCACTTAAAAACAAAGCCCCAAATCACACCACCAAGCCAACTGGCCAAGAAGCAGTGGCATGATTATAATACCACCGGCCCGGGTCAGGGCAAAGCCCTGACTCCAGGCCAATGTGGGGGGGGGAGTCCAAGGGCCACACACAACATGAACCCTCTGTGAGAAGGATCCAACTTATGTCATGTGAAAGAGCATATAAAATATGGGAATTATCCGGTCAAGAGACATCGTGGAAATGGACTAAAATGGTGTCTGAATGTAGCCTGACTCTTAGATTTCAGAATTCATTCACAACACATTTACATTCTGGATTCTCACACACGAGGAGAGATAGCTAGATGTTATTGCCATCTACAGTCATATGCCAATGCATGCGTATTTCAGTGATGCATGTGTCTGGCAGCAACATATATTTTCCAAGCTCAGGAATATTGGCAGGGCTCTCCTGCTGATTATGCAGTGCAATTGAGCACTTCTGCACTCTCAGAGATGCCTGTTTCTCTTTGGCCTGTCTCTCACAGAAGAGGATTTAATCCCTGGAGACCTTTTGAAAAGATTAGTGGGCAGGCAAGGGTTTCTGATCAATATTCCCTTTTCCCTTAGCAGACACAAGCGTGCAAGGCTGGGCTGTGTGTGAGGTATGCCTGAGTGTTTAATGGCACAAGTAGTTGGCTGTGCAATTGCTCGCATTACGGGCTTCTAATTCATTACTCAAGAAAAGGCCTCTAAGAAACAGAACCCAGAAAAGAAAACAGCATCTTTCTGTTCTTTTCTTGGTGCATCTTTACCTCAAAGAAAACACTGCAGGTCAGAAAATATATGTTCCCATGCAGATTTCAAGTATTCAGGTTTATTAGTCTGCTGACGTTTCCCATAATCATAGACATGTGAATTTAATTGCTTTTGTGTGGCACTTCTTGAGTGTTTGAAGTGCTTCACATATATTTCATTGTCATGGAAATCCTCATAATTGCCCTGTAAATAAAGGTAAAGGGACCCCTGATAGTTAACTCCAGTCGCGAACAACTCTGGGGTTGCGGCGGTCATCTCGCTTTACAGGACGAGGGAGCCGGCGTTTGTCCGCAGACAGTTTTTTCGGGTCATGTGGCCAGCATGACTAAGCTGGCAAAGCCAGAGCAGTGCACGGAAATGCCGTTTACCTTCCCGCCGGAGCGGTACCTATTTATCCACTTGCGCTGTGTGTTTTCGAACAGCTAGTTTGGCAGGAGCTGGGACCGAGCAATGGGAGCTCACCTCGTCGCGGGGCCTCAAACCGCTGACCTTCTGATCGGCAAGTCCAAGCAGCACAGTGGTTTAAACCACAGTGCCACCCTGTAAATACACCAGTATTATTATCTCAAAGATGTAGGTGTAGAGGTTAGCTGAGGAAGCCAAGATTGAGAGACAATACTGCTGCATCATGCTGCAATAAGAATAAAAATAGTGTAATGTTTTTTGGAGGGTGGGGGACACAATAAGACTGTAATTTGAAATGCTCTGGGTGTTCTATACTTTAATAATTCTTCAACCCAGACCTGAAATATCTTCCGAGAACAAAATGGACTGCTTCCACCTCCTGAGAGGTTCATTATTGTCTGTCTCTTTTGAAGGCCACAACAAAATTTAACCTAAGAACCTCCATCTCTCTTGATACAGCCAATCAACAGTTGCTTTATTCTCCCATTCTTTGCTGAGTGAGCAGCTGATGTCTGGAATCCTACCAACTATGTTGGATACAGTCCTGAATTTACTTCCCACCAGACAATCTTCATTGTCTCCTACAAAACTGGCTGCTAGCCTGAATGAAAAGAAAGATGGGGCTTTATAAGTGCTGTGAAATCGCTGGAGCTTGAACCTTTCAGAAATGTTAATGGAGGTGTTTACTGGGGAGCACAGAGATGTTGCTAGCTGCTGTCCTAAGGATTGTGTTGTGCTGTTACTATTGCCTCTACTGTCAGTTGGAATGAGCGGGATTTCATTGCTCTGGAATTTAGAGTGAACCTACCTGATTTCTAACTCCAGGACTGGAATGAAGATCTGGATTTAGTTCACAGGTTGAAAAACCCTCACATGGCATGGTTGTATACCTGAAGGAGCGTCTCCACTCCCATTATTCAGCCCGGACACTGAGGTCCAGCGCCGAGGGCCTTCTGGCGGTTCCCTCACTGCGAGAAGCAAAGCTACAGGGAACCAGGCAGAGGGCCATCTCAGTAGTGGCGCCCGCCCTGTGGAACGCCCTCCCAGCAGAGGTCAAAGAGATAAACAACTATCTGACATTCAGAAAATACCTGAAGGCAGCCCTGTTTAGGGAAGTTTTTAACCTGTGATATTTTAATGTATTTTTATATCTGTTGGAGGCCGCCCAGAGTGGCTGGGGGGGACCCAGCCAGATGGGCGGGTACAAATAATATATTATTATTATTATTATTATTATTATTATTATTATTATTATTATTATTATTATTATTATTATTATTATTGGAGAGCTGCTGCTACAAGCACAGCTGCAAAGCAGCCAATAGGCCTTGTATCACATGCATTGGCCCAATAGGAATAATTATACCTCATGAGGTAGTGAGGGTAGCCATTTAGCCCCTCCCTGTGACAGTGCCCCTAGGAATGATGCTATGTCTTGGTGGAGCCCTGGTCCCATTGGCCATTGGGACAGAAATAATGTCCATGAACTCATGAGCAGCCTTGCTGCTGTGGTTTCAGAAACAAAGAAAAAGTGAGCAAAAATCCTTTGCTGCATTGTATCCTAATTGTAAGTCTCTACCCTGCCCTCCCACTCCAATAAATATAATTATACCTCATGAGGTAGTGAGGGTAGCCATTTAGCCCCTCCCTGTGACAGTGCCCCTAGGAATGATGCTATGTCTTGGTGGAGCCCTGGTCCCATTGGCCATTGGGACAGAAATAATGTCCATGAACTCATGAGCAGCCTTGCTGCTGTGGTTTCAGAAACAAAGAAAAAGTGAGCAAAAATCCTTTGCTGCATTGTATCCTAATTGTAAGTCTCTACCCTGCCCTCCCACTCCAATAAATATAATTCTCCATTCTCCACTCAGATGGCTAAACATCAGCCAGTCAGAACGCTTCCATGCTTTTGGATTAAACTCAGAGTACTTCCTCAGATCAATTTGTTTTGTTTTATTTATTTTATTTATTTCATTTACTTTATTACTTTTTTGATTTTACTTTAGTGATTTTATTTCAAAAGGTTCTGCCCAAAAAACTTGTTGAGCTTTCCCCCCCCCCAAAAAAAATGAAGATTTTGAGCTATTTTTAAGGGGAATCACCCAAAACGACACTGCTGGTAGACGTTGCCATACGTCTGGATTTTCCCGGACATTTTGGCGATTTCCACCCGGACACAGTTTTCGATGGCTGACTGCCAGCTATGTCTGGTTGTATGGCAACTCTAACTTTATTATTAATCAAAATGGGTGGCATTGCTATTCTCTTGTGCCTAAGAAGTGTCTTGTTTGGCACTTTAGATGAAGGAGTGAAGAGTGCCTCTGATTTTAGTTTAGAAACAATCGCTTGCCTTAATATCAAAAGTTTGGGAAGCGCTGCTCTAGGTATTGACTGATAATGGATTAACAATGGATCACTTCATCTTCTCTGGGGAAGCTTATGTAAACAGTGCTGCTGATTGAATTCACCCTCAAGTTTGTCTTCCCAGAAGCTGAAGGAAGTATTGTGTGGGGTGAGAACAAATCTCTTTCCTTAAGTGATATAATAATTTCAAAAATCAAGTATCAGCACTGGCCATTTAAAAAAAATGATCTGGTGTTGCAGAAGTCATTTCTACAGACATAGTAAATCAATATGTAATAAGCCAAACTAGACATTATGTATTCTAACACATTCCAAAAGAATGGCTAGATAAAGTAGCAGCTACCAATTTTAAATCTTTCTGCTTTCAGGGAATCCTATCTACACCTTCCTGCCTACTGAGAAATACCTGAGTAGCTCGCAGTGGTGGGGGGGCAGAGTCACAGAGTGGCCCAATGTCAGGAACCGTGCTGAGGGCTGCACAGATGAGGAATGGTGGAAGCCTCTCCCTTCCACTGCTCCTGATCCGGATCCTGAATCTTCCCAGGAGCAGGCAGACAGTATAGATTTGGAACAGTGGTTCACAGAGGGACATAGTTCAGAAGACAAAAGTTGGGAAGAGCTTGGTGGTGAACAGCTAGGAGAAGAAGAACTGGGAGAGGGAAAGTGTCGCGACCCGACTAGACACTGATAGACCGGGGTCCGCCAGGGTCGCGCCATGCGGGCGCCAGGAAGGGGAACCATGCAGCGGGCCAGAGAAGGGGGCGACAGCGGAGCCAGGCGCGCAGGGGTTAAACCGAGCGCAGCAAGGCCCGACCTCGCCCAGGCATGCCCCGCGGGGTAAACAACCCCAGAATGGGCGATAACGACCGCTAACGAGCCATCAGCAGCGGGCGTGGTGGAACCGGCAGCATCGCAATAACAATGCAAAAAGCACCCATGAATGGTGCAGGTAGACCAGAGCAGTTAACTCTTTTGTCCAAGCCACCCCGGGTGGGGAAGAGGATTACCCCCGGACCTTTAGGGCAGAAGGGAGGGGGGAATTGGGAGTCACCCAGCAAGGTGTACATAAGGGGGATTCTGAGGTGGCCTCCTCAGAATCCTCACGGACTTTCCACGTTTCTCTGTGTGCTGTACAATAAACTTCAAGACAACTTCCGCTGACTTCTCGGAGTGGCGTGCGTTCTTGACAGCTAGCTACAGTCACCATTGGGGACACGACAGAAAGTTAACTGACTCTCTCTCTCTCAGCTCTGTTGTAGTTTGGTTTTGTTTGGCCTGTCCAGAACAGAAGGGAGAGTGGGTGCCCAGTCCTGACACCAAATGAACTATAGTTATGTTGTAATAATAATAATAATAATAATAATAATAATAATAATAATAATAATAATAATAATAATAATAAATAAATAAATAATTTTTTATTTATACCCCACCCTTCCCAGCCAAGACCAGGCTCAGAGCGGCTGACACCCATAAAATCACAACAAAACATACAAAACAATCAATTAAAATGCAAGTTAAAATACGATTTAAAGTTTAAAATGCAGCCTCATTTTTAAGTAGCCCAGCAATCAAACCATAAAGCAGTGATGGCTAACCTTGACACTCCAGATGTTTTGGAACTACAACTCCCATCATCCCTATCTAACAGGACCAGTGGTCAGGGATGATGGGAGTTGTAGTTCCAAAACATCTGGAGTGTCAAGTTTAGCCATCACTGCCATAAATGAATGAAACATCAGGGTTAAACTAAAACCAACCCAAAGGCCAGGCGGAACAGCTCTGTCTTGCAGGCCCTGCGGAAAGATGCCAAATCCCACAGGGCCCTAGTCTCTTCTGACAGACCGTTCCACCAAGTCGGGGCCAGTACTGAGAAGGCCCTGGCCCTAGTTGCGGCCAGCCTAGCATCCTTATGGCTCGGGACCTCCAAAATGTTATTATTTGAGGACCTTAAGGTCCTACACGGGGCATACCAGGAGAGGCGGTCCCTTAGGTCCCTTAATTTAATAATAATAATAATAATAATAATAATAATAATAGAATTTATATACCACCCTATACCCGGAGGTCTTGGTGTGGTCATGAAGGAGCTACTCAATGTCCAGATACAGTCTGAAAAGAAAACCTTGTTGGCGCTGTGTAGAATGTTGATGGAATTGTGGAGATGATGGAAACAAACCCCAAGTATGGATACATGTTGTGCTGTGACTTCAAGTGATAAAATCACTCCCGATTTTACGAGTCATGCCACATTCTAATTCTGATGTGTGAACAATTAGTCCAGAGCCAAATTATTACAGTTTTGTGAATTGGATGAAATCGCGTTTCTGTTCTCTCTCTTTTTACTTATTACAGTGTTGTTGCTGTTTATACCCCTGCCATTCTAATCCGAGGAAGCCACATTTTCTCATTTTGCATTGTCTGACAATGGTCTCTAGAAAGCCCCATGTCTGGTTGGGTAAACACAGTGACTTGTGGTGCAAAGCAACCAGCAACCATATGTTCATCTGCAGTTGACAAGTAGGCGAGCTCACATTATTCTAACTGCTCCTACAGATGGTTATAGCAGGGCTTCTCCTGTTCCCCCCCACTCTCTGTTTTTGTTACTTTGGGATGTTCCCAGACATTTGCAATCTAGTTCATGATGTGCACTTAACTTCCTGAGATCTGAAGGAAGGAGGAGGTAGAGAATGGCATGGCCCAAAGCATTTTTATTTATGACAACATCTTTTCAATGTTCTTTGTCTGCATGAGAGGAAGCACAGTTTCAATTATTCCCTTGAAATGCGGATCAAGCACTCTTGCCAACACACATTCTGTCCCTTCAAACATTTCCCTGTCGCTGAAGTCTATAGACAGCTTAAAAGCTAGGCCTTCTGCCAGGGTTAGTTCAGCTCTGTGCCTTGTAGCTTTCAGATTCAGTTTGTGTTTGTTCAAAGCTGATGTGCAGATACTTCCTAATTGACAGCTCCTGAATTTAACCTGCAACATCAGTGTGGATTCCTTGTGGAGAAATGGGACTGAGGTAGGAATCCACAAAAAACAATAATTTTATTTATTTTTTACTCAAAATATTTGTTGTTATGATCGATTGTCTGATTTCAAAGAAAACAAAGAACCTGATTCTTAGTTTGATAGTTCCTCATGAAGACTTCCAAAGGTTGTACATATCACACATGGAGAATCAATATAATGCAACCCCTCTGGGCTAGGCATAATTGTCAAAGAATTTCACCTAATTCAAAATACAGAAGTAATCTGGAGGCCCCTGTTCAGCCTAACATATACAAGGGATTTTGAGGAATACCAAAGAGTTTCTCTGCCTAATGAAATACTTGGGGTTCACATGCAGTAAATGTATAGATAATTATTGGCATGGTGCTGGTAAAATAAAATTCTAGAACGCTTCCTTGCATCAAATTCAGTCTGCATGCCCCAAACTCCATAGAATCATAGAATCATAGAATCATAGAGTTGGAAGAGACCACAAGGGCCATCCAGTCCAACCCCCTGCCAAGCAGGAAACACCATCAAAGCATTCCTGACAGGTGGCTGTCAAGCCTCTGCTTAAAGACCTCCAAAGAAGGAGACTCCACCACACTCCTTGGCAGCAAATTCCCACTGTCGAACAGCTCTTACTGTCAGGAAGTTCTTCCTAATGTTTAGGTGGAATCTTCTTTCTTGTAGTTTGAATCCATTGCTCCGTGTCCGCTTCTCTGGAGCAGCAGAAAACAACCTTTCTCCCTCCTCTATATGACATCCTTTTATATATTTGAACATGGCTATCATATCACCCCTTAACCTTCTCTTCTCCAGGCTAAACATACCCAGCTCCCTAAGCCGTTCCTCATAAGGCATCGTTTCCAGGCCTTTGACCATTTTGGTTGCCCTCCTCTGGACACGTTCCAGCTTGTCAATATCCTTCTTGAACTGTGGTGCCCAGAACTGGACACAGTATTCCAGGTGAGGTCTGGCCATGCGTGTATATAGGCCTCTCTGAAATGATGGAGGAGAATAGTGTTAGAGTTGTTCAGTGGAATCTCTGATCAGGACCTTGTGTAGAAATAAATTAGCTTTCCACCCCAAGAATGAGTTTCAAAACTTTACTGCAGAACAGCCTTGATTACTAGTTACAAAAGATAAATGTTAAAAAGAAACAAAGGAACACATTGGTCTCAAGCAGCAGAAAACGCCTTTACACAGTTCAGTAAACTCTCGAATCCCAGAGAGAGATCCTAATATTGTACCTCATAACAGAGTTTAGCTTCATCTGCCACTGCTGCTGCTAGTTTCCTCTCTATCTGTGAGAAATCTGCAGCTTAGATTTCCATTGTTATCACATAGCCCTAACCCTGTGAAATGGAAAGCACCAGCCTTCTGTTTTTACCTAGAGGAGAACAAATAAACTGAAGCTCAATCCACAGGAGACTGAGGCACTGTTAGTGGGTGGCTCCCTAGACCAGATGGATAGGACATTGCCCACTCTTGATGGGGTTACACCCTTTCTGAAGGTACTTCTGGAACCCTTCTTGTTGCTTGAGGCTCAAGTGGCCTCAGTGGCAAACAGTGTCTTCCATTAACTTCAGCTGGTGGCCCCCGTTGCATCCCTCTCTGGATAGGGATTGTCCAATTTATGTCATTTATGCTCTGATAACCTCTGTAATA
The DNA here is from genome assembly GCA_034641385.1 of Darevskia mixta. Lineage (NCBI taxonomy): Eukaryota > Metazoa > Chordata > Lepidosauria > Squamata > Lacertidae > Darevskia > Darevskia mixta. Next base: position 13,204,238 of record JAWWNH010000042.1, on the reverse strand, counting down.
AATTACTGCAATGCATTCTATGTGTGGCTGCCTCCGAAGATGGTTCAGAAACTTCAACTGGTGCAGAATTCAATGGCCAGGGTGCTCACTGGTTTGAACATGTAACATCAATCCTGGTCTGAGTGCACTGGCTGCCAATTAGTTTCTGGGCCCAATTTAAAGTGCTGCAATAATCATCCGAGACAGGGTGACAAAATGAAAACAGGCCTTTTCTGTGGTGGCTCCCACTTATCCCCATTATTCTTGCCTGGTGCCTTCCTTACCTATCTTTAGGCACCAAGAAAAAACATTCCTCTTCTCCCAGGCCTTTGCCTAATTAAACCATCTATTAAATGGGGTGGGGGTATTGCTTTATTTGCTACTATGTTATGTATTTTTATGTTTTTACAATGTAAACAACCTTATGCTCCCCCAGTAACAGGCAGTGCAGAAATTTAATAAATAAGGAAAATAAAATATAGAGTGGAACCGCTCTCTTAATGTAAACTACTCTGCTTCGCAAATGGAAACCTTTACTTAAGTTGTAACTTTGATGCATACAGATGTTATGTTTTGTGCATATTAAACCTATAACTTAAACCAAATACATCCGCTGAAATCAAGTTCACTCCATTGCATTCAGTGGGTCTATTCTGATTAAAACTAATGTTTTACTTTACTCAGGGAATCTTTGATGGCATACAAGAACAGTTCAGCACAGGACCACTGAGATTTTTGTCATCTGATGCTGGAAATTCTTGTATTCTGAGGCTGGTGTGGCATCCTATAGTCTTAGAATTGGGTTGGCTCAGGCCATTGCCTATATTTCTTGTTTTCGTGATGCCAAGTTAGGATACATCTCTTTCCTCATGCATCTGGAGATGGCTGATTTAAATAATTAGTTACTTCTTCTTCTGAACTATTGTTTTATGATATTCATTGTTTTTATGGTTTGTATGAAATATTGCTATGCTGCATTTTCATTAATTGTGTGCATTCAGGTGGAAGGGTGGGTTGCAGATTCTTCAACTACTACTCTTAATGATGATAATGATATCTGAATGATAATGAAGTGGCACTCTGTAGTTTGGATTTATCACACAGGTAAACCAATTGTTCTGGACTTGTGGATTAAGGTGACCTACCTCCATATTCTCTAATGAGCTTTTGTTATATTTCAAGGCACATATACTTTTATTCAGAATATTGCTTATTCCAAAACTTGGTTATAATTGTTCTTGTGATTTCTAAGCTACGGTAAACACATATATTAAGTGGTTATGTGTCAAACTTCATCAATATAAATTTCCAGTAGGAAGTTATTGATGACTAAAATTAAGTTGTGCAAGCACCACTGACATCATCTTATGTCAAGCAAATAATCTTTGAATCATTTTCTACCCTGATGAACATGGAAGACAGTCAAAATCATTATGAATCTATGTACTTGCCAGTGTGCTTTACTAAAACAAAAAAAGGGGAACTATTCATTTTGAAGCACCAAATGTTCTGTATTAAACTGTTTCTTTTAGCATTCCAAATATTATCGTAGCTGACTAAAGGGAAAAGGAAGAATGTGTAATGTTGTTGCTAATATATCAGCCAGACGTCAATCACTAAGAAAGGTCATACGCAGTTAATTTAAAACAAAGGCTGTAGTGTACATTTGGTTGTGAATTTTTTAGTCTCCTGAAGCATACACATAAAGCACACCAATCTTCACTCACCATTTTGGTTCCTAGTCAAAAGCTCTTTGTTGCATTCAGGTCCAGATCATGAGTTTCCCTATGCTGGACTAGATGGGCCTTTGGTCCAATGCAGTAGGACCCTTCTCGTGTTCTTAGATTGGGTGCTGCCTCTGTGCCATTAAAAAAAGAGGACTACAGTGGTACCTCTGGTTACGTACTTAATTCATTCCGGAGGTCTGTTCTTAACCTGAAAACGTTCTTAACCTGAAGCACCACTTTAGCTCATGGGGCCTCCCGCTGCTGCTGCACCACCGCTGCCCGATTTCTGTTCTCACCCTGAAGCAAAGTTCTTAACCCGAGGTAATATTTCTGGGTTAGCAGAGTCTGTAACCTGAAGCGTATGTAACCTGAAGCGTATGTAACCCGAGGTACCACTGTATTTCACTTACTGACCTTTCTACATGATCCCAACCGTAGTCCATTCTTAAAAATGGTGCATTTTAGAGCCGGCTACCTGTCTAAACCTCGGCAAGCTTCATTAAGTAAGCTGCATTTCCAAGTAATGCCTTTTGCTGCCCTGGACAGGCATTCTTCTTCTTCTTCTTCTTCTTCTTCTTCTTCTTCTTCTTCTTCTTCTTCTTCTATCACTTGTAGCCGAGTAAGATTGTCTTCCGTAAACACGGTTTTAACAATGAGTCCGTAAGGCTAATTCTGGATCCACATGTCCTTCCACAGTGGGGACATAGGGTTCCGGGCAGGAGTTGATCATGGTGTGGATTTGCCAAGCATGCCTTCCTCTTAGCATGTTTCTCCCTTTTGTCCTGAGTTTGAGTGTCTTCAAAGCCCATGACACCTTTGGTAAAGGCTGTTCTCCAACTGGAGCGCTTGCAGGCCAATGTTTCCCATTTGTTGGTGTTTATACTACATTTTTTTAAAAAATTGCCTTGAGGCAGTCTTTAAACCTCTTTTGTTGACCACCCAGCATTACGCTTTCTATTTTTAAGTTTGGAATAGAGTAGTTGCTTTGGAAGACAATAATCAGGCATCCGCACAACATGACCAGTCCAACGAAGTTGATGTTGAAGAATCATTGCTTTGAAACTGGTGATCTTTGCTTCTTCTAGTACACCAGTATTAGTTCGCCTGTCTTCCCAAGTGATGTGTAAAATTATAGGGTTCCATACTCAGATACACTTTGTATTTGTGGTTTTGACTAGTACAATAAAGCTTACTTACTTCCTAGTTAATGTAATGATATCACACCACCATGTAGCCAATGTCATGAAGCCAATTTTGAGTGATGACAATGAATTCTGCCTTATTGGGTGGATATTTTTACCTGTCTTATATATTCCAAACTTTTGAAGTAGGAGAAGGAGGGGCCACTTTTCATAAATGGTAATAACTCAGGTCAGATACAATGATCAATAAATGCCTAATAGGAGAGCAGTATCACATAACTATTTCCAAGGCCAAGTACTGAATTAGATCAAATTGAATGACATCATAATATTTAATAGTCAATGAGATCTGGCTATGTAATGACATCATTGAGGTCAAGCAAAGTCAGCTGAGAACAAGTGTTCGTAAACATTTTTTTTTTGCAAAAAGTGAACAAAATCATCAACAAAAGGCTCCCCACACCACCCCCAAAATGTCAGGAACACTTCTGCACATATATGTGTGTATGTGAATAACTAGATAGATACATAAATACATAGGAGGCAACTACTAGGGGCCAAGGTCTTTTTGTCAAATGTAGTGTGGAACTTTGGAGAAAAAGTGTATTAACCATTATGTTCTTGAACAATCAAAATGTTAGGCAATATCTGTCTAATACATCTGATTGGTGTACAAATATGTACACATTGGAAGATCTGATAATGTAATCCCTGTTTGGGATTGGAAAAGGAATAGTATTGTGCTAAATCAGTTTGTGAGCAAAAGGGCAAAGGGGATTTGTGCTGAAGTTTTGGTGTTAGAAGCATTTGAATATAAGTGTAGTGCTCTGCATTTAACAACCCAGCAAGAGCGCCCACCAGGTCACAGGCCAGGGTGAAATATTGTAAATGTTTATGACTTTGCGCTGCTCTTCATCAGCTCTTTTAATAACCCTTCCGGAAAGGTTAAGTCAAGTAATCTACTCTGGGATCATAGCAGGCTTCATGAATGCCCGAGTCCATAATGTGACCTCCAACATGGAATAAGTGATGAGGTCCCAGCACTTCAAGCGCATTAATTTTAGCCATCTCCTTTTTTCTACATCACTTTCCCCCAAATATTTTTGAAATTGAAAGTATCTGAGAATAGACTGCACCCAATACATGTTGCTGGGTTGATAAATTGATTGATTGATTGATTCTTGGGTTTATTTCTGTATTGATATATTTTGAATCAATTGTTCTTAATATAAAATAATCACTCTTGAGATGACTAAGCATTGCATATGTGAATGAGCTTTACCAAATCTTGCCTCTGTTTTCATTTAGGCTAATATAGGTATTAGTGGTTCAGCTAGTAATATTTTTGGACAAGCTTGCAAAGCTAATGGAAAGCTGAATAATTTACTGAACACGTACAAGACTGTGCCTTAAAGCTGCACGGGAGACAGCAGTTCTGGATCTTCTTGCTGGGTAACATGAGAAGCTGTGGACAACATGGAAGGAAGGCTTCCACAATGCCAGTGTGAACTCAGTTTTAGGAGGGTTAATGCTGGTGATGAGTGTGACTGAGGAGCTCTGCCACGCTGTTATTGTATCCTCCCAGCTCCAGAAACCTCCATGCAATCCAAGATATGTGCAAAGCAAGGGCTCAGGCAAGGAAGGCAAATGAAGTGCCACTTTGCTTATGCTGATCTTGGTTAAAGGAGCCAAGGAAATAGTCCCGGCTCCAGAGTGTGCAAAAGCCTCTTCTCTTTTTGCCTGAACACTAAACTAATGAACGAATCCCAGGCATTTCCTAGTTTGGTCATCTCAGAGCCCTGTTGGAGGAATCTGCAAGCCTGGAGGCATCACCAAAGAGAGACAGACAAACTGGCAGGCATTGGAAAGGCTTTAGGATTAGGAGTCTCTTGCAGAGATTTTCACATGGTACTTCACTTTGCACATAACATTCTTTCATTCTCTGTACTTGTTTGACCTGAAAGTCCAGGGCGGGACCTCTTCAGCACCTTGGCCAGCACCCTGGAACATTCCTCTTCCTTTGACTAGTTTCCCTTTTGTTCTGGGTAGACTTCTCCCTATAGGACACAGCCTTTAAGAATTCTTTCTCCTTTTAGCTCATCACAGAAAAAGACCTGGGGTGGGCTTAACGTAGGAGAGGGTTATGAGTGCACATGCACATCTGGCACGAGGTGTAGGGTGGCAAAAGTGAGCAGAGCCCATGAGGAGCAGCTCCTGGGTGGCCTTTGGAGACTGGAGTGCTAGGAGACAGGAATGGGAACCGCAGAGTCTGGACTGAAGGAGGAAGTTGAGTGGAGATGGAGTATTGCAAATGAAAGCTGGTGGGGTTGTGGGCTGCCACAGAGGCAGAAGAAAATGAAACACTGGATTGGGAAGTTCCCAATCACATTCAAGGGTTTTCCCCTTCTGCTTCCAGGGCAGTCTCCCCCACCCCACCCCATTTGCTGCCCCCTGAAATAATCCAATAGGGAAGCCTAGAAATGGATATAAGTAATTTCTTTGGATATGGAAAATAGTAGAGTGGTGAAAGGATGGGTGTTTTAGAAAAAATGGAGAAATTTTCCAATCTAAAATATGGGTTGAAGACAGAGCTATATTGATTCACAAAGGGGACTCTGCTAACTCAACAGTTCCCCTCCCCCACTGCCACACCTTAAATGGGAATAAATTGCGTAAAGCAAAGGTTTGGAAAGGTCTGTTCTGGGTGTGAAAAGAGGATCATTGCAATTTTTTACTTTGGTGGGCTACAATTGCCATCGCATCACATTCCAGATCTTGATCTTTCTCTCTGTGTGAGAAAGAGAGAGACAGTATGTGTTTCTGTCAGAGACTGGGAAAGTTAATCTGTTTTGTGCTAGTGGCTCTACTCCCCATTTTTGCGAGATTGCCTCATATGTCAGACAGGTAGATCTGCACAGGTGATCTTGTATTTTGATGTTAATGTTTTGTTTTTGAACAAGCAACTATGTTTTGTGGCACCTTAAAGAATGACAGATTGTATCATGGCATAAGTGTTGTCGAGTGGGACATGTAGATAGTGAGATCAGAAGGAAATTAAACACATGTAGTACTGACTGGCAAGTGCATTATTAATACTGGATGCCCACAAGAGCAGTTCACAACAAGCATAGATTACATGGTCCTCTGTTCTTCCTTTTGAGGTGTTAATGACCAGGACACATGTGCTGTGAAATCACTGGGACCCACCCCTAGATCTCAGGTTTGGCCCATGAAATCTCATGGTCAGGGATGCTCCTGACCTAACAGTCCGAGACATAGTTCTTGAGAATTCTGTATCAAATGTATATTTTGAGAGAAAATATAAAGGTAAAGGAACGTGTAGAGAAAAATATATATTTAGGAGTGGAAATATTCAGGTGAAAATATGTTTTAAAATCATATTTAAGTTGCTAAAGGTGAATGTAAAGGGACCCCTGACCATTAGGTCCAGTTGTGTCCGACTCTGGGGTTGCGGTGCTCATCTCGCTTTATTGGCCAAGAGCCAGCGTACAGCTTCCAGGTCATGTGACCAGCATGACTAAGCCGCTTCTGGCGAACCAGAGCAGCGCACGGAAACGCAGTTTACCTTCCCGTTTACCTTCCTATATATCTACTTGCACTTTGACATGCTTTCGAACTGCTAGGTGGGCAGGAGCTGGGACCGAGCAACGGGAGCTCACCCCGTCGCAGGGATTCGAACTGCCGACCTTCTGATCAGCAAGCCCTAGTCTCTGTGGTTTAACCCACAGCGCCACCTGGGTCCCATTTAAGTTGCTATTTAATTGCAAATATTCATGTGAATCTTTTTGAAAAACAACAAGCCAAATAAATCTCAGATTTATGTGGAACATGATTGCAACAGAGACTCAAAATAAATTGATTTGCCCATCCCTGGGCATGCATGCTAACCATATATATCTCACTGCTATAGGTATTAAAAATAACCAAAATGAATGTCCCTATTTCTGTTAAATATTTTAAATATAAATTTAAATTTATCCAAGAGCATCTCAAGTTGAAGATCACTCCTTGCTGCCATCACCCACTAAAATCTGACACAATGTCTCAGTGGATCTTCCAATTTATATGGCAAGAAGCAATCCTTGCAGGACTTTCCCCTGGAACATATTTTCTAGCTCATGTTGCTTTCCTCAGACAGTAATATTCCATTCCACAGCCCCTATTTATAGAAAAAAAAAACCCTGTTGCAACCCTCCTCAGCATCAATATCATTTAATTTCAAGTTTGGGGGTGGACAGAGGGAAGCATTACCAATTAAAATCGCCAACCAGAAATATTATATGACGACCCAATATAGGCACGCCACCTACTCAAAATGGATGTGCTTGGGGCAGTCTGGAAAAATTCAAGCTTCCGCCTCTGGGGAAAATGTAAAAGAGTTTAGTTTGTGGCTAAATAAGAAAAGAGAGAGAGTCCCAAATCCTATAAGGGCCCAGCATATTTCTTGAGGAAATAATGAGGCGTATTGCCTCAAGCAACTACTGCTCCCAAATGGCTATTAATTCATTAATCCCCAGGAAATGCCTTAGGCAGCCAGCATAAGCATTTCTCTGTACCAGACTTATAGGCATCTTTTCTGGAGCCTGAAAGTCTCACTTTTCAAGATGTGTGCAACCTCTCCCTTTCTTTCTATGGCCATACCTTTACCACCTCCCCACAAACTGGCTTCAAATATCTCCAGTGGTTTGGATCTCCATGCAGATGCAAATGTTCGTTGCATATGCAAATCATCATTGCATTTGCTTGTGCATCCATTTAGCACTAAATGAAAAACCAAAACGAAAAAAGCCAAAAGATGCACTTGTGTAGTTGCTCATTGGTTTAAAGCTCCATTGTTTATCCCGAGAGTCATATCTAAACAGTACAATAAACCCCATCTTGGCAAGACGGTGTCAAAATCTATTACTGAGGATGAAGCAACGGTCTGTATACAACCAATTACTCAGATCAGCAAGTCAGCTGACCACCTATATAAGGGACAAGGTCTATCATCTGAAGCACTCTGTCCTAATGGTGCAAGGAGAATTCCCTGACTGGTGTGACTGGTCTACTTTCAGTTTCCTCTTTAAATGGTGGGAGGCAGCACCCAGCATCCTTGGGCAACTGCCAGGGCCCAAGCTCCACAGAAAGGGCCACCAGTGATGATACTTGTTTACTTGGTTCCATAGCCACATACTTGATAGCAGTATGGGGGTAGCTGGTCCTGGGGGTAGCTGAGGGGAAGAGGAAAGTGACAGAAATAAGGAACAATTTGGATTACTGAATTTTTTGAGAGGAAATTTGGAAAAGTGATTATTGTGACTGTGGGAAGCTGTGCCCTGAAAGATGGTGGAGAAAAGTGATATAAACTTGTGGAAAATTTTGGAAATGCTGGAGGAACACAGAGCGGAAATGAGGAAATGGAATGTTGAAATCCGAGACAGTACCAACATGATAAAACAAAGTCTAAACAAACTGCATGCCAAACTGGATGACCAGTTCCAGGAGGAGGGGGAGCATTTGGTCAAGGCCAAAAAGAAAAAGAAGAAATTCATAACATCAAGCTGCAAGAGGAACAGCACCCAGAAATCAACAGCATCCAGCTGCAAGAGGAAACTTCTTAATAACAGGAAAAACAGAACTGTCAGACGTAACAACAAGAATGCAACCATAAGAAAAACCAGCAACATTGGATCCAGCAGCAAGCAGCAGAAAGCAGATTTAAAGGCCCTGAATCTACAAGAGGAGGTTTGGCTTAAAACTTTGGAGATTGTTACACAAGAGAAACAATAGTTCTGGTTTCCAGAACCGTCTGGGGAGGGATGAGGGCCACTATAGAAATGCTCTGGCTTCTCTTTGGATTTTTGGACAAGAACCACGGACACGGCAAAGGACTAAGAGATATTTTTAAGATAACATATTATTGAGAATAAGGATAAATTAAAGAATTAATATCAAGGCTATGTACCCAGGGAGTAAGGGGAGGTGGAAGGAAAAAAGGTATTTAAAACATAAGTATGCTGAGGCGAATGTAAGAGATGGCAAAAATTTAATTATTTGGAGATGAACTAAACTAAGATGAAGAAGAAACCTGTTGAAATTTGAGATTGTATAAAATATGGAAACAATGGGGTGGATGAGAGGAAGTCATATGAAAATGTAAGAATAATGAATGTGACCTGGCCTGGAAAAGGGTCAGGCTTAAAATTGTAAAACTAATAAAAATCATTAAAAAAAAAAAAAAAAGATTTCAGAGTGGCAGGCGAAGATGATGGATAATGCAGAACTGGCCAGACTGACCTTCAGGATCCGAGACCAGGACAATCAAAAATTTCAAAGCGACTGGAGTAAATTTGTTGTATATTTGAATCATAATAAAATTTGAAGACACAAGCAGGATTGTAATAAATCCTACAATGTGGATAATAGAAGTGAAAGAACTAAATTTGCGAGATAGGACTTGAAAGCGGACAACCTGCTGAAGGGAAGGAGGGAAGTTGCATGCAGAAAGTTTTGTGCTTGTTATTGTATTGTTGAAAATATTGTTTAAGGAAGAAAATAATAAAAATATATTTTTAAAAAGAAAAAGAAAATAGGGACACCCTATTCAATAATAATAATAATAATAATAATAATAATACCCCACCCATCTGACTGGGTTGCCCCAGCCACTCTGGGAGGCTTCCAGCATAAAAACATAAGACAACATTAAACATTAAAAAAAAAACTTCCCTATACAGGGCTGCCTTCGTCTTCTAAAGGTTGTATAGTTACTTATCTCCTTCACTTGGAGATCACATAACTCCATACTTTCCAATATTTCTCCTATGAAAATAGGTACATCCTACCATACCCTTCAATATTTCTCTGATGAAAATAGAGTTGTCCTAAGAAAAAGCAGGACAATCTGGGATCAAATCAGAAATCCGGGACTGTCCCTGTAAAATAGGGACACTTTGGAGGGTCTGAAGTAGTATATGCTCCATTGCAATACATGTATCCTTCCTTCCTTCCCTCTTTTCCTGTGGAAACTTCAAATGAGGAAAGAAAAAAACAGTTTTAATATTTATGTCTTACATCTCTTTGCCTGATTGTGTGCTACATTTTGAATGTAGAATGCCTTTTTTCATTCTATGCATGTTGAAAATGTGAATCAAAGATCTAAAATTAAGCCAGTGTCAAAGATCAAACTCATCCCCTGTGGCAGAAATGCTCAGGGATGACTTAATGTTGGGATTAAAACTGCAACTTTGTCAGGAACTGAATGGAAGCATTCAGGAAAAATGCTATCCCATTACATTGACAGGAGTTCAGTTCTCCCATACAAAAATATTTCAAGAAACCACCTGCTTTCATCTTGGTCCTAATAGGTCATTTATTTATATTATTAATTGTCCCTTTTATACACTTTAACACAATGGCCCTGTTGGAATCAGGCTCAAACTAGACCAGACAATAAATTTTGTGGTTGTTATCTCATCTCATTTAAATTTTTATTTTTATTTTTAAGTAGTCACAGAGGCATAGGAACTGATTCAGAACATATTTGTAGTGATGTATGGAAGTGAGAGCTGGACCATAAAGAAGGCTGATTGCAGAAAAATTGATGCTTTGGAATTATGGTGCTGGAGGAGACTCTTGAGAGTCCCATGGACTGCAAGAAGATCAAACCTATCTATTCTGAAGGAAATCAGCCCTGAGTGCTCACTGGAAGGACAGATCCTGAAGCTGAGGCTCCAATACTTTGGCCACCTCATGAGAAGAGAAGACTCCCTGGAAAAGACCCTGATGTTGGGAAAGATTGAGGGCACAAGGAGAAGGGGACGACAGAGGACAAGATGGTTGGACAGTGTTCTTGAAGCTACCAACATGAGTCTGACCAAACTGCAGGGGGCAGTGGAAGACAGGAGTGCCTGGCGTGCTCTGGTCCATGGGGTCATGAAGAGTCGGACTAAATGACTAAACAACAAAATTGGAAAAGGGAAGTTTAACTCTTCACACTGCACTGGTTTTGTGTTGAAACTCCCCTTGCTATTTGCTCCATTAGGAAAAACATATATACAATGTGGGTAAATAACTATTACAGGGAGAAGATTTTCACTGGAAAAAATGGCACTGGAGGAAAAACGTCTATCACTTTCCCACGGTGCTGTGGTCTAAGTATGTATGTCATGATCACTTCTGAAGGTTCTGTGGCACCTCTTTACCAAAATGTAATGTTGGAATGGGAATGGAAATCCAGTCAATGATCCATCATCTCATCTAGTTAGAAACATATAATCATAACATTGGAAGAAACTTTGGAGGTCATCAAGTGCAACCCTCAAATTGCCAATGAAATTGTTCATAGTGTCTCTTGAGGGTTTTCCTCAGAAAACACCTGTAACTGAGGGCTTGCACATATGTGAGAGAGGAAGAGGAAGAGAGGCAACCCAAATTCAGTTCACTTTTAAAGGTGAGCTCACCTAATCACCACTTTATGAAACAATACATGAACTGAAACACAGCCATTCCTTGATATCCACACTCCTGTGACTTTTTCAGTGCAGTTCTCCAGGTACGCCACCTGTAGAAAAATGCATATACCAGGGTAACATGCATTATATTGGGGAAAATAACATGAAAACATGTATTATAATACGCAAAATTGCAAACAAACATTTGGAAGAATTTTCACTAAAATACAGATAATTTTCATGTGGACTATTTTTTAAATATATCTATAAAATTGTAAACAGATGTAGATATAGGATAACAAAAATTAAGATGGGAGGAAATGAGAAATGCAGATAAACTGAAACTGACATATGAACATATCCCTACTTAGGGACATCATTTCTTCTATCACTGGCGTCGCAAGGGGGGCGGAGGGGGCGGTAAGCCCGGGTTCCAGGCGAGGAGGGGGTGACAGTTGGGCTGGTGAACGGCGGCTCAGGGGGGTGCCGCCGCTGCTGCTTTTGGCACGGCGCCTCCCAAGGGCGCCGCAGAAGCAGCGGTGCCAGTTTGGATGGAGTGCGCACACGTGACTTCGTCACGCCGCCCCGCCCCCAGGGGAAGCCTCCGTTCGCCGCCCCGGGCTTTCTTACACAAAGTTTTCTTACACAAGATAAAAACTGCTTTGGGTTGAATGAATGAATGAATGAATGAATGAATGGATGGATGGATGGATGGATGAATGTGATGGCTTCCCTTGAAAATTTTTGCTTGGCTTTCTACTATTGCTTTGGTGTTCTGCCTCTACAGGAACTTTCATGCTTTGAATGTTCTTTTAGTTGATTTTAAGGTTGGAGCTATCCTGGGAAAAAAAAGTGCATGAACCAGAAGTTCTGCTAATTCACTGAAAAATCCAGCCAGGCTTTCCATCTGTGCTAACAAGCTACGGGCCTTTAGCCAGCCAAACCTGGGCCTTTAGCCTGTACATGATCTCACCATTCTGCCTTCAGCCTGCCTGATTCTTGACTCTGAATCTTCAGTTTCCTTCTGTGTCTGCCTGTTGCCGAAAGCACTTGTCCGTCTTTGAACATAAGCAGTTGACAGAAATTTTGTCAGCCTTATTGAACATATTTCCTTTCCCTGAAGGAATCAAATTAGCACTGAATTTGGTTTTAGGAAATTTTTGTTCTTATTTTTTGGCAACAGCAGGCCACGGGCAGCGTTAATACTTACTAATAGCATATGATTCATAATTCAACTTTCAGAATGGAAGCCAGTGCACACACATTTGCATAAGCTCATTGGGATGCCAAATGTTTACAGTGATTAATATATTGAAATTGTCTCTTTTTCTACAATTGCAGCTAGCCTACATATGCTTGATAAACAACAGGACTTTGCTTTAAAATTGCGTTAGATGCCAGTTCAAATTCCTTCCATTGTTTCCCCATTGGATTGTCAAACTTGTCTGTTCTCCCATTTGTTTTCTCACCCATCCACCCACTTCACGCCGAAAACTTCTGAATCACTGCCAAATTGCAATTCTGCTCTCTTTGCTTCTCATGCAAACAGTAGAAAGAAATGACATAATCTTCTTCCTCAAAGCCTGGATTCCAAATTTATGGCTCTTGACAAATAAAAGACAATGGGCTGGGAGCAAGATCTTGAGGAAGACAGCCAAAGAGCTGCATTGTACAGGGATCTCAAGAGCTGAATTGTTATATACACCATTGTTTAATAAAACACATCATTTCTCAACTGAAAGAGCCTAATAGGACTTGTGTATGCATGGATTTCCCCACGAGTTGTTTTCATGGTAGCTATTTCTCTCCAAAAAATAATAAAGATGGATAGAGGACACTCATACATTTTTTTTTGCTCTTCAATCACCATCAATATACCACTCTGTGTATTGTAGCTCTGCAGGGGAAGGAGGGGGACTAACAACTCTTAGGAGGCCTTGGATCCATTTCAGTCCGGCTTTCGCCCTGGTTATGGGACGGAGACGGCTCTGGTCGCATTAACGGATGGTCTCCGTAGACAGCTGGATCGAGGCGGGTCGGGACTGCTGATTCTCTTAGATTTGTCAGCAGCCTTCGATATGGTCGATCATGAACTTCTGGACCACCGCCTTGCCGACGTGGGGATTCAGGGCACAGTCCGACAATGGCTGCGCTCCTTTATCTCAGGTCGGGGACAGAGAGTGGCGCTAGGGAATGAGTTGTCTCCGCAGCACTCCTTGGTGTGTGGAGTCCCTCAAGGTGCAATCCTTTCCTCGATGCTTTTTAACATCTTTATGCGCCCTCTCGCCCAGATTGTCCGGAGCTTTGGGCTGGGTTGTCATCAATATGCTGATGACACCCAGCTTTATCTGTTGATGGACGGCTGTCCCGACTTGGTCCCAGACACACTGACCAGGTGCCTGGAAGCTGTGGCCAGATGGATGCGTGGGAGCCGGCTAAAGTTAAATCCTTCGAAGACAGAGGTCCTCTGGCTGGGTCGGGACGACATGGGGTTGGGGGGCCAACTCCCATCTCTTGCGGGGGCCCAATTAGTGCCAGTGCCTGCTGTCAGGAGTTTGGGGGTAACCTTTGACGCCTCCCTTTCCATGGAGGCGCCGGTTGCAGCCACAGCAAAGGTGGCATTTTTCCATCTCCGCCGTATTAGGCAGCTGGCCCCCTACCTCTCTCGCCCTGACCTGGCCACAGTGATCCATGCGACGGTCACCTCCAGACTAGATTATTGTAACTCGCTCTACGCGGGGCTGCCCTTGAGGCTGACCCAGAAACTCCAGTGAGTGCAGAATGCCGCGGCGAGGCTCCTTACGGGGGCTCTGCCGCGGGATCACATTCATCCAGTGCTCTACCAGCTGCACTGGCTCCCGGTGGAGTACAGGATCAGGTTTAAGGTGCTGGTTTTGACCTTTGAAGCCCTACGCGGCCTAGGACCCTCGTACTTAAGGGACCGCCTCTCCTGGTATGCCCCGGGTAGGACCTTGAGGTCCTCAAATAATAATATCCTGGAGATCCCAGGCCATAAGGATATCAGGCTGACAGCTACTAGGGCCAGGGTGTTTTCGGTCATGGCCCCAACATGGTGGAATAGTCTGCCACAGGAGACGAGGGCCTTGCAGGATCTGGTATCCTTTCGCAAGGCCTGCAAGACTGAACTGTTTCGCCAGGCTTTTGGGTTGGGTGGAGTTTAATTGCCTTGTTATGTTATTTTGTTGGTCTGTTGGTGGACTGCCTAATATGAGGTGACATTTTAAAATTGGAATTTTACATTGTATCTTAATTCTGTGTTTTTAATTGATTGTTTGTGGTTTGTTGAGGTTTTTATGATTGTTAGCCGCCCTGAGCCCGGTTCCTGACTGGGAAGGGCGGGGTATAAATAAAAGTTTATTATTATTATTAACAAACTAAAGTTCCCAGAATTCTTTGTGGGAAGCCATGGCTGTTTAAAATGGGCATTATGCTGCTTTGAATGTACATGGGGCCAAAGATCCTACCTACAGAGAGGGGATTCAAGACATTCTTGTGCACAGAGCCAGTGTGGTGTAGTGGTTAAGAGCGGTAGACTCGTAATCTGGTGAACCGGGTTCGCGTCTCCGCTCCTCCACATGCAGCTGCTGGGTGACCTTGGGCTAGTCCCACTTCTCTGAAGTCTCTCAGCCCCACTCACCTCACAGAGTGTTTGTTGTGGGGGAGGAAGGGAAAGGAGAATGTTAGCCGCTTTGAGACTCCTTAGGGTAGTGATAAAGCGGGATATCAAATCCAAACTCCTCCTCATAGAGCTTGCTCAGGTACCTGCAGGGGTACAAGCCTTCTGTCCACACACCCTATGCATCAAAACAAGGGTCAAGTTGCCCCTCCTCGTATTATGTGGAGTACATCTTCTCTAACATTTGCATAACATTGCAAACATGTGCAAAATGCCCCTTGAGGATTTGCATCTGCATTGGCCTCATTAATAACACCCCAAGCCTCTTTTAGCCACTTCTGTTAATCTTTGCTGTGAATTAGGGCCACGGTCTTGTAGTGTGAGGTGAACAAAAAAAGAAGTCACATTTGTTATATGCAAACTCAAATGGCAAGGCTCCACTGATGTCATCGCTCAGTTCTGTTTCTGTAAATCCAGCTGAATAAAGACTGAAATTGGCTCAAACCAACTTCCTGGATGAGCTGCTAATTTGACAAGTTCAAGTCTATTTAAAGGAAGGCAATATATTTACACACTATCCTCCTTTCCTCACTACTGTGTGTCATAAATGAAATTGCATGCTCAAAGTTTCACAATAAAATAAATAAAAGAGACAATTCCAAAGGCTTTCCTTTCATTTCATTTGAGCCATTAACCAAGTATAGCTGCTATCTTCACTGGCAGAAGCCTTGCAGTTTCTAGTGTTGCGATGAATAGATAGATTACAGTTGTTACTATTATTACTTATTTACTATTTATTATATTTGTTATTTGCTTTCCTTACCAAGTAACTCAATGTGACTTACAATACAACAATTTTAAAAGAACCATAAAAACATAAAAGCTTGTAAAGAACATATCACAAAAAGGAAAATTCAAAGTTAATGTGAGAAAGTGGATTCTTCTTAGGCAAAACAGTTCAGGGGGGGAAGTCGACTTTCCTTGGGAGAAAAACAGTGTCTCAGTGTCTAATGAGAACCAAGCCAGGATCAAATCCTCAGTCACTCATGACATATACAGGGTGATCTTTGGCCAGTCACTCTTTTTCATAGTCTGATATTCATCACAAGGTTGTTATTAAGATAAAATTGAAGGTTTGAATAAAAATAAAATAAAATCCAGTACTGGTGAAGTTTCTCTGGTTAATTTCCTGCTGCGATAGGTTGTCCCTGGAGTTTGTTTACATCACTATTCCTGCCCTACCTTACCTGTGATGATAAAGTTCAGCTTCATGGCTGAAGGATCAGAGATAGAAAGCTTGGTGGTGGGGTACATATCCTTGTGATTCTTCCATTATTTCTTAAAACAATGATCTTGTAGCACCTTAAAGACTACGTTATGTATTATAACCATAGCTGTCAACCTTTCCCTTTTCTTGCGAGGAATCCTATTCGGAATAAGGGAATTTCCCACACACACAAAAGGGAAAAGTTGACAGCTATGATTATAAAGTAGGATAGCCTTCCAGTTGTTTTGCACTACAACCCCCATCAGCCCCAGGGAGCATTGTCCATGGTTAGGGCTGGTGAGAGTCCAAAACATATGGAGAGTATCAGTTGGGGAAGGCTGGCATGGGGTTTCAAAATGATAGCTTGTGCCACCATATGTTTCTTGATTCTTAAAGTGGAACAGGATTCTGTGTTGGTTTTGCTGCAGCAAACTAGCGTGGTTACCCCTTTGGAAATTGTTTCCCCTCTTTTCTGAAACCAGGGGAGGTGGAGAAGTATTTCTCTCTGTCTCTGGAGCATTTGGTGGTGGGAGGGAGGCATTGTTTAGATCGAACACATAGGATGCAAACCTGAGTTCTCTCCACCACGTGCACTGACCAAGAACAACAAAATCCGCTCCCAATGTTTTGCAGGAACTACACAGCCTCTGGAACTATCTGAAGGCTACAGACATGGGCTGCCATGTCATGCAGAAGCCGCTGAACTGCTGCCAGCTCAGTGATGACCCTGTGAACTCCACACTGCATTTCTAAGACTTGGAGCACACAGACTCATGACAGAGCCAGCCACAGGGCAGTGGCGTTCGCATGAAGCCATCACTCATTCCTGCCGCCACAGGGCTCCTACTCTGGTAGCAGAGGCTGCTCTCGTGACACTACAGACCTTCCAGACCACCTATCTGGCTTACACTTCTAAAGCTATTATAAATAAATAAGATCCAGGTTCCTCCCTCGCCTCCCAGGCACATGCCGAGATCCAATTCAGGGATGTTGCTTGTTTCTGTCATGTCACTGTGCCTGCTTTCTGTACATATTTTCTTGGAAATTTCACAATGAATTATGTCAAATCATCTGCATGGCTTCATCCCAGCAGTTTATTACTTCAAACGATGACGTATTGGATCATATAAAAGAGTAATTGGTGAAAATGCACTATGCTATTTAGAGAATCTGCTTATCAGTTGGAGCGACTGCGGCCGTTTGAATATCTTCTTCCTAAATCACCTTTAAGCCAATGTGTTTGGGTTATCTGGCCAAGAAAATATGTAGATTGCAATCCCCAGTATTGCATATAGACATGAGATTTGCATTGCCAGCACAGCATATAGGATTTTCTGAGCACATAGGGCTCTTTCTCTGTCTTTAGAGAACAGGAGGAAAATCCTGCCTATCTGCAGAATCAGAATGAGAACAGTAGAGAAAACAGTTCACCAACAAGGAACATGGTAGTATATGAAAACAGACGTATCAGCTTATGCATATGATATTAACATATATGGTGCCTTAATACATTTAAACTTGAACTTAGATAGGACAATAATAAAGGCCATATAATATTGTTTGAAATGATGAAACAATTGTGGAACCAGAAATAAAATCCCTAATGCATAAAATGGGATATAAATTAAGAGACACCGGAGTAATGTCAACATAATGTAAGATGTGTATAGATAAGAGCTGGCAGGTAAAAGAGTAATTGCTATCCTATGTCATGTGGGCATGTTTAATTACATGATGCATTTCAATTCAACCCAATAATTCTGTGGTTCTTGAGGAGGAAAGTTGCAATTTATATAATAAATGCAGCACTACATAAGATATGAGTTGTGGTGTGTGTTTGATCCAAGGAGCACATACTAGAGCTTATAAAAATGCTTTGCTGAGGGTTGGGTGTGTTATGGTGAGAGGGACTGAGAGGGAAGGGAGCCATCCCTGAGAATTGGGTAGATGCAACCTTTGCAAGCATAGCTCATACTCGTAGATGTTGCCTCCAACTGATTTGCTTGAAAAATCCCCTCACCCATCTTTACCCTGGCCCTTGATGCCTGAGATGCATGTTTTCAGGGCTCGCCTTATTCATGTGGTTGCAAACTGCATTTGTTTCTGAAGTTTCAGTGGTTGTAACCCACCCTGGGACCTGCTGGTGAAGGGCTGGTAATACATTTAATTTTAGTAGTAGTAATAATAATGTGATTTACAATGAGGTTGTTGTTTTTTTGTAAGAACTAGACAAAATCATAGAGTATGGATGGAGAAGCTGTGGCGCTTCCAACTTTGTTGAAGTACAGCACCCATGACCATTGGACATACTGCTAAAGGACCAATGGGAGTTGGACTTTAGCAACATGAGGAGGACAATAGCTTACCCCTCTCTAACAGATTTATCAAGGACTATTAGCTATGTGGGACGCTGGTGGCACTGTGGGTTAAACCACAGAGCCAAGGGCTTGCCGATCAGAAGGTTGGAGGTTTGAATCCCCGTGACGCGGTGAGCTCCCGTTGCCTGGTCCCTGCTCCTGCCAATCCAGCAGTTCGAAAGCACGCCAAAGTACAAGTAGATAAATAGGTAGCGCTCTGGCAGGAAGGTAAACGGCGTTTCCGTGCGCTGCTCTGGTTCGCCAGAAGCAGCTTAGTCATGCTGGCCACATGCCCTGGAAGCTGTACGCCAGTTCCCTTGGCCAATAATGCAAGATGAGCGCTGCAACCCCAGAGTCGGTCATGACTAGACCTAATGGTCAGGGGTCCTTTTACCTTTATTAGCTATGTAAGCTAAATGGAACCTGCATGATTGTACATAGGATTCAAATGCTGGGTTCAAAGAGACAAAGAAAATCAACATGCCTGAGAACATCTCAAAGCTACATGCTTGGCTACTTCTGGCAGAAAGCTCGATTAAATGGACATTTGCCCTTCACACTTCATATTTTCAGATATGTTATGCCTTTTTCAATTTCCCTCCCTAATTTTATGGGGCTGCGACAGAAAATATATATCAACCCAACATAGGCATCCCACATACATTCCAACACTCCCTTTCCTAACAGTGGCTTATAGGAGGGCTGGCATGTGATTACATACTTGAGAACAAGTTAGAGGAAAGCACTGCGGTCATTGAAAGAGGGATTAACTAATTCATTAAGTCTGGTTTCAGGGAATGAATGTCTAATTTCATAATCTTCTTAAGTGTAAAGGAACGAAAGTCCAGTTCTAGGAATGGCTGCTTTAGTGGATAAAATGTGTTTTCTGTCTTCTAGGTATTTACTCTCCAGCCAGTCAGCGAAGCCAACAGGATTCATTACTACAGAATTACAAAGAAAATAGTGAAAACATAGGGAATCTTAGTTGGATTCTTTATTTTATTTTATTGAAAATTCAGCTCCACACTGTATGTGGACAAGAAGCCATTAATAATGATACAGGAATAAGAACAAAAAAACAAAGAAAGAGGTCTATTGATTTTTGCTCAGCAAATGATTAACTTGCACTATGGTGAAAGTCGTAGCATTCTTAAGAAGAAGGATTTTACTTTAATGGGTTTCTCTTTCATGAGATCTCTCTCAATAATCTTTACATTTAGTAAAATGTCCAAATAAAGAAACAGAGATTACCTATATCAGTGGTTTCCAAATTCCCTGCTCTGAGTAAATCCTGCCCACATCGCCTTGCCTACTAATGTATCCCTGCATCTCTGCTTGTGGACTGCAGAGGATCCTAGACAATAGTTTAGGGGGCATCTGAGACATTAATCAGACTTCATTGTCACCCTGCAAAAGATCTCTTGCCAGAGACACCTCCAATTCATCCCCGTGGTTGTGTGTTGTAGAAGGAAATTGATATTGTAGACGAGTTGTTTTAATTAGATTTCCTTGCCATCACACAAGGACACTGCTAAATTTCTGTGGACTTTCAAAGTTACCTGTTTGAAAATCAGTGGTCTAAATCAGTGTTTCCCAACCTAATCTAGGCAACGGCACACTTGTTTCATTAAAAAAATCTCGCGGCACACCGCTCCTCCCCGACCCGGCTGTGCCGGGTCTCCTGACCCAGAGTTACCTCTGGGATCAGCTGTAGCGCGGCGTCCTTTCTCCCGCCCATCAGCTGGGGCACCAGGTCGGGATTCTCCCGCGAGGCTTCTGTTGCTGCTGCTGCAGCAGCCAAGGGAGCAGCGCCGCCTTGGCTTCCACTTCGCCGCCGGGCTCCAGCATTGCCGCCGCCACGGTCCTGTGCAGCGCGGGGCTGCAGGGCACCCTGGGCTCTGATTCTCGTGCGAGGCTTCCGGTCGGGATTCTCGCGCGAGGCTGCTGTTGCTGCTGCTGCTGCTGCAGCCAAGGGAGCAGCGCCGCCCTGGCTTCCGCTTCGCCGCCGGGCTCCAGCAGCGCCGCCGCCACGGTCCTGTGCAGCCCTGGGCTGCAGGTCCCTTTTCCCGCGGCACATCAGCCGGTGTCTCGCGGCACACTAGTGTGCCGCGGCACACCGGTTGGGAAACGCTGGTCTAAATAATGACATTCGTTACATACTTTGTTGAACCCCTCAGGCTAATACTAAGGGCATAATTCTGATGTGTTGTACCACATTTCTACTGAGTCCATTCTTGCTCCAGGTCACAGCTGAGTAACTCCAGATTCTCCAGGTTTCTCATTGGGGCATTTATTGTCCATACTCCAAGCACATGCAGAACATTCACAAGGAGGAGAAAGTTTCACACAATGGTGTCTGCATGTCTCGCTGCTTCCATGTTAGGAATGGAAAAAGCATCCAGGAAGCAAAATCAGGGTAGGAAAAAGTAAACAGGGAGTATCCTGCTCACTGGGGTATTCAGCTGACAGTGAAAGTGGCAGCAGACAGACTAAGTCTCATCTGGACAGGCCAGGTTGTGACAAGTGCTGATACACAAGAGATCAGGGAAGTCAGAACTATGGACAGCTACCAGTACTGGTTGGAGCTGTCCCTCAAATTAGAGATATATAGACATGTTAACTCTGAACATGAGTACTCCCAAGGACAATACTTTGTTGCAGGTCATAATAAACTAATGGCAACTACTACTACTACTACTACTACTACCAGTAGTAATTTTATTATTTGTACTCTGCCCATCTGATTAGGGTGGCTCAGCCACTCTGGCTTCCAGCATGTACAAAAATATAATAAAATATTAAACATTTAAAACTTCCCTATACAGGGCTGCTTTCAGATGTCTTCTAAAGGTTATCTCTTTGACACAGGGTGGGTGCCACTACTGAGAAGGCCCTCTCCCTGGTTCCTGTAACCTCACTTCTCACAGTGAGGAAACAGCCAGAAGGCCCTCAGAGCTAGATCTCAGTGTCCGGGCTGAATGATGGGGATGGAGACGCCCCTTGTAACAGTTAGTTTCATGCACTAATTATGCACATCAGGAAATAAGTGCTTAATTGATCTTTGTCCAGAACTGCCAACCAGTTCCACTGCATAATCCCAAGTTCTAGAGAGGAACAAAATTGAAACTTTTAACAACTTTCTCCATGTTATTCATTATGTCATGCCCTACTCCCTTTAGCAATCTTTCTTCTAAATTTAAAAGCCCCAAGTTCTTTACCTTCCCCCCATACCAATAAAGATGATCCAATCCTTTCATCATGTTTCTTTACCAGCTCTGTGATATTCTTTTGAAATGGGGACACCAGAACTGTACACAGCATTCCAAATTTGGCCATGTCATAATTTTATAATAGCATCAGGATGCTCACCTTATCACTACTGTACATTGATTCTGCAAAGTCTCCCTGCATTGAGAGAATCCTCCAGAATCCTTGAAGTATAAGCTTTATGCTCCAGTGTCTATCCTGTTGTGCTCCAGTAATGCACATAATTAAAAGGAGTCACCCAACTCTGTCGCATCTGCTGTGTTAAAATTCATAATCCTATAGTGCCTGTAGGCACACAGCAGGGATTTCTTTTTCTTCCCAACCCCATGCCCTTGGTGTTATTGCTTATCTAAGTAGCATCGAGGCAGGAAGGCTGCTCCAGGCTGCTTTACATCAGACTTGACATTTGCAATATACAGAGTGGCATCTTTTGAGTTAACAGTAGAGATTTCAAAATAATGGGATGATTCCCCACTTTCCTTCCAACATAAACAACAGTATGCACGCAACTCCATCATTGTAATTATTGGCAGCAGTTGGAAGTTGTTGTTTTTAAAAAGAAACAACCCTGAATCTGTAAGTAAAATGCTAAGAAAGTGTTTCAGTGATGTTCTTTTCTGAGCGTCATGTAAAAACTGAAGCACAGCTTGTAAAATCTAGCAAAGCAACAACAGAGACCTTGTTAAGAGCCCCACTCAACTCTTCTGTAATTTGAATTAATTTAAAAAGTAGTTGTCTCCCTAGGCAATTGTATAGGCACCGAAGAAGAGCCCTGCAGGATTATGCAAAAAAAGACCACCTGGTTCAGCACCCTGTTCTCAGATTGGCCAACCAAGTATTTGAGGGAAGACCTTAAGGAGGACATGAGGGCAATGGTATTCAGAGGCATAATATCTCTGACAGAGAACACAGCAACATGGCTAGAAGAATTGACAGCCTTATCCTCCACCGTGAGGCTATTCACCTGTCATTGCACAGCCATCATGGCTAACAGTCATTGATAGCCCCATCATTCATGTTAAGGCCATCCAATTGGCCTGCCTTTATTCTCCCAAATTCACTTCCCATCAGGAGGCAAGGATCAGGTCAATTGATATCAGAAATCACAAATATCAAATTGCTCCAGCATTCCTAAAATATATACGTCAATAAAAATAAACTGCGTAGAATAGAAACAACACAACTAAAAGAATTTATAAAAGTCATTCAGCATAAACAGATTTAAAAACTCATAATAAAAGGCCTTCTTGATTTTTCTTTTCTTTTCTGAAGAAGCATGATCAAAGCATGATGCATTTAAAAGTAGAGAGTTGCTTGGTTGGATTTTCTCCAGGGAGGGGATTTTATAATGAAGGACCCACCCAGGGCTTGATTAAGGTTTGATGAGGCCCTAAGCTACTGAAGGTAATGGGGCCCTTTATATGTCCAGCTGTCCTTTGTCAACAACAAATTGCTGCTGTTTTTTGTGTTGAATATATGCTGTATGGTAATTTATGGACCTAATAGGTATCTAAAGCCATTTGCACATAACACAATATGTATTTTATCAAAGTGATTGTTGAACTAAATTCCCCCCCCCCCAAGAGAGTGGGGCCCTAAGCTATAGCTTGTTTAGCTTATACATAAATCCGGCACTGGTCCCACCACAGAACATACCCTGTGAGTCAAATGAGTTTGCTGTAAATTTACCACATTCAAGGAGGTGCACTTCCAGTCTGAGAACATCACCAGGAGAAACATCTGAGGAGAAATAGTTTCTGGCAATAATTGGTGGTAGCTGAGTTCTAACACACAGTTCTCTTGCTCTCCTGTCTAGTTTGAAAAATGACATAAATTTGGAGGGTCTTGCTGAGAGATGACACTTGAGGAGTTCCAAGTGGAAACCAAAAGGCTATTAAAAGTAGTTAAATATCTCAGGGGGTTCCATCCCCCTTCAGGTGGAGATTTTACTGAAATGACTTCCATGAGAAATTTGGAGATTCCTGTTTGACTAAAGATACCTGTTTTTGTTTTGTAGGGTTTTGAGGGCAGCTAATCAAATTACAATAGAACAAACAAAACTTCTCAGAAGTGTATCACACATACTAGGAAATCAACCAGAATTATTTTGAGGATGGAAATAATTCAGGAAATCATACATTTTCTAATATAAATGTAGACATCCTTTACAGGGTTAACTGCTTACCACGCGATTGTACCACACATTTTACCAGAAGTGTGTACCTAATGCATACTTAAAGCAGGAAGGCAGACAGAAAAGCACCCTGGAGCAAGAAAGTTCATTCTGAGGTTGGTGAGGCCATCTGTATAGCTCCCATGAAGGGTTGGGATTCACTGAGTGGTAGGAAATTGTGACTCACAAGCCAGGCAAATGATGCCGCCAAATATGGAAACCCAGTGCAGTGTGGTTTAATGGTTAATGTGTTGAGCTTTGATTGGAGAGACCTGGTCAAAATTTGCAATTAACCACAAAGCATAATGGGTGACCTTGGGCCAATCACTGTCTCAGCTAGGGGCAGGGGGGGGGGAGAGAATTAATAAATAAAACTATCAGGTTCTGGGGTTGACCACCATGGTATCTGAAGCAGGCTGCCCGCAAAAGTTATGCTGAGTGACACTAACTAAAGAAGCCAAGCATGTGGCTAAATGTTATAAAATGATGTCTTTAGTCTCAGCATTCAGCACTGGATCCAAACTTTGTGACTCAGTTGTCTTATTAACACACTTGGAAGTTGAGCTTTCAGGGTAACATGAGTCTAATGCTTGGGGGGGGGCAGAATCCCATTAAAATGCAACCAGTTCTAATTGTAGGAGAAAGTTATGGACAGTTTTGGAACCTCAGCAGCACATTTTGAATGATGCATGAAATGGAGCAGGCCTGCTGAGCAGACTGCTGTGTTGTTTGTTACGTCCTGTAGACACTCAGGCACACAATATTCAGCCTACAGACATACCAGCAAATATATCCATGGTAACCCGGCCTGTTAAAAAAGAAAATAAAAATGCAATGCAATGCACACACACAAAAACATTTTTAAAGAAAAAGGTCGTAATATAGTTATGCTCTGTTTCCTCCTCCCATTTCCCCTCTAAACATTGAATTATCTTGCCTTTGAAAGGGTTGTGGGCATGGAAACATTTAGAAAGCATACATTAATGTGTTGGCCCTTCTTTTAAAATAGAATTTGTTTTGTGTGTTTTTATTTCACTTGTCCTCAGATGTAATTGTTTGACTTATTCAGGCATAATGCAAAGTGGAAACTACAACAGCTGAGGAAACACTACAAGTTGTACACTATGTAAGATCAGTCAGTTTTTCCCTCTGTGTGATCTGCGTCAAAACTGCGTTAAAAAAAACCCAACAACAACAACAACAATTTTCCTTCTGGTGTTGGTTCATCCAAGCAGGCACACCATCAGGTCAATCAACACTTCACCTCAGTTCAGATGTTGTTTCCATCTTGTGTCAAAGCAAGAGAAGCTTGGTGCTTATAACTGATAGATGACACAATTGTACACAACTGGAATAACACAATGAGTTTAAACAGGATCTGCCACTATCATGGCAAAACAGCCATGTTCTAGTTTTCAAGTGAGCTAGTCCTTTCTGTTTGATGGATGTGATTCCCATGAGCTTAGATGAGGTGATTGGAGGCCCACAGTGACAATTTGTTAATCAACACCAATTTTTGATAGCTGGAGAGTGATATTGGGTGGGGATTGGTGTATCTAAAACAACATTGTTGGTTCCAGATAAGGATGTCCATGTCTTTATCCTGGCAGACCAAACATCAATAGGTAGCATGTTTGGACAAATACTGGACCTAATTAAGAGATGCCAGCATCCCTTCCATTCATTTTTTTTTTTTGCAGCCTCATTCCCTACAGTGCCTCTCCACGACACCTCGGACATAGCACTTCACCTGGGGGATCTCCTCTGAGCACCAGGTAACAGGTGAAATGGAATATCAGGTAGCTGACACTACCACCCCCTTTCATGACTGCCATCCATTCCCATTGCCTCTTCCTGCTGCCTGTTAACTTTGCTATGGAGTGTCAGAAGATACTGTTGCTAGAGCCTCCTAAGACCTGGTATTGACCTTCCTTGATCAATCTGCCCTCAGAATCCATTAACAAGTCAATATCCCTAAATACAGATATAGATAAATCTAGCAAGGAAAGGTAGATAGAGTAGTGCAGTGCTTTTTTCTGGGGGGACGCAGGGGTACGCATAACCCTAAACATTTTGTGAATCTAAGTTTGGCCTCATTGAGGGGCAGCATTTCAATATGAATAGGGAAATGAGAGTAACGCTAAACCTTTTTTTAAAGAAAAAAAGCACTGGAGTAGTGCATCTCCCTGACAGGAAGTTTCCTAATGTTCAAGGGCTTTGTTTGTGCTCGTTTATAGAAGCAGTAAATATTATTATTAATAATAATAATAATAATAATAATAATAATAATAATAATAATAATAATAATAATAATAATAAATTTATACCCCGTCCATCTGGCTGGGTTTCCCCAGACACTCTGGGCAGCTTCCAGCAGAATATTAAAATACAATGATTCATCAAATATTAAAAGCTTCCCTAAACAGGGCTGCCTTCAGATGTCTTCTAAAAGTTTGATGGTTGTTTATTTCTTTGACGTCTGATGAGAGGGCGTTCCACAGGGTGGGCGCCACCACCGCGAAGGCCCTCTGCCTGGTTCCCTGTAACCTCACTTCTTGCAGTGAGGGAACCGCCAGAAGACTCTCAAAGCTGGACCTCAGTGATGGGTGTGGAGACGCTCCTTCAGGTATACTGGGCCGAGGCCGTTTAGGGCTTTAAAGGTCAACACCAACACCTTGAATTGTGCCCGGAAACGCCCTGGGAATTCACATCTGCAGGATGAATTTATACAGGCCAGGCATAGTGAAAACTAGGCCAACATCTCAGATGTTGCATGAGAGGCAGAAAATGGATAGCTGAAGCCTTGTCTCAGGTTTGAGAAGCCACTGTGTGGATTCCCCACAAAAAAACCTGATTTCCTGCCCATCTTACAGTTGTTCACTGCACAGACTGATTTCTGCCTATTAAAAAGAGCAACACCAAGTCTTGCAGCTCAGAGGATGGCAGAGTTTCTGACCTCTCTTTTGCATTGCATGACAGTTGGCAGACCACTGTCTCTCAACCTCAGTCCCTTATCTATACATGGAAAATACTAGAGACTTAACTCATGGGGATGTTTTGAGGATGCACACAATACAAATTATGGAGCACTTTGCAAACTAGTGCTAAATTAATGTGCAATAATAATGTAGTGTTTGAAGGACATTTTCTCTGAGCATTGCCCACTGCCTAGCGTATCAGTTGTGACAAAATACTCCCACCTGCAGTTTGCTTAATGCACTCAGTTATGCTTTTTAGCATTTATATTTCCAGTAGTCTTGCTCCTGCAACCTTAGCATTGGTTGCTACACTACTTAGTCATTTCAAATTAGGGAGGACTGCATGTCTTTAGGACTGTCACTGTCCATGCTAATATTAGAAAGTCCCCAAATGCATTAGTTAAGTTACAAATCCAGAGCACTTGGCACAATTACTCGAATCCTCTTATTATCAGAGGTCAGTGCCAGCACTTTCCATCAGTGCAAGTCATTTTTTAATAAGGACATATGATGCAAATTCTTCCTGAAGCAGTGCATGTAAAAATTAAACTAAATGTGAATGATGTTGACACATTTTAACCTGGAATATAGAACACCAGCTTTTAAAAGCACCATTCATGACACCTAAGGTGGTAATAGAGCTTTCCATAGATGATCTCCACAGACAATGGACATAATACATGTTAATATGGTGTGAGAGGAGCAATTTTCTCACTTTTTAATCATTTGGTGGTTTGTTGAATACAGTTTATTCATGTGGTACTGAAAGTCAGATGCATCCCAATTAAATAATAGTTTTGTGGGGAGAGGAGACCCCAATGAAATGAAATGTACTTAACAATGACTTGAATTTAATGTGAAAAAATGACATTGTATTCAGGAATAGGGTGTGTGTTATGACCCTCTCCCCATGTGATTTCATATGGGATTTCAGTTTCCTGCTATCTTATTAATGAACTTTCCCTTCAACTCAAAACTTCTTACACTTTTTTTTTTTAAGAAACAAGGTAAAGGTAAAGGGACCCCTGACCATCAGGTCCAGTCGTGTCCGACTGTGGGGTTGCGTGCTCATCTCGCTGTATAGGCTGAGGGAGCCGGCGTTTGTCCGAAGACAGCCTCCGGGTCATGTGGCCAGCATGACAAAGCTGCTTCTGGTGAACCAGAGCAGCGCACGGAAACGCCATTTACCTTCCCGCTGGAGCGGTCCCTATTTATCTACTTGCACTTTAACATGCTTTCGAACTGCTAGGTGGGCAGGAGCTGGGACTGAGCAACGGGAGCTCACCCCGTCGCAGGGATTCGAACCGCTGACCTTCTGATCAGCAAGCCTGTGGTTTAACCCACAGCGCCACCTGGTTCCTGTTAAGAAACAAACACAACCCAAATAGTTAGCACATTAACTCGTTACCCTATTTGCTGTATAAAACAATGTCAAATGGGAGTTTTCACTATGATGGGTACATAAACCGAGATAAGCAGGGATTTATTGGGAAACATTTTTCTGAGAATGCTTCTGAGACTTCTCCCCCTGCCCCACAGCTTAGAAAAAGAGGGCCATATTACAGAATTTTCTCTAAATATTCTCCACCTATTCCCCCCCTGCTGCCGCCCAAATGCCTTGAAACAATGTTACATCCAGGACATTATAGAGCATGCAGAATGGCAGCCAGGCTGCTGAGAATTGCTGCTGTTGTCCCTTGCAATGGCAGCATTGGGGGAAAATAAGTTGTACTACTGCCACTCCTAATGGTGAGTCCCACCCTCAGAAATCGGTGCAGAATTTCTCCTTCTCCAAATTTTGTAAAATGCCCAGCTCCTGATTTCTCTGCCCATGATTAGAGAGGAGAATTTCGAGAAATCATTTGCACACAGTTTTACATTAAAGTGTGCTAAACTTTGCTGAGGCATCAAGTGGTCCTGCCAGTGAAAGTCTCATTTTTAGAACAAAGAAGAAGTGCTTTTCAGATGTTGTTAGACTACTGAGCCAGTGTGCAGTGGTTAAGAGCGGTGGACTTGTAATCTGGTGAACCTGGTTTGCGTCTCCGCTCCTCCACATGCAGCTACTTGGGCTAGTCACACTTCTTTGAAGTCTCTCAGTCTCACTCACCTCACAGAGTGTTTGTTGTGGGGGAGGACGGGAAAGGAGATTGTTAGCCGCTTTGAGACTCCTTCGGGTAGTGATAAAGTGGGATATCAAATCCAAACTCTTCTTCTTCTACAACTGCAATAATCACTGGCCGGGGCTGATGGGAGTTGCTGTTCCCCTGGAGAGCACCATGTTGGCTATTGCTGCTGTAGCCTTGTGCAGGTTTTCAGGATATGCAATAATGATAAAGCAGAGAGCATGGCCACACTCATTCAGTCACTCATTCACCCCATCCCCACTGTAACACCCAGCTCCTCCCATAGCACTGCCTGTGTTTTTCAGAGTATTATTAATTAAATCTATCTACCACCCTTTGTCTAAAGATCACAGGATGATCTTGGATGATCACAGGATGATTGGATCCTCTTAATTGAGAGGCTGGGTTGTGCGCTGGGAGCAGGACTCCCCCTCTTTAGTGCGGAGTGGTGCTCTGCACCGCGCTGGGGTATGGGACCACAGTCACCCCAAGGAGGTGCTCCAATGGGAGCATGGGGGCATGGCCATGGGGCCAATTTAAACCGTGGCCTGATGCTGGGAGCCTTCTTGGCCTCGAGCCGCGGAACACCCGCCCACCCACCCTCTATTTTAGGTGTGTCTTTGGCCTTGCTATGGACTTTGGTTGGTTGCCCATTTTGGATCGGGGGCCTGGTAGGAATTTTTTTCCATTTGAGAGATTGGCACTGGCCTCTTGGTTTTCGCCTACCTTGTAGCAATCGTCACAACTTTGTAAGGTTTGATGGTTAGGCATTGAATTAGTGATGTGGGGGGAGGGGAGGTCAGCATCTGCGCCTCCATGATCAAGGGTATTCCGTTAAAGGAATCTGGGGTCTGGAAGCCCACGGAGGGGTGAGGGCCATACCATGACCCACCGGGAGCCCTGGGGTGGAGCTCGAGTTGATTGCCATCAACCAAGCCCCCTCTTCAGGTGGTTGCCCTTACCAGACTCCCTGCAAGGCGGGCAGGAGTCAGTTATAATTTTGGATTCCAATGCCTAAGCCAATACCGCTCACATTCTGTATTCAATAAAGTTGTGGCCAAAATTTGCCCATTAACATTTAAACTTAATTCATGTGTCATTGTGTCTTTATTACCCGGGGGGTGGATGTGGCCTTGACGCGCAACATAGAATATAACAAATATCATATGTCAATACATACCACAGTGTCTATACAATACAAAAAAAAATTAAAACAACTGTTTAAATACAATTATACTAAAAAATGCAGCATAAAAATACAGATTTTTTTATAGAACTGAGTAGCAGTAGGTTCAGGACAAAAGAAAGCATGTATTCATAAAATGCATAATTACGTTAATGAAAATCACCACCAGAAGATGTTTTAAGGGTAGGTTAGGAAAATTGCCAGTTTTATCAACCGTTATTAGCCATCATAGTTTAGTAGAACTACCACATTCAGCATACTTCTGAATATCAAGTAGGTGAGACATCATCAGAGATTTTTATAGCAGAGGTTACCGTAGATGGCCGCCTATCAAGGATTCTGTAACTGCAAGCTTCTTACATTGATGGGGGCTGGCTTGAGGGCCTTTTAAGTTATGTGATTATGTAATGATATTTGTTCTTCTAACCCTCCTTGCCTTGTACATTCCCCAGGGTTATCAGATTAGACACTATAAGAAACAATTTGCTGGAATGAACGGACCTTTGGTCTGTTTCTGGCAGAGTTCTCAATGTTCCTTTGATCCCATGGCCAACTCGCAAAGTCTTAATTCAGTTCAGAGAGAGCTTGAGGAATGTCTGCACCAGCTTGTTGTCTCTTCGTGGATCCTGCATTTGCAGTGAGGGGAATATTATAATTTTCATATGTGTCAAGTTATATCTGTCGAATTCCAAACATCAGACATTGAACCACTTGATCCTTTCACTACAGGCATCCCTGTATTTCAGAATGATCCACAAGCATCTCACCCAGGAGGCAGAGAGAAACACACACCAATCTGAGATACCTTTCCCCCTTCCAAGTACATTTAAACGACTATTTATTCTCCATCAGAATCAGAAATTTGGGGTTTGTGTAATTCAGGGTTTAGGCTGCCGCCAAGACTGCTGCTGCTGTTATCAGTCAGAACAGATGCTCCAAGTTCTTAAGCTCCTGTTAGTTCAACAGCCGCTCTTCTTTTAACAATTTGTACCTTTTTTAAACCAATTTGCTCAGTGGAGTGCAGGGAGGGTGGGATAACAAATCAGCTTTTGACTTTGGCAGATTTACTTAGCTAGGAAGCCACTTCGATCGATTTCTGGGAAAAGTTCTTAATTATATGTTGAACTTTGTCCTGGGAATGCATGGAGCCACCCAGAATCTGCGTAGCACATGCTTTGTGCACTGTGTGTGTGTGTGTGTGTGAACAGGTTTTCCAAGACAACAAACTTCCTTTCAACCAGCCATGCTGATCGGAAAAGTCAACAAATTTTAAATTGGTCAAACACATTTAAAGAATAGCAGGACAGTACCAAAAAGGCATGATTACCCAGAACAAGATTTCAGCCACTCTCACTGAAATTCACAGAATTAAGCCAAAAGCACAATTAGCATTTATGAATACTTCTGGCACTGCTTATATAATATCACACAGAGGTTTTTTCAGTTTTGTTTGCAAACATGTTCCATTATTCATATATAGTGCCTTAAGTGGTCCTTTGTTACCTCCATTTCTATTGTCCTCAGTGATATTATCATGCGATCAAATCCAATTGATTGTAAACTTCTAGCACCATCCCATTGGTTTTGTTATCCCTGACTGGGTGACATTACCCCATATGTTTAATTGAGGAAGACGTGAGAAGCAGGAGCCGATGAAAACAATGGCACAAAACAAGTTGAAAAACTGGTTGGTTCTTCAGCTTCTACTTTGGGTGGGTCTATTACTCCTGGATGGGATTTAGATAAATATATCAAAAGATGCTTCAGGGCTGTTTTACACTCCTGAAAAAATATACAGTCATACCTTGGAAGTCAAACAGAATCTGTTCCGGAAGTCCATTCGACTTCCAAAACGTTCAGAAACCAAAGTGTGGCTTCTGATTGATTGCAGGAACATTCAAAAACCGGAGCACTCTCTTACGGGATTCAATCGTTCAGGAGTCGATTTATTCAGGAGCCAAGGCATTCGAGATCCAAGGTACGACTGTACATTGGGGAACACACAGAATGGACAAAGTACATTTTTGGGGGTAGAGAAGTGTGTAGAAAAGGTTAGATCAGAAGGGTTTAACAATGAAAGTGGTTTGCAGGAGCTTAGCTACTTGTGAGCCTCTTTGGGACCACCATATTACTCATTGCTGTTGTTGTTGTTGTTGTTTAGTCATGTCCGACTCTTTGTGACTCCATGGACCAGAGCACGCCAGGCACTCCGGTCTTCCACTGCCTCCCACAGTTTGGTCAAACTCATGTTGGTAGCTTCGAGAACACTGTCCAACCATCTTGTCCTCTGTCATCCCCTTCTCCTTGTGCCCTCAATCTTTCCCAACATCAGGGTCTTTTCCAGGGAGTCTTCTCTTCTCGTGAGGTTGCCAAAGTATTGGAGCCTCAGCTTCAGGATCTGTTCTTCCAGTCAGCACTCAGGGCTGATTTCCTTCAGAATGGATAGGTTTGATCATCTTGCAGTCCATGGGACTCTCAAGAGTCTTCTCCAGCACCATAATTCAAAGGCATCAATTCTTCAGCGATCAGCCTTCTTTATGATCCAGCTCTCACATATTTCTCATATATTATGTTTAACTTCTACAGCAACTTGACAGGTGGATTCTCCCACCTGCATGAATAGCTTCTATATCAACAACACATGCATCCAGCACAGGTGTGGACTGTTCCACATGGTGTATAGAATAACTCACCATGCAAACAGGTGGGTCCAAGTGGTCTAGAGTCTGACCATGCAAGAGTTGCCATATTAGTGCTATGTGAAGAAGGTAATAGATAGGCTGCTCTTCACTCCAATATTGCCTTTAACTGAAATAAAAAGTCAGGTGAGTAGAACCAAACTGAAAGAGTTCTCTCCCCCTCCTTTTTTTTAACCATGCTAGCTGGCAAGTCAACCACACTACAAACATGAGAGAACAAAATAATGACATCAGTCATGGGGAGGAACTGAATATTCACTAGAATCCTGGCAAACAAAAGGGAAAGATAACAAGTGACAACAGGAACAGCAGATGGAGGCAGACTTCAGTGCCATTAACTAAATTATGATTGGGAACTAGTGCAGCAATTAAAATAATTGTTTCTGTGATCTTTTAAGAAGAGCATTGCTAAAGTTCTTCTCAGATACAGATGATAAACAAGGGCACTATATTTATGATAGCTTTGTTTGTTTTTCTTCTACCCAGCCAGCCCAATTGCACACCCAAATGTTGATGGAAAACATGCAGACATGAATGAAATAAGTAATGCAATCCTTAGGGAAGCATGTTTTTGAGAAGCTACAGATTATATTAGAGGGATAGTTGAAAAGAGCATTCCCCCCCCAAAAAAAATAAAGCTGTCATTGGATGCCATTATGAATCCAGATGATTGACATGTTGTTTGTGCCACCCACCTGTCAAAGTCCCTTGTGGCCTGAGAACCAATGTGTAGAACATTTCATATTATTTATTCACATGTCCGGCAGATTTTCACACACACACACACACACACACACACACACACACCAGTGTTTTTTTCCCAAAAAAATGTTTAGGGGTATTCTCATTCTGACTCAAGAAAATCACCATTTTAGTTCTAATCAGGAAAAATAAATACAGTAAATGGACAAAAGTACAAAGATTCCCAAAATGTTTAGGGGTATGCATACCCCTGCGTACCCTCAGAAAAAAGCACTGTGTATGTACAGTATGTATGTATGTATGTATGTGTGTATATAAACATAATAATAATAATAATAATAATAATAATAATAATAATAATATAATGTTGCATTGTGTCCAGGATACTTTTTTTTGCATAAGAGGATATACAGTATTTTCAAGGGCAAAAATTCTTGGAATAGTTATTTGATTCACATGATCCAAGCATTATTGAAGATTTTGTTCCATTAAAAGACATGGAGACACAGATTTAATTGTGATTGAAAAGCACAGGCACTGGATAAACATTGTTGATTATAGCTCTCCATATAATTGATACAATTTATGTTCAAAATTAGCTAAGGTTCATTGTTACTATAATGACACTTTCAGAATATCAGTAATTAATCTCATAGTTTTCTGGTTTGCACCCATCCCCCACCTCCCCTTAATCTCCAGTTTAAATATCTTAAGGGACAACTTGCAACCATTTTCTCTTGTACTCTAACACATATTTCCCTATCACACTGTATAAAATCTCTGGCGTATTTGCAGAGCACAGTTTAATCCCATTTCATCTTCATTTTTGCAATTTGAAATAGTGAATCTGTAACCCCAATGAGAAAGGGGTTACGGGTTTTGTACTCAGTGTTCGAATGTCAGGCTAGCTTCAAAAATGCTGCTAAACAGCAGGAGCAAATAGCATAAGAAAATGTCATGAAATAAGATAACTTCCTACTTAGCTTGCACAGGTATTTGAAGTTCCCACTGAATGAGAATTTCCATGCCATTCTCATGCTTATGTTGTAGATGTGATATCTGTGGATTGCTGAGCTCTTTAGACTTGAGCAATCTGGGAGAAAATAATCTATTTTCTGAAATAGGAAATATTGGTGCAAAGGAACACCAATCCACCATTTGCCTGACATTGCAACAGAGAGGCTGAAATAGAGGTATTTGTTTTGGAGAGTAAGAAAGTGGAATAATTCTACTATTCAGTTATTTCTTTGAAAAACATATAGGCATTACTGAAACCTGGTGGGATGAGACTCGTGAATGGAACATAGAAAATGAAGGGTATAACCTATTCAAAAGGAAAAGACCAAACCGGGGGGGGGGGGGTAACATTATATGTAAAGGATGAGTACACTTGTGAAAAGATCCATGATTTGGAGCATCGAAGGCAAATTGAGAGTGTATGGATAAAAATTATTGGCAAGGGAATCAACTGTTTGACTTGAATACTGCCTTCCTAGAGCAGGTTACCAAATATTCAAAAATGAGAGATATAGTAGTCATGGGATGCTTCAAAGACCCAATACCTGCTGATGAATCAGGGGAATGCAATGAACACGTATCTCAATTTCAGTAAAGCTTTTACCATTGTTTTCATTTAGCCGTATCCGACTCTTTGTGACCCCATGGACCAGAGCATGCCAGGCACTCCTGTCTTTCACTGCCTCCTGCAGTTCGTCAAACTCATGTCGGTAGCTTCGAGAACACCGCCCAACCATCTCATCCTCTGTCACCCCCTTCTCCTTGTGCCCTCAATCTTTCCCAACATCAGGGTATTTTCCAGGGAGTCTTCTCTTCCCATGAGGTGGCCAGGAACAGGAATGAGATTCATTTAGCCACTTCCTGCCATTTGTAGCACCACTTTATGCTGAATAATGCAGAAGTGCAACACAAATTGAGTTGGTAGTTAACCATTCCTGTTTGGTTGCTTTATTTCTGATCATGCCTGGGAGCCTGTGTAGTGTAGTAACACACCTCTCCAGCCAGGATACATCTCCAAGTCTGCTTCAGTGATGAAGTACCCTGGATCTTGGGTTGTGAAATATTTCTCTTGGGTCTGTATTTGAGTGTGGCAATGTCTGGCCTTATTGTGACACTTAACGTAAATATGTAATTACCTAGGAATATTGGAATGGATTAATTGGTGCAATTCAAAGTCAAATTCTAGTCATCTTGTCTATGAGACCACATAGACAAACGGCGAAAAGATGACCTGTGCAGGTAGCAGCTCCTTTTTCTGATCAGGAGTCTTTTATTCATTTATTTACTTACAAAATTTACAGCCTTTTGTCAGAAGACCACAAGGCAATTTACAATATACAATGGAAATGCTACTGCATAACATAATATACAGTATGTATAAAACATATATATATATATATATATATATATATATATATATATATATATATATCAGTTATATGAATACAATTATAATACTAAGAATTACATAAAAATACAGATTCTCATAACAGCAATAAGCAGTCTTTTAATGCTCACATGTCAGACTTCATCAAAAAAGTTAACCACTATCCAATAAACTTTTAACATAAAACCTCCTTAGTCCTCTTTGCAAAAATTTGATATATTTAATATATTTGGAGAATCATTAATCTTCAGAATTCCATTCTTCTGAGAGAGGCTGGTGGGCTTTTTTAAAAATCCACATAAAACATTTCCAGCAAGATATATAGTCTTTCCAAAGAATGAAAAGAATTACCTTCTTAGACTCTGAATTTCCCCAATTACCTTCAATGAATCTTTCCTTTTCTATCTGTCATGCATGTAATCACCCTATTCATACAATAAAGCAATAGATCAAGTAATTAATTTCCCACCATTTTATTTAATTTGCATTTAACCCCAATTACAGAATCACAGAAATCAGAAATGAAAGATCTCACAGGCTATCTAGTTCATCTGCCCACCTACGAAGTTATAAGTAAATAAGAAAGATTTTCACATAAAAAGGAAATGTAAATGCTTTCAATCTGAGGTAGTGAATAGAATGAGGCAGTGGACAATCTGGCTTCATCTGTACCAAAGAGAAATTCATCACTTTTGTTAGCAGAGATAGGCTTTGAAGAAGTACTTATCAGTTACTTTCATCATTATTTAACTGACCTTGCTTTGATAATAATGGTGGCTGCGATAAACCGGAATCTAGGTACATAACGTCTTACAAAGAACAGGTATGAAAGGTTTGTACCCTTCCAATCTAAACTACACCCAAGGAAACAACAGATGAAGAAGGAAAGATCACTGGGACATCACTGGGACAAAAAAAGAAAAGGTGTCTTATGCATGCCAAAGTCTCTTGTCATTAAGACTTCAATAATGGGACAAAACCCTGCTGCAATGAGGTGCCCTCTGGTTCTGTTCCAGAAGCAACTACTCTTTTCCGAACTTAAAAATGGAAAGCGTAATGCTGGTGGTCAACAAAAGAGGTTTAAAGACTCCCTCAAGGTGAATCTTTAAAAATGTAGTATAAACTCCGACAAATGGGAAACACTGGCCTGCAAGCGCTCCAATAGGAGAACAGCCTTTACCCAAGGTATCATGGGCTTTGAAGACGCTCAAACTCAGGACGCAAGGGAGAAACGTGCTAAGAGGAAGGCATGCTTGGCAAACCCTCACCGTGATCAACTCCCGCCCGGAAACCAATGTCCCCACTGTGGAAGGACGTGTGGATCCAGATTTGGCCTCCACAGTCACTTACGGACTCACTGTTAAGACCATGTTCATGGAAGACAATCTTACTCGGCTATGAGTGATCACCAAAGAAGAAGAAGATTCCAGAAGTACCTGTAGACTGGAAGCTGGCGAGAATTCATTGGTGAGCCTACTCCCCCCGCTCTCTCTGGAAGGCACTGTGTTGATTAAATGTCCAGTCCAACCCTATAGCTTTGACTGTATATTAACAGCACCCCATCACTATGGTACCACTATTGTTCCTTTCCCTACCCTGGATGCCCCAAATCAAGCACATTATTTGAACTACCTTTTTAAGGCATTAAGAATTTCTGTCTGCACAAACCTTCATTATAAAATTCTATTGGCTTAAAGAAGCCTGTATTTCATTGGAAAGGTGAAAGCTTTATGATGCAGTCTCCTTAAGATTGTTTTATTATGCCAAAAAACCAGGCCATTATACCCGACACCAATCTCTCTCCAAATGATATGAATCAGATTCCAATGTGGGGAAACCAAATATTTTTTCCAGTATGAGTGTGTTGTAAATAAGATACTGTAGGAGTCACCATATCTTTCCTACTTCTATATCTTGGGTTATTTCCTCTGCCCTCATACACTAGTAAATCTTAGACAACATCAGAAAGGGAATGTAACCCATTTCCTGTTGCCCAAGATTCATGTCAGGTAGGAAATGATATTCAATTTCGCTCCAGTAAGATTTAAAACTTAACTTTTCCGCTTAACTTCTAGCATCTTTACATTCATTTGTTCATTGAGTTCACACAGTATTCATGCATGACCTAGCCTAGAATCACTTTCAATAACTAATGAATTTTGGAATCCGTCAGTGCCCAAAAGGATATGTTAAATTTGCAAATGAAAGTCCTATATGTAAGACCTCTCCATGTCTGTTGAGATGCCAATTATAGTAAAATTATTACATCTCATCCATTTCACCACATTGTCAACCTTAGCCTGCTGAGATTCTATTATCCTTAGCATTTCCTCATTAGGTTTTCTAATGTGTGAACTTTGCCTTCCAATTCTATATATTTTTTTTCTACTCTGAGAGTTCATTTTCAAATTCCATCAAGAATTCCATCCTCAGCAACTTCTCCATTACATAATTCATTCCAGACCAGATAGAAATTAAAACTTATTTATTTCATATTGCTTTGAGATGTAATTTAAAGCTCACATCTTGCATAACATCATCCTTGCTTGTTTTCTTTCCAAGACCGTCTTCTTTTCTGCTAAAAAGAAAAAAAGTAAGATGGGCTTTTGTAATGCAGGATAAATCTGCTTTGAGGTCTCACGAAGAACTGAAACAGGCAATTTCTCAGGGCTAGTTTACACATCCATATTCATCACTTGATGATGGCAACATTTTTATTTATTGTATCTATTTTAGTAACTTACATCCTGCTTTTTTCATGAGGTGACCTCAAAGCAGCTCACATAATAAAGCCTAACACTATACATAAAAGAACAAATTCAATATAAAATTACAAATGACTCAGCAACAAGCAAGCAAGCACCAGTCATGAAGGAATAGCTCTAAAATAACAAAACCAAGCCGGGGGGAGGCGGGGATCAT
This sequence comes from Darevskia mixta, assembly GCA_034641385.1. Taxonomy (NCBI): domain Eukaryota; kingdom Metazoa; phylum Chordata; class Lepidosauria; order Squamata; family Lacertidae; genus Darevskia; species Darevskia mixta. The sequence goes on along the minus strand of JAWWNH010000042.1, from coordinate 13,165,219 downwards.
AGAAAGTCTTAGAAAAGCCATGCTTTAGACATGCACCTAAAATAATAAAGTACCAGGCCAGGCAAATCTCCTTCTTAAGGGTGGCAATCCATGAAGTTTGTGCCACTACTGAAAACCCGCAGTAGCTGTTGGTTGTTCACCATATCTCAATGGACAGAGCTTCCTGTAGCAAGGTCAAAGATTAAGAGAGCAAGTGGGAATGTATATATTTTTATAAAGGGTTTCAGCTGTATGTTGAGATCCTTCTAATTCCTCGATCCAGCAAGTGTTAAAATCGATGCAGGATTCAAATTCCTGGAATAGCCTAGTTCGAGATAAGAGCCTACGTATGGGTCATTATATTTAATAAATGATAATACCCCAGGGAAATTCAGCTGGTGCCTTCATTATACACCTTTAGGAGCCAGGTAAAGGGCGTTCCTCTTTAACCAGGCCTTTGGCTGATTGACATCCAATGCCTTTTTAAACAAGTTGTGGAAAGGGGGGGATTATTGTTGTTCTTATTTTTATTATGCATTTTGTGTTTTTTATATTGTAATTTTACGTTGTGAACCGTCCACATGCAAGACGTCGTGCTCAGAGCAGGACTAAACAAATAAATGAATGCTAAACTTCCACTCGATATCCAGAAGTGGATTTTATGTCAATAGAAAGATCACATAAAGCAGAATTATCAGAAAAATGTCATAAAAATGGCACAAAGTGCTGTCTGCATGCAGCCAGTGTTGACAGTACTGAGCTAGACAGACCATTGGTCTGACTCCAAGGAAGCTCTCTGTCTGTATGTTATTTTGAAAGAGAAGGGGGGAGAGAATGATTGTTGATCCAGAAACACACTCAATCCCTCTCAATGTTTGCTCATGAGTCATACCCTATCTCCTCAGTGTCTGCGCATTTCAATCTGTTTTCTATTTAAATATGTATATCCCACCACAACTTTCCAGTAAAGCACTTAAGGCAGTTTAATTAACAGTATTAGAAAAGATACACACTATAAAATGAAAAGAGAAAAGAAAGGAGCATGGAACAGACATTCCAAGCTATTGTGTGAAACTAGATGAGTCTTGTAAATAAGTAGATAGTTAACAGCATAAGAGCATCTACATATATTACTGCATTGCTTTCCAAATAGACAGTAATTAAATATATACTATAAAATACTCCCCCCACCCCACCCGCATTTGCTTATAGAGTTCTCCTGAAGGGCAAGGTTGTGTCATGTCTCCTGGGGCCCTGCTCCTTGCGTCTTGGCAGAAACGCTATTGCAAACACGAATCCATGTTTTAAAGCTGTCTTTGTTCTGCTATAGCTCTTTTAAAAATGCATTGCACTGGGGACAGCTTGCACAGATCACTCCTGAGCCTTCAAGCTGCTTGTTTATGGATTGCACGGTTTAGTCAACAAAAGTGGCCTCTCTTGGGTAGCAGTCTTGTTCTTGTTCTTATTTAATTTGCTTTAATAAATATCTTAAGCCACTTGCTTTGGGTTTTCGAGCAACCCTTTCGTTTCACTCTGCTACAGTGCTTCTCAAAGATTCTGGAATTTGACCTCCTTTCTGAACTGATCTTATCTCTCCCAATGACACCAATAATCTCTTTCACTGGGGCATCTTTGGATATTCTCATTATGCAGTTGCATCCAGCCTCCTGCTGCCACAAGCAGGATACATAGGTCAGCACCCATACTTAGCATGCAAAAGATCACATGCTTAGCATGCAAAAAAATGGTCCCTATTAGCCCCTCCTGGAGATATGAGAGATACCTAACTGAAATCCCAGAGATCTACTGCCAGTCAGTTTAGAGAACACTGAACAATATGGACCAATGAATTGACTTAGTATAAGGGAGCTCCTTATATCTCTAAGGCTTGCTAGCTTCCCTCTTGGCCAGTATTTGCTAAGTTGCATCAAGCTTGGTTATGAATCCCAACTAACGAGCAAACTTGGTTAATTTTAACTGTGGCTTACATAGGTCCTGACATACTCCGTAACTGTGATAAAGAAGACGGGAGAAAGAAATTAACTTCAGGTGCGGGCTGCAAGGTAATGTCCTATGAGGAAGTGAATAAAGACAAATTTCTCATTAGTAAACCTCAGGCTCACTTTAAAAACTGAGCAGCCATAGGTTCAGGACAAACGGAAGGAAGCACGTCTTCATACAATGCATAATTAGCTGAATAGGGACACGGATGACACTGTGGTTTAAACCACTGAGCCTCTTGGACTAGCCGATCAGAAAGTTGGTGGTTTAAATCCCCGCGATGGAGTGAGCTCCTGTTGCTCTGTCCCAGCTCCCGTCACCTAGCAGTTTGAAAGCACGCCAGTGCAAGTAGATAAATAGGTACTGCTGAGTAAACGGTGTTTCCGTGCACTCTGGTTTCTGTCACGGTGTCCCATTGTGCCAGAAGCAGTTTAGTCATGCTGACCACATGACCCACAAAGCTGTCTGTGGACAAATGCTGGCTCCCTCGGCCTGAAAGCGAGATGAATGCCACAACCCCATAGTTGCCTTTAAATTTACTTAACAGTCCAGGGGTCTTTTACCTTTAATTAGCTGAATGGAAATGACTGCCAAAACATGCCTTATATGTAGAGTAGACAAATTCCTAGAGGACAGTTCTGTGAACAGCGGTTAGCCCTGATAGTTCAGTGGAGCCTCCACTTTCAGAGGAAGTATACCTCAAAGTACCAGGTGTATGATACATCATTAGGGGGAAATAATCAGAGGTTGGATGAGCATCTGTCAAGTCTACTTCCTTGCTACCACTCAATGCATCTAGGTTAAATATCCAAGATAAATCAGATGACTCTGAAAGGAGGCAATCACTGAACAAAAATTGCATAGAAGTGGCTGCATTCATCAATATTGAGAAGTAAACAACTTCCAGTGTGCACTTGTTCTGACAAGTATAGGCCAAGAGCGAGTGGCAGCTGGGTTAAAATTTCATAGCCTCTCATGAAAAGTCACATTTCATAACTATTCCCTTTCCAAATCATTTCTGACTGGAGAGTCATTTCACACATTTCCCCTTTAAGTAGAAGCACAATACAATCAGTTGAAAGCAATTCTTCCCCACTCCCTTCTCACAGAGTTTAATTTGAGCCAAGGACCACCAGGTGTTACCTTGAGAAACTGATTTAGTGGCATTTGGGGCTGAACCAAAAGTGAGAGAGCACCTTTTTGAAAACCGTTTCGGTATTAGCAAATAAAGAACATCTTTTTTTTCTTTTCTTTTTGGGGATAGTAACTGTGAAATTAGGAGATAAAAGGGAAGGCCTATTCAGAGTAAAGTTAATGCCGCTATTAGGAGCCACTGAGAAATTTAGTAGCCGGTGTGCTACTGAGTGAAGTGTTTTGGCTTTATGAGGCAGGCCAGTTTCAATTGGTTTGGAAACAAACATGGCTATTTCCCAACTTGGGGTGGGGTGGGGTGGGGTGGGGTGGGGGGAAAGCTAAGATGTGCTCACCCTCAAGTTACAAGAAAGACAGGACTGATACTAAAAACTGAACTGGGTGTACAAAAAAAGAGGAAATAAATTCCAACAAACTGAAGATGTGATGAAGAAAGAGTATTAGTATTATTTTATTTTACAAACTGACATGCATAAATTCAGTATAGGAAATGGTTTTATATGGAATTCAATAAAGATTAACAACATATGGTCTGAAGCTCAACATCAAAAAAACTAAGATCATGGCCACTGGTCCCATCACCTCCTGGCAAATAGAAGGGGAAGAAATGGAGGCAGTGAGAGATTTCATTTTCTTGGGTTCCATGATCACTTCAGATGGTGACAGCAGTCACGAAATTAAAAGACACCTGCTTCTTGGGAGAAAAGCAATGACAAACCTAGACAGCATCTTAAAAAGCAAAGACATCACCTTGCCGACAAAGGTCCGTATAGTTAAAGCTATGGTTTTCCCAGTAGTAATGTACGGAAGTGAGAGCTGGAGCATAAAGAAGGCTGATCGCCGAAGAATTGATGCTTTTGAATTATGGTGCTGGAGGAGACTCTTGAGAGTCCCATAGACTGCAAGAAGATCAAACCTATCCATTCTTAAAGAAATCAGCCCTGCATGCTCACTAGAAGGACAGATCCTGAAGTTGAGGTTCCAGTACTTTGGCCACCTCATGAGAAGAGAAGACTCCCTAGAAAAGACCCTGATGTTGGGAAAGATGGAGGGCACAAGGAGAAGGGGACAACAGAGGATGAGATGGTTGGACAGTGTTCTCGAAGCTACTAACATGAGTTTGGCCAAATTGCGAGAGACAGTGAAGGATAGGCGTGCCTGGCGTGCTCTGGTCCATGGGGTCACGAAGAGTCGGACATGACTGAACGACTGAGCAAAAACAACAACAGATAATACACATCTACTTATTTCCGAAGCAAAAACATTAAAACCCAAGCAAAAAACATGTGTATTAGCAAAATGCAAACAATGTGAACAGTTATGGCTCATAAAGTATTGCAGATCCCAAGCATCGAAACCTCAATTGGAAAACTTGTTTATTTGTGTGTGTGTGTTGTTTGTGTGAATGTTACTTTGAACTGGACCTGACATGAACCTAATACGGACTTTGTCAGCTAGTGGGCCAACAGTTTCAGCTGAAGAGTCCTACAATATTATTGAGGTTTAACATCATCTGGGTCACATCTCCTATTATCACACTTGAGTTGCAAGAGAGGCATTCATCCAAACGTTAAAATTTGCTCATAGAAATCTGCATCTCAGAATCTGTATTTTGGTAATGGACTTTTTTTCTGATTAACAAATCTTGATGCTCTGCATTATAACAAGCTGGTGTTAACCCTGGGAAGACAACGGTATGTTCACACAATGGATGTATCCGAAAGCTTTCTGTTGATTGCTTTTGCATCTTCCTCTTTGCAGTCCTTCTGCCCATTTATTCCCTTTCAGTTAAAACTCTGCAGATCACAGAATGCCTCCTAAAACTTTGACTGATAGGAACATGCTGCTCTAGAATGCTTAAGCAGCTCTCTATGAAAATTGGCTCCTGTGGTTTAATGTCAGCACTTTGTGTGACTGTTCCACTGCAGCAGTGACAGGCATTTCAGCTGCAAAGAGTCCTTAAGGTAGTAATAAGGTACTGAAATTCACACTGGAAAATAAATGTAAGATGCGGGGAAAAGAGGAAGATTTACACAGGAAAGCAAAACTAAAATAAAAATAAAAATCTTCCTGGATAATTTCCTTACAGATATGTAGCAGATAATCCTCAATTTAAATTATTTATAGATTATTTTATTTGCTGTGCTGTATCTACTCTTATTTCAGTAATTCTGTTCTCATGGTAATTACTGCACTTTTCTACTTTTGGAATAGCAATTGAGGATTCCAAGGGGGAAAAAGTGACTTAGACCTGATCTACCCCCTTAAAACAGAGCTGAAATAACTTTACGACATCGCTCTGACACAAGCCTTGAGCATTTAATGTGCTTCATTGCTTTCCTTTTTAGACTCACTTTCTCTAAACCTCTCTATGTCTGATTTGAAGCAGGCATCAAAAAATAGAAGAGGAACAGTAAAATTTAAAGAAAATGAAGATACTCTGAAGGCTGTGTCATTAATTGTTCTTCATTTCGGTTGGCTTGTTTTAACACTGTTGAAATTCATTCAGTTAATTGACAGAGAGAGAGAGAGAGAGAGAGAGAGAGAGAGAGAGAGAGAGAGAGAGAGAGAGAAACCCCAACAATTACAGCCTATGGTGTTCAAAATGTATAGTGATCATCAACTGATATAGAATAAGAAAACGGGTTGAAGGGTGGTGAGTAGAACATTATGGATAAAGGTTGCTATTTCTGTTTAAAGTCAAAATAGAGTTGATATTTCTCCTGAAAATGAACTTTGAAATTCATCACATATGTTGTTTTAGGCAAGATTCAGTGGCATCACTTGGCCTATAGCCTTTTGATTTTGTCAATTTGCCTGAAGATTTAGTTGTCTAGTTCTAGATGCTCAATAAAGCACAGATGACACCATACAGCACAGTTTGACTGACAACCAGAACTAGCAAGTCCTGGGCTTGGATATATGAAATCTCAATTAAACAAAATCAACACAAAACAACAACAACACCAAAGACTCAAGTCTTTTCAAAGCTCTTTTTCACTTCCCTCAGAGTTCCTCAACATTTCTCCTAAGCACGAAACTCCACATTTTCCTCAAAACATTGTTCTAGGCAAATTTTGGTGGCAACTTTACTTTTGCCGTCGCAAAACCTTTGTCCTTTGTTCTTTCTCTTTGCTGTATGATGCTAGAGAGAGAGGGAGCCATGTTGCAGTGTTCAGTGTGTGTTTATATGTAAATAAACTAGATTAGCCAAAACACTGAGGTCTGTTTATGCATGCTGTGAAGACTCTGCGGATCCCTAAGTGTGCTTATGCTTCTTGGTATCAGTCACTGTGATGTTTGGGCAGAAGAAAGCTTTTGAAGCTCCTGACCGACCAGGAGGGAGAGAACATGCCAGTCAGGCATGTGTCTCTACCAGGGTCCTACACGAGAGTAGGACGAGCCATCACTGGTGGCAAAATAAAATTCAACTGCCAATCTCAACAGCTTCTGTATCTGAAATGGGATACCATCTTGTCTTTTGCCTCAGGCAAGATGGTATGTTTTGGCCCACCCCTGAAAATAGAGTTACCCTGGGCGACAGTTTAATGATGCATTTATTTGGGATTCCGTATGCCTCAGTGCATTGGTTTCATATCAGTGAATTGCTTACTGCCAAAACACAGCCAATTTGAATTATGAAACCAAACTATCCATGAGGAAAGCTCTCTCTCTCTCTCTCTCTCTCTCTCTCTCTCTCTCTCTCTGTGTTTTTAAGGAAAATAATTTCGCCCACAAATAGAGTATATAATGGCCCCATAGCATATAAAAATTGGCCATCTCTGACCTAAGATATTACCTCTGTAACAAAAGCGGGATGGTGAGCACTGACACCTCAAACGCTGTAGAAAGCAAACTGTGACATGAGAAAACTGTGAGTGACAGGCCCTATGGTAAAATTGCTAGTCTTTAACAGAGTTCCTAAATAGAGTTCACCTTAAAACTGCTGATATTTCTCCTTCTCTCGCCACAATCATCCTGAAAGGTTGCCACTTCAGAGGTGTTAAGCATTAGCTACAATAATCCCCCATTTTCAACAGAGAAGCTGCAGGGAGTCTGCCAAGTGCCAGAAAGTGAAGACTCTCAAATGTATTTTTCTAAATTTGATCACAGGAAAATGGATACAACAAACCAGCTTGCATGGGAGGTTTGACTCAAACAGGTGGACATCATTTTATTTTGTTTTCCAGACTGGGCCATCATTTAGAGCCCAACTCCCATGTTGCAGAGCATGTACAGTTTCTCCTTCATAGCACCTGTATACTTTTTGGACAACTGGCTGTTCTCGTTGTTCTCTTTTGGACTCCATTTGCTTCTGTGACAACCATGTAGTTGTCCTAGTGGTCACCAGCCCGATTCATAGTGTGGGACATAGATTTGGTTTTTGCCCCTGGTGACAAAGTGATGATCTGGAAACAGTGAGGGTTTCCGTGACCCCACTTGTCATGGTCGGACCACTTCCTGGTGAAGTTTGGGCTAACGGTACCAACTTCCCTCTGTAGGGGTGAGAGACACATTAGGATGGTCTGCCTCCAGAAACGTATGGACTCTAATGGATTCCAGAATACTCTGGCAAATATTCTGGTGGGAAGAACAAGTGATACTGCTGAGGGCCTCATCTCACTACAGAATGGTGAGAATTAAATGGTGAGAATGGTGAGGCTTCAATAGGATGACTCCTGAGTGATGTCTCTGACATTGCAGAGCACATTTGGCTCCCTGATATACTGGGATACAAGATAAAATAGGCCAGACAATGGGTGGTCACCACTGTGATGATCATCACCACTGTAATGATGACCAAACACCTGCTAGAGCACATAATCATGCCTATTGTGTGGTGCTGAAAGTGGTGAAGAAGGCCTTATTTGCTGCTTCCATCACATTCTCAATAAATTGGCCAGTAGAGCTCTTCAGGGTGGTCAGTAGGCTGTTGAGACATATATTGGTGGATGGAGCCTAGCAGTGGTGTGAGTTCAGTGGGCTAGGGGGACTAAGCTCATCCCCTAAATGTTTCTCATGCTCCAACAAGCCATGCTTTGTGGGATCAGTTTCGGCAAAGGACCGTATAGTTAAAGCTATGGTTTTCCGAGTAGTGATGTATGGAAGTGAGAGCTGGACCATAAAGAAGGCTGATCGCCGAAGAATTGATGCTTTTGAATTATGGTGCTGGAGGAGACTCTTGAGAGTCCCATGGACTGCAAGAAGATCAAACCTATCCATTCTGAAGGAAATCAGCCCTGAGTGCTCACTGGAAGGACAGATCCTGAAGCTGAGGCTCCAATACTTCATGAGAAGAGAAGACTCCCTGGAAAAGACCCTGATGCTGGGAAAGATTGATTTGGAGAATTTACAGGAGAGGAGTTGCTGCATAGAACTTTCCAAATACATCTTGATTTCATGGGCTTTAGCATTACCTTACAGAATAAGTTAAACTTTTATCTGGTAACTTGTTGCCTCTGTAAGTGGACTTCTAATTCCCCTCGTACAATGTGAAACATAGTAAATAAAAGCAGCAAGCCCAGTCTTGAGCCTGCAAACACTGAGCAAAATTTTCACCCTCTACTACCTCCTGTGGCAAAATAGGTGTGTGTCTGTCTGTTAACCAGAAAGCTGGTAGTTCAAGCCTACCCAGAGATGTGCAGGGGTTAGACTAGATGACCCTTGGGGTCTCTTGAAACTCTACAGTGCTTTGGTTCCATGATTCTAACCAGTCCAAGGAGTGACATGTAGTTTAATCGACATAAACCAGCAGTCAATGCAAAATATTATTCGAAATGGAAAGGAAATCTTCTATGAGGGTGAATGGTAAAAGGTAAAGGGACCCCTGACCATTAGGTCCAGTCATGACCGACTCTGGGGTTGCGCACTCATCTTGCATTATTGGCCGAGGGAGCCGGCGTACAGCTTCCGGGTCATGTGGCCAGCATGACTAAGCCGCTTCTGGCGAACCAGGGCAGCACACGGAAACGCCATTTACCTTCCTGCTACAGCGGTTCCTATTTATCTACTTGCACTTTGACGTGCTTTCGAACTGCTAGGTGGGCAGGAGCAGGGACCAAGCAATGGGAGCTCACTCCATCACGGGGATTCGAACCGCCGACCTTCTGATCGGCAAGCCCTAGGCCACCCGAGTCCCTCTGAGGGTGAATGAGTCAGCCATAAATAAATTGATGATTTTGCCAAGGCCATCCAAAAGTTATCTGGCATCTTTCAGTGCTTGCCAGTAATGCTTTTGATTTCAAGTGCTGTCGTCTTTGTTATCATTTTCTCCTTCTTTTGAACAACAGAAATAAAGGTGACCACAGCCACTTGAAAACAGAAACTAATCCATGAAATATTCCTTCTCAACTGCTCCCTGACCTTGGCACCCTTTTTATTAAAAGCCATTTGAGAACATACAAAGTATGAGAGAAATACTAGACTTACAATGTTGTTTTTGCAGCCTTTCACTGAAATCCTTTGCCTTGGCATATTCGAGCACATATTCAACTCTGTGAGCAAAATGCAACCTGTGTAGTGTCGTAGGTAGAGTAAGATCAGGACTGAAGAAATCTGGGTTCAAATCCCTGCTCACATAATAAACCAATCCCATTCTCTCTCTCTCTCTCTCTCTCTCTCTCCTTTTCTTTATAATTGTAACATTCCCAACTTCTGCTCCCTTCCCCCTCTTCCTCTGGTGCTTTACATTTATTTCCATCCTTTCCTGCATACTCCAAATTGTCTTAACTTATTCTTTTATTCATCTATTCTCATATATATCTCATATATATTTTTAAATATGCAGGTTTCTACAATAATCCTGCCAATGTCTTGGTCTCTTTATAGTTTATTTGTAAGTACTCGATAAACCATTTCCATCCCTTTCTAAAAAATAATAATGGTTATCTTGATTTCTTATTCTTCCAGTAAGTTTCGCCATTTCTGCATACTCTCATTGGGACCTCTTCTTCTTTCTGTTTTGGGGCAAATAAAATTCTTTCAGATGTGGTCACATACATAAATAAATTTCTATACTTTTTAGGTAGTTCTGATCCCATAATTCCTAAGAGAAATGCTTCTTCTTTTTTACAAATGTTACCTTAAACATGTTTTTCAATTCATTATATATCATTTCCTAGTAACCTTATTGCAAGACCACCACATATGGAAAAAGGTACCTTCTTTCTCTTTACATTTCCAACACTGTCCAACCATCTCGTCCTCTGCCGTCCCCTTCTCCTTGTGCCCTCCATCTTTCTCAACATCAGGGTCTTTTCTAGGGAGTCTTCTCTTCTCATGAGGTGGCCAAAATATTGGATCCTCAGCTGCAGGATCTGTCCTTCCAGTGAGCACTCTGGGCTGATTTCTTTCAGAATGGGTAGGTTTGATCTTCTTGCAGTCTATGGGACTCTCAAGAGTCTCCTCCAGCACCATAATTCAAAAGCATCAATTCTTCGGCGATCAGCCTTCTTTATGGTCCAGCTCTCACTTCCATACATCACTGCTGGGGAAACAATAGGTTTAACTATACAGACCTTTGTCGGCAAGGTGATGTCTCTGCTTTTTAAGATGCTGTCTAGGTTTGTCATTCCTTTTCTCCCAAGAAGCTGGCGTCTTTTGATTTCATGACTGCTGTCACCATCAATGGCCTTAGGTGCATGTAAATGTACACAGAACCAGACGGTTGATAGAAAGTAAGCATGCACTGGATGTAGCTGAATGCATGTTTGGGTAAGAGATGAGAAACCAATTGTGAGTTTATTCAGTACTATTTTTCTGGAAAAAGAGGTGCCGGAATTCACCATGAACACATTCCATGTTCTCTTACAATGGCAATGGCACCCACCTGAGAGGTACCAGAATTGAGTACTGGGGAGTTCCAGCTGAAAAACAGCCCCAAGTTTATTCTGATATAATTGTTTTCTTTATTAAAAGGGAGAGCAAACAACAAAAGGAAAAGGAAAGAAAAGAACAGAAAAAGAAACCAGGCTGAAATTCTTCTTCCAGGAAGCTTTGAGCCATTTGTTGGTGTGGGGATGCTTAGAAGTCCATTTACTTTGGTCTGCAGTGTTAATTTGGTCACAATGTTAGTCTGGTTTATTTCTGAGAGGAGGCATCTGGTCAATTGGTTACTGACTAAGAATGAGTTCTTTTCTATTCTAGCCTATACAGTATTATCCCCCCCCCCCTCTACCAAGTCTGTCACCATGGAATCAAAGTAGCACTCTGACCTCCTCTCCGGTTAGCTTGAATCAAAAATAGTTTTGTTAAGCTAGAAGATCGACTCCTGTGCTACCTGTACTTAAACCATGACACTGCCTTTCAGCACAATGCGTTACAGTTTCATATCTGTTTTGTGCTAGGAAAATATGAATGACGAATAACCTTATCAAAAGCTAGGTAGAGAATTAATAAAGAATAACACAGTCATCTGCTGCATCAAAGGACAGGTCACTCCATGGAAATGCAACTACAATTCATGTGTAGTTTGTGTGTTAGGGTGGGGTGGGGTGGGGTGGGCAGAGTGATGGCAGGCCCTCCCTCAGTCTAAATGCATCCACTAGACCAGTCTTCCCCAACCTTCTGGGATGTCTGGCAATCTCAGAATATCACCCTTATCCAAGTCATTGCTCAGGCTGTCTGCACCTCTCTAGCTTAGAATTGTGCCTTTCCTGCTTGGTGTCATGAACCTGGTGACAATCACCACCACCATTACCTCTTGCTGCTTCTGCTTCTGAGATTTGAACTTAGATATATCTATAGAAGGGACCCTTCACATTTATGTTTGGTTTGGATGCTAGCAGTCACTTTGGATACTCCTCCACCTCCTCCTCCTTTTTCTCCTCCTCCTCTTCGCTTTCTCTGTCTGTCTTCTTCTTGCCAGGGGGTAGGGAATTAGTATCCCAGAACCTGTAACTTCTGGATTAAGGCACCTAGGTATCTATAACAAATGCATGGGGTGGGGAAAATATCCATGAAATTATTGTGATTATTGGTTTTTTTATGAAATTGTGTTGAGATATTTCATAGGCTCATAAATGTAATGAAATAAAGAAATAATAAAGATGAAGTCTTATATGAGTAGAGTATATGATAAAATCACCCTATAATTGTAAAATTAAGGATTAAAACCATTCAAAATCCAATGCACAAACTGGGAGTTACAATCACAAACAAGAGGGCACCAGGTTGGACTATGTGTCCAACCCTAAGTACAAAGAGTATCTGTGCAGGATTTGATTGTGCTATCAGGAACAACCTAGGGCAGAGGCAGCGATCCATTTCAGCTCAGTGGACCAGATCATTATATCCTCCCCTACCCACCCCATCACCACAGGGCAACTTTGACACCTGTCAAAAATCTGACATCATGATGCTCCATGATGGATAGGTGGGCAGTCCCACCCACCTGTCAAAGTTGACCCATGAAGGTGGGGAGAGGGTTCTGCTTCACCAGTGCATTTGAAATGTGCCTGCTGGCCAAAAGAGTTGGCAACACTATGCCAAATTTAAGAAGTAGTGTCATGTTCTTAACAGAAAGAACAACAACAGAAAGGACAAACTTCCATATTTGCATTGTCTTTCTTCTTGTTGGCATCTGTCTGTCTTGGGAGATAATGAAGGATTGCACCTTTGAGGGTGAAGTCAAACTGTTGGAAGGTTACAGTGCCTGCTGTGGCTGTAGAGACTGATATGGGAGAGACATGTTTCATTGCACCTGGGGCAGATGCAGGCATCCACTTGTATATTTGCATATATATTGGTACGAAAGTATATATATCTTGCAAATTTGTCTCTCTGTATTAAGAGCTCTTTCTTAACCTGAGGCATAAATTTTGGCACAGGGTGGAAGCTGAATGCTTTATCAGCTTTCACTCATAATACTGGCCATGTATTAGACTGAACTTAAGGGAGGGTGAGAGTGACCTTCCTGAGAACCTAATGCATGATTGGTTCACCCAAAACAGCAGTATGGTAAGAGAAGAGATGCAATGTCTTGCTTCACATTACATACTTAAAATCAACTCCAGAACTCCTTTATCAGTCAAGATGGGTCTGAAATATGCAGCAGCAGAGGTCATTTTCATTTTCCCATCAGCTCACTACTTGGTGATACAGGAGAGAGCATTCTCTGTAGAGCACCCTGTTTGTGGAATTTCTTTCCTCTGGAGGTACGGTTGGCCTCTACTTTGTTGGGAAGAACTGCCCAAGGTCCTGGACAAGCCTTGGGAAGAACTGTCCAAAGTCCTGGAGTATTGGGGGGGGGGTAATTATGTCTGCTGCAGTGATTCTGGCTGCATTTTTGAATATTGGTCATGCTCTTTTACGCTGTTGTCCTATTTTATTTTTAATTGCCCTGTGATCAGCTTGGATGAAGGGCAGTTTAGACATCCAACAAATAAAGAAATGAATCTGTCACACTTGGGGAATATTTGCCAATTGCTGCCAGAGTCTTCCTCAGTGCCACGGCTAAAACTTCCCATAGCAAATAATAATTAAGTTGTTATTTATTTTTTTACTAGGTAAAAACAAAACAGAGCCACTCACCAGCACACTGTACACTGTGGTGAATTGGAGAATGGATAAATGAGCAGTAAAGTGTAATAGAGTGATAAGGATGTGCTTCTAATTATAATACAAAACAATTTTCTTCAACAGAAAGTGCATTCATGTCAACGTTGTATGCCATGGATTTGGCCCTTTAATCTTTTCACTCTGGAGAGTAATCAGAGGCTGTTCTCTTATTGGAGTTTTATTCCCTCAGCTGGAGCTATGAATATCATGATTAGAATGAAATTCTGGGGCTGCTGCTGTTGTTTTTGGCTGTTTCTGAGCAGTTCCACATTGCTGGCAAAATTGTTCTCTGCCAACTCACCAGCGTCCACCTTAGCATTTTTTGCCTCTAGGGCAAGCTGTTGGTCTTAATCATAAATTGAGTACACGGAGAAGAATAATTAAAGAGCAAACTGTAATTACAAGCAAGATCCAAAGGGAGCAAAGCCATCATTAAACCTAGGACTTAGGTTTCCTATTAGTGCATTTAGGATTAACAATAAACAGTCCTGTTGAACTCAATAAATACTCCATTACAAGGACTCCCCCTCCTGTTCTTTTTTACAGCATGCTAAGTGGCATGATTTTTTTTGGGCTACTCTGCTGATTTTCTTTTCTGCTGCCTCTGCTTTCTTTCTGCTGAACTGCAGTCTGTCTGCTTGAGCAGACTTTTCTCTCTAGATAACAAATCTATACTGTTGTACATGAAGGGATCTTTGTGGCATGGGTGGTGGTAACAGAGCCTCTGCCAATGATTGGCTGAACTGTCCTAATGCCATGGAAAGGTTTCTGGCTGTTGTTGGCTGAGCTGTGGGGATCCAACCGAAAACTGGGGCAAGGAGGTAGAATGAGCAGGGCAGGGGCCGAGGGAAGGAAGAGGTGGCAAAATCAGTCAGGGAAGGAAAGTGCAGAAGCCTAGGAAAGTAGGTTTTGCTAGGGGAGCTGGCCATAGGAATGAAGGGGAGAGGAGAAGAAGGAGCCTAAGAGAGAAAAGAATACTGGGAGAGATGGGGCTGATAATAGCCTATAACAAAGGTAATGGTAAAGGACCCCTGGCTGGTTAAGTCCAGTCAAAGATGACTATGGGGTGCGGCACTCATCTCGCTTCAGGCTGAGGGAGCTGGCATTTGTCCACAGACAGCTTTCCGGGTCATGTGGCCAGCATGACTAAACCGCTTCTGGTGCAACGGGACACCATGACAGAAGTCAGAGTGCACAGAAATGTCGTTTAGCTTCCCGCTGCAGCGGTGCATATTTATCTCCTTGCGCTGGTATGCTTTTGAACTGCCAGGGACAGAGCAACGGGAGCTCACTCCGTCATGGGGATTCAAACTGCCAACCTTCCGATCAGCAAGCCCAAGAGGCTCAGTGGTTTAGATCATAGTGCCACCCGCTTCCTATAGAGGAAAAGAATTGTGCATCAATATGCTCACAGCATTGGGTATCTCCTTTTTTCTTCTTCTGGCTTTACAAATAGGAGAAAAATTAAAGATGTCTCAAGCTTCATAAAAAGGATGGTGTGCTGGCAAGCAGAGATGTTTTTCTGGGTTGGATCATTCTGGCGTTTATGCCTCTCTCATTCAGTGGTATTCCTTTTTTAACACGTCTTTCTCACATACATTTTGCAATGCATTGAGGTGATCAGATTAGGGGCAAAAACCTGTTTTCCTCTTTGCACTATCAGATGAATGAGGTTTGGATATGCTGTGATATATTTTGTCTGCAGTGTGTCCCTTCCTAATCTCATCTGTTGGGGGTTGATGTGCATGTAACATGGTGTGATATTATGCAGCACCAAGCAACATCTATTTGCTGTAACAAAATCCTGGGAATTGTCAGACATTAAAACTGTGTGGTTTCAATTGACCTTCATAAGAATATCCCGGAGGGCTGCAGAAACACATATACAGGAGGAGTCTTTTTAAGACTCTCTATACATGCATTCCATTGACACAGTTTTATAAATCATCTTAGTCATGTGTAAAAAAAATGCAATGCCATTTTTTAATTGATCAGCAATTTAACACAGGCCTATACAACCTGTGAGTAGCCAATCATCAGCTATGGCTTGTAACCTGCCATATGATTGTATAGCGGCCAACTAGGATGGCCACTTATGAATCACAAAAGGACGATTTGTGTAAAATATGCATATGATAAATTATATCTATAGATGCAAATTTAGAAATCATTGCTATAATTTAAATAAAAAGGGAATACATCTCACAGTAGGGGGGGGAGAGAAGAAGATGAAGAAGAAAAGGAAGAAGAAGAGTTTGGATTTGATATCCTGCTTTATCACTACCCGAAGGAGCTTTGAGACTCCTTCGGGTAGTGATAAAACGGGATATCAAATCCAAACTCTTCTTCTTCTCTTCTTGCTGGACGTGAATATAAGGTGCAATATCTAAAATGATTGAGGGAAGCCAAACTAACTTGAGGAGTGGTTTCTCAGGAGGATTCCACATTTCAGATGTTGCTTGCATAGTAACTAACCCCTGTATCTGCTCTCTCTCTCTCTCTCTGTATATATATATACAGTGGTACCTCGACTTACGAGTAACTCGACTTACGTTTTTTTCGAGTTACGAGTGACTTCCGGTAAAACAAAATGGCCGCTGCATCCGAATTTTTTCGACTTACGAAAAGACGTCGCGGCCGCTTTTAATAGGATTTTTTCGACTTACGAATTTTTGACCCGGATTTTTCGACTTACGAATTTCCCCCCCCCCCAATGCATTCCTATGGGGATTCGACTTACGAATTTTTTCGACTTACGAAAATTGCGTCGGAACGCATTATCATCGTAAGTCGAGGTACCACTGTGTATATATATATATATATATATATATATATATATATATATATATACACATACACACCAGCACATGTTGATCCTAATCCAGTCATTTGGAACCCTAACCCTCTGAAATCATTCTTAGCCTTTATCTGAATCCAGCTAAGTGCCATGTGTACTATTCTTCTGTGTTCTAGCAATAATATGTGATGCATTTACTGACCTTGTTTTAAATACCGATGTAATAAATAATAAAGCACTGACCTGGCTTATCTGGAGAGGCTCAAAATGAAAGGATTCATAACTAAACTTAACATGAAGAAACCGACCTTTAAAAATCCATTCGTTGTATAATGCACACCTGACCCAAGATACCTTTCTAGCATTAAATATATAAAAAATCAATACATTTTATTATCTTCTTGAAAATAAATGGACTTTTTTTGCATAATATACCCATTCTTTCATAGTGTTTTAAGTATATTGACGATACACGTATTGATTTATCAGTGTCAAGGAACTTTAAAGTGGACATTTTCTCCAAATACACTCAATTCTCTTATTGATTGGAATTCATTAAAGTTTAATCAGCCATCTCAATTAAAGTTCACTAGACAACTTTATGAAGTTATATGTGTTTGGAGCAATATCAGTTTTGTGATAAAAAATCAAGCTATTTATTATTATTATTATTATGTAAGGATTTATAACCCACTCTTCATGGAATATTTTCAGTCCACAGAGTAGGGGAAAGTAAAATAAAGTAATAAAGATGTACAGGCTTTATATACTGTACTAATAATTAACTTCTTCTCTTGAATGTTGTTCAAAACAGCAGCAGCACCCACACAAGAGTGAGATGCCTTCAGACATGTGGAAATCACAAGTTTTGCAGAAGAACAAAGACAAAATTGTAGGGGGGAAATCCTCATGGGAGGAAACAAAAAATGCCCCCACCCCCCGAGAACTTAACATGATCCCTGGTGTGCTTTGTATGCTGAGTAATTTGGGAGTGGCTGTGTGTTGTGGAGTGTTTTTGTGGATGAACAGAATGGAATGGAAATGAATGTTCTGGTGGCTGGAACCTAGAGCAGAGTTCTGTACATTTGGTTTGGCAGGCTCTGCTCCCCCCCCCCCCCGGAACAATAATTGGAAACACCCAAAATTTCAAATGCAACAAATGCATCAGGCATGAGCTAATTTTAAAATAGAAGGAAAAATGGAATTGACCAGAGACGGATCTATATAATAAGTCTATGGTATCTTACATGGTATAGTAATATAGTATACTAATCTTTATGAATAGCTCCGTTGGTTAGAGCTTGGTGCTGATAACACCAAGGTCACAGGTGCGATCCCCGTATGGGACAGCTGCATATTCCTGCATTGCAGGGGGTTGGACTAGAAGATCTTCAGGGTCCCTTCCAGCTCTACAATTCTATGATTCTATTTGTCACACGTAGGGGGTTCCCTCCCCCCTCGGCTGGACGTTCCAAGAAAGGAAAATAGTCATTCTGCCAAAAGGCTTTTATCTAAGTTATTTACATTCATGTACAGAGAACATCAATCATGTCTGCTCAGTCCGACCCAGAACTCCCGAGTGAGCCTCTGTTTTGGCGCCAATCACAGCACCTCGGGAACCGGAAATGCCTAGTCCTCCTTCTTCTGGTTCCCCCCGACACTGCACCCGGTCCCTGGGATGCTGGCTGAAGCCTCAGCACTCCCTCCTCCTCTCCAGCACTCCCTCCCGACGAAGAAGGGGAGGAGGAGGAGGAAGAGGGGTCTGTCTCCAAAAGCTCTGGCTGCTGCCTGTACTGGCTGAGAGCTGGACTGGCAGTGGGGGTCTGCAGTTCCCCCCTGACACTATTCAAAGTACACCTGCATTATTTTTCAAAGAGCTCTGTAAGCTACATCATTACTATAAACTCTATATTATAGCTTGAGGGCTCGAGGCTTGAATGAGAGCCTGCTGGATCAAGCCAAAGGCCCATCTGTTCCAGTAACCTGTTCTCTCAGTGGCCAAGCAAACGCCCATGGGAAGCCTGCAAAGAAAATGTGAGCACAACAGCTCACATCTCTTGCAGCACTTGGGAACTTGCTGTAACTAGCTCTTGAATTCGTGGCAAAAGTGACATTTCACCCAGAACCTTCTTATTCACAATTTCACTTCTGGAACTATGGTAGCTCACGTGGCAATAAAGAGAACCTTTTTTCCAAAGACATGCTGTAAGGACCAGATCCCTGGGTCAAACAACAAGGGAAGGTCACCCAGAAGCAGCTAGTGTTGAGGAGAAAATGCTGAACTTTAGTGTGATTCATCAAGAGAATTCTTACGTTCCTGCTTTTCAGTGTGGGCAATTTGTTCTAGTGATTCTCAAAATGTTTAGTGGGGACATTGGCGCGTCCCAAGCAAGAACAGCCAACATGTTGGGATGATAACACAGAGTAGGCTAGGCCTAGCTACAAAAGTGCTGTGGCTGCCACTTACTGGAGTGTTGTGGTGAAAAGCAGGAGCAAAAAATAAATAAAATAAAACCAGCTATCAAATTTTGGGAGACACCAGTTCACACCTTTGGTTTTAGGGCCTCTGGAGATGAGACAATCAACAGATGAATCTGCATGTGTGAATCAGTCTTCATTTGAAGATTCATAGCTAGCAAAAATTGGTGCGTTTTCTGTTCAGTTGTGGAGTTTGTTTGTTTGTTATTCTTTTAGCCTGCAGCCACCATGGAACATCTCTCACTTTAACTTTCAGACATATTGGCTGTAAAATGCAGTATGTGAATTTCTCCAAGAAGCGTGAAATCAAGTTCCACTTTTGCAATCTAACATTTTCCTCCCTTGAGCAGCAAGCGCTGTGTGGAGGATGCATGGTCAGCAGCACACCAATAAAAGCTTGCTGTTTTATTTTTTATTTTATTTTATTTTATTGCAAGCAAGACTGTTCAAACATTCAGGAGAGGAAATACCCCTTTGAAGTGTCTGTTCAGCGTAAGCAATAAAATCTAGGCTTTGCTTGCTAAAAACAATAAAAAGAGTGTGTAATATTATCTGCATTCTGATTGTGATATGTATTCTTGAAAATTAACACACCAGGCAGGCTCAGCTTGTGAGCTACCAAGCTGAACACCAACCATGCGTGATGGTCACTACTATGAGCTTGTTGAAGCTCTATTGAGCAGACACAGCTCATTATCTTCCCCCTTGTAATAAAGGGAATAAACTGATTTGCATGCACCTTTCTTTGAAAAAGATGCTCACAAATGAAAAAGATGCTCACAAATGAAAAAGATGCTCACAAATGAAATAAATACATATATGCATCTGTACGTTGATATATCTGTGTGGAGATCCACTTGATGGACCAGAGAACCAGAACGAGGCCTACATACAATGTCTGTTGATGGTGGTACATGTTAATGAAGTCTTTGGCAGCAAAATGGCCATAGGAAGGAAGTAACAGAGAACGAAGAAGAAGAAGAAGAAGAAGAAGAAGAAGAAGAAGAGGAATAGGGCTAGGAAATTAGAAGCCAATGAGTATAATACACAACCCAAACCCTGCACCCCATCTATGAGAATTGCACACAAACACAAATTCCCATTTGGTAATTTACAGCACAACTTCTTTTCTCATTAATTGTTGAAGAATGGTAAGGGGGGGAAATGCATGACAATTTTTCAGCGCATCACTACAGGGGATTCAAAGAGGGATTTATCCAGAGAGATGGATGGAAAAATTAGGCTGTATATGACCAGACATTGCAGGGGTTCATGCACAGTAAATTCTGTGCAGTTAATTACAGAAAAAAATATTTTATGCTTCATCTCACAGTGAGAAGACAGAAATATACTGATGGATGGAATAGTTAACACTAGTAACCTTATTTTGCACACAAGTCTTTGCTGAAACCCTTCTTGAAATATTACCAAAGTACAATAGAAACTTTTCTGTGTCATATATGGTGACTTAGAAATAGAGACTGAAGTTGATTCCAGATGACCTGTTTATTAAGCATTTACCCTGATTTGTTTGCAGGGAGATTAGAAGATATTACCTATTTATTGAAAATTCATACTGATTTGTTTGTGAGGAAATAAGATGCTGTTGCATCAAGCAAACTCTATCACGTACTTACCACATTTTCCCATCACTTTTCTTATCTCAGAAAGTCTGATTTTTGTAGGAAAGGACTCTTGCACTTTAATGGGTACTATCTATAAGTGACTGAATTCCACCTGAAAATGGCTGACTTGAAGTGGCCTGTATTAGGGTTTTAAAAACCTGGATTTTTCTGATAAGGATTTGCTTATCAGTGTTAAAATTCATGTCTGAAGGAGCATTCTTCTTCCAATTAAAAGAGCTATTTTAAAAGAAGAAGAAAACCCAAATAATTGTTTATTGTGAATTACTTCAAGTTAGAAAAGTGAAACTGCAGCAGGACAAGGCTACAGCGGAGATGAAAGATTGATTGCTAGAAGGCCCATTTATCTTGATTTGGTAAATTTTGCTGCTGGAAGCTATAAAAAAAGAAAGGTCCTGAATTGAATCTAAGCTAACTGTATCTCTGTGGGTGTTTGTGGTAGAATTTCTTCATCTCAAGCCATCTTGAGCTTTAGACGACTCAGGCAGAACTAATCCACATTGATTTTAGACAGGAGTCTGGCCCATTAGGCTAAACCTGGTCAGCACATACACAGGCGCAAAAGACTAGGAAGGATACAATGAGGCTTTACGCAGAAGAGGCCAGACCATTTCCTAGCTCTCCTTAGGAGAGATTTACATTTGCAACACAATATTCTGGAGAGGCCGAGGCACTTAATTTAATATACTGCACTGAGCAAGCATATTGTTAAGCGACTCAGTGTGGTGGTATTGCTGAGAGTATTGAACTTTTATGAGAGACGGGGGGAATCAAATCCCTGCTCAGGATGGGCAGATCAGCCCATCTCCAGTCCATTTCCATTTTGCATGTGTGCGTTCACCAAGATGATTTGCCCCTTTTCCAAATCGTTCTGCAACAATCATAGCAATAGTAATAATGAATTATTTTGCATTTTGAATGTATTTTCCACAAAATATTCATTATTATTTTTGGTATCCACTTTGTTCTAAAATACCCACTTTATATGCATATACAATTCCCAGAGCGGTTTAACGCTCACTCCCTCTTTTTAGGGAACTGGGAATTCTAGCTTTATGAGGGAACAGCGCCCTTTCAGCACTCTTAACAGTTCCTAGGATACTTTGATGAAAGCCATGACTATTTATGGGACACAGGTGGCAGTGTGGGTTAAACCACAGAGCCTAGGGCTTGCTGATCAGAAGATCGGTGGTTCGAATCCCCGTGACGGGGTGAGCTCCTGTTGCTCGATCCCTGCTCCTGCCAACCTAGCAGTTCAAAAGCACATCAAAGTGCAAGTAGATAAATAGTTACCGCTCTCGCGGGAAGGTAAATGGCGTTTCCGTGCGCTGCTCTGGTTCGCCAGAAGCGGCTTAGTCATGCTGGCCACATGACCCAGAAGCTGTACACCAGCTCTCTCGGCCAGTAAAGCGAGATGAGCGCCGCAACCCCAGAGTCATCCGTGACTGGACCTAATGGTCAGGGGTCCCTTTACCTTTATCTTTATGACTATTTATGGTGGTGTGATCCTGCTTTTGTGCAGATGGGGCCATTGTTGGGGCCTGATGACAGTCCGATTGACTGTAAGGACTGCTAGTTCTCTGTTTTAACGTACTGTTTCTTTCTACTCCAGCTGCTGGTACACAGGGAAACAGAGAACATGGACGATTGTATGATATGGTAATAAGGTAACAACTTCATGAGACTTTTTTATGCTTCTGTGAATACAGTGTTCATGCAAGTGATCTATCCCTGTCTTCAGTGTTATGTGCAAGCAAGCAGTTCTCAAGAAAGGGGAATGGGGAGAGAGAAGGTTTTTTGCCATGCATACTGATGCCCTGGTGAGTAGTTACATACCCTCCAACATTTCTCTGATGAAAATAGGGGCATCCTATTTAACAACAACAACATTTTTACTATTTATGTTGTTGTTGTTTAGTCGTTTAGTCGTGTCCGACTCTTCGTGACCCCATGGACCAGACCATGCCAGGTACTCCTGTCTTCCACTGCCTCCCGCAGTTTGGTCACTCATGTTGGTAGCTTCAAGAACACTGTCCAACCATCTCGTCCTCTGTCGTCCCCTTCTCCTTGTGCCCTCCATCTTTCCCAACATCAGGGTCTTTTCCAGGGAGTCTTCTCTTCCCATGAGGTGGCGAAAGTACTGGAGCCTCAGAAGAAGAAGAAAAAGAAGGAGGAGGAGGAGGAGGAGGAGGAGGAGGAGGAGTTTGAGGAGGAGTTTGGATTTGATATCCCGCTTTATCACTACCCAAAGGAGTCTCAAAGCGGCTAACCTTTCCCTTCCTCCACCACAACAAACACTCTGTGAGGTGAGTGGGGCTGAGAGACTTCAAAGAAGTGTGACAGCCCAAGGTCATCCAGCAGCTGCATGTGGAGGAGCGGAGACGCGAACCCGGTTCCCCAGATTACAAGTCTACTGCTCTTAACCATTACACCACACTGGCTCTCTGGATCTGTCCTTCCAGTGAGCACTCTGGGCTGATTTCCTTCAGAATGGATAGGTTTGATCTTCTTGCAGTCCATCGGACTCTCAAGAATCTCCTCCAGCACCATAATTCAAAAGCATCAATTCTTCGGCGATCACTATTTATACCTCACCCATCTGACTGAGTTGCCTCAGCCACTCTGTGCAGCTTCCAACATATATAAGAGCATAGTGGGTTTTTTTATCTAAAACAACAACAACATTTAGCATTACTCTCATTTTCCTACTCATATTGAAATACTGCCCCTCAATGAGGTCAAACTTAGATTCACAAAATGTTTAGGGGTGTTCGTACCCCAGAAAAAAGCACTGTAAGAGCATAATAAAACATGAAACATTTTTTTAAAAACACCTTCTCTGCACAGGGCTGCTTTCAGATGGTTCTGGGGGCAGATAACTCCATACCCTCCAACATTTCTCCGATGAAAACAGGGATGTCCTAAGGAAAAGTGGGACATTCTGGGATCATATCAGAAACTGGGACGGCTTCTGTAAATATTCGGCTGTCCCTGGGAAATAGGGACTCTTGGAGGGTCTGTAGTTAGGGTCAATTGTGGCCCCAACTAGGAAAATGATAGTCACCATCATGGACTACATATTTTCAGGCAATGAACAGGAAGTCCCAAATGAAGATATAAAATTAAAGAACAGACTATCTACCCCCCCTCCCCAACTGCTAAGTTTTTGAAGAAAACGTAACATTGACAAGAATTTGCTAGGGTTACCATAATAGTAGACAAAATAGCAGTTTGCTCCCTCTACCCCAGCTAGCTAACTGATCATCACTGCTTCAGGCTATGGTGTTTGCTTGTGTAGATGAACGGAAAGTTTTAGGCAAATGCCCAAATGGCTTTATGCCATCATATTGCCTGCATTTTGCCTGGTTATTATGGCCACAGAGGAGCGCATTATGTCTTCAAATAAATTGAAATGAAATATGAAATCTCAGTTCACAAGCACTGGTAAGTCCTTTGAATTACTTATTTACATTTTCATTCCTAGCAGACTCTGTAATCTTTCTATGGGGACGAAATAATTTTAAGTGAATAAATGGAGTATCTTTTTCATGTTACAGTTTACACTGAAATATTTTGATAATTAGAGTTCTAAGGGGTGATTTCCTAAATTTATGGGCTCCATTACCATTTTATGTACATTTTAATTTACTGCTTGAATTAGTAGTCCACATTATTGTCACCAGTAAAAAAGAAAAGAAAAAAAGAGGGGGTTAAAAAAAATACATAGAACTACGAAGAGCAAAAGAGTTTGGGTAAGCATTTTGTTGTTGTGGTTAGCCCTGAAGCAATCCCGATAGTTTTATTGCCTTAATCAACTTAGTCAACTCTTTTTATTACTCTTTTGAGGTGGATGTTGTGAGCACATGCTGGGGTGTTAGTTCACTGCTGCCAAATTAAAAATGATAATTCTCATGCGTGAAATAACTACATGGACTAATGACCAAATTGGTGCATAATTTTTGCCACTGCTGCAGCAGGTGGTAGAACAATTAGACACTGTGGTGTAATATATTCTCAGAACCAACTACATTTGTAATGAATTCCATTTTTAAAAGCTCAGACTAATAATTAGTATACATTAATGGTACAATATTTTGCACATTTCTTTTTAACACACACAGAACATGTCGGTTTTTCTTTCCCACCCAAACGTTTCTTAAAGCGGTTGTTCTATTTCCCAGTGACCTTGTGGGAAAAAATCTGCATGTAAAGTTGACAATGTCAGGCACTAGGAAAGCAATCCGGTATGAAGATCCTCAGATAAGTAAGGTTAGGGTCCAGCAGATCTCTGGCTGAGCCAGGCTATGCCAGTATAACTTCCCATCCTCAGCTCAGCTGGAGATACCCTGACATATCACCCCCATCTTGGCTGAGCTGAACCTGGTGAATCGTAACCCAGGGTAGGCCTTGAAAAGGGGGCATGGTGGAGGCAGGACCTGAGAAGGGGGTACTTAGGCTGGATCCTAAACCCATTCAGCTTGGTTACATTAGCTGGCAACTTCGCCTAAGTTAAGCAGGCAAAAAACACTATTTTAAAGACTTACCATCTTCCCCCCTTTTTAAGACACCGTCTTATAATTTTTTTCCTCAAAAAAACACAGGGTGGCTTATTTTTGGGGGGATGTCTTATTTTTATTACGTCGGTATGGTATGGTACAGCCTCCCCCTGCACGCTGAGCAGGCGGGGCAGAACTCCGCAAGAGGCACGTTTCCCCCCGTGCCTCTCGCTGGTTCGCTGGCTCCCTGCGCACAGGGAACAGGTGGGGTAGGAAGAGGCGTCTCCCCCCCCCCGCGCGCACCTCTCCCTGCGCGCTAAGCAGGCGGGGCAGAACTCCGCAAGAGGCGTGTTTTCCCCCGTGCCTCTCACTGGTTCGCTGGCTCCCTGCGCACGCAGGAGGGGCTGAGGAGGCGACGGGAACAATGGCGGCACCATGGCTTACTTTTGGGGTACGTCTTACTTCTCACAAAGGTAAAGAAACCCTGCCATGGCTTACTTTATGACTACGTATTAAAAAAGGGGAAACAGGGTATTTTCCCTCTACCAGGATTAGACTGGCTCACCCAGCAATAACCCTGCTCCTGAATGGAGGTTGAATCTGGTGTACTTTTTAGATTTAGACAATTAGATTATTGTATTTTAATGCTCTGTTGAAAGCCGCCCAGAGTGGCTGGGGAAACCCAGCCAGATGGGCGGGGTATAAATAATAAATTATTATTATTATTATTATTATTATTATTATTATTATTATTATTATTACTTTGTGCTGGTTCAACTAATCCTTGAACCAACTTCTTGTGCAAAGGATTACCCCCAGAGAAATCTCAAATCTGGAAGTGTGGCAGCGAAATCCACAAATTCACCAAGATAGCAGCTAACCAGATGGAGTGGTCTTCTGTCCTACTGTCTCTTTGTACCTTGATGCCACCCAAGCTGCTACCAGGTGATGTTACTCCAGTTTCTTGTTCATTAGTTGTGGGATACCACATGACTCTATGAAATCTCAGACTGTGGCCTAACTTTTCAGTCTGAGCTACTGTCTTGCTGCTGTGAAGAAGTTGGAGTTCTTGGTAGAAGCAATGCAGAAATTTGTAGAAAAGCAAGAAGTCGGGCCACAAGATACAATTGTGTGGAACTGGTGATAGAAAGATGCAAGCTTTTCAAGTCTCTTATGGGTAGATTTATTTCTTGAAATTTATATGCCAGATAGAGTAAGTATGCCAGGACAAGGCCCTGTTTCGAAGATTCTTCATCAGCCAGTAGAATCTTAACGTCTTAAGGTCAACGTGTACTAGTTTCTTAGAATTCAAGAAATAAATCTACCCATAAGAGACTTGAAAAGCTTGAATCTTTCTATCACCAGTTCTACACAATTGTACCCTTGTGGCCTGAGTTCTTGTTTTTCTACACATTTCTGCATTGCTGCTGTGAAGGCCACGTTGCTCTCAGGCAGATGATACGTATTATCCCAGTCTCCCAATTCAGGGTGCTTTGCCTCCAGGTTGCTAGCCCTGAAGCAAAAAAAGAGGGTGCAGTCAGAAGCACTTCACCAGGTTGGGCAGAGCAACTATGCTTGCTTCCCAGTAGATAAATCACTGTTGCCTACTGGGCGGGATGAAGCAATGAAGAGGTCAGCATGGTGCAAATGCACTGTGAAGGACACTGAATTTGCTCTGCTGGTATGTTTGCACAGCACCAACCTCCCACCATCTTGCTCCTCCAAGCAAGCAACAGCAACTCAGCTGCCAGGAAGCCAGTGTAGTACCAGTGATATGAAAGTGGACCATTTTAAAATTTCAGCAACCTCAGTGCTCAGGTCTGTCTAGTTCATGCTGGTCCATGATCCAAGGACAATTAGATCTTATTCATAATCCGCCGCCATGCAGTTCACATGAGGTGACTCAGAAAGGGATAGCATCAAACAGGAGAAAAGTAGAATTTAGATTCCATCTTTGACATGTCTGGAAAACTTTTCATGATAATTGTAGAGTTACTAAGAGTTTTGCAAATGGAGATTCTTTGCAACTGTACTATAATATGAAATATTTTGTTCGCTTGACCCTACACCCCGAGTTTTACTTTTTTGAATGGATGTATATCACACACACACACACACACACACACAGAGAGAGAGAGAGAGAGAGAGAGAGAGAGAGAGAGAGAGAGACTATGTTCTGTTAGTCTCACGGAAACTCTTTTGGTTCCCCTTTCCTTGTTCCAGATATTTCCCCTCAGAAGAATCCCCCCAAAAATCAAAATCCATTTGAACTTCAATTTGGATGAAGGGTCAGTGGCAACTGATTCTTCTACATCCCTACAAAACTGGCAGCTAAACAGCATTTTGCTTCCTCTCTTAAACTTTCTTCTGTATTAAAGAGGGCCTTGTTACTTCTACTCAGGGCTATATTCATAGATATAATACTTTAATTCCCCTAAAGTTGGATGAGAGCCTGGTGTAATGGGATGTGATACCTATACCTATCAAAATTGTTTGCATGGATTCCTTTAACATCTTTATTACATCTTGCATTACACCTGTTTAAGATCCGTAACATGAAGTCCAGTCCTCAGGAATAGCCTCAGCTGTTCTTGACAAGATATTTCCCTATAAAATTGCTATTGTAGACACACAGCTGAGGTGTTCAGCTGCTTACACCACCCCCACCCCCGCCGTAAATGCAAGGATGGCTGCCTGAGGCAATGTCAATGCAGGTTCTTCTAACTTCAAAGACTCTGTGAACGAGGCTTGCTCCAATTTTGCTATCTAGAATTGGCCTATGCTTGGGGAGCAATTAAAATTAAATAGCTGCTGAACTGCTAAAAGTGTAGATTGGCTGCTCTGGGCACAAGTCCCCTGTCTAATCCACACCTTCTTGTCAGTGAAGAAAGAAATCCAATAAAAACCAGAATCAATTTTAAAATATTAAGCAGGAGAAAGTGTATAAGCCTTGAACACAAGAGGCCAGGCACAGTGCGCTTGATAAAAGACAATGGCTCAGCGTCTGAAGATGTTTTTAGATTCTTTTATGTAGATGCCTTCATCCCTCAGTGATGCTGGCACTGGCCAAGACTTTTCATTGATCGAACCAGTTCCTGAGTTGTTCCAATTTGTGCTTCTTTCTTGAGGCTCATAGGGGCTATCATACGAACTGGAGACTGCTACCAAAGAGGAGAATATCCAGATTGTTACTGTTAGGTTGATACCAGAGGAATTGCAATAAAGCTTCTGCCTTCAGTCATCATCTGACTGCTGGGAATAGTCCGTGAATTGATGCCGTGAGCACATGGTTTGTCCTGGAAATTGTTGTTGTTGCTACTGCTGTTGTTGTTGTTAGCATGCCCAGAATTTCTTGGTGCTGCCAGGGGGGGGGGGAATGTTCTGGCCACACAGCCTTGCAATCTAGAGGCAAAGACATGACAAATTAGGGAAACAAGAGCACGTTTGAACTAATCAGCCTTTCTGTGAGTAAAAGGGAAATCAGTCAATCAAGAAAAGCCAAGCTGAATGGCTTTCACACCCTAGTGGGCTGACTGCTTTGCAAGTCTTCTTCAACTCTAGAGTGAGGGCTAGGTCCTGGACTATTATTAATTCTGAAATGCATTAAATTACTCAGGATATAGTTATTGTGGATCTCTATGGTTAGCTTTTGTTGAGTTTGGACAAGAGTTTTGTTGACTTTTGGTTGGTCCCAACCAGGCAAATCACGTACAGGTTTGCATTATTAAATGGGAAACAAATGCCTTTGATATATGCTGGGGGATTTTTATTGCCATTTCACTGTCAGGTTATCATGGAATAGCAACATAATATATAAGCTCCTCATTACATTCACCTCTTACTTTGATGGAGTCAGATAGGATGGCTGAAATGAAGGTAGGCCAATGATAGAAAGGGCTGGTGCCATGATGTTTCTATTGTAATGACCTGTATGTTTTAATAAAGTATATCTGTTTCATCTACATCTATATCTAGCTAGCTAGTTTGTTTCTAATCTATGTTTTAAGCTGTTTCAATTATAGCTGTAAGCCACCTTGAGTCCTGTCAGGGAAAAAGATGGAATATAAATAAATATAATAATATTGATGGTGATAATCATAATAATTAACACCTACACCAACCCTCAGCTTGACTAGTTTATAGATGATAGATAGATAGATAGATCTATCCCTGCAATAGGGTGAGCTCCCATTGCTCTGTCCCAGCTCCTGCTAACCTAGCAGTTCGAAAGCATGCCACTGCAAGTAGATAAATAGGTACCGCTGTGATGGGAAGGTAAACGGCTTTTCTGTGAGCTCTGGTTTCCGTCACGGTGTTCTGTTGTGCCAGAAGCGGTTTAGTCATGCTGGCCACATGGCCCAGAAAGCCGTCTGTGGGAAAACGCCAGCTCCCTTGGCCTGAAAGCGAGATGAGTGCCACACCCAATAGTCGCCTTTTACTGGACTTAACCACCCAGGGGTCCTTTACCTTTACCTTTTTTGTGTGTGCCTATACAGTCCCGGCCTCATTGTCACACTGTGACACTGGTAAACTACATTGACATTAGTCTGTGAGGGAAGCTTGGCCGTGCTGCACAACACAGGCTGCTACAGGCTACATCTCTTTCTGCTACATCTCCTCCTACTTCCTCTCCAGAAGCAACTGGGGAGCAATTGGTCCAGGATTTCAGTGTACAGGGAGGGAAGGTTTATCCCCACAAACCTTCTACCAGCGCAGTGATTTGCAGGCAACACTGAGGCTTTTGAGAAGAAATTTCAGAAATTTCTGCACCTGTGGCAGAATGACTAGCTGTTTCTAATCAGATTTCCCTTACAGAACTGGTCTCTGCAGCCACAGCAGGTGCTGTGACTCTCCAGCAGTTTGACTTCACTCTTGGAGGGGCACCCCAATGTCTCTCAAGACAGACAGATGCCACCACCACAAACAACAATCCCACAATACGCTGCAGCCTTGGCTGGCTCTGAAGAGCCATCCATTTTGGACGCACTTACAAAGTCACATCTGAATCTATGCCACTTTTTTTTTTTGGCGTGGAAAGCAGACTACTGGAAGTGAGCCCTTTCGTGTGTTTTTTTAAAAGGAAAGTAAAGAAAGCAAAGTTGCAGAGAATAGCTCTCTCAAGCAGCATAAATAAAGCAAAGTCTGATGGGCAATAAAAGCAACTAAACAAGAACAAGGCACTCATCCCGTGTAGCAATTCAATCTGTTTATCTCTCTTCTGGAGCACCTAGACACCTGTGATATCAGAGTTGTGAACTCCTTCCAATCTTGCCACAGTGATGTGGGAGCTTCAAAAGAACTTGATGAGTCCATGGGGAGAAAAGGGGGGAAATTAGGCTGTTAATGGAGATCTCACCAACACACCAACTTCTTGATAATTGCCCAATTAGCTCCTATCAGAACCGACACCATCGCAGTGGGTGCACATCACTCTCCTTTGGCATCCCCTGTGTTCTCCAGTCAGGCCGGACTCAGTCTATATTGAGTGAAACACTTCAGCGGAAACCAGTGTGTTACCTCTGTCATTTTATTAATGTGTCAATTTCTTGTTGCATGCTCGCACAGTCCAGGGGTGTGTATAATCGGCTACGCTTCGCTAAACACCCTCTGTACTGCCAGTACATCATCCTGTTGGGCTGTCAGTCTTTGTTCTTTTCTTCTTCATGGACGTGCCGACAAATATTGCATGTTCGCATCTCCATGCGCGGAGACTACAGCGAGCGTTCTTGTTATCCACAAGACAATGATATCCCTCAAGAGAGGCTGGAGGAGGTTACTCAGCTGATGTTCAGCTCTTATCTGTCTGTGAGCCAGACTTGTTGAGGATAGGAGCGTGTTTGATTCTGCTGGCTTGTCAGCTATGTCAGATTGCTCTCTTGCTGGGCCGTATTTTCTGTGATGATGTTTTCATCATTTTCTGCTGATTATACTGCTTATGGAAACATTTTCATACATTGTGGCTGCTGTTTGACAGCAATCTTAATAATGCATCTATGTTCTAGGACTGGTAATGAGTATTCCTCCCCTTTTTTTCCCTTCCCTGTTATTTTCGGTAGTGAAAAGGATTCATTCTAATAAAAAGATACTGCCTCTTAATAAGGTTCCCCCATTTCCGTCCCCTTAATTGCCATGACTATGAACTGGATATGCTTGTGACTGGTTCATGCATGAAAGATGATGATCATAACAGCAGAGTCATCAATCGCATATGAGAATGGGCTACCACACGTACAATAGATAGAATTTTAATAGAATCTCAAAATGCTGCCAGTCAGAGGAAGCTACTTTATTCCCAGTCAGGCTATTTGCCCATCTAGCCTACAACTACCTACCTTGGCTGGCAGTAACTGTTTAGAGTCTCAGTATAAGGTATCATCGCCTACTAGCCAATACCACAAATTGACCCTGACACCTTCTGTATGCAATGCATCTTCTTTGCTACTAAGGTAAAAGGTAAAGGGCCCCTGGATGGTTAAGTCCAGTCAAAGGCGACTATGGGGTTGCAGCACTCATCTCTCTTTCAGGCCTAGGGAGCTGGCATTTGTCCACAGACAGCTTTCCGGGTCATGTGGCCAGCATGACTAAACCACTTCTGGTGCAATGGAACACCGTGGCGTAAGCCAGAGCGCTTAGAAACGCCGTTCACCTTCCCACCACAGCGGCACCTATTTATTTACTTGCACTGGCGTGCTTTCAAACTGCTAGGTTGGCAGACGCAGGTGACACTGTGGTCTAAACCACTGAGCCTCTTGGGCTTGCTGATCGGAAGGTTGACAGTTCGAATCCACGTGACGGGGTGAGCTCCTGTTGCTCTGTCCCAGCTCCCACCAACCTAGCAGCTCGCAGTAGATAAATAAAGCTGCCTGTGGACAAACGCTGGCTCCCTCGGCCTGAAATTGAGATGAGCGCCACAACCCCATAGCCACCTTTCACTGGACTTAACTGTCCAGGGGTCCTTTAGCTTTTACCTTTTTTGCTACTGAACCACAGAAGTCTCCCCTTAATGACGCCTCATCACCTCTAGTTCACACATTCACGTGCATCACTTGGCTCCTCTTGACCCTCAACTTAATGCTCGAAGTAACTGCATCCCAAAAATGGAACAACTATCTGCTCTTTGCTCGATTTAGTAAACCCTGCAAATGAAAAGCAATAAGCAGAAATTAACAACTCTGCTTTAGCAGGAGTGGGAATCCATGGGAATTTGTCTGAATCTTCTTTGAGTCTGCAGCACGGCATCTTAGCATGCCCTGCAGAGTGCAGATGCCCTGCAGATGCCAAAGACCGCATGGGTGGAGCCCATGACCTCCATCACTGGAGAGTCACACTAAAGTGGTTCCATTGTCATGGCATGGAGCCTAAGGAATGAAAAAGTGGAGCATTAATCAGGGCAGGTCACAGCATGAAGAGCGGACTGCAAAGATGTCTGAAAAATAAAAGGAAGTCACATTACGTAAGCAGCAACACATATCTCCAAAATTCATGTATTATTGATAATTTCCATTATTTTGCAAATCTTTCCAGCTGCAAGTTACATTTCACTTTTTAAATAAAGGATTCCTTGTTTTACTAATCACAATGAGCTAATGCACAAATCAAAAGGTGTTTTTTTGCAGGGGTCTTTTAAGGGGAGAAGCTTGAAGTCGTTCTGTTATATATTTATGGAAGGCCACCTGGGATCATGCAAGGGATGTAAATCTGGAAAAACAAAAATAGCATGCTGAGTTTTTAAATTAACCTTGCAAAATGTTTTAGCTTGGGCTCAATACCATAAAGCTTGCTATAGCTCAAAATAAAGCTTCTGCAGATAAGTGTGAACTGCAAACATATGCAGCAATTATGTCAGAAAGATAAAAGTTGGAGACTTAAGATACTTAAGGAGGCAGTTTAGGATTAGTTGAGTATCTAATTTTGCAGTTGGAAGTATATAAACATCATGGGACCTGCATTTCTTTTATAAACAAAATAGTGTAATCACTTCAAACATTATTGGAAGGGAGATCATTTTTTGCCAGAGATAAAAGTGTATGTGATTGATAGGGAGATCCCAGATTATGCTTTCTCCTGATCCTCTCTAGTGTAACTATGCTGATCCAGGAAGTTTAAGATCCTCAAGTGGCTCTGTACCCAATTCCAAGGTAGGAAAGAAAAATGCAAAGTATATTGCAACGTGTTATATAGGGATGCAGGAGGATTTAGATTCAATTGGCCTTTAAAAGTGAACCTATTCAATTTGCACATTCCAAAGCAATGCATGAATCCCAAATATAACCACTCTTCAAAATGCGCACATATACAAAGTTTGCAAAGGAGATCCCCTGCCAAGTAATATGTGCAAAAATGTATATACTGAAGTGTGCATAACAATGCATATATTACTGAAACTAACATGCATGTTCTTAAACAATGAATACCTGAAGATAGGTACAGTGGTACCTCAGTTTTCGAACGTAATCCGTTCTGAAGACCATTCGAATTCTGAAACGTTTGAAAACCGAAATCTCAATAGCCGACAGCTAGGCCTCAGGATCTTGCACTCAGCAGATGCCGCGTGTCATGTTCAACTTCCAAGGCGTGTTCGAAAACCGAAGCATTTACTTCCGGGTTTACGGCGTTCGGAAACCATTACGTTCGTCAACGGAAACATTCGAAAACCGAGGTACCACTGTACTGTGAATGTTCTAAGGTGCATTTTCACTTTCACAGAATTTTTGTACCTTTACTTCAGCTTCTAAATAACTTAGTAGTCACACATTCCTGCAGAGGTTTGGGTTATTCCCAAACCATTCCAATAACCCATGTTGCTGGACAACAGAGAATTGGTCCCTTCACACGGCAGCATAATTTTACCTGCAATCAAATGCACTTTTCATATAATTCATAATTGTACAGGCCACTGTAATATGCAACAAACTTAGCCCAACAAGATAACATACAAATCAATATGGCTAGTCTGACCCAACCCCAACCTCATCCCTTCACACATACAAGCAAAACTCACTACAATCAACTAAATGCAACCAATCATGCTCTGGGCTTTCCTACCTCTCACACAGTCAACAAAAACAAGCAAACAGATAAATAAAGAACGTATCTTTACAACGCTGAGACAAAACTCTGCACATAGAATATGCAAAGGAATCAAAGATTGCTGCCCTTTCTTTCTCCCCCTTCTTCCCGATTTTCTCCCTTCCCCCAACCTCACAATGTCTATGACAACAGCGTCTCACGCCGAATATAACTGACCTGTAGAAAGGACTCTATGAATCGAAAACAGAGATGTTGTATGTACCCTTGTTAAATAGAAAAACCCTTTAATATTTTTTTAAAAAATAAGAGCATCAACCCCCTTAAAAGTCTCCTCTCAAAAACATATTCATTATGCATGTACAGTGGTACATTTCCAAGCACAAACTTACTTAGCTCAGTTTTTCTTTATTTCAAGTCTGAAGTCACCCAACTGGACGTCTCTTGATGCTTAAAGTGACCCTACCTCTTCACCATTGCTTATGCATGGAACCAGCTGCTAGAACTTGTGCATAGTACCATCCCTTCCTTTGAGATTCCCCCTATAACCCAAAATGTGGCCCTTGCAACATAATCCTCATTCCCAACTGTAACAATGTTTGGAATCTGTCTGTCTTGTGAGACAATGGAGTGCACCTCTGGGGGTGAAGTCAAACTGCTGGAGAATCACAGCACCTGCTGTGGCTGCAGAGACTGGTAAGTGGTGCCTCCTGCATTGTTTTTGCTGTGTTATCAAAGTTACCAAAGTGACTTCTCTGGGGCACAAGCCTGGGCACTGCGTATTAAGGTTCTGGGCTGCCCAGGTGGCAATGCCCACCCCCTCTTGGCCCTGCTGATGTGGTCCAAGGAAAGCAGAGCAATTTGTCTGGCACCAGCTTGGCTGCAGGAGTTGCCAGAAGGAGTATGAGACGCCATCCAACCACCTTAGGGACTCCACTCTGGATTTCTGTAGTGTTTACTCCTTAGCCGTTCCCTCTGAAGATGTCCCTCAAGGCAGTGGGTAGCTGTAACCATGCAAAATGACATTTATCCACAATCTGTCCTACCGACCCTTACCTATCCTGGCCTCCATCTGTTTTAGATTGTAAGTTCCTTAGATAACTTGGCAATGTCTCATGTACACAAATGAGAAACATTGTGTTTGCGGAGAAGAGCAGGGTCACACCTGGCAGCCATGCGTCCCCAACACATGCATCCCACCAACTGCACAGTTGACAGGTGTGGAAGGGGCCTTTTATGCATATTGGCACCCCCTTGTATGGGCAAATTCTACATGTGCACATTAGTACACATGTAGAACCCCTTTTGCAGCTTGTCTAATGCACAGCTGGCTTTGGGGTGGCCATGTTTTTTGGGGGGAGATGTAGCTCATGTAGACCTGCAGCTCCTTCATTTGTTGTCTGGATGCGTGTGCGAAGCATTGTCTCCTTCTCCCTTGAGTAAATGTGAAAAGGATTGTGCTGTAAGGCATAAACCAAAGGATACACAGAAGTGGTGATTTTTTTTGGGGGGGGGGACTCTGTGTAGGATTTCTAGACACATCAAAAAATGAGCAGAGTCTTTTTAAGGGAGCACCAGTCCTTTGGTCAGCTCATGAAGCATGAATTGATGAGCGAAGGTCACAGGCGGAGATCAGGCTATGTGATCAGAAAGACGAGGGTAAGAGAGAAGAAAGGAATCTCCACATGTGCCTGTGGCATCTTTTACAAGCATAGATAAATATAGATGCCTCTTTCTCAGATTTCCTTCCTGATTCCCATTAAATAGGCCCATCAGATAATGATTACAGGGGGGGGGGGGAAATGCCTGGCAAACAGGGTGCACTTCTAGCATTCTCTCTCTTCATTTATGGATAGTGTATCTAGAATGGTTTCATGTTCTGTCACTTCCCGCTCTCATTACCATCATTGTTGCTGAAATGTAACACCAGAATTTTAATGCTATAATCTGAAGGGGATAAAAAAAAAGCCTGTTGCAGGCAGCATTACACTGACCTTTTCCTTTTTCCTTTTTCAAAAAAATAAATAAATGATGTTATTTGACATGGTGGCATTCTTCCTCGCCTCTCTCATTTTCAGCAATCATGTGTCACTTGGAGACAAAGAAAGGCAGAGCACCATTAAAATGAAGCAAGGGATGCAAATCCGGCATTTCCTCAGGTCTAGTCTTAAAAGTGAAAAGAAGGAAATTGTGAAAGTGAGTTTTGTTTTTTTTAAAAAAACCACATTTAAGCGTTTGGTGGGTTTCTTTAAAAGAAGTATCTTATGGATAGGTGTGGACCTCATCGATATCATGCAGTAATGCTGTTAATATCCTCTCCACAAAACAAATGCTATTTTTTCCCCTCTTCTCACATTTGATAGACTTCATTATTATTTACATTCCCTCCTCAGTTGTCTTGACTTCAACCAGCTGTCTCACCTTGTCCTTTCTTTGCCTGCGGGGCATTCTAAACAAACAGCATCCATTGTTCTTCAATGTTCACCCTTTCCTTCTTTGAAATAGTTACTAACTGTACCTATCCCATCCTCCCTGTTCAGAGAGAGACACTAATTCTTTCAACTACTGTAATATTTTCCCGAGTTCACCAGGTATTTTATTTTACAATGAAGTCAAATTAGTATTTTAAACAAATACTGCTAAAAGTAGGTAAGGATTTATGGGGGTGGTGAGGGGGTACATTTCTCGTGGTTATATTCATAGAAGAAATAAAAGATGGGTTATTTCCTCTGTTTTCTGCTTTTGGCAATGTGGCTGATTGCTGACAGGAGCAGAGAGAATCTTCATTTTTAAAAGAGGTATTCTGTAAATTTGTTGTACAATGCCAATGCAGGGCATAGAAAAGGCTAGGAGGAAACTATCCCCTAAATATAGCAGATAGAGTACACAGACAGTTTCAAAACACAGAAACAATGACCACAAGCCAAGCAGAGTTACAGGTTAAGCTCAGAGATCAAGAATAGTGGTGATACGTTTGAGGTGCAAATTTTATCAAAAGATCTGTATCAAAGACTGCTCACAAGTTCTAATATGTTTCTGTTTGAGCATGTAAGCAAACCTTGACA
The DNA here is from genome assembly GCA_034641385.1 of Darevskia mixta. Classification (NCBI taxonomy): domain Eukaryota; kingdom Metazoa; phylum Chordata; class Lepidosauria; order Squamata; family Lacertidae; genus Darevskia; species Darevskia mixta. The sequence goes on along the minus strand of JAWWNH010000042.1, from coordinate 13,128,024 downwards.
GCTTTTGCTCTTTTGCTCACTGTCTGCATCCCAAGATAAAGGTTTTCTCCCAGACCATTTAGGGCGCCTTCAAGTGATCTCAGAAACCAACTGGGACCAGTAAAGCTGCAAAATTGGAAGGGAGCTTCTAGCGATCTGTTCCCGTTAACATCATGACTGCCAGATTGTGGACCAGATGCAGTTTCCAAGCACACTTTGAAGGCAGCTCTTGTAAAGGGTGTAACAGTAATCTAATCTGGATGCCAAAAAGTTTGGACCTGGTCCTTCTTGTCCAGGAAAGAACACTGCTGGCTGAGTAGCCTAAGCTTGTAAAAGAGTCCCATCCCATCATTGGTATGAGGCTCTGATACAGAATTCCCTGCAGAATTGGATAGTCAAGAGAAATAGAACCTGGTTTCAGCATTATCACTTCCTTAGCACTTCCTGATGATGATGATTTATTATTTATACCCTGCCCATCTGGCTGGGTTTCCGCAGCCACTCTGGGCAGCTCCCAGCAGAATATTAAAAACACAATAAAACATCAAACATTAAGAACTTCCCTAAACAGGGCTGCCTTCAGATGTCTTCTAAAAGGCAGATAGTTGTTTCTTTCCTTGACATCTGATAGGAGGGTGTACCACAGGGCAGGCGACACTACCGAGAAGGCCCTCTGCCTGGTTCCCTGTAACCTCACTTCTCGCAGGGAGGGAACCACCAGAAGGCCCTCGGAGCTGGACCTCAGTGAACGATGGGGGGTGGAGACGCTCCTTCAGGTATACTGGGCCGAAGCTGTTTAGGGGTTTAAAGGTCAGCATCAATACTTTGAATTGTGCTGGGAAACTTACTGGGAGCCAATGTAGGTCTTTCAGGACTGGTGTTATATGGTCTTGGTGGCCACTCCCAGTCATCAGTCTAGCCACAGCATTCTGGATTAGTTGTAGTTTCCAGATCACCTTCAAAGGTAGCCCCACGTAGAGCGCATTGCAGTAGTCAAAGCAGGAGATAACCGGAGCATGCACCACTCTGGCAAGAAAGTCTGTGGGCAGGTAGGGTCTCAGCCTGTGTAGGTGGAGCTGGCAGACAGCCGCCCTGGACACAGAATTGACCTGTGCCTCCATGGACTCCCAGGCTGCACATCTGGTCCTTCAGGGGCACAGTTACCCCATTCAGGACCAGGGAGTCCTCCACAGCTGCCCACCCCCTGTTCCCTCCCAAAACAGTACTTCTGTCTTGTCAGGATTCAAATAAATCAAATCAAATTCAAATCAATGGAATTTCCTTAGCACTTCCAAATCAAAGTTAAATATAATGGGAGACATGTCAGACCTTTCTGGCACCCTGCAGGCCAAAGGAATCATGAAGCAATCTCAGTGTGGCTTCCACCCTTCAGGAATAGCCTAAAGTCATTGCAAAACTATGCAGTACTACCCTCAGCAAATGCCAGGTTAAACTGAATGGGCCTTAAAGGTAAAGGTAAAGGTACCCCTGACCGTCAGGTTCAGTCGCGGACGACTCTGGAGTTTGTCCACAGACAGCTTCCGGGTCATGTGGCCAGCATGACTAAGCTGCTTCTGGCGAACCAGAGCAGCGCACGGAAACGCCGTTTACCTTCCTGCCGGAGCAGTACCTATTTATCTACTTGCACTTTGGCGTGCTTTCGAACTGCTAGGTGGGCAGGAGCTGGGACCGAGCAACGGGAGCTCACCCCGTCGCAGGGATTCGAACCACCGACCTTCTGATTGGCAAGCCCTAGGCTCTGTGGTTTAGACCACAGCGCCACCCACGTCCCTGAATGGGCCTTAACAGTGTCCAAAAAATAAAATAAAATCCTATCACTGGTACTTTCCTGATCTCTACTTGGCTCCACACTTTTCTACCTATGAAAAGACAGCCAAACACAGAAATTCTTAGCAAATCAATCATAATATCCTATTATTAAAGACATCTGAAAAGTCTTTGATTCTTTTTTTCAAAAAATGGTTTGGTATATTTACGAAGAGATTGTAATTTGCAAGGATGATTAAATAAACAGTGCCTTAGGAAACAGGAAGAACTCAGGCCATATGGTTTGGCTCCAGCAGGCCCATAAGGAAACATTCAATTTCACCAGAGATTACAAGTAAAACAAAGAGAAGGTCAACTTAATAGAACCATCAAAGTCAAGATAAATGTAATGCAAAACCTGCAGAGATTTTCATCGGCGCTTTGTTTGTTTTCTTATAGATTATGTTCATTGTTCTCAAAATGTGCAGGGCAACTATAGACAATGGTTTTTAAATGATTACATAAAATGTACTCTCTCCCTTATATACATATATGGTATTTGCATTCCAGTTTTACTCTGTTTATAAAGATTAAAAAAAGGTTCTGTTTTATTAGAAAATATTTGAAACGTGTTATTTCCAATTCTGCCACTCTCAAATTGGCTATGTTCAACTTAGCACCCACAACTTGAACTTGCAATTTGTGTGTGAAATTTGACTGCAGAATTTGGCGTTCCAGTGTTTAGTCTTGTTGGACTTGTCTTGAATGCTTTGGCAGGCATTGAATACATATTCTCCTGAACTGTCAAATACTGTCAACTAAAAATACTATTGTATCTCATCCAACATATACCATCAGTAAAGAAATGCTGTTCAATAACAATGATCCACTGCTAGGTAATGTTATACACAAACTGTCAGATACGATCAAATGCCATGTATCACTGGGTTGGATCAAAAAAATCTTGAGTGAAAATAATAGCCGTTAAGAGTATTTCTCCTCAGCTGGTGAGTTGAGAATCACTGTGTCACAATCGCCTAGTTCCTCATTTCAGGGAGTAGAATGTTAACATATTATCAAAGTGTTAATAGTTTATTAATGCTAACAGGTGTTGTTTCATGGAGGTCTTTGGGAAACTCCCCCATATCTTTGGACATAGTCTTTATTAGATTCTTTCCCTTTTTTTAAAAAAGACAATGGTCTTGCTTTCAAGCCTCAGTCTATCATGTTCAATTTTGCACCTTAAAATTAAGAACAATCATATATACAGCGCTCTGTACACACCATCAGTTAATAATAGAAATTTTGAAAATCCACAAGCAGACTGCAGGAATCTGACCATTGTGGGATGTATAATCAGTCGTACCAACAGGCTAAAAAACAGTTTTTGTCTGTGGGCTGTTAGGCTGCTGAACGGAAAATAATATAGTGCAACTGACTTTCGGGGTTGGTGTGTTGTGCGACAAGCACACAGAGTGCAATGAAATTGAGTGTTTGTGGAGGGGCTCGGTTAATTTCATTGTACACAGGTTTTACATTGACAATAAAGGTATTATTATTATTATTATTATTATTATTATTATTATTATTATTATTATTATTATTAAACATATGCTACTTTGACCTGGAGCAAGACTGCATCCTCCCCCTCCTCCACTTTCATTCAGTTTCTGCCACATGTATTTTCACAATAATCAAGTCCCCCCCCCACTCTGCAACAAAATGAGCATGAGTATATATAATATATATTAACAGGTGTTCCTATCAAAACGTTCCCCAAAATGAATATTTAAAAATTCCTCACGTTGCTTCAAAATATATAAATATCACTTGGAATAGAAACCTGTAATCTTAAAATGTAAAACCTGAAGAGCATGGGGTTGGGTGGGGGGAACTGGTCAGACGCTTTTCTTCAGGAGACAACTCTAACCATGAGACACCATAACCAGTATGCGAACTGCTTTCCTTTTCACCCATTATATTTTATGAAAGCCTTTTCAGAATGCAACACAATAATGAACAAACTAATCTAAATGAAAACAAAAACAGAAAAAAAAAACCAAAATGCAAAGTCCGCTCTCGAAGGTAGATCTTAACCCTTGTCTCACATAAAAAAGTGTGGATCCTCCCAGTTCCCACCTGGGAGCTTCCGTTTCTTCTCCCAGTTTACCACCACATTCCCAGTTAGTGAAACCGCCTATGGATAAGTGATAGATATGATCAGTTTATCAAGTTGTTAACATGGGGGAGTCTCACTCCTTGCGTTTGCCACAAATTAGAATGAGTGGCAGCAAAGTAAACAAACAAACAACAAAAATTGTCTTTCTTTAATACAACCACTGCCTGTTGGCACTAGCAAGTGCTTGATCAAATTAAACATTTCACTGTGGTGGCAGGGGGAAAGTCAGGGTAGCCTAGATAATATATGTCTCCATCTTTTGTCAAGTGTTTATTTCCCCCCACACCTTCTGTAATGTAGCATAAAACTTGCAAGAATAAAATCCAGGCTATCTCTTCCTCTGCAGGTCCACCTGTGCTGTGCCAACAGGAGGTGATAAATAACAACTAAAGCAGTTTATTTGTGAGGTGCAAATGGTGTCAGAAAACAGGGCCTCCAGTGGCCAGCCTTTATTACCTTACCTCCTCTGCAACCAATACTGTGGGTTGTTGACCAGCTGGCCACACCATAGAGAAAAACAAATTGTAATAGAGATCCCAAAGCCCTATGTCTAAACCTTATCTGAAATTTATTTCATAATCAGAGTTTTCCTCTTAATCTATCAGTACTGAATTGAGATAATCAGAACTGAGCACAGAATTCCAGGCATGAGCAGAGATAGGCATTTGGGTACATGCTGTGCACCCAGGGGCGGGACGATCTGCCCACAGGGGCGGGACATTTTATCCAGGAGGGCTGATCAGCGCAGCGGTGATCTGCCCAGGGGGGAGTTTTGTCACACACACCCTGGGATGACACCAGGGGTAGCCCGCCCCCACCGCACCCCCCTTCCTACGCCCCTGATTCCAGGCAATGTTCCACCCATTGTGAACACAGAGTGCTATCATTAGCGATTCAGCAAATTTCATACGGTACCCAAAATTGAACAGAGCATTCCAAAGGGTTTCTAGCTAGTGAAGATATAGCTTGGTATCATCCAACACAGAGGTGCACAAGAGATCAAATAGATCATTTGGATGTGTCTATCTCATTACAAAAATAAAACAATTCTATCATTTACCAGCACAGTTCCAAGTTTTAATTTTTCGTTGACTGCTGCTTGGCTGTTCTGATTGCAACTCTCTTGAGGATGCAATGAGGCAGAGAGAATTTGTTACTGCAGTCTGCGTGACAAGCATTTGCAACATGTGTATCACCAAAACAGCTGTTCAATTTTTCTTCTTCTATTTTTTTGTTAAATCCCTTTGGTTCTGGGTACTTGGGAAAAGAAAGCAACAAAGTTCTCACGTTTACTTAGTTCTTTCTCAATGACGTCATGAAACGTGGGTAGCAGAACTTCAGCTGCAAAAGAAATTCAGTGGAATATTGTCTGCATACGTGAAGTTTAGAATGTATAAGAAAGAAACACGGGGGGGGGATAATTGCTAAATATGCTTACACAGTTTTGCAGAGTTGTATACGTACATGGAGAGGGGCTGTGCACTGCATTGTGCACACACTGTAAGGGGTGAGTACTCAGGTGGTGAGTAATTCCAGGGGCAGACAGCTTTTTTTTTTGTAATATTTGAAAAATATATACAGGTGGAGCATCTATGGAAGTAAACAGCTTCAACAATCCAGCAGAAAAGCTACTGCCCAACATCAGATCCTCAGAGAGAGTCCACCCCTAAACGTAATTTCCAGAGCTCGAAGTTTGTAGATTGTATATTTTTGTGAATAGAGACTGTTGTTGTAAATTTTATAAAATGATATCATGGTGCATAAATATTTTTATAAATAAGTAAATTCAAGGATAGTAGCTTCTTTCAATCACAGATCTTGTTTACATCATTCTTACATGGGACGAAGTATGTCTTTTGCCAAAATTACCTTCACCATGAAGAGGTGTGTCCAGCTGTTTCCTGGTTGTTCTTTGTCTTCTTTTGTCTTCTAACAATTGATGTGCCTAATGGCTGGGCCTGCTGACCATTAAGGAACATTTGCAGACCCTCCAAGTGTCCCTATTTTCCAGGGATGTCCCTGATTTAGAGAAGCCGTCCCGGTTTCTGATTTGATCCTAGAATGTCCCGCTTTTCCTTAGGATGGCCCTATTTTCATTGGAGAAATGTTGGAGGGTATGGAGTTCTCCAACCCCCAAGCCATCTAAAAGCAGTCCTGTATAAGGAAGTTGTTTAATGTTTAATGTTTTATTATGTTTTTATATATGCTGGAAGCTGCCCAGAGTGACTGGGACAACCCAGTAAGATGTGTGAGGTATAAATAGTAAAATTATCATTATGGAATGGGACGTTGAGAAATGTTGCAGTGGCAGAATGCATGCAAGAGATGCCAGGTTCATTCCCCAGCATCTTCTGTTAAAGAATGTTAGGCATTAAAGCTTTGGAATGGCCTTTGCAGGACAACTACTGTCAGATTGTGTATACTGTGATAGCAGTGGGAAGGGCAAGATGGAGCTTTAGGTTTGATGAGTTATCAGAACCAGTGAAAACCACCTTCTTGGAATGCACAGAGCAAAATGCCAAATGGAACATCATGAACTTATTACTGGACAAAAATTATATTGAATTTAAACCACTTGGAATTAGCTTTTCCATAGCGCCATGTGAGGCAGAAAGTAACAGTCTGACTATTCCTAATATTGCATGAATCAGCCATCAGACTTTGCGAAGGTTGATTACTCTACTATGCAAGATCTTAAAAACCCAGAAAATTAAATTATCTACTGGAAAATAATGCTCTAATAAAGATACCATAATAAAGTCTTCTTTAAAGTTTAGCAAAACTTTCACCTACTGTAGTTCAGTTCTTAAACTTAATCCATCACTGTCCTTAGCATCTAAGTAGGCTGTCAGTGTGATTTAATAAAATAATCACCCATATTGCTGAATCTAGTGTCTTTGTGCTTTAAGATAGCAGTTTCCCAAGGAGACAAGCTGTTAAGCCAATTGCTTTTTTGAAACAAAAACATGTGTGCTCTGTATATGCTTACCAAAATTGCTAATTAATGATGATACTTGGATCCTAATTAATCTGTATTACTCAGCATAGTGCTCATTTTTTCTGAATTGTTTCATTTCTAATTTCTCTCCCTTACTCTTGTCATCCTTTCCATTTTGTTTTAATCTGCACCATTTTTAATATCCTTAGGTGTTATGCTACATATTAAACGTAGGACTGCGCCAAAACTTACCAGTTAACTTTGCAGTTGTATTTGCAGGTGGAGAGGTTGCACCATTTGCCCTGTTTCATTGATCAATTGGTGCTGCATGGAATTGCCCCACTGGAATCCCAACTACCACCTGCCAACCACCACTTGGTTTCTTTTGTGACTGTTTACAGCCATGATGCTCACATGATAGACAAAGGTAAACACAATCCTTTCAAGGGCAACAAAGAGAAATAACTTCTCACAGTGCAAACTATTCAATGGGTGCTTAGGGGACTCCCATGAAAAACCCATACACATCCCCCTGGACAAATGTCCTGAAAAATGAGGTGCCAGTATTCAGGTAGGAAGAAATTCCACAAGAAAACCTTAGAATTTAAGACATTTGTTTTGGCATGTTTCTGAAAGCTGTGGTCTGGGTGACAAGGAACTGATGGATTGTGCCTCAGTGACTAATTTTGTGGGTTATCATAGGCAGATGTTCCAGTGTATACATCCTCCTTCCTTCAGATCAGACTTCTCCTAGAAAAAAATGCCAATCTCATTGTTACTGTCATTTGGAACTAATTAGAAAAATACCATGTAATAATGATTCTGGCTTTGTTTTGATTCAGGCTGTTTATTAATGATGCATGCGAGCAAACACCTGCCTGTTTCTCAACCTTTTCTCCTCCCCAATTTGCTACTTATTTTTGCTTGACGTTGCTCACATGTCCCCATTTTATCCTCTTTTTAAAGCTCATTACCTTGGCTTCCACAACACCGCCCTATTCAAATGATGCCTCTTGGAAGCTGGGTTGGTTAACTCCATCAATGCTTTTTTATCAATGCTCCCATGATGCTTTGGGGAATTGACGTGCCATCTGGTGGTACGTAAAGTGGGAGATGGTGACAAGCACATCTAGTTACAGTGAGGCCAAACATAGGCTGTGTACAGACACATTCAAAGCATGTCTTTTACCTCAAATAATTCCAGGCACTGTTGTTGGTCAAGGGTTTCTGGGAATTGTAGCTCCGTGAGGGGTAAACTATGGTTGCCTTGATTGGGGGGGGGGAGAGATTGGGTTTTAAAGATGTTGTGTTCACACAATCATAGTACAGACAACAAAGCCAGCCACAAAAAAGTCACAGTTCTATACTTAGAGGAAAAACAAGGTGAGCCAGTTTTTCCTCAGGAAATATTCAGAGCTCCTGTACTGCTGAAGGTTTCTCCTAGTAGTCCCCAAACCTCAAGTCTCTCTCTGTGGAGACTGCAGGAAGCCAACTACATAAGATGCAGCCACAAGTTTGAATCCAGAGGAAGTCGCTCACATTTTAATCTCATTGAAATAAATGGGAGCTAAATTAAACATGACTTGCTGGTCCCATTGATCCTTGGATCCATTTGTATACTTGATCTTTATCCATCTTGGTTGTTAAAATCAACTCAGGTTTAAATACCTTTTTCCTGTGGTATTGAAGGTTGTGGCATGACCCCTATTGTGGTGGGTAAATGTTGCATCCTTATGATTTCAACAACCATCATCTGGTATCCCCTTTGTGGTCAAGGTGTGTGAGCAATGAAACTCCAGAAGATTCTGGATTAAAAAAAAAGATTCTGGATAAAAATCCGTGCAACCTTGAAATTATCTGAAAATTTCCCTAAATGAGACTTGCTATCTCCAGATTCAATCCTTCATCTTTTGCCTAAATTACATTTGAATTACAAAATGTATAGGCATATATATGTACAAATAGTATAGGCATATATGGGTGAAATCCATCTGTTTTTGTACAATATTCTCAACCCTGCAGTTTATTTGGGACATTTATCCACAAAAATCAATATGTATTGGGAGCAGAAAATCACAGCTGTTCGTAGCATCCCTAGCATATGCACTGCCTATGTTTACACATATACACACAGATAGAAACTAAAAATATGTATATGTCTTGGGGATACAAAGTAAACTAAATGCTTTGTTTATTTCTTCAGTGGAAGTGGTGAACAGTTTCTTTCTACTTTTTTTTTAATGGATATCTGTAATAGTAAGCTGATAACATGCCCCTCTGAAACCCCTCCATTCTATGCCAGAGTAGATCTACACACACACACACACACACACACACACACACACACACACACTTGCCTGTTTCTAAGGCGCTGCAGGATGGAGCATTATAAGCCTGAATGAATTGAATGAAGATCCTATTCAAATGGTAGAGAAGAAGATGGACAATCTGGGATGTGTGCAGAGGATGGTGACCAATATGATAAATGGTCTGGAAACCAAGCCTTATGAGGAACGGTTGAAGGAATTGGGTATGTTTAGCATGGAAAGGAGGAGACGGGGAGGAGATCGGATAGCCATCTTTCAATATTTAAAGGACTGTCACATGAAGGATTGAGCAAGCTTGTTTTGTCCTGCTCTGGAGGCTAGGACTCAAATCAATGAATTCAAGTTAAATAAAGGAGATTTCAACTAAACATCAGGAAAAACCTTCTGACAACTGTTCAACAGTGGAATGGATTCCCACAAGAGATGGTAGACCCTCATTCATTGGAGGATTTTAGGCAGAGAAGAAGAAGAAGAAGAGGAGGAGGAGGAGGAGGAGGAGGAGGAGGAGGAGGAGGAGGAGGAGGAGTTTGGATTTGATATCCCGCTTTATTGAGACCCTAAGGAGTCTCAAAGCGGCTAACCATCTCCTTTCCCTTCCTTCCCCACAACAAACATTCTGTGAGGTGAGTGAGGCTGAGAGACTTCAGAGAAGTGCGACTAGCCCAAGGTCACCCAGCAGCTGCATGTGGAGGAGAGGAGACGCGAACCCGGTTCACCAGATTACGAGTCTACCGCTCATTACCACTACACCACACTGGCTCTGGACATCTGCCATGTATGATCTAGTTGAGTGCATGAGGTTAGACTAAATGAGTTGGGGTCCATTCCAGCTCTACAATACTATGATTCAGCCCTTATAATGTAGTTCATGATGCAGGCAGAGTCCCACAATCGGCACTGTTGAATCACATAACCTTTCATGAAAAATTGGGGATTTCAGACCTTTGCAAAAAGGACCATCTTAGTGCAGTATCTCCATCCTGTAAATTGTGAGCATGGTAGAAAGGTACACAGGAAGCTGCGTTACTGAGTCAGATCATTAGTCCTTCTTGCTCAGTATCTACAGTGCCTGTCAGTGACCCTACTGAGCTAGGGCTCTTCCTTCCTAAAGTATGCAGACACATTCTTCTATTGGAACAAGATCTTTGGTTAAGAACTTGAATATCCCTACCACTGGTTTGTTTTCCAATGCACAAAATGTAGCAGTTCTTCAGTACTTGAATAGACTTCAACTCTACTTGAACCAGACAGTATTTTCAGAGATAGTTAGAAACAGTTCCTTTTGTTTTCCTATCTGTCTGTCTGTCTGTCAAATCTAGCTCCATCTGTGATCAGGTCTCACAAAGATCCCCACTACAGATGTCTAAAATATCCATTGCAAGTGTCTAAAATATTTCTGACATGACAGGATATGACAGACACATTATGATTTAATTCCACGATCAATATGCTTTTCAAATATGTATCAATCTCGTTATTTGCAGGGATTAAAAAGTCATTCATAAAAGTGGTTTATGTTCAAGTGGTTTATACAGAATTTTCCCCTCCCTAATTAAGTCATTTTCATTCCCTCATGACACAATCTTCATAGCTGATTGAACACAGAGGCTGAATAAGCATAATCTTTTCTAATAATTTCAGTATGTTCTGTTAAGTGTCAGAGTCAGCGTTAGCGATGATTAAGTTAAGCTAACTCTGACTCATCTTGTAAAAGGAATATTGTAGCCGGTGTTGCACAGGAATTAATTACTGGGAGATGTATAGCATTACACATTGACATTTTAAATGATGCATTTGTTCTCCATTAAGGGCCAGAGGTAGCATGTTAATTCCTTCAATCCAGGGTCAAGATGGGTCAGCAAAGGTTGAGGATATATAGCAATGCAAATTTTGGCACTCTGAATAATCATTCTTGTGTCAGTAGGTTCTGCCAAGAGAGCAATGACAGTAGATTAAGTGATTCTTGAACAAAATGATGTCATATTAACATCTTTGGGGTAAAGAGGCTAAACTATTCTTCATAGGCCATAATGATTTTCCTCTCTTCTTCATTCTGCATACTGGCTCTTTTTACCAGTTCCAGAACTGTGTTTGGAGCTTTGAATGAGTCTACTGTGGTCTAGGTAAAGGTAAAGGGACCCCTGACCATTAGGTCCAGCCGTGACCGACTCTGGGGTTGCGGCGCTCATCTCGCATTATTGGCCGAGGGAACCAGCGTACAGCTTCTGGGTCATGTGGCCAGCATGACAAAGCCACTTCTGGCGAACCAGAGCAGCACACGGAAACGCCGTTTACCTTCCCGCCGGAGCGGTACCTATTTATCTACTTGCACTTTGACATGCTTTCGAACTGCTAGGTTGGCAGGAGCAGGGACCGAGCAACGGGAGTTCACCCCGTCACGGGGATTCAAACCGCCGACCTTCTGATCGGCAAGCCCAAGAGGCTCAGTGGTTTAACCCACGGCGCCACCCGCATCCCTACTGTGGTCTACTGGAGCTCTATAAACCTCTATCCACCAATGAACCAATTGGTCTCTTTGAGTAGTGTCCAGACTTGGTTCCCAGGAACCCTGGAGTTTCTCAGAAAATTGCAAAGGGTTCTACTGCATGAATGTTGCCATGAGCCCAGCAGTCTTGTATGGCTTTGAGGCAGCTGTGTGGGGTGGCTGCCATAAAATATGAACTGGGCCAGAGTTGTAGCAACACTGGGAATCTAGGACTGGGCAGCATTCATTTTCCCATATGAAGAGTCAGTCCCATTTCTGACCCGGCTCTGTCCTCTCCAGATCCACACAAGCAGAGCTGAAGCTCCAGACCTAAGCAAAGCAACATCATGCATGCTTGTGTCATTAATTAAAGGTGTTGCTATGTTTTTAAATCAAATCCATTGTCTTATGCAAATGGTCATCCAGTACACAAATGAGAACTTGTGGAGGGGAATGCTGGGAATCACAATGAATGGCTCCACCCCAACCTGTGCATGTTCAAGAGCTACTTTTTGTATAGGGTTCAGATTCATACACACAGCCTACCTGTTTCTGGGAAATATGAAGGAGGATAATACTGTACATAGGAAGCCTATGTGTACTGATGACCTTGAATACATGAACATCAGTGGTTGAGCCAGTGGTCCCGATATATATCTGCCCATTTCAGTTTCCTTCAATTTCTCATTTATCCAATCTTAAGGTCAGTTTGTCACATTCAGTTCAGTTTGCTTTTTTAAAAAGTCTTTATGAAAATTCACGAGCATTTTTGTGTGCATTTCTGTCAGTTTACATATTTTGGCAAGCTATTTCTCCTCCTAAAATTTACCAATCCTTTGTAAACATTATGAGTTGGAAAACTGCATTACAAAATTCTGAAATGTAAAAATTCTGAAAGAATGCTGTGTTTCGGTTTACATATTGTTTTGAGGGCCTTCTCGGTAGTGAAGCTCGCCCTGTGGAATGCCCTCCCATCAGATGTCAAAGAAATAAACAACTATCTGACCTTTAGAAGACATCTGAAGGCAGCCCTGTTTAGGGAAGTTTTTAATGACTGATGTTTTAATGTATTTTTAATCTTTCCTTGGAGGCCGCCCAGAGTGGCTGGGTAAACCCAGCCAGATGGGCGGGGTATAAATTATAAATTATTATTATATTATTATTGTTGAGATGTGTGCATTATAATAGTTTTGCATTAAGGTGCAAGCCAAACTGAAATTTTATTCCAGCCCTAGCCTGATTCCAATACCTACATAATTCAGGTCTACATTGGATTACCATCTACAAAGCTGGTGTGTGTGTGTGTGTGTGTGTGTGTGTGTGTGTGTGTTTTAAATGACAGCCATATTTCCTCACAGATTGAGTGCCGTGATACACATCCAAAATCAAAATCAAAGGGATCATAATATTAATACTTAACATTTATTTCATTTATGGACTTCTCTTTCTTCTCAGACAGGGCTGGCACCAATTCACATCAATTATTGGCTCCATCTTACATATTTGCCAAGTGAGAATTACTGTCTCACTGTTTTGTTTCATTGCATGTATTTTGCCTACACCAGCCACAGTGTTTTAATGCATCTTCTGTATTTAATTTTAATATAACCTGCTCTGGGATTGCTTCATCAATGAAGAGCAGGTAAAGGAAACTTCCAAATTCTCAGATTACTTCACATGCATTATCTCTTTGTGACCTTACAATTACCATGTATGGCAAGGACAGCCAACATGGTGCTCTCTGGATATTGTTAGACTACATATCCCATTATCCCTGACCTTTGGCCATTCAGGCACTGGCTTATGGGAGTTGTAGTCTGCCACCACATAGAGGGAACCATTTCGGCAGCCATCAATGTAAGAATTGTCATTATTATTACCTCCCATATTGCAGATGGTGGCCTAAGGCAAGGAGAGAGTGGATTTGCTAAGGTGAGTTCATGATAGAGGCAAAATTCAAACTGGGCACTTCCTTATGTGTAGCTCAGCCCCTTAGCTACTCCACCAAATGATATGCAGCTTTAATAAAGTATAATATCCATTATATATATACATATATATACTTACGAGCGATTCGACTTATGTGTTTTTCAACTTACGAATGGAAGTCTTTAATAGGATTTTTTTGACTTACGAATTTTCGACTTACGATTTTTTTTCGCTCAATGCATTCCTATGGGGATTTGACTTACGAATTTTTTCGACTTACGAAAATTGCGGCGGAACGCATTATCATCGTAAGTCGAGGTCCCACTGTATATTAAAGGGAAGATTAGAAATATTTATTCATAGACTAGGTAAAGGTAAAGGGACCCCTGACCATTAGGTCCAGTTGTGACCGACTCTGGGGTTGCAGCGCTCATCTCACATTATTGGCCGAGGGAGCCGGCGTACAGCTTCCAGGTCATGTGGCCAGCATGACTAAGCCACTTCTGGTGAACCAGAGCAGCGCACAGAAACACTGTTTACCTATTTATCTACTTGCACTTTGATGTGCTTTCGAACTGCTAGGTTGGCAGGAGCAGGGACCGAGCAACGGGAGCTCACCCCGTCGCGGGGATTCGAACCGCCAACCTTCTGATCGGCAAGCCCTAGGCTCCGTGGTTTAACCCACAGCACCACCCACGTCCCATATTCATAGACTACTCCTGCCTAATGCCACAAAGATGTTAGATACCCCAATAAGTTAGAGGGAAACATATCCTCTTTCCCAAAGTTCCTGTCATTTCTCTTTCCCAGAGATTGTATGAATGCATCTATTATTGCAATACTTTTTATTTTTTTTATTTACAGGCTCCAGGGAGAAAAATGGAAATTACTCCAAGGAAGAAAGGGTCTCCCAAGCCTTTGCTGCTACATAATCACATGGCTTCACAGAGCTGCTTTACAAAATTTTAAATTCTTTGAACTACCCAGAATAAAATTACTAGTTATTGTTGTCCTTCAGTGGGGCTTCTAGGTTAGAAACAGCCTAACAGAGGAAAGAGGAGTATCCCAGCATAAAATGTATGCCTCTCTGCCTGCAGTACACTGTGTGGTTTTCCTTTCTTCCTAGGGCTTAACTACATATTACATGCAAATGCGCGTTTCAAAAGGAGTTTGGTGGTTTTATGTTTTGCGTTTATTTTTTTTGCAGAAAAAAAAGCAGCTTTGGGAAGAGGGAAGCAATGGAAAGGAAACTGGCTCATTAACCCCTTCTCTGCCTACTGCTTCTTCCCTCTTCCTGGCCATTTTCCCCAATGCGTGCTTGGCGTGCCAGAGAATGTCATTTCCAGTCTGTTCCAAGGCTGTCTTTTGATACAATGGAACTACATTTCCCAGAATGCCAAGCATACCAGGGAACATATTCCCCACCATTCAGGTATTGACCTCCTTGGGGATGTATAGGTTACATCTGGGCCTATCACCAGTTTTCATCCACAGCAGAAAGTGTCCAGCCCAAGGAAGGCCAAGGATCTTTACCTGGTCTATTTTGAAACCTTATGGGATCTAGTAAGTCTGTGAACCCAGAACCCCAAATGTGGTAACAAAAGCTAATAATTGGGTTCTTCTGAGCAACTTGTCACTTGAGTCAAGCCTACTGAGCTGATTATCGTAACTATTTGCCTGCCCACCATTGCATGCTTCTAGACTATTTTCCCTGACAGCTAGTAAACACTCAACATTTAATGTGAAGGAACTTGCTGAAAGCACCTGATTTGTCTTAGGATTCACTGGAAAGTATCAGGATTTTTGGATGTTTACTTCAGAAATCTGAAGAGTTCCCAGTAAATGTCAGCATTCACAGAGTTGGTAGTATTAGCCAAAACATTAAGAAAAATCTTTTAAACGTTGGTTAACTTTATATTGATTCAAAAATGGAAAAAAGGAACATCAACAATGAAAAAGATGACATTATTTCAGTGCTTCCAGCTAGTTTTCATTTAAAGCATTTTTCCCTAGACACAGTCTGCAGATGCTGACTTGATGTAACAACAATAAACAGGCTTTTCTCATTCCCATTATTCAAAGCTCTGCATTTGTATATAATAATCTTTCTTGGAGTTTCACTTACTTGTGTTTCCAGACAGCAGTTCAATCAAACAAAACAAAACACTATCAAAAATCTATTTCAGGTTGCTTTTCTATTCCACCACACATATACCAGTACCTGAAGAACACAACTTTTACTCGTCTCAGCATGATAGCACAATCATGCTTTCAACACACTTCTGATGATATATTGAAATCAAAAGATGGTCTCTTTCTCAAGATTCTAATGGATCGCTTATATTTTTTAAAAAGAAACTCAGCAAGGTTTTATTGTAACAATATAAAACTAACTGTTGTCATTGTTTCCCTCCCCCTCTAAGAGTAGAGGGGGAAGTTGGTGGCTGTACACAGCTTGCAGGGATACTCTCCATCCCCATTCCCTTGGTGAGATTTCATTTCTTACGTGTCAAATTCAGAACTCTCTTCCACCACCAAATCATGAAATTTGGCTTTCATGAACTGTTATGCTGCTTTTATTTTTGCACATTATCTGCTCTCAATTTTGAAAATGTGAGTTTTGTTTGGGGGTGGGGGTTGATGGATGTTAATCATACAGTGGTACCTCGACTTACGAAGGTAATGCGTTCCGACGCGATTTTCGTAAGTCGAAAACATTCGTAAGTCGAATCCCCATAGGAATGCATTGAGCGAAAAAAATTCGTAACTCGAAAAAATCCTATTCAAAAATTCGTAAGTCGAAAAAATCCTATTAAAGCGGCCGCAACTTCCTTTCGGAAGTCGAAAAATTCGGTTGCGGCGGCCATTTTTTTTCTTCCGGAAGTCATTCGTAACTCGAAAAATACGTAAGTCGAGTTGCTCGTAAGTCGAGGTGCCACTGTACTGATTTCTATCCTGTTGGTAGGGGAAATTGGTTATTGTCTTCATGGCTTGCATATGCAATAAAAAGGAGCCACAGTAGGGCTCCTCCTGTCAGTGGCATACCGAGCCACTTGGCTGCCGGGAGCAGCAAGCCAAGCAGCACCCCCCGGGGGTGGGGTGTCGCTCTGTAGCGTATGCATCATGATGTCACGATGCATGTGTTACGGAGCGCAGTCCGCCCAGGCTGCTGCGGACATGCGCAGTCCGCCCGGACTCCCAAGCCGCCACCCGGCACCCCTTTCGTGTGGCGGCTGCTCGCACGGAAGGGTTTCCGGGTGGCGGCTTGGGAGTCACACTCGCGGGGTGGTGGTGGTGCAGAGTGTCACCCCCCAGGCTGGAACCAGGGGCGCAGCACCCCCATCACCCCACCCTTCCTACGCCACTGCCTCCTGTGTTTGTTCCCATGTTACATTCAATTTGTTAGTTAGCTTTGCTACTAGAGTGGTTTCCCATACAGTGTGGTACCAGTGGTCCTGTTCACTCCTGATAGATCCCTCCAGTGTGCAGTTATGACACTCATAGCAGCTGAGAATAAGCTTCTGAGTTCTTTGCCATGTGAGTGTACATTATTGTCTTGGAAGGTAATTAGAAGGGCTGTTCTGGAGTTGCTTCTATTACCTGTTTTGCTATTTTGCAGATTTCTTGCAAGACTAATATCCAAAAGTATTGAATTTTAGCTCCTATTTTTTGTAATTTTGATTAGGGTTGTTGTTGTTGTTTTTTTTGCTGTTGTTAGTCTCTACTTTTTATTTTGCATTAATTTGTAAAAACCTTTATATAAACTGGGGAAAAGTTTTCAGCAGAGCACTTCATTTTGCATGGAAAGATAACCATGTGATGTTGTCAGGCTTTGGAGAATCAGATCCCTCCCCTGCCGGCAGCAACAAAGCAGATAAAAAGAAGAAGAGATCTTATCAATTAGTTTATTCAATAATCACAACGAGAGGCAAAGGAATGTGGTCTCTCTCTAGAAATGGCATTGCTCTAAGTAAAGCCGAACCCCCCTACGTCTCTCTTATCATATGTCATCCCTGTGCTGGCTGAGCTGGGCTTTCTGTCTCTGAGCTTTCTGTTCGGCTAAACTCACTGCACAAGTAGTCATGGGGCAGTGGTGCTCAGGAATGCTCTCCAGACACTGAGTCTGTCATCTGTCTCTTCCCTGGTGTTTCTTCTTCATGCTGTTCCTCTTCCAATATTTCCCAGCTTTTCCTCTCTGCAATCTCTGAACTATGACCTTCTGCAAACCACTGTTCTAAATCTATATTGCCCTCCTCTTCTCGGGAAGGTTCAGGAGAAGGGGGCGGTGGCCCCCACCATTCCTCCTAGTATAGGCCCTGACAAATGTGGTCCTTAGTCAGCACCTGTGTAATCTTTCCATTGTGTTGTATATTGTTTGCACACTACCACATGCTAGCACAGCCTCCCACTCAACCCTAGACTGCTGGTGTGTTGATGCTGCATGGAGGAAGGGACACAGGTTAAAACATCTTTAAATGAGATACTGGGCCACATAAACCCCTGCAGGTGTGTGTGTGTGTGTGTGTGTGTGTGTGTGTGTTTGCTAACATTTCATATAAATCACCCCTATTTTTGGCAGAAGAAGACAATGGCAAAACAGAAGCACTTTTTCTGTTCCCAGTTTTGAGCTAACAAGACTCATACATTCTGCATGAAGAGATTGCTAGTTTTCTATTATTATTTTTCAAATCTAATTCGACATTCAGGAGTGGGATGGGGGGAACATGTTGCTCAGGAATATCACTTCCTGACAACTGACCAAAATATAGCTCTAGTCATCCAGATTGTGCTCTGAAAAGGCTATTGTACTTGTTTCCTGACATTTCCAAAGTTCATGAGATCCTGAGCAATGATGAAAGGTTATCGCTAGAGTATACCGGCAATGACAATTTCACCAGTTTTCTCAAGTTAGCCCAGCTTCTCTATTAAAAATAATGCCTGCCTCATTCTCCAATTGTGTCCTCTGTTCTTCAGATTTAATTCTTCCTGGGTTGTTTTGTGTGTGTGTGTGTTTGTGTGTGTGTGTGTGTGTGTGTTGCTTTTTTGCTTTTTCTCACCAAGGAACCCTGTAGACATTATTTTTGTATTATTGAGCATTCATTGTGATTTGTGCTCCTGATGTTATCAGGCACAATCATGCTTCCAATGCCATTTGTACCTGCAAAAGTTTTGAGATGCTCATATTGGCATTTTGTTTACCATAGGCACATTAGTAACATGAATGGATGTGTATTGTAAAGTTGACAGTTTTAGCATTTTTTGTCTACTAAATACAAGTATTTAGAAGTATTAAGCTTCTAAATTAGATCACCCACTACCGGTAGGAAGTCAGGAAAATTTTCTAATGCAAATTTAGGAATGAAAATTCAAGATTCCCAGATGCAAATTACTCCATGCAAAATTTGCATAGGGGGAAAAATCCAGAACATTCTCCAGTTCAAAAGTTTCTGGAAAACTCACATCACTGATATTAATTGTTTTTATTGCTGAATCATATGGCATTTATATGAACTTTTAGTCATATGGCATTTATAGGCTTCTTCTTATTTTTCCTTTTATGATATAGTTCTTATATTTTTCACAAGAATTCATAACAGTTCTTTTGTGTGTCCATCATGAGGGGCAAGGAAATATGATGCAGCTCATTTCCTGCAGAAAGAATTTCAATGACCTACTTCAGAAGGCTTGAGGCTATGTACCACCAGATCATAATGAGAGGCTTGCTTGGCCTAGGGCAAAGAGGAACTTCCCATGATAAATTTTGCTGGTCTAATTTCCTTTTATGCCAAAGATGTTTTGCCTGGAGAGAACTCTCCCCACCCGCCTCAAATTTACTTCAATATTTGCTTTTCAGACAACCTTGTGAGGCAACCTTTGCCAATGGCAGTTACAAATTGCAGAGCCAACTTTTGTCAAAAGCAGCCAGGAGCTGTGGCAATGAGTTGCCAACATAATTGCTGAAATAATTCATTACAAAGTCTTCAAGAATCAGCAATTAGTTTCCCGATTCCGAATGTATGTAGAACTGCAAGAAGCCTTACACTAACCTAGCTGTGAGACCCAGGTAGAAACTACACACATATTTAAAAAATGCTGTGGAAATGTGTTTTTCTTTTTTAAAACGTTTTGAAAAATACTTTGAATTTTGCATAGCTCACTGCCGCCATCTAGTGTCATATTTGTATATTGTACTTTACAACACATTTAAAACGTTTTATTTGCAGCTGTATAGCTGAGTCCCCTGTGTGGTGTAGTGGTGAGATT
Organism: Darevskia mixta; assembly: GCA_034641385.1. NCBI lineage: Eukaryota > Metazoa > Chordata > Lepidosauria > Squamata > Lacertidae > Darevskia > Darevskia mixta. The sequence continues at coordinate 13,108,156 of JAWWNH010000042.1, read as the reverse complement.
GCTGGATTGCGGATTCCCTGGTTCCAATCTTTCCCCACATATGAAGCTTGCCTGAAGATTCACCATATCTCAACCTCACCTATTTCACAGTGCACACATAATCTGCAGGAAAATCCAAGGTAAGCCACCTTGAGGGCAATGGTGACCTACACGTGAGAAATAATATACAACCACAGGAGCTTAGAGTTGCAAGTGATATTCAAAGTAATTTGGGTGTTCTACTACAGGCACTACTGGGACGCAGGTTGCACTGTGGTCTAAACCACTGAGCCTAGGGCTTGCCAATTTGAAGGTCGCCGGTTCGAATCCCCACGATGGGGTGAGCTCCTGTTGCTCAGTCCCATCTCCTGCCAACCTAGCAGTTCAAAAGCATGTCAAAGTGCAAGTAGATAAATAGGTACCGCTCCGGCGGGAAGGTAAACGGCGTTTCTGTGCGCTGCTCTGGTTTTGCCGGAAGCGGCTTAGTCATGCTGGGCACATGATCCGGAAAAACTGTCTGCGGACAAACATCAGCTCCCTCGGCCAGTAAAGCGAGATGAGCACCACAACCCCAGAGTCGTTCACAATTGGACTTAACTGTCAGGGGTCCTTTACCTTTATACTACAGGCAAATCACCAAAAGAATTTAGATATGACCAGATAAATTTCTGTTTCACATATCCCTGTCAGGAGTAGCCAAAATGTTACTCTCCAGAAGATGCTGAAGTATAACTTTAAGTAGGCCTACCCAGCATGATCAATGGCTAGGAATGATGGGAGTTTTAGTCCATCAAAATCTGGATTGCCATTACATTGGCTACCTCTCCACTCAATTGTCACCAGGCTTTGTCTAAAGCAACTTTAGGAGATTATTACTCAGAAAGATGTGAGGTATTATAAGAGAAGCAAAAAATATGTGTGTGTAGATGTGACAATTTCTCAGGTGGTCTTGGATATCCCTACACAAGACATCACAGTATCCTTTCCCAAATTAGAAATGATCAGAAATAAATTACTTCTCTTTTGTTTAGATCAGAGGACACAACTGCCATCCCCTTCTCAACCGTCCATTATGAAAACCCGCTATCAGTGACTTTAATACATCTCAGTTTTAATATAAAGCATTTCAAGAAATAATACATCACACAGCTCCAATCATAGACTGGACATTTCCTTACATTGTTAAGATATTTGCATTGGATCCTTCTGCTAGAATTCTAAAACCCCATGCCAATCAATATGAATTTTGGCCTCAGTTTATGAAGCTGCCCTTTTTGTGTGTGTGTGTGTGTATGTATGTGGAGGGAGGAGATCATGAATATCAAAGGAGCCTGGTCTTAAAAGCAGAGCAGTTATGTTTGATTGAATAGCTCTAGTCACAAAGTGAAGCATGCTCCTTTCATCGTCCCCAGAGTGATGTAAGATGTTTTACTATTCCCTTCTGGGCCCACTGCCCCCGCCCCCCATTTCCAGGTCCCTGCTGTTTTGCAGTAAGCATTTTCGTTACTATAATATATATTTTTATTTGAAATATGCCCATTCATAAATCGGAACAGCTGTGCTCCAGGGAGTTGCTTCCAAAGGAGAGAGACTGCACATGGGCTCAGTGCTGGAAATAGGCAAAGCCAGAAAGAGGAAGAAGGCCAAACTCAACGTGACTGTGGCAAAATCTGGTATAGAGGCCGTGTGAGGGAGGGTGACCACAGGGATTGGAAACCAGAAGCCCAGGGGCCAAATGTGACCATAAATTCCTCTCTACTAGCCCTTGGGGTTCTTTTTCCAGGTCATGCTTCTTCCACAACCCACAATAGCCCTGTTCCACACTCTTTTGAATGCCTGGAATCTGCCATTGAACTATGTTGATGCCTCTTGGCGTGTGTGTGTGTGTGTGTGTGTGTGTGTGTGTGTGTGTGTAAAAACCTCTGGTTTGGGGATAGTTGGAAGGTAGCCTCCTATAGCAAGAAAAGATCTACATCTATTGCTCTGCTCACTTTTGCCTCTAATCCACTACTGGTATACACACACACAGAGAGAAGGTTGTCCACAAAGGAGATTGATTGATGGATGCTTTTCAGCTTTATACATTTCGATAATTTTACAATCATTTTAACATTTCAAAACTTGACTTCCTTCCCCCTTATTCTGCGGTTCCTTAAATTTATTTTTAATATCTTCCGCATATCCAAATTAACTCAATTTGCTCATTTAGTCATCTACTCTTATCAAACTGCAGGTTCTTACAATAATCCTGCCAATGTTCTTATCTGTTTACAATTTATCTGTAAATATTCAATAAACCATTTCCATTCTACCCTGTTTCCCCCTTTTTAATACGTAGTCATAAAGTAAGCCATGGCAGGTTTTTTTTACCTTTGTGAGAAGTAAGATGTACCCCAAAAGTAAGCCGTGGTGCCGCCATTGTTCCCGTCGCCTCCTCAGCCCCTCCTGCGTGCGCAGGGAGCCAGCAAACCAGTGAGAGGCATGGGGGGAAAACGTGCCTCTTGCGGAGTTCTGTCCCGCCTGCTTAGCGTGCAGGGAGAGGTGCGGGGGGGGGGGAGACGCCTCTTCCTGCCCCGCCTGTTCCCCGTGCGCAGGGAGCCAGCGAACCAGCGAGAGGCGCGGGGGGGGGAACGCGCCTCTTGTGGAGTTCTGCCGCGCCTGCTCAGCGCGCAGCGGGAGGCTGTACTGTACCATACTGACGTAATACAAATAAGCCACCCCCCTGAAAATAAGCCACCCTGTGTTTTTTTGAGGAAAAAAAAATATAAGACAGTGTCTTAAAAAGGGGGAAAGACGGTATTATTTAAAAAAGTTAGTTATCTTGCATATTCCATAAGTTTTCGTATCTATTCTTCCTTAGCTCGGACTTTTGCTTCTTTCCATTTTGGAGCGAGTAACATTCTTGTTGCTGGTTTTTTGCTGGGACAATTAGAATAAGATCCACTATTTGATTATTGATTGAAAACCTAAAATGTATTTTATATAACTGACCTTTTATTTTTTATTTTTTGTATATTGTGTTGTTGTTTTATTGCTATGGCCGATGGCTGACGCAAATAAACATTCATTCATTCATTCTTGCCGCTGTAGTAGCATACATGAATAAGTTTCTATACAGTTTTGGTAGTTCTGTCCCTATAATTCCCAAAAGAAAAGCTTCTGGGATATATATATATATTTACAAACGTTATTTTAAACATACTTTTCAATACATTATATATCATTTCCCAGTAACCTTTTAACAAGACCACCACATATGATAAAAAGAACCTTCGTTCTCTTTACATTTCCAACACTTAATTGATTTAGATTTATACATTTTTTGTCAATTTACTGCCCAAGGACCAACTCCACCCACAAAGGAGTTGGCCTTGGGCAGAAGTAGTCCCCTACTCCTTAAGTAGGAGAAGGTCTCAACTGATCCCATTTCCCAAAGGCAACACCACTACCAATTCTAAGGGTGTTTATATATATATATATATATATATATATATATATATATATATATATACAAAGCACAAAAAAGCCTTTAAAACTAGTCTCTTGAGGGGTGCCATCTCATGCCCAGCTGAAACTTAAGGACAAAACAGAGGGATGGTGAGAGTGGTAGATTTCTGCCAACTCATCTCGAACCCTTTCCCGGCTACTTTTTATTTATTTTTACTTTTTATTTACTTCTTATTTTTACTTTTTATTTATTCTTTATTTTTACTTTTTATTTATTCTTTATTTTTACTTTTTATTTATTCTTTATTCTTTATTTTTACTTTTTATTTACTTTTTATTTTTACTTTTAAAGTGGAATTTACTGGCAGCTACGTCCCATAGCACCAAGAAGAACGGAATAATAATAAAAAAATAGCTTGTACATACTGGGAGGCTGGAAAATGATGAAATCGTGCCAGCAAGACAGCAGATAGAAGCAACTCCTGAATGAATTTTATATCGGAAATGGAACTCCACTGTAAGCTGTCACCATATTTTCTGGTTATTTGATTTAATGCTTCGCAGCAGCAGCCAAACAAAAGATTTTGTTGATACTAAACTGTAAAAAGATGAACAATCCCCCTGAACCACCTTGAAAGCTAGAATCTGTTCTTCACTCTTGACCTTTATTTAAACTGAAAGAAATCTTGTTATGGCAGTACTTAATCGCAGTCGCTCGCTGCAGCGACTTGCATCATATCATTACGTTAACCTTGGCAGAAACATATTAGGCATTAGACTATTAAGACCTTGCTAATCATTTGGCCACATCTGTACTTTTCAAATTACTCTGAGGGGTACTATATACACTGTGCATAACAACGACCGTCTTCTTTCTAGTGAGATAGCAGAACTAAAAAGCCTCTCATATCCTAATTAGAGGGGGGGGGCTAACAATTAAGCCATGCTTTGCACAGAGCAGATGGGGATAAGACTATCTGCTCAATTGTCTTGTCTAGGTGTATAATCAAAATTCCACCTTAAAGTAAATTTGGAGATTTGGCATCAGTTGGAAAACCAAGTCAAGTATCAGTTTATTGTGAGGACCATGCCTTTACACAAATATCTGCACAACAATATTAAAATTCATTACATACTCTCCCCGCAAGACCCTCATCCCACAAAACAGAAAGAGAAGTACAACAAGAACGAGTTAAGAAGACGATGAAATGGTCTTTTCTTTGTCATCCAGAAATCTTTCCCTGGCTTTCATGGCCTTCATCACAAAGACCGCTACCACGTGGGAAATCCATGGGTTAGCATCAACTAACAAAAAATTTACTTGATCTTCCGGGTTATTTATTGAATTGGGTATGATTTGCAGAATCACACCTCTAAAGCCCGAGTAAATAGGACAATGAAGAAGGTAATGTGTAAGATCTTCTTTGGTTCTCATGGGACAAGGGCATAGGCGGTGCTCTACCGGGATTCTTGCAAATCTACCAGTCAGGTATGCAGTAGGTAATATTTGAAACCGGGCCATAGTAAAAGCTCTCTGAAGGGTGGGAAAACCACAATGCTGGTGAAGGGAGCCAGAAGAGGTTCACCAAGACTTTGATAAGTTTTGAGTATACCACTGAGTTGTTGTCACTGAAATGCACTTAAAACAGAAATCTGAAGCAAAGCTGAATGTTCTTTCTCAGCTGATGCATTTTGAAGAAAGCCAGAAGAACTTAAGTCCCTATGCCAAGGATGTGCCCAAACGCACCCATTGCTTTCTTCCAAATCCTGTAGGGCTGAGTTGAAATGCCCCCCCCCCCTATAATTTCTCCACTCATTTTGAAGCTGTGGGTTTGGGGGAGTGATTTCAGCAATTGGTGGAGAAGAGGACAAAGCTGGTGACTGCCATCCACTCAAAAGCTTAGAACAGGGAAGAGTAATATTTTTCAACTGGAGGGCCACATTTCAGTCTACACCACCTTCCAGCCTACATTTACCAGAGGTAAAGGGTAAAAGTGGGTGGAGCCATGAATGCAAATTTTACCTTTGTAGATTAGACTACTTTCTTCACTCCATCAAGGTAAGAGTTTTGGACATCTTTCAGCCAGGAAAGAAAGAAAGGAGGATGCTACCTAGAGGTATCTTGAGGGTGAACTATAGAGGCCCAGGAGGGATGCATTCAGTTTCCATTTCTTAGGCTCCAAATCCCTGCTTTATTTCTTGGAAGCTGGGAACTACTCTCCACCCACAGTATGAACAGGAAATATTGCCCTCACTCCTGGTTGGCTTCATTATGTCACTGCATCCAGGAAGCCAAAACAGAGTGAGGGCAATACTTCCTTGTCTTCACTCCATGATTCTTGGGGTGGAATAGTAGTTTCCAGCTGACCAGAAACTAGGCAGTGTTATTGCTGGTGGCGGCTACGAAATGTGGTGGCAATAGCAGTGATCCAAGGAGGTTGCTTTCAGTAGATCTTTTCCTGCTCCTTCTCATGTCAAGATGTAAGTTCTCCTCAATGAATTTTTGGCTCAGTCCTACATAAAAGTTATCCATCACCATTCATTCATTCATTGGGGAATTTACAATAACGAAAAGGAAAGAACGGAAGTTGGGAGCACTTTTGTGGATCAGGGCAAAACCTGGTCTCCACCTCTAGCACAGGAGACCCACTGCTCTTAATCACCCCACCCTGATGATATACACTTTGCTAGCTTAGAATAAATTTGATTCTATGGAGTCCAAACTACAAACTATGTTAAATGAACCTTGGAGAAAGAGGCGTTAGCCAGCAGAATGTGTGACAGTGGGGATGATCCTGATTAAGAACACAGCATGAGTGTAAACCACTCATGTTTAGAACAACAACAACCCAACAACATTTATACAGGTGTATAAATGCAAACAAACAAACAAACAAGCAGTTTAATATTCCATGCATTGAGATCCTGATGAAAATCACCCCTCTCCCTATCTCACAAATATCTGTCTTGGGTGGTTGGGGGTGTTGTCCTGCAATAATCCAGATTAGGGACCTCAACTGTTGCTATTTAATCCACACACAAATGCAAGGACATGTTTAATGTATTGGGGTCACTTGTCTGTTGCAAATGCTTTGAAGAAATGTCATAGTCTCACCTCGACCTTCCACATTCATCCTGAATTTGACTCCAGGAAAAAAAAAATGGTGGCAGCTTTAACTAAATAATTTGAAATTACTTTTAAGAACTGTTGTTAACCATCCTACATGCCAATTAGGAGGGGGGAATGCATTTAAAAACAAACAAACAAACAAAACGAAATAAAGCAGACTGTAGTCAATAAAATTCTTCTTACAATTATGCTTAAAAAAAACAACCACCCCAAACCCTGATACATTATTAAATTTCTCTTCACTCTGATGTGCAATTTTGGAATACATATTCCTTGCAAGATGCAGAAGTGGTGACCTTAGCAGATCTGTAGCACAAGCTTATGAGATTAAGGAGAGATAATAAGAAAAAGTGCAGTTTGAATTATGCATGACTAAGTTGCTTGTGTGCCGAGTTCAGCAGGCTGCAGTTGGTTCTGCTCAACACTCCCTTCCTCCCAATAATATAGATTTGGCATTCTAGCTCATAACTCTTGAGTACAATCATTATTCTCTATTAAAGGGGTACTAACAGAAAACTTGCTAATGATCTTCTGAACAAGGGCACAAAGGGCAACAGCAACCTGTATAAAGGCTAATTACATTTTTTTTTTTTTTAATGGACCAATACTTAATTATTTCAAACGCGACTCCAAGAAACTAAAATGTCCTTATAAACCCATCATCTTTCACTCATTAGGGCAAACCCTTTCTCCTTGGATTTAAGATCTCTCGCCAATTTATAAAGGAAGTCATCAAGTATCTCACCTATTTTAATAGGTCCTTTTTGATTTATATAGCCAGGTAAAAACATTGCTTTAATTGGTGATGCAGACTGTATGCTAACAAAAAAAAAAGTGATTAAAATGCCGACAAGTCCTCAGTGGTTAACCATTTGAAGGTAATGAGAGAATACTTTACACAGCATGGTAGCTGAACTGTGGATAATTCCAGGCCCTCCAGGTGTCCCTATTTTCTGGGGACAGTGCCGGATTTAGAGAAGCTGTCCCGGTTTCTGATTTGATCATGCAATGTCCCACTTTTCCTTAGGACAGTGATGGCTAACCTTGACACCCCAGATGTTTTGGAACTACAACTCCCATCATCCCTAGCTAACAGGATCAGTGGTCAGGGATGATGGGAGTTGTAGTCCCAAAACATCTGGAGTGTCAAGGTTAGCCATCACTGCCTTAGGACGTCCCTATTTTCATCGGAGAAATGTTGGAGGGTATGGAATTATGTGACCCACGAGCCGAGGAGATAAGTAAACTATACAACCTTTAGAAGGCATCTGAAGTCAGCCCTACATTAGGAAGCATTTTAATGTTTAATGTTTGAGTACATTTCTATATATGTTGGAAGCCACCCAGAGTGGCTGGGGCAACCGAGTCAGATGGGTGGGGAATTGTTGTTGTTGTTGTTTTTGTTGTTGTTGTTGTTGTTAAATAGGGCATACCTATTTTCACTTGAGAAATGTTGGCAGGGTATAAATAATAAAATTATTATTATTATTATTATTATTATTATTATTAAATATGATGTTCCTATCTTTATTGGATAAATTTTGGGGGGTATGTAATTCAGCTTTCTGGAGGCTTAAATATCATTGCTTTCATTGGTTTTGCTTCCTCACAACCATATCCCAGATTATAGCCCATTTACTTAGTTCCGCAGTACTTAACGATGATCAGGAACTGGTCCAGCCAAGGAGATCCTGAATCGTAAACTGGTTCAGCTATTAGCAATAGGCCCAATGAAGACCTCTCTGCTGCATCAACTTGGAACTGGAACAGTGAGAATCCACATTTTCACACACACCCCATGCCACTTCAACCTTGACCAACACTAGTAGAAGAGTTTCAGAGCTGGTGGGGTTTCCACTGCTTCATTCAGTCCTGATGCTCCCAGGCAGATGCTAGGATTCTTTTATCCCAGGTTGTCCACCTGGCTGCCCACCATGCAGCTGGTATTGTCGGACCACTAAGCCCCTGAACCTGCCCAGTGTTTCAGATCTTTGCTATAATGTTTACATAAGCTCCTGAACTTTTTAATAGGCTGCATGAAATGCAATTAAGCCAACTGAACCTAATAGAATACTTGAAATGCAGAACATGACTCCGTTATGTGCCCAGGATATGGAATGCAGCTTGTTGGAATGCAGAAATATCCTTTTAAATAATAGGACTGGATCTGTAAATACCTGATTCCTGAATGGTTATTTGATAGAGGTATCATGTGGGATGCCACCAACTGCCTACAAAGATCCAATAGAGACCTTTAATACCTTGTACATACCCCCCCCGCAGCATTTTAAATATCAGTCTGAGAGTAAAACCTTAACAACATTCTTAAATGCAACCAAGATATCATTAATGAGCCTATACGTCTTTTCTTACTAATTATTCTTGACACTAATAGGCACTGTATCAGCACACCAATAAAAAATAGGCCAGCAAACTGCCAGCATCTAAGTTCTAATGGAAAACCTGAACATATTGGCCACAAGTACCGCCTCATTTTGTCTGTATTAAGCACCACTAAGTTTAATGGTACTAAAGCATATTAGCTTCTATAGATTACACCCATTGGCTGTGATCCAGAAGACCACAAGTGCATAGGATTCTCACTGTCAGCAATGGAAAGGCGAAGATCTGGGCTTCCGAGGGGTGCTCCTGGGAGCCATTTTCCATAGCTGGGCACTGGCAGGCATTTGTGTTACGCTGTTTGCAATGCACCAAGATACATAAATCAAAACAAAATAAGGTTGACCACTGAGATGGCACTGCCAGCTATTTATATATGGATCTGTAGGTTACAGCATTCATTCTGCTTCCTCTTTTGTACATTGTCTGTACACATTTTGAGAGTTTAATCATGGCTTCTGTCCAAGATAAACTGGTACTTTGCTCTCAAGATGACCAAAAAGAGACCATAAGGGATCAAGGAATGTCTTCCACCCAGGAGTAAAGTATGTTCACCTTGAGCCGTTTTCACCTATGAAATTAGCAAAGCAACCTTTAGATTTAAGAATCAGAAATGCACCCAGAAAGGACAAAAGGTTCTTCATTTAAGTGCTATGTTTTTGATAGTCGCATTTCATTGTGAAATTTGAATTACAACACAGCAACCTGACAGCAGGCTTGTCATGATCAAGCCCCAGCTTTTGTGACTCAAAGCTTAGAGGTCATTTCTGTTGCCTTGCTCAGACTTTGGAACTCCCTCCCACGGAAGATCTGCTTTGTCCATCCCACCATATTGGTCTTATGCTGTGGTGTTAAAACAGTTCTGTTTTGAAAGCCTGTTTTGGATACCTTCCATCATCACACGAGGGCACGTTGCGTGATAATTTATTGCAGATAATTTCTATCTATATACGTACTCTTTGGGTGTTGTGTTTTCACTGTATTTTATAGTTCTTGTTTGGGAACTGCCTTGAATTTTTTTAACTTTTTATAGGAAAAAGGTGCGGCAAAACTATTTTAAATAGAAAAATGGTAAATATGTCAAATTAATCAGGCTATACATTGGGGAGTAGGAGACGTTCATATTGGTTCTAGCATCTAGGGATCCATATTGATTTTGAATGATAAGGTGAAGGTCATTAATGCCACACTTTGCCCATTGTGGTAACAATTCACCTCTTCCCTACCTCTGTTTGTTACCCAGGTGAGGGCCATGTCCACTAACTTCAACACGTCTACACTGAGTGGAATTAACATGGTTGCAACCCAAAAACATTCAGTGTTTTGGAGCAGAAATGTTGATAGGGAGAATTTCCTTTTAATGAATCTTTTAATGCTTGAGTTACGAAATTTAGGCTGCAATCCAATGCACACTTAACCTGGTGGAAGTAAGTCCTATTGATCTGAATGGGGCTTACTTCCACTCTGTAAGCAGACATGTATAGGACCGCAATATGGTTCATATGAATTATTATTTTGCTTGTCAATTGGAGTTCAAAATCCTTTTTTTCTTTCAGTGTGGGTATACTTCCCTCCCTGGATATCTATTTATGCAAATTACTTAGGCAATCAACTCTTGAGGCAAGGAGATAAGTAACTATTCAACCTTTAGAAGATATCCAGAGATAGCCCTGTATAGTTTTACTACCGGTATGTTTTTATATATGTTGGAATCTGTCCAGAGTGACTGGGGCAACCCAGTCAGAGAGGTGGGCTATAAATAATAAAATTATTATTTATTAGGAAATAGGACATCCCTAGTTTCATTGGAGAAACGTTGGAGGGTATGCTATTCACGTGTAACTTGCATGAAGGGACAATATGGATATTAATGAGCTGAGGGGCTATCCTTTAAGCCTTGATGATTCTATGATTCTTGAAGTTGCAGAGCTTTGCTTGAGCCTTCAAATGTTGAAGAATTACAGTTATTTAAAAATTTGTATGTTTTTCATGTGATTTAGAAAACTGATCTTCAAAAGTTATCCCCCAACACATGTGGGGCCAAGAGGAGTTGTGCGGCCATAGAATTGGGGATAAAGACATGCTACCAGATTATGAGGTGCAGTTGCCAAGTCATCTCTGTCTAAAAGGGACTGTGCCTGGCATAACATTGTGCACTGGAAATAGGTCCTCCCAGCCACTGAAGCCACCAGTGACAATGTTGGATACAGAAGTATCCCAAAGCTATGGACCTGCTTTTTCCATGAGGGTGCAACCCTGCCCCCCCAAAAAGGCATCTCCCCGCCTCTTGAGCTCAAGAGCCTCGGACACATAACACCTCTATTTTACCCTGATTTTGTTTCAGTTTATTAGCCCCCACCTGCAGTCCATCACCATTTCTGGCCCAGCACCTGTATCACCTCCTCTTTCAGATGGAGAGATAGAGGACTCAGCTGCAAATAAATTCTCAATTTGTATTAAAAAAAACTATCTTCTAAAATTGTACACATATTGTTGCAGGATTTTCCCAGTCAATAACGACAGGCACCAGGTTCTTTGAGGAAAGTCTGGTTTATTAAGCTGCAGCTGGCATCAGAGAGATCACCACAGAGCCGATCAGAAGGTTGGCGGTTCAAATCCCCGCGATGGGATGAGCTCCTGTTGCTCGGTCCCTGCTCCTGCCAACCTAGCAGTTCGAAATCACAACAAAGTGCAAGTAGATAAATAGGTACCGCTCCAGCGGGAAGGTTAACGGTGTTTCCATGCGCTGCTCTGGTTCACCAGAAGCGGCTTAGTCATGCTGGCCACATGACCCGGAAGCTGTACACTGGCTCCCTTGGCCAGTAATGCGAGATGAGCGCTGCAACCCCAGAGTCATCTGCGACTGGACCTAACGGTCAGGGGTCCCTTTACCTTTACCTTTTATAGTGTGTCACAAAGAACTTCCAGACATGGGTACAAGAGCATGTGATAGCGAGATTACACAATTTTGCAAACAAGCAGTACATGAGTCCTTTCCTAAGCAGTTCCTCTTTTGGGGAGACATTACAATAGCAGGCAAAAACAGAACTTTTCTAGCCTCTTCCCCCTCCCCTCCTGTCCTGTCTGCAACTGAGACCTATGCAAGTTTAAAAACAGACACCAGACATCAGTTAGCTGACTGACATTCTGGACTAGCCAGTTTACACAGCATTTTGTGGCAAACTCGAAAGTGGGTTGGGTTGGGGGGGGGGAGGCTCTGGAGACATTTTCTCCTCATGGGGTACTTTTTGGGTGTTGCACTGCTGAGGCAAGTAGATTCTGTTTTCTAACTGCTGGGCTGATTTCTGCACTATTCCCTCAGGCAGACATTTTCTGATCACCATCGGGGCAGGGGCTGCTGGGGGCAAATGGATTCTATCTCATCATTCCTCAATATGTAGGGGATATATATGTTCTTGGCTACAAGTTGTGTTGAGGAGAGAGCGTAACCACGTGCCTCAGTTCAGGTGGCATACTAAACCAAATTTTGATGTAGCACAAAGCAACACAGCAGAGAAAAGGACCAGGAAGGAGCAAAATGACTTGAATGGTCCAGCCAAGTCAAGGTTTGGCTTAGTATGTCATTGGTACCAGACCACTGAGCCTGACCTTGTGTACTAGACCCATCTACATAGGTTCAACCCTTCCTCTGTGCAGTCTTTCCCCATGCCATTATTCTCCTTTATCATTAAAAATATATAGGAAGAGGTGCAGGGAAACTTTAGCCCTCCATATGTTGCCGAACAACTCTCAACCCCCATGCCCATTGGCCATGCTTGCTAGTTCAAGGTTTCTAGACCCGGGAGACTGATGGGAAATTAACTGGAAAAATCAGATAGTAATTTTCTTAATGGATTTTTTTCCCTTTGTGTGTGTGTGTGTGTATTTAATGCATTTGTTTCTACTCTGCGGTCGCTGTGGCTCTGCATTCAGCATCTCCATCTTTCCACCAAATATAAAATGTACACTGCACGTTGAAAAATTAGCTTTGATTAATCTAAACACTTCATTAACACACAACCACTTAACATGCTGGAGTTCAGCAGCAAAATGCACATAAACTTTACATAACCTTTGCAAAGTACCTACCGCAACAGCATTTTTAATGCCACATTTATACATCTCGGAGGTTTTGGCTGAGGAATGTAAGGTGGCAGATAGAGTATTTGCTCAATATAATGATCTGTAGGATGTAATTTATTTCATATTTATAATGGTGATTGGAAGAGATGGGTGCTTTTAACCTGAATTGTTTATTCAGCAGAAGTTTGCAAAATCATACATTCTGCTTAATAGACATGCCTATCGCTATGGAGGCGCTAGACGTTTTATGTTCATTTGCATTTTTGCTCAAGAAAAAAAGAGGGCTTTTTGACATTTTTCCAATGTTTTCAGACTTAGCCCATTTCATTCCAACATCTATCAGAAATTTTCATCATATAGATAATGCTGAGGAAATCCTGATGGGGAGAATTTCTTCAGTTTACATGCAAATAATCCCTCTGGGAACAATCTGTTTTGAATTTCTCTTTCTCGAGCTCTGTTCGGAAGAGCGGGAGCACTGCAATTCTCAAATAAATTTTAAAGGGGAAGTACAGAGCCTAGGGCTTGCCGATCAGAAGGTCAGCGGTTTGAATCCCTGCAACGGGGTGAGCTCCCGTTGCTCGGTCCCAGCTCCTGCCCACCTAGCAGTTTGAAAGCACGTCAAAGTGCAAGTAGATAAATAGGTACCGCTCCGGCGGGAAGGTAAACGGCGTTTCTGTGCGCTGCTCTGGTTCGCCAGAAGCAGTTTTGTCATGCTGGCCACATGACCTGGAAGCTGTACGCCAGCTCTCGGTCAATAAAGCGAGATGAGCACCGCAACCCAGAGTCGGACACGACTGGACCTAATGGTCAGGGGTCCCTTTACCTTTTAGAAGCTGTAAGTCAGGAGTGGAGATTTTTTTTTTTTTTTTTTTAGTCTGAGGCTCTCATTCCCTTCTGTGTAACATTCCAGGGGGCACATGGCACTTCTGGGTGGTGCCAGAGGCAAAGGTTTGCAGCAATATGAAAGACCTACATTGGCTCCCAGTATGTTTCCTAGCACAATTCAAAGTGTTGGTGCTGACCTTTAACGCCCTAAATGGCTTCGGTCCAGTATACCTGAAGGAGCGTCTCCACCCCCATCATTCAACCCGGACACTGAAGTCCAGTGCCGAGGGCCTTCTGGCGGTTCCCTCACTACGAGAAGCCAAGTTACAGGGAACCAGGCAGAGGGCCTTCTTGGTAGTGGCACCCATCCTGTGGAACGCCCTCCCACCAGATGTCAAAGAGAAAAACAACTACCAGACCTTTAGAAGACATCTGAAGGCAGCCCTGCTTAGGGAGGCTTTTAATGTTTAATAGATTATTGCATTTTAATGTTCTGTTGGAAGCCGCCCAGAGTGGCTGGGGAAACCCACCCAGATGGGCGGGGTATAAATAATAAATAATAAATTATTATTATTATTATTATTATTATTATTATTATTATTATTATTATTTCCCCCCTTTCTACACACTCACACATCACTCTCTATCCTACAGCCAGGCAAGAAGTGTTATCAGAATGCATGACTCATTCAAGTGTGGCAAGAACATTCAAGGAAGTTGCAAAGCAGGACTGTTGGTGTGGCTTGCGAAGGTGTGTGGCTTGGAGAGAGTCCTGAATGCCAGACAGAGAAGCCCAGAGGGCCATATCTGCCCCCTGGGACTAAGGTTTCCCCTCACGAAATACTGCAGAAATCTAAGCACAACCAAAATCTACCATGCAGATCTTGGACATACAACAACCTCCCCACAACTCGTGAAAAAACAGTTGATAATAACATCAACAATAATAATAATCATACCCCTTTGTTGTTTATTTCTTTGTTTATAATTAGGGGGGAGGTTGTTCTTTTCCTCTTAAAATTGAGAAAAATGCCTTTGAATTAAAGTAAGCTACATGCACATTTCATGTAATGTGGCACTAGCTTTTTATGTTTTTGCCTTTTCCTAGTATTATGAGAGTGGCTGCGGCATGCCAGTCAGATGGACGGGGTATCAATAATAAAATGATGATGATGATGATGATGGAATAGGATGTCCCTATTTTCATCAAAGAAATGTTGGAAGGTATTCTCTAGTCATACTTTAAGTAGGCCCACTGAAATCAGTGAGCAAACGTTAGGCACGTACATTAACTTCAATGGGTCTACTCTGCGTAGGGCTAGAATTGAATACCAAATTGCTAATATACTACGAGTCTTAATGCCTTCATGAAAACAGTGCTCTCTGGGTTTTTTTTATTATTATTATTTGGAAAGGGTTTCCCCCTCCAATATTATATCCATGATCCAGACAAATTTATATATGTCCATGATTCATATCAACACTTGAAAATATTTACATAAACAGTGCTGTATAAAATGTCTTCGGGGTCTCCAATATTTTGCTGAATATTTTGTGTCTCTGACATTTAATAAATCAGTTCATTTTGCTTGCTTCAGCAAGGGGTGATGGCATCTGTTAAATAAATGGGCCAAAGCACATGCTCTATTGAAGACTTGAAGATTAATCTATAGCACCTAGACTTCCTGCTCAGATGGCTGAGAATGAGATGTTAACACGATTCAAAGCTGGCTATGCATTCTTCTTGGGAAAGATGCAATGACAGCTCTTTCTAACTAGTATGGAAAATGAGATAGTGATCTCATCCCACTTCTCTGTGGAATAGCTCTGACTTGCACCTAATAAGGATGAGGGTTATTTTGGAGGGGAGCAGGACTGCTACCACTTTCAGGCTAATGCTCTTAATTCTTAAATCCTGGTTGTATGCAAGGTGCATGTAAAATGCAGGAAAAGCTTCTAGACAATGAGCCAGTATAGCTAAGAGCTACAGTGGTACCTTGATTCTCAAACTTAATCCGTTCCGGAAGTCCATTCCAAAGCCGCTTTCCCATAGAAAGTAACGTAAAACAGATTAATCTGTTCCAGACTGTTAAAAACAACACCTAAAACAGCAATTTAACATGAATTTTACTATCTAACGAGACCATTGATTCATAAAATGAAAGCAATAATCAATGTACTGTACTATAAAATAAATAAGACAGTATTGTAGATGATAAAAATTAAAATTATTATTATTTTCCTACCTGCACTGATGATAGTTATTGTTTGGATGGGGGGCTTTTATCTATTTCCGCAGTCACACAATCAATCAATCAATCAATCAGTAGCTGAACTGGGTTCCCCACAGTCACAAAAACAAATTAACCGAAAAGCCTCAAAAACAAAAACACAAAATAAATAGCAAAACCAAGGCGCAGCTTCTGATTGGTGCAGGCGCCCCGGAAACCATAGCCAACAACCACATCGGATGTTCGGCTTCCGAAAAACATTCGAAAACCGGAACACTTTCTTCTGGGTTTTCGGCGTTTGGGAACCAAGGTACTACTGTGCAATGTTAAGAGAAGCACAACTGCATCAAACATTAAAAATGTCCTTCCAACGCTTTCATTCCTGGTTTTCCAAAGATGATTCCCTGGACAATTTCATTTGTCAAGGGTCTTGTAATGATCCTTAGTTCCCAGAATTCTTTGTGGGAAGCTATGACTCTTACTGGAGAATAAGATAGCTGGGGGCAGGGAAGCCCTGGCTTCTGCACCAATAGCTTTTCTACTGCAGGTTCTATTATACTTAATTTTATCTGTGGCCCATAGTTCAACCTGTCTATTGTGTCAGAGAGTTTTCATTTCAGCCCTTGGCCACAATCAGTGGTGTTTCCATTTTTCTACAGTTCAGCTGCCTAGTGTTTGTCTTGATGAAACTAATGGAATTAATTAAGTCCTCAGTTTCACTGCATTTCAATGGAAGGGAAGTGATGAAGAAAATAACGAAATTATCTGCAGACTAAAATAACAGCAATAGTGAATACTGCTTTTATTCAGTTCCATGATTTCTGCTTCTGACCTACGATGAACATACAAATTGTGGCAATTTCCACTTCTCCTACATCCCTACTGGCAAGGACATGGGCTCAGGATTACATGCATGATTAGAGGGCACAATCCAGGCAAATTCAAGTATTAACAGGTGCATTTAATTTAGTACAGAAAAGATGGGGACTTGGATCTCAGATACTTATATAGGACATTGCTGTTATTTAACTCACGACTCATATCAATTATTTTCCTTGTCACAGTTAATGATGTGGAAAATCTCTTTGTGCTTTCCCTGTGTATCTGTACTCCCCTCCCGAGCTAGTCTCTCCCACTGAAATAAATGGGACTTGAAGGTGTTTGGCTGAATTGTGCCCATAGCTGCCTTGTTCTTTTCCTTCAAAGAATTCCTGCTAGTGGCATCATAGATTTGGAAGTTAAAGAGTTCCTGTGAGCTCCCTTTGTTTAATGTTCAGAGAAATATTTTCTGTATTATCAACTTTATTTGATGTTGTGCACAGCAATTTGTTTTTATGATTACTTCTATATCACGCCCCTCTCTCTTCTTTATCTGGATGCAAAGCCTCAATTTGTACATTTATTTTCCTGTGTTTAGTGGGATGTTGATTGCCTAAGAAATTTGCATAAATAGATATACAGGGAGGGAAGTATACACACTCTGAAAGAAGAAAAGGGTTTTGAACTCCAATTGACAGGCAAAATAATAATTCATATGAACCATATTGCGGTCCTATACATGTCTGCTTACAGAGTGGAAGTAAGCCCCATTCAGATCAATAGGACTTACTTCCACCAGGTTAAGTGTGCATTGGATTGCAGCCTAAATTTCGTAACTCATGCATTAAAAGATTCATTAAAAGGACATTCTCCCTATCAACATTTCTGCCCCAAAACACTGAATATTTTTGGGTTGCAACCATGTTAATTCCACTCAGTGTAGACGCGTTGAAGTTAGTGGACATGACCCTTACCTGCGTAACAAACAGAGGTGGGGTAGAGGTGAATTGTTAGCACAATGGGCAAAGTGTCTTGCAAATAAATCTGTGTGGCATTAATGACCTTCAGCTTATCATTCAAATCAATATGGATCCCTAGATTCTAGAACCAATATGAACGTCTCCTACTCCCCAATGTATAGCCTGATTAATTTGACATATTTACCATTTTTCTATTTACAATAGTTATGCCCCACCTTTTTCTTATAAAAAGTTAAAAAAATTCAAGGCAGTTCCCAAATAAGAACTATAAAATACAATGAAAACACGACACCCAAAGAGTAGGTATATAGATAGAAATTATCTGCAATAAATTATCACACAACGTGCCCTCGTGTGATGATGGAAGGTATCCAAAACAGGCTTTCAAAGCAGAACTGTTTTAACACCACAGCATAAGGCCAATATGGTGGGATGGACAAAGCAGATCTTCCGTGGGAGGAAGTCCTAAAGTCTGAGCAAGGCAACAGAAATGACCTCTAAGCTTTGAGTCACAAAAGCTGGGGCTTGATCGTGACAAGCCTGCTGTCAGGTTGCTGTGTTGTAATTCAAATTTCACCATGAAATGTGACTATCGAAAACATAGCACTTAAATGAAGAACTTTTTATCCTTTCTGGGTGCATTTCTGATTCTTAAATCTAAAGGTTGTTTTGCTAATTACGGAGATTATAATGGCTCAAGGTGAACATACCTTAAGACTGGGTGGAAGACATTCCTTGATCCCTTAAGGTCTCTTTTTTGTTGTCTTGAGTGCAAAGTACCAGTTTATCTTGGACGGAAGCCATGATTAAACTTTCAAAATGTGTACAGACAATGTACAAAAGAGGAAGCAGAATGAATGCTGTAACCTACAGATCCATATATAAATAGCTGGCAGTGTCACCTCAGTGGTCAACCTTATTTTGTTTTGATTTATGTATCTTGGTGCATTGCAAACAGCGTAACACAAATGCCTGCCAGTGTCCAGCTATGGAAAATGGCTCCCAGGAGCACCCCTCGGAAGCCCAGATCTTTGCCTTTCCATTGCTGACAGTGAGAATCCTATGCACTTGTGGTCTTCTGGATCACAGCCAATGAGTGTAATCAATAGAAGCTAATATGCTTTAGTACCATTAAACTTAGGTAAGGTAAAGGGACCCCTGACCATTAGGTCCAGTCGTGACCGACACTGGGGTTGCGGCGCTCATCTCGCATTTTTGGCAAAGGGAGCCGGCGTACAGCTTCCAGGTCATGTAGCCAGCATGACTAAGCCACTTCTGGCGAACCAGAGCAGCACACAGAAACGCCATTTACCTTCCCGCCGGAGCGGTACCTATTTATCTACTTACACTTTGACATGCTTTCGAACTGCTAGGTGGGCAGGAGCAGGGACCGAGCAACGGGAGCTCACCCCGTCGCGGGGATTTGAACCGCCGACCTTCTGATCGGCAAGCCCTAGGCTCTGTGGTTTAACCCACAGCGCCACCCGCAATCCACCCATTAAACTTAGTGGTGCTTAATACAGACAAAATGAAGCGGTTTACTTGTGCCCAATATGTTCAGGTTTTCCATTAGAACTTAGATGGTGGCAGTAAGAAAATATGTATAGGCTATACATAATAATATATTATAATAATTATACCCCACTCCTCTGATTCGGTTGCCCCAGCCACTCTGGATGGCCTCCAACATATATTGAAACATACTCAGACATTAAACATTAAGAAACTTCCCTATGTAGGTCTACCTTCAGATGTCTTCTAAAGGTTGGATAGTTACTTATCTCCGTGGCTCAGGGGTTGCATGCCCTCCAACATTTCTCTGGTGAAAATAGGGACGTCCTAAGGAAAAGTGGAACATTTCACGATCAAATCAGAAACCGGGATGGCGTCTGTAAATCCGGGACTGTCCCTGGGAAATAGGGACCCTTGGGGGATGTCTGGAATGGGTTTTTAATGAAAAGATTTTGTAGGTAAAAATATGCAGTCGTAACACAAACTAGAAATTTACAGTATTGCCCATTCTTAGTCCTGAGAAGATTTATGAAAAATATAATTAGATAAACTAAGGTCTTGTCAACAGAACAGTTTTGAATGAGCCGGCTCGTCCTGGTCAATTGATTCAGCTCCAATTCATCTCTGTGATGAAGGAACACACAGGGACTCCAGATCACTTTATTTTGAGATTGCGGCACAAAGGGAACATCAAAGAAAAAAATCTTGCCAGCAAATAAGCTAAACAGGAGCTGTTTGGCAGAAATCCAAATGATTAGCATATTGCAAGCTACTGTACTATCAAGCAGGCTTTAGAAAACGGAACAGATTGACCAGGGGAAGAACTGTTATTACTTGCAAGGGTTTGTCGACAAGATTTTTTATTTTTTTTTAAGGAAGGGGGGGGTGGAAATTGTTCAGAAGGGATACAAGAATGAGCAACCAGCTTTCCCACATATGATTCAGGGGAATGTGACTGCAAGGTCACGTTCCTCCATGAACCCATGAAATATTTAAAATTAATTTCATTTGTCAGCCTCCTTTGTCATTAATAATTAACCGGAAATCATTTCCCGGAGTTCAGCGGGTCCCTTCTCGCCTCAGAAACGCTTCTCCGTAGACACGCCAGCACCTGTTTTATAAGCTTCAAATGATACTTGGAATTATTTCCTGCATCTTTTCTTGCGCTAAATAAATAAATAATACCGGGCACAAACTACCATAAATCAAACACCATTATAATAGGGCTTGTGGATGAGTGTGGCGGATTGGAAGAGAGAGAGAGAGAGAGAGAGAGAGAGAGAGAGAGAGAGAGAGAGAGAGAGAAAGAGAGAGAGAGAGAGGAGGTATATTGGACAAAGATAAACTCCATCTCTGCAATAGCTCTAAGCAGCCTCCTGCGGTCCAGGCATGCAAGGTTCAGTGGTCCAGGCCTGACATGCTTGCTAGGTTTGTGCCTGTGGGGGTGTGAGTTAGGAGAAGGCTCAGAGCTCCGTGGCAGAACAGATGTTTTGTGTAGAGCGTGGCAGGTTCAATCTACTTAAAAGGATGTAGCCGGCTGCACACATACACACAAACACACCCCAAACCTAGGACCTGTGAGAGGCACCGTCAGTCATGGCAGACAGAACTGGGAAAGACTGATCAATAGCTCTGTAAAAGGAAACTTCATACGTCTCTCTGATTTGGGGAGGGCTATGACAAGGTGCATCTCAAAGTTCAAAAGTTCTAGCCTCACCTCCAGCAAAAGGATAGGTAAAGGTAAAGGGACCCCTGACCATTAGGTCCAGTCGTGTCCGAGTCTGGGGTTGCAGCGCTCATCTCGCTTTATTGGCCGAGAGCCGGCATACAGCTTCCGGGTCATTCGGCCAGCATGACAAAGCCGCTTCTGGCGAACCAGAGCAGCACACAGAAACGCCGTTTACCTTCCCGCCGGAGCGGTACCTATTTATCTACTTGCACTTTGACGTGCTTACGAACTGCTAGGTGGGCAGGAGCTGGGACCAAGCAACGGGAGCTCACCCCGTCGCAGGGATTTGAACCGCCGACCTTCTGATCAGCAAGCCCTAGGCTCTGTGGTTTAACTCACAGCGCCACCTGGGTCCCTAGCAAAAGGATACCGGGTAGCAAACCCCCTCCCAAGACGTTAAGAACCCACAGTGTATTAAATCAGACACTTGTCAACGTACACACCATATTGCCAGGATGCCGTCAGCGGCTCCCAGCTGGTTGCCCAGGAAAGTATAAAGACAAGGAAAAGTTTCTTACAGTCCTTATTTATAATTTCAACCTTTACAGAGAGAGGCTATAGAACCCAGTCTCTTGGATAATGGTGTTGTCCCAAGTGAATCTTCACTGCCCCCCATCTCTCCCACTTCCTCATTCATCAGCACCATCATCTCCTCTATGGGTGCTGCTAAGCTCTTTGAGCTCTTTGCTCTCCTACTTTTCAGGCTCACCGGGTTCTGGGAGGTGGAGGGTCTGAAATGCTTTCTAATGGCAACATGTCAGCCAGCTGTTGTTCTGGTTCTCCCATGATTTCCCAACTTTCCCCCGCAACTGCCACTGAGCTGTGACCTCCCGCAAACCCCTGTTGTAAATCTATGCTGTCTTCCTCTTCTTCCTCCTCCCTGGAAGGATCAGGATGGGGAGGCGGTCTCCACCACTCCTCCTCTGCCTGGTTCCTGGCACGTCTATAGAATCTTAGAATCCTAGAGTTGGAAGGGAGCCCAAGGGTCCTCTAGTCCAAACCCCTGCAATGCAGGAATCTCAGCTAAAGCATCCATGACAGATGGCTATCCAACCTCTACCTAAAAACCTCCAAGGAAGGAAAGTCTACCACCTTTCGTGGAAGTCTGTTCCACTGCCAAACAGCTCTTACTGTCAGAAGCAGGGGCGTAGCAAGGGGGAGCGTAGGGGGCAGGCCAACCCAGGTTCCATCATGGAGGGGTGACAAATTATCAAGGAACAATTACTGCCCTACTAGGGCGGTTCATAAAAGACTTTAAAAAAAAATGCCTGCTCTAAAGGTCTTATCTTACTATACTAGGGATTATATAGCTATATATGAAATTTCATGCATATCTTGACCCTCCTCCAGCAAAATAAATGTTTACTTGGCTGTTTTCCTATGTTGTGAAGGCTGAAATTTCAGTTCAGTGGAGCACTTACTGTTCCCAACCCTAACCCTGTGGAAAGTCATCTAATTAGGCTTTAATTTGATTTTGAGATGTTTTTAGGAGGTAATTTAATTATTGTTTGATTTTATACCAATGTTATGTATCTGATGTTAGCCACCCAGAGCCCGATTTCGACCGGGGAGGGCGGGATATAAATAAAAGTTTATTATTATTATTACTTGATATTATTCCTTTGTAAGAAAATATGAAATAACTTAAATCCATTTTTGCAGGGGGGGGAATCAATGGGGGGGTGACAAGAAATTTTTCGCACTGGTACCACCTGAATTTCCTACGCCTCTGGTCAGAGGTTCTTCCTGATGTTTAGTCGGAGTCTCCTTTCTTATAACTTGAATCCATTGTTTCAGGTCTTACTCTCGGGAGCAGGAGAAAACAAGCTTGCTCCATCTTCCATGTGACGGTGCTTGAGATATTGGAATATGGCTATCACATCTCTTCTCTGTCTCCTCCTTTTCAGGCTAAACATACCCAGCTCCTTCAACCATTCCTCATAAGGCTTGGTTTCCAGACCCTTGATCATCTTGGTTGCACACATTCCAGCTTGTCGATATCCTTCTTAAATTGTGGTGCCCAGAACAGGACACAGTATTCCAGGTGTGGTCTGACCAAGGCAGAAAACAGCGGGACTATTACTTTCCTTGACCTGGATACTATACTTGTGTTGATGTCCCCCCATCTTATATTTGTGCCGTGAGCACTCTGGTATTCTGGGCTTCCCTCTGGGACCTCTCCCCAGAAAGGATTCCCTCTTTCCAAGTCACACCACTTGATTCCACTGATTTTAATAAAAATATCAGAATATTCCCAGAAACAAGAGATACTGTAGATGTTCCCTGAATGTCCCGGATACTGTAGAGCATATTCTCTTTCATTGTCCACTGCACAGTATGCTGCGTGAACGTGCGCTGTCCCCCCTCCTGGGTGGTTTGAAACTGCTGCACGGTGGAAGTGTTGGATTCTGTCTGCCGACATTGATCAAAGGGTGACTGCGGGGTAGCAGAGTTTTTGGCAGCAGTGCTCCAAGGAGTAGTTTAACAGAAAAAACCTCCAGATTATATATATACGTACGTACCCAACTGTTGCCTCCTTGTATATATTTTAAGGCTCTTGTAAGCGATTTTATCTCTCGCGGTTTTATTTGTAAAATGCCTAATAAAGGTTTGATAAGTAAGTACTGTATATTCCTGTGTATAAGACTACTTTTTAACCCAGGAAAATCTTCTCAAAAGTCGGGGGTCATCTTATACGCCGGGTCGTATTTCTTATACGGCGAGTATATCCCAAACTCTATATTTTAACTGGAAAAGTTGGGGGTCGTCTTATACGCCCAGTCGTCTTATACGCCGGAAAATACGGTAATAAACTATCCCCCAATCTTGTTGGCATCTGTCTCTCTCGGGAGAAAATAGAGGAGTACATCTTTGAGGGTGAAGTCAAACCACTGGTCGCCACACATAAATGTAAACATTAACCTTTCATCTGGATTACTAGGAAGAACAAACACAACTTTCCATTGCAAATATGTTCTTCGTTCCGAATCAATGCCTCAAGTTAGAGAAGCTAAAAATCATTCCAACTTCTTACGGGAGAATGACAAAGCTCGTCACATTTGCTATAAAGTAGCCAATTCATTTTAAATAGTTAATCAGTGCAAAATTATGTTTCACCATTAACAGCAATCAAACAGTGGTTCATAGCTTGCTGCCAACTCCCCCGCCCCAAGACTGCCGCAGGAATGTAACACTCTGCATTTCTTTTGAGCTGCAATTGTCATTTGCTTCCCCTTTCAATCACTCCTTCATTTGTAGTTAAGAATATCTGACTAGTACTTGTTGCAAATCTAGGGCACAGTGTACAGAGCAATGTGCACATTACTGGCACAGAGCAAAGCAACATAATGGAGCCTTCAGCATTCTCATCTGTCTTAGATGAATAGTGGATAATTGCATTAGGAGAAGGGGTGTGTGTGTGTGTGTGTGTTTTTTAAAAAATAATTATATTAAATAGGAAATGTGAAACATTTGTCAACAAGGTACTGGGATGTTTGTGAGAAGAAGAAAAAGAGACTGGGCAAGTGAGTTCTCAGCATAATAAAACTACGCAAATGCAAAGGCATCTGAGGTTCCATCTAAGTTATTTGGTTCCAGTAATTTGAAATTGAATATTGAAATTGTAAATGCGCAAATATTTCTGTGTGAAACATATAAAAACCAAAGGAGACAACACATTGTGTCCATGCTGTTGTAACCTGCAGCAAAGCCCACACAAAAAGCCCCTCGAAAAGGATGCTTTTAAATTATTCTACTGTGTTTTTTGAAATATTGATTGCATGTAATCAACAGGGTCAGCACAGCTTGCTGGGTGATGTAGTCTGATTGTTTAATGAGACAAGAGTATGGAGATCTGGATCTTCTCTTTAAAAATGATTTAAAATAAAATGTGGACAGAGCAATCTGGATTGCAACTATGATGCTAACCTCACTCTGGAAGTCTTAGAGCATGGGTAGGCAAATAAGGCCCGGGGGCTGGATCCGGCCCAATTGCCTTCTAAATCCGGCCCGTGGACAGTCCAGGAATCAGCGTGTATTTACATGAGTAGAATGTGTGCTTTTATGTAAAATGCATCTCTGGGTTATTTGTGGGGCATAGGAATTCGTTCATTATTATTTTTGTCAAAATATAGTCCGGCCCCCCACAAGGTCTGAGGGACAGTGGACCGGGCCCCCTGCTGAAAAAGTTTGCTGACCCCTGTCTAGAGAATACATAAGACAGGAGACTTAAGGATCTTTGCTATTGCCACCATTAAAGATGATGGCAAAAGAAAGTTGTTGGAGAGATACATATATATACATATATATATATATATGGTAGAAGGCACTACTGCTAATGGTTGGCAGTTTTCCCTTTTCCCTCGCGGGTGCTTTATGTGACACAAAAGAGCAGCAAATGAACAGACAGGGCACTAGGTTCTGGGATGAAATCAGGCCAAATATTTATTGACTGTAGCAGGCAGAGAAGGGGTTGGCATGGCAGACGTTAACGGTTGACATTCTGTCTGCCAGGCATCTTATTACTTGTGCATGGTCCTCCAATTATTTCTCAGCCATATACCCCAACCACAAAAGATATAAAATATATGCAAATCTGAATTCTCTGCTCGTAGGGCGGAGAACCCAGTGCATGTGCAGAGTATTGGGCCAGCAATCTGAAGGGTTAGAGTTCAAAATGCTAACACAGGTGGGAATCCTATATTTTTATTAATTTTTCCAAATTTTTAACATTAATATATCATCTTATAACACATTTTAACTTTTGGCTCTGCCGAACTCTCCGCTTCCCTCCATCCGTCTTCTGGTTCTCTAAGACATACCTTCGTTCCACACAATTATATCATCAAAATTCTACATTTTTCTAAATGATTCAACTTTTTAAAACACAAGCAGAAAAGTTCTTCTTATAAATATTGCAAGTTTTATCTCAACCCTGCTGGCGTTTTTAAATGTGTACACAGATTTTCTATATAGGAAATAAATTTACTCCAGTCTCTCTGGAACACTTGGTCACTCTGATGTCAGATTTCTCCTGTCAGGTTTGCCAGATCCCCATAGTCCATCATCTTCGTCTGCCGATCCTGTATCGTCGGTAAACACAGGTGGGAATCCTTTGGCCTTTCAGATGTTTCTGAACCGCCACTTCCAATAGCCTCAGCCAGCATGGCCAATGATGAGGCATGATGGGAGTTAGAGTCCCACAACCACTGGAGGGACAGAGGCACCCATTCTTATCATCATAGAATTGTAGAATTGGAAGGGACCATGAGGATCAACTGCTCCAAACCCCTGCAATACAGGAATATGCAGCTGTCCCATATAGGAATCGAACCTGCAACCTTGGCTTTATTAGCACCATGCTCTAACCAACTGAGCTATCCAGGCATATTCCCTTTAATGTATAAAGTGGTACCTCTGGTTGCGAATGGGATCCGTTCCGGAGGCCCGTTCGCAACATGAAAAGCCCGCAACCTGTGCAGGTGCACAGCGCGATTTGACGCTTGTGCGCATGTGCGAAGCACAATTTAGCGCTACTGCGCATGTGCGAGTGGCGAAACCCGGAAGTAACCCTTTCCGGTACTTCCGGGTCGCCGCGGGACACAACCTGAAAAAACGCAACCTGAAGCAAACGTAACATGAGGTACGACTGTACACCGAATCTAAGACTAAAACAGAGACTTCTATGTCATCTAGCAAGCTTGGTAGTGGACACTTGGTTTCTGAATTCAAGGCCAAGCCCCTAGCCATTCCCCCACACTGTTTTCTTTATAAATATATAAAAACGAATAGTAGCACTGTAAGTAGGTAACATTATTTTGCTTTGTACTCAAAGGAGACCACAGTAAGCTGACTACTCCAACTTATACTTCACTTTAAATTTTAATCAGTCTGACTTCAGGGGGGGAGGCTTTAAAGCCTTCATATTAAAATAAAAATCCTGCCTTTGGGGGTTTGAGTAGTAATTTGTAGTTTTAGGATATCATTTATCATTCCGTTTCCTCTAATCCCAGGAGGTTTAGTTATGAGTTGGATTTGCCAGCAGAATGCTGACATTTTTTAGCTACCCCCTCCTCCTCGGAAGATAAACTAAATGTAACAAGCAGAATGAAATCTTTATGGTATGAAATTAAAGGTCATCTTGCAAGCATAAAATGACCTTTCTTCCAGGAATCCATTAGGCTAAAATTTGTAAAATGCTACTAATAAAAAAAGACTTTTACGCTCTTAGATGAATAAATAGGGGCGGCTGTACAAATGTAGGAGATAAAAGTTTAAACCCCACCATAGATAAGGAAAACTACCCGAGGAAGCAACGCATAAAAATAATTAGACATATCACTTGTCAATTAGCTCAGAGTCATTTCTTTTTTTAAAATAAATACAAATTTCTGTTTACACAATAAAAAGTTTCTTACATATTTCAGCATTAATTAAATGAACATCAAAATAAGGAAGCAGAAGAAATGTTTTTTGCCACATGTTGGACTTTAAGAATGGGCCTTAGTATATTATATATTATTATGTTATCATATAATATATATGCTGCCTTTTAGCCAAAAAGGCTCTCGAGAATAAACAGATACAAATACAATAATGCAAATACAAAATAATACAAACAAAACAAATTCAAAGCATTTCAATAGTATCAAAAGTCAAACACATACATGTTTGCCTAAAAGCCAAAGAATGTCCCCTGTAAAAATGTTAAGAGAAGACAATAATACGTAAGCAGCATCTTTGCCTTATGAGATCCGAAGCGGGGAAGAGGGGAAGGAAAGGCAGGTGGAAAAGTTATTTCCTCTGTAGCAATGCTTGCCAGGCATCACCTCCTCTTTTCCTCCCTCAACTTCTCGCTTAGTAAAATATCCAGCCTGAGAAGGAGTTTTGTAGAGCTCAAAAACATACTCACTATTATGTGACATTTTCGTCTGTCATAATAATGAGAATGCTGCACTATAGATTTTGGATTCTTTTCTTCTTCTTCTAATGGACCAATGCACCTTCCTTTGCTTTTTAGGTGTAGAATACAATGGCCCCTAGAAGTGAGCCATTTCTGGTTGCCAACCTCCCTACCTCCTTGTTGCACCTATTGCTCCTAGTAAGCAACAACGGCCTAGCTGCTGGTAAGCTAGAGCAGCGGTTCTGCCCAACTCAGCAAGCCACTTCTGTTCACAGCACAGAAATGTAGCTGACAGATGAGGGAAGAGGAAAAAAAACTGGGTAAATTCTGTGGGGAGGAGGCTGGATGTTTAAAGCAGTTTGTACAACTCATACAGCTAAAAAGAACAATTTGACATTAAACTCAAATTGAGTGACATACAACTAAAAGTAGAGTGACATACAACTACAAAGAAGAGTTTGGTCTCAAACCTATGCAGAGAAAAGAAAAGATCGCAATAATGGAAGATCTATTTAAAGCTGGGGGGAGGGGTTGTTACTGGATAATATTTGGCTCAAAATTGAGGTGGGTGGGGAGAAGCAACATTCTGAGCGTCTTGAAACTAGGGAGCAGTTTTGGGGTGCATGAAATTATTTTAAATATTCATGGAAGTGGCTCTTATAGCTGGCAGTTGAAAGGACTTTTTTTAATCTCCTCCTGGTGGCCATTTGCCACAGAGTGCTAGGGCCAGTAGATTGAAGAACAGTTTCTACCCAAGAGCTATAACCATCTTAAACGCTGTAACCAGATAATATGACCTTGGAGAGCTGTGATGGGTGTATGTGTGTGTATGTGTGGCTTTCTTTGGTGTGTGTGTGCTTTGTGCTGCTTGTTGTTTTGTTTTTTCTTTCTTTCTGTTTTTATGGGGGGCATGCAATTTCGTTGCACTTGTATAGCGTTGTGCTTGTACTTGTGCAATGACAATAAATTATCTTATCTTATCTTATCTTATAATATTGGGAACACCTGGCTTACTTGTAGTACATGTGAAAAGGATCTAGGGGGTCTTAGTGCACCATAAACTTAACATCTGCAGCAGCAAAAATAAGCTAAAGTTGTTCTAGGCTGAATCAACAGAAGCATAGTGTCCTGATCAACGGAAGTACATTTTATTCTGCCTTGGTCAGACCACACCTGGAATACTGTGTCCAATTCTGGGCACCACAATTTAGGAAGGATGTTGACAAGCTGGAATATGTGCAGAGAAGGGAAACCAAGATGATCAAGGGTCTGGTAACCAAGCCTTAGGAGGAACGGCTGAAAGAACTGGGTATGTTTAACCGCGAAAAAAGGAGAGTGAGAGGAGATATGATAGCCATCTTCAAATATCTAAAGGGTTGTCACATGGAAGATGGAACAAGCTTGTTCTCTTCTGCTCTGGAGGCTAGGATCTGAACCAATAGCTTCAAGTTACAAGAAAGGAGATTCCAAGTTAGCATAGGAAGAACCTTCTGACACTAAGAGCTGTTCAGTAGTGGGACAGACTCCTCCAGGAGGTTCTGGACTCTCTTTCAGTGGAAGTTTTTAAGCAAAGGTTGGATGGCCATCTGTCATGGATGCTTTAGTTGAGATACCTGCATTGCAGGGGGTTGGAATAGATGGCCTTTGGGGTTCCTTCTAGCTCTAAAATTATATGATTCTAAGATGATTCTATGCTCCAGAAACACCACGGGAGAAATCCTGTCTGCTGCAAAAAATGATACCCCATCCTAGTGGCTGCTATTTCCCCCCAGAATGTTTGGAGAACTCTGCCCTCTGTTGACTTTTGTTTCCTGGCCATGCAGCAACACTCAGCTGAGACCTTATGTTGAAATAGGCAAGACCTATTCTCCAAACTTCTACTGGAAAGGGGTGGGGTGTTTGGTACAAAATGTCCCCTATTCCAAAGCACTTCCAGTTGACAATAGTATCTAATGATACAATTCAGAACGTTATGGGTGGTTCTCCAGCACTGATGGGAGCTTTTCTTTAAAAAAAAAGCCAATGTTGAAGCACTGTCATTCAAATATTTAGCTCACAATAAAGTTTCTGAGTTTATCCTCTTTCTTTTCCTTTTATAGCTCTAGAATGGCACGGTCTGCCTTCTGCACATATCAACACAGGCTGAGCTAATAGGCAAACATCCATCATGCCTTTTGCCTTAAGCAGTGGTTTTCAACCTTCAGGCAATGCTGAGCAAAAATAAAACATTTCTTGGGCACAGAAAACCCTGCCAGCAGTATGCAAAGTATTTATGCAAGTCTCCAGTGAACATTAATAATCTTGCTGCAAGGATACACACACACACACACACACACACACACACACACCGATTTGAATTTTAACAAAAAAAAATCCAGCATTAAAATCTGTTCAAGGATTGTCAGTATCCTGTTTCAAAGGAGGAGAGCGAAAGGTGCACTTCAAGGTCTGTTTAATTGCCTGATCCTTTGTGCTGCTGTGCTGAAAAAGCAGGTCATGGGATTAGGGGTCTGGGACACAGACTGCATGGCTTGTTCTGTGTCACTTTCAGTGCTGGCACACTTCGAATAGAAGACACCTGGGACTCTCACCTAAGCAAAAGTTCAGGTAAATTTTGGAGGGTGTTATTCACCTGAAATTTATCAAGGAATTTCTATGGCAAAATAATTTGGTACGGATAGCAAGATGTCTTGGGGATGGGTTGCCTATCTTTGAGACCTGACAACATTACCTGGTAATCTCATAAATGCAGGTTATTAAAAAAAAAAAATCTAATTTGGAATGCTGGCGTAGGGAGCAGTCACTGTCAGATTGTTGCTGTTTTGTGGGTAGGGTGCAGTACAGGAAAAAAAAAAAAAAAGCCGCCGAAATCACACTTTTTGAAATACAGCGATCCTTCGACTTACGAGTGACCTGACTTCCGTATTTTTCGAGTTACGAGGGATCAAAGCGGCCACGCGCTTCTGAATTTTTTTGACTTCCGGAAGGAAGTCGCGGCCGTTTTAGATAGGGTTTCCTCGACTCCCGAAGTTTAGATAGGTTTTTTTTTCGACCTACGAATTTTTTCTCCCCAATGCATTCCTATGGGGACTCGACTTACGATTTTTTCGACATCTGACGGTCCCGTCGGAACGGATTACCTTCGTAAGTCGAGGGTCCACTGTAATGTAAATCAGGCATAGGCAAACTCGTCCCTCCAGCTGTTTTGAGACTACAATTCCAATAATAATAATAATAATAATAATAATAATAATAATAATAATAATAATTTATTTGTACCCCATCTGGCTGAGCTTCCTGACCTCTGATCCTGTTAGCTAGCGATGATGGGAGTTGTAGTCCCAAAACATCTGGAGGGCTGAGTTTGCCTATGCCTGATGTAAATTATGGGGAAATGCCCTGGGAAATGTGGAGTAACAACTGCTTGACGCAAAATCATCGAAGCACCCCGTAATCAAATCAGGATGAATAAGCAGCCGAAATTGTACAACGTCCTTGCAAACTTTGCATGGAGAAACCAAAATGAATGCTCAAAAAGCAGGTCAACGGGAGTTGCCATGACTACTCCTGCTCCTGCCCCAGCCACGAATCTGATCGCAGTTTGAATGGGCATTCCCTGCTCATTGGTGTACACACGTAGCTTCTCTTAGCCCTAGATTCCCTCTTGCATGGAGGAGCACTTAGCATATGAGTTGCTATTCATCTATGGCCTGTTCACCCTGCCAATGAATACACAGCTGGTTGCAGTGTGGCTGCTACATCTGTCAAAAGTTGCAATTGTTGTTTTTGCTATACCATACCATATAGATCTGAGGTTTTTGCAACAGCAATAACAAATGCTTCAAGTATCCTTATATTCAGTGCTATTTTTCTATATATATATATATATATATATATATATATATATATATATATATAAGGTACCAGAACTCACCATGAACACCTCCCTTGTTGTCTTTTAGTAGCAATGCCACTCACCTGAGAGGTGCTAGAACTGAGCTTTGATGAGTTCTGGCTGAAAAAAGTCCTGCTGATGCCAACTGTTGGTTCGGGGGGTGAGGGGCGGGTGTATAAAGAGGAGAATTCCTGACTGTCCAGATCTAAGTTTGAGGCAAATACTCTTTGGTAAGAGAACCTCATCAGAGATTTAAAATCACAAAATATGCAGCAAAGTAAAATGTGGAAATATAGGTTGTTACAGTAGATCATTAAAACATGTGAGTTCCAAAAATTCTCACATCCTCCAGCATATGAAAACACCACAAGTTTCATAAGTTAAAAAATAGTTTACTTACAAATTCTTCAAAGGTCAGGTTCATGTGCTTTTCCACACATCAGTCAGGAAAGCCGCAAAGGCAGTAAAACTTGGCTTCATTCCAAAGTGGTGAAATTTCCTAAATTATGGGAGCCTTGCTGTCTGAGCTTGGTGCAACCAGCTCAGAGCTCCTCACATGTTGAACTTTTCAATTAGACTGGAGGGTGCACAATAGGTCTGGTTACCTTTGTTCCTCCCAAAGTGAGGGGAAATGAACATAGCTAAGCATAGCAGGACAGCTTACTCTATGGTATCAAGCCCTTCATGCATTAGTTAGACTTTAGCATGTTAGCTATATGAGGCTGGTTATCGCCACACATGGGTGGCACTGTGGTCTAAACCACAGAGCCTAGGGCTTGCCAATCAGAAGGTCGGCGGATCGAATCCCCACGACGGGGTGAGCTCCCATTGCTCAGTCCCAGCTCCTGCCCACCTAGCAGTTCGAAAGCACATCAAAGTGCAAGTAAATAAATAGGTACCGCTCCGGTGGGAAGGTAAACGGTGTTTCCGTGCGCTGCTCTGGTTCGCCAGAAGCAGCTTAGTTATGCTGGCCACATGACCTGGAAGCTGTACACCGGCTCCCTCGGCCAGTAAAGCGAGATGAGCGCCACAACCCCAGAGTCGTTTGCGACTGGACCTAATGGTCAGGGGTCCCTTTACCTTTACTTTTCCCCACACCAACCACATGAGGAAGGTCAGTATTATTACTCTCGTATTGCCAGAGGTAGGGGACTCAGGATGAGAGACAGTGTCTTTCCTGAGACCACCCAATGCAGGTCTGAAAAACTTGTGACTCGCACGCTCATCACAGGCACCAAGGGTTCAGTAAACTGCTTGGTTTTCGTGTTGACAAAGAGTTGGAAGAAAGGTGGGGCAGAGGCTTCTATTGAATAATACTTGGCAGGCCACAATGCACGGCTGATATTTGATGTTGTGACAGCAAAATTGTGCAGACTGGCAATACTTGAATTGAGGACTTTTCTGGTCTGCAGATCAGTCTCTTATCTGCAGGCTCTCCCAGTTACTCTGAAATGACCCCTTTCAGTATTGCTTCTCCCTCCCCCCACTTGCCATTATTCAGCTTTGCTTTCTCTCTCTCTTGATTTCCTCACGATGTGTATTTGCTCAGAAATGCAATTTTCTTTTCTTATCCATCCATGTCCTTTGGATGTTCCTCTCCCCACCCCCAGGCTTACTTTTCCTTTTCCTTTTCTTTTTTGCCCCCTCTCTCTTCTACAGAATTTTGACAAACAAAACATTAAAACCAGTCCAGGGGAAGGAAAAATGTATATATATTTTACAGTCCATTTGCTGAGCTGCTTGCACAGTCTCCTCTGGAAAAAAAGAAAGAAGGAAATATAATGGAGTGTGTTGTACAGAAGAAATACTGACATACAGCACATTCAGTGACCAAAAAGTATTTTTCCCATAGAGCAATAATGCTTGACATGAATTTAATATGTTATAGGGCACAGAACTCTCCTCAAACTCTTTTTATGGCCCTTAAAGCTCATTGGAGGTTTGTTGCTGTTAGCAAAGTCACTTAAATAATGCAGATGAAGTCCAGAGAGAGAGAAAAGCCTAATAACACGTTACTTATGAAACTGAATAAAAGCAGTGTATAATTTGAGGAGAAATAAACAGAGAGGGGAGTATTCAAATAAGTCCTACTCAGAGTAGATCTTTTGAAGTTAATAGTCATGACTAACTTAAGTTTATTAATTTCAATCAATCTATTCTGCGTAGGACTTAAGTGAATTCCACCAATAGGTTTTATCTTTCTTACTTTGGGTCTTGTACAAAGCAGGAGGGAAACTTAACAGAATCTATTTTGAATGTTCCCTATTTCTGTACTTCCTCCCATATTCCATCTTAAGACTGTGGCCAAAAACTCCATGCATAGCTTCAATATCAGCTAACCCCACCCCCACCCCAACCTTACCATCTAGTCTGATGAAGAGTTCTGGAGAACTTGAAGGCTTCAGAACTATTATTTAATATTTTTGATTGGCTTAATTTGGTATCACCCAAATGTGATGTCACTAAGTTTCAGAATTGAGCAGATTTGGCAATGACCCCTACCCTTCTTTCAGAAACAATAATGTGTTGTGTTATGCATTAACTGATCCAATAAATATGTCCCTGGAAGCCTTGGCAAGCAACAATTCACGGAAATCTTTGTGACGGGAACTTGTTGTGATGTCAGCACTGACCTTGTCCAAGGTAAAGCCTTTTGCAAAGCTCAGACTGTGCTATAAGAGAGCACAGCCTCTACTGAAAGTTGCCTCTTCAACTAAAGGTTGTTCCAGCAGTATTTTACTCTTACTGTACTAGGGCTTCTGCGATGGAGTCCTCTGGGTTACAGGATGACATTGTGACATCATTGGGCCAGGGGAGCACTGGTGTCATGGTCTCACATTGCAGATTTGCTTCTGGGGCTGGCCTTGTATGCATCCTCAATCTCATCCCCCGAAGAAGAGGAATCCAATCTCTGGGTCACAACAGAACTGTTGGGAACCTACTTCTTTCTAAGACTTTAATGCCTAATGATTGTGGAACGGTCCTCCTCCTCTTCCTCTGAATCACTGCTGTTGAAAAAAATAAGTTTGAGGACTAAGGGAAAAGGGGGAAATGATGGAAAGCAGAGAAGGCTTGGGTCAGTAGAGGATGGGCAGGAAAGCACTTGGAATAAGGCAGGTTTCTCCAAGATCTCAGTGCACTGTGAAAAAGCCTGATAAGAATGAGCCCATCGAAAACCTCAGCCTTAAACAACACCATCTATTTGTGGTGATGAGAACTAAAGCAAACTGCTGATTTTAGTAACAAGCATTAATGGGCAGTATACAAATTTTAGATAGATAGATAGATGATAGATAGATAGATAGATAGATAGATAGATAGATAGATAGATATAGATAGATATAGATAGATAGATATAGATGATAGATAGATAGATAGATAGATGATAGATAGATAGATAGATAGATAGATAGATAGATAGATGATAGATGATAGATAGATGATAGATGGATGATAGATAGATATAGATAGATGATAGATAGATATAGATAGATGATAGATAGATATAGATAGATGATAGATAGATAGATAGATGATAGATAGATAGATAGATAGATATAGATAGATAGATAGATAGATTTTCTGTGTTTTTATACTTCTGTAGACAAGCACTGCTAATTTAGGAACAAGAACTGGGGGTATGAGAAGGGATTGTTGATCTTTGTGAGCCACCTTTGTGGAAAGCTTCTGGGCTCAAAGCAATGGCACCATGAAGAATGGTGTCAGAGTCATTGATACTGAATTGTCAATGGCACCACCACGCTATATTAGATGTCGTAGAAATTTATTAACCCAATCCCATTAGTTATCATGTCCAACCAGATTAGGAAGGGCTGTGGATCAGTAGCAGAGCCATTGCTGGCCATGCAGGAGGAGATCCCAGCTTCAATCCCCAACATCTTCAAGTAGGGGTAGGATATGAGAGACTCCATGCCTGGGATCTTAGAATGCCTCTGCCAGTCAACAAAGACAATACTGAGCTATTTGGACCAAGGGTCTGACTCTGTATAAGTACAAGTCAATAAACCTGAGGATTATAAGTCCACTGAAGAAGGAAGATGGCACCAACAAGAAATAAAATGGTGCCAGCAATCAGGAGAACAATTGGACATTGAACAGTGTGTTGATTTGTGCCACGGGCAGGCTTTTTATTATTGGTATCTAACCTTTCTAGCGTTTGTCGGAAGTTGTTAACCTGGTCGTAAATGGGTTATGGCAAGCGTCCAAGAGACCCAGAGGTGTAAATGCCTCCCCCGAGGTCTAAACAGACCAAGATTGATTCTTTCTTCCTTCCTATTATTGGTATCGCAGCCCTTGTGGTTATTCTTTCTTATTATCTACTCAATTTATTAGTTGTTTGCTACTCTAAGTGATTTACAAAACTTGCAAAACATAAGGTATAACATGAAATCAGAAGGTGGGAAAGAACATTATATTAGAGTTTTTAAAAACACCAAAATCAACAGGACAGAGTTGGTATAACGGCATGGAAGAATATATTATTTTTTCTTGTTACAGGTAGGTAGCCGTGTTGGTCTGCCGTAGTTGAAACAAAATAAAAAAATTCCTTCCAGTGGCACCTTAGAGACCAACTAAGTTTGTTACTGGTATAGCTTTCGTGTGCATGCACACTTCTTCAGATATTTTATTTTTTCTTGTGACTGTATATTGACAGTGACCTGTTGTGGAATTGAGCTTTTTGGCTTTTGTTGATCCCCACCCCAATAACTTGTCTTGTATATTTTGGTTGCTTCCTTTAAAAGTACTGTCTTTCTATTTGATTATACATGCTGGCATTTTTAAAAGTTTGATTCCCCCCCCCCCCAAAAAAAAAAAAAAACTTATCCAGGAAAGCAAACTTCTGACATCTTTGGTCTGTGGTTATAAAAGTCACCCCAAGGAATCTTTTTGGTTATTGATATAGATATATAGATATAGGACTTGAGCTAATAATAAAACATTGGGGTGTGTCAGAAAACAAATCCTGCTGTGCATTACAATTCCACATTATTTCTTGTGTGTCATTATTTCTTGTTTGAGTGAAATGAAAAATGTAGAAAAAGGTGACAACAAGTATGAAAACAACAACAACAACAACAACAACAACAACAACAACAACAACAACAATGTAACCCTGCCATTATCAGGTCCATACTGTGAGTATAGATATCACTTAGTTGAGGTCAATTTAATATGTATTGGGCACAAAGGGTTTTATATAGTTGCGGCAGAAATTGGTTTTGTGGTTTAAATCTTAAAGTCATGTTTTAAATACTAAATTGCCCACTTGATATTTTAAAGATAAATGTATTAACAGCATGCATTCACATCAAAAATACGGTAGAATACAATCTAATTTCTGGGAGAAAAGTGGCATACAAATATGGGACAAGTAAAGCTTCTTTAAGCTTCTTTATGTTAAACAATGATTGACGCCTCTGGGAAGGAACTTTGGGAAATGTATGCAAGTAAACGAGACGTATCTAAAATTCCCTTTTAATGAGATTGATGGTGATACCTACCAAGTTTCCTCTGTTTAGCATACAAAGGAAATGTTTGCTCATAGCTTTCCTCCTTCTGATTATCTTATAGATTGAAATTCAAAAGGCCTGGTGATTAGTTGTGCTATGTTTAAATGTTATCAGTGTTCTGTTTATGACATGACTGCGGCAGATAGGATTAGCATTGCCACAGAGATTTCTGTCGTGGAATAAACAGTCCCATGTGAACAAGTTCTCTGATTTGAACAAAGACCAAGGGCTTGTTCATCTGAAGACAAAATGGCGTTAATTCAGATTAATTTTCCTGTTACCTCACAGCTATCACATTTCAGTTAGAGGTATCCCACAATATTGTGCTGCTTACCTTTGCTGAAGATTAGGAAAGCAGGTGGTAGCTGTGCGGTCTATAGGCATGGAAGTGTCGATTTGCACATTCATGTCTACTTCCCAATCTTCTGACTTCTCAATAATCAAGGTGAGTCCACACAAACATCTTCAGGAATTACATTTCACTCAGATCAACCCAGCAATTGCTACCGCTTTTTGATGAGAGTTTATTGCAACACATACACAAACCATCCAATATTTCTCCTCCCAATTTTCCAAATAAATAAATTTAAAAAATGCAAAATTATTAAGTAAAAACCAATAATTATAGAAAGAGATCTGCCGTTGCTTTCTTTCTCTCCGTCTCTCTCTAGCAAGGTCACAAAACAAATACTAAAAGTAAAGTAAACAACAACAGCTCCTCAAGGTAGGAAAAACTCCCTGTACATGTTTGGTATCACAACTCCTTGCCTTCAGTTTCATGTATAGGGTGTCCAAATTAGTTTGTTACTTTCGGGCATGTAACACATTTCACAAGTATTGCCAACCCCCTAGACATAGACTCCTATGTCTAGGAGTGGAGCTATAAGTTTTTGTCTAAGATCTGCATAGAATGGGCAGATCAAAAGAATATGTTCAGTTGACTCAACCACTCCCAGAGCACAGGGGCAAAGTTTCTGGGCGTATGGGACTCCCCTGAACCTTCCCCACAAAACCGCCAATTCCAGAACGTTTAACCTAGCGGCTGTAAGGAGCCTACGGTATTCCACATAGTGGATTTCCACCAGATAAGGGGCTGGTGAAATCTGAGATATCTGTTCCCCCAAATACATCCCAGGTTTCACAAGAGCAATGTCCTCTTGCCTAGCAATATCCCTCAGTCTTTGAGAGATCACAACTTTAGCTTGGCTAAATGTCATAGACTCCAGGAAGAGATGCAACAATCTGCAGGTCTGCACTTCATTTATAATATCCTTTTCCCACGATGATTGAAAATCATCCCTCAATATCAGGGGGGCCAAGCCCACCGGGTTAAAACATAACATAGCCAGAGTTTTGTCTTCAAGGCCACGTACCGAAAAGACTGCCAACCCACCTCTAGTCTCATGACCGCCCCTGCTACAGAAGGGGGATCACTTTGTCAACCTGTGTACAAGGTTGTCAATCCAATCCAGCAAGGCTGCCTGCTTTTAACATGCCCAAACCAATGCAAGTTGTGGGTTTCTAGCCTACTATAATCTGATTTTTCAACCAAAGTAATATCGTATAACAAGATTTATAGTTCTTTCAGTCCTTGACATTAAAACTGTAATAACACCATGTGGTGAACCTCTGGCCCAAAGGCATGATGAGCCCCAGCAGGGGTCTTAATATGACCTGCAAGTCCTTTCCCCCCAAGCCATACCCATCTGCCCTACATAGGATATCACATATCAGATCAGGTCTGTAAGGCAGATAAAACAGGGTTTGCAGACTGACTGTCAGCTGACTGACAGCACTTGTGGTGTCTTGTGCCTTTGCCAGAGCAGTTTGATTTCAAACCACCCCAGCAAAGGAAGCAGAATTTGCAGGTGTCACTGACCGGCTGATCATCACTTCACAGTGTAATCTTAAACCTTGTGGGCAGACTGATGCTATGGTAACACCAGGTGATTGACAGAAGGGTGGCCTGGAGGGTGTTGGTCAACCTACACATCTATCTCACCACACCAGAAATGGGCTCCACCCTTTCTGGTATTAAGAGAATTAAGATCAAATTATTATGATTTAATTATTGTCTTTTATGTTCTTACTGAAAACTGAGATGACTCCTTCTTTTGAAACTATTAATTCTCTTTTTCTTGCACTCTTTTATTGGTTGCAAATAGTGTAACTTTTGCTTTCTGGGATAGTTTAAAAGCTAGATGCATGTGAGAAGGTTTCTGAATTTCTTAGTCTTTTGAAAGATACATGAAACGGAAGCATAGAACAGTAGAGGGGAATGTCTCTTTATGGAAAATAATTTCTTACTGCCAATAGCACTAGGACATATTTTGGAACTGCTGTGTTATAATGGAGGCCATGAAAAAAGCAATCATTTCAATAAACTATTATGCTAAGTAAATCACAGTGCTAGGAGATGCATATACAGGGTGTTTGGGTTTTTTGGGTTTTTTTTATCACTTTAATGCTCATTAAAATTCACAAGCAGGAAAATTGGAATTGACACTCTTTCTTCTTTAATGAAGCTATCCCTTTATTTCAGCAGTGAAACTTTAAAAAGCAAATTAAGATAGAAATCTCATTTGGTTCTGATTAAAGTTAAAAATTTACAAACAATTGGGTCAGGATTGAATTATTTGCATTAGAGATAGAGCTTAGAAAGTACAAAGCTGGGCTCTCTAGTGCATATCTCTTTTTTATCTGAACAATGCTCAGCCCTCTTACCACCTGAAACTCAAAAGGTGATTTAGGATATATCTATCAAAGACTTATTTTAATACTTGTTGTGTTTTTTGGAATAAGAAAAGAAAAGAAAAGAAAGGTTGCCCTAGATAATACAATTAAACTTAAGTACAGTAGCAAAACCCAAACATCCACATCAAACCAAATATTTGGGATATATTACATTAGTCTATTTATACAGTTAGGGTAGAGATAGGGGATACACACACCCCACTCCGCCATACTGATAGATTTCAGCTCCCACAATGTCAGGAGCAGGTTAGAAATAAATCACATGACACCAGTAAAGTTAACTTTTTACTCAAGGAAGCAAGGCCTGTTCAGGAGGCCAGCAACTCATTCCAGTAGATCTTGCCCCTATGAGGCAGTTGTGGGGACTGAATATCTCCTCCTCTTCCATGTCCTTTCCAAGCAATCTGAGACTTTGTCACTGTTCCTGTCTTTGTTCCTCTCTCTTCATATCTCTTCTGGTTCTGGGAGAACAGGAAGGGAGGGAGCTGGTTGCAGCAGGAGGGAGACACACCAGCCTGACTCATCTCTGCTTCTTGGGCCCCCTCCTCTCCAGCCTCCACTTCTGACTCTGGACTGCTCCTTGCCACAGACTCTTCCTGCACACTAAACCCTGTTACCTCTTCAGCCTCCAACACCTCTTCCTCCCAGTCTGCTCCCTCTCCTCCCTCTGACTACTCATCGCCATCCCACCTGGTTCTTGGCCTTCTCTGTATCCAATTAGTCCATGACACATAATTAGCCATACAATTCCCACCATTGACCCTTGCCTGGTAAAAAATTAATAGAAGCCGGAGTCCAACAACATCCAGAGGGTCACAAGCCCCACATCCCCGAACTATAGCCCTCCCCATTGCTAAGGATAGGTAGCTCTGACCACAATAGTTGCTAATGGAAAGACTATGCATATACAGATCTCTGTACTGCAGCTGCAAATGATTCATTCATTCATGTATTATTACAATTGTTCACATCTCAATGTTGAAGATAAAAAAAAACACCTCACAAGGCACCTGTCAGGTTTGCTTAATAGTTGCTCATGAGTAAAGACCAAGTCCGCCTTGTCTTTCAACTATTTTATTGTGCAAAGTATGTACAGTGCGGAGCTATCCTAAAACATGACCACCTAGTTGCTAGCAGAATCTGGAAGTGCTCCCCTCCTGTTGCGGCGCCAACACCAGAGTCTCGGCACCCTAAAGTGCTGACTCCTTTCTCCCCTGACCCTTCTGCGTAAAGCAGGCGCCGGAAACGGTGTCTCCCCCTCAGAGTGGGTCTGCTGAGCAGTGCTGGGTCTCTTTGCATCATCCTGGAGACCTCTTCCCACCTGGCTCCTTCCTGGTAACTCCTCCTCCCCCGGGGAGGAGCTGGCAGACTCACTGGGAGACGTGTCCGTCGACAACAGAGGCTGAGGCTGCCGGTACCCACTCAGTGCCTGACTGGCAGGGGAGGGCACATCCCTGACAGCACCCAACAAGTAACATTAAATTACTCGGGACCCTTTTACATGGCACAGGTGAAGGTAGAAGGTCTTTGTAAGGGGTATGACTTAATCCAGCTGGAGCGGATACAGAGATGGGCTTCGCCTGTCTATCCCTTTTTCTTGTGCCCTTTTTCTTGTAAGCCTCACAATGAATGATTGATTGTCCTGTGTTGTTGGGATGGAGATAGTTCAATGGTAGCAGGCTCTGAGTCGTCTTTATATACAATAGTTGTGTTAAATATTCTCCAGTTTCAGTTATCACATTAAAAATAGCATAGCAGTGGGCTTGAAATCCTTCCCAGAACATGCTGCATTTGATCCTCCACCATTGTGTGGTCCTGGCCAATGCTTTCATTTCCCCTGACTGCTTCTGCTTTGGTGCCATTTACCCCATTGGCCTGGTGCTTCCTTCCTCGATTGGTCATATCAGTGATGCTAGCCAACCAAAGATGACAGGATGTTGTTGTTGGAGATTCATTCCCCATGTCTACAGTCATGGGATTGTTGTCTTTCATATGACGGTGTGTGTTTACATTCCACAGAATGGGAAGTGACAGATACAGGATGTTTGTGTTACTGTGTTCCGTGAAGTGGGACTATTGTCCTTTGTTCTTTCTCTTTGCTGTCTGTTGCTAGAGAGAGAGAGAGAGCCATGTTGCAGTGCTCCGTGTGTGTTTATATGTAAATAAAGTAGACTAGCCACAATGCTGCGTTGCTGAGGTCTGTTACGCATGCTGCGGAGATCCTGTGGATCCCTAAAGCGTGCTGATGCTTCTTGGTATCAGTCGCTGTGATGTTCAGGCAGAAGAAAGCTTTTGAAGCTCCCGAACAATCGACCAGGAGGGAGAGAACATGCCAGTCGGGCATGTGTCTCTGCCAGGGTCCTACTCGAGAGTAGGACGCTCCTGTAACAGTTGTGCCAAGCAGCCAGTTAGATTTGACTATGTAACAAACATCACTGACAGCAAATAAAGTTGAGAGTGAAGGCAGCACTAGCAACCTGGATTTCTTACATGGAAAATTTTGCCTCAAAAGTTAAGTGACTAAATAGATTGAATTTGGCTGTTCCTGGCAGTTATTTAGGTAGGGTTGGGTAGCCTAACTTTTTGTTATTTTTGTAGATGGGGTTAAAGATTAAAGGAATCTTGCGGTGGGTGTCTTCTTACCTCAATATCAGGTGTTCATTTTTTCTCCATTTTTTAAAAAGAGCCATTTGGCTACTTCAAGCAATAGCTTGGCTTTACCCAGTGCCGTGTAGCACTGTTCCCATGGGGTTTCAACCTCGAAGTGGTGTTAGGCTTTGCTTTCAGATGAACTCACTTGGGCACCTTGTATCAGGCAATGACCTTTCTCAAGTAAGAGTTAATAATTCATTTCACACAAAAATTCACCAAATGAACAGTCCTGTGAAAGTGATGGGGGTCAAGATACCCAGTCAACCTTTAGCATTAAGGCATGGAGCCAACTGAGAGCAAAGACGGTCATAAAAAGAAATAGGCAAGCCTTTTTGCAAGGTGTGTCAAAGAAGAAGAAGTAGAAGTAGTAAGCCTTAGGCTGTAACAAGAGAAATTAAAATAGATGCAATGGGCACATTCAGAATATCTGAATAGCAATCCACCTCATTCATTTTTACAAAATTAGCTCTTAATTTAGTAGCTGTTAGTGCAAATAGTTTAAATTGATTTCTTCATTCTCCGCCTTGAGAAGGAACTTGATTTTTTGATTAACCAACCAATAGGACATTCTAGCTCAAATAAGAGACAGTAACTCACTTCTAACAATCCTCTGCAGAGACAGGGATGCAGATTGTGACCGAAGTTTTTCATTGCTCCATTTCACTTAAACAAAGCTTGAGCGCATAGTCCAATTTTCTGTAACAGCCTTGTAGAACAATTGAAGGCATTGTTTTGAATGTGAAAACCATGAAGAGCTTCTTTAGGCTAGTCCTCTTCTCTAACAGAGTAATCCTATGCATGCCTATTCAGAAGTAATTCTTACTGACTTCAGAATTGGACTTCCTCTCAGATTGGAACTTGTCACTTATGAAGTCGTACATGTTTAAAACATGGGAGAAATGAGGAACCTATATACTAGCAGTAATGCAGTATTTGACATTTTCCTCTGAAGACAGTTCAGAAATTTCAGCTGAAACAGAATTCAGTGGCTAGGTTGCTCACCGGGGCAAGAGCCAGGGCTTTGTTTTCCGTGGGAATTTACCGGAACATTGTTCCAGTGCCTCTCAGATGGGTTCCAGCACATCTCAGGTGGGCAACCATTGTCATTGTGAGCAAATGAGGGAGGCATTCATGGTGAGTTCCAGCACCTCTTTTTCTAGAAAAATAGCACTGGTTAGAGCAGGGGTCGGCAACCTCTGGCCCATGGGCCAGATGTGGCCCATGGAGGCCGTTTAACGGGCCCACGAGCCATCCGGTTACCAGCACGGCGCAGGGACCCCACGAGCCATCCGGTTACTGGTGTGGCGCGGCACGGGGACTTGTGCAGATGCCGGAAATCACATTTGCGCAGGTGTCTGGGCATGCACAGAAGCAATTTCCGGCGCCGGGGGACATGCACAGACGTGATTTATGGCATCACATCTGTGCATGTCCAGCCGACGGACGAGCTTCCTGGGACACATCCGGCCCACGGCCGAATAACGTTGCCGACGCCTGGGTTAGAGCATATAATGCCAATCCTGTCCCAACTTGACAGAGCCTTCACAAGAGGTCTGGAGGGTAGCAATACAGGGACAAGCTTGTTCTGCATTGACTTCCCACTTGTGGAATGATTTC
The DNA here is from genome assembly GCA_034641385.1 of Darevskia mixta. NCBI lineage: Eukaryota > Metazoa > Chordata > Lepidosauria > Squamata > Lacertidae > Darevskia > Darevskia mixta. The sequence goes on along the minus strand of JAWWNH010000042.1, from coordinate 13,063,668 downwards.
CCCAGGGAAGCTCACATTGCACCTTCATTACATATCTTTAGGTGGCAGGTGAAAATGTTTCGCTATAACCAGGCCTTTGGCTGATTAAACATTCTTTGGCTTTTAAAATGTGTTTGTGGGAGCAGGGTTATTGGGGTTTTGTTTTATTATGTATTTCTGCTCTCATTTTGTATTTTTATGTTGCGATCCACCCTGTGATCTGTGGATGAAGGGCAGTATACAATAAATAATAAATAGCAAATAATAATGATAAAGATAATAATAATAATAACCTGCCTAGCACAGATGTTTCACCAGAAAAATGGTCTAAAATATTTCCGAATAATACAGCGATCATATACATGTCTACTCAAACATAAGTGTGTATGAAGCTTTGGGAGAAGTTACCTCAGAAGGAAAAATGTGAAGACTGAAATTGTGGAAAGGGGATGGAGGGTCCTGGTGAACCTGCCCCCTGATATCAGAGACTGCAGCCTATTGAGCATACAGATGGGTACAATGATGGCCAGAGGTCAAACTAAAGCTGGTGTCTGTAGAAATAAAATATAAGCTACAACAAATGGAGGGAATGCTTGAGGAAGAGCGTTCTTTAGTTGAGTGTGCTCTGAGGGGCCAGCACTATTCAGAACCCTGAACCGAGAGTTTGAAACTTTGTGTCTGACTCAGGAGTGGCACTACTCACCAAAGGAGAAACTGTATGAATGGCTCAATAAACCTCTTTCTTCCGTTGTTGCCATGTGCATCAAGAATAAGCATTGCTTTTCCTCGACCACATCGTTGGCTCAGATAGCCCAGAGAGACTACCGAAGCCCAGAAAGTGAAATAATGAAAGCAATGAACATTGGAAAAGAAAGCTTAAAGTTACCCTGCCGTAGCTCCATATGTATGTTCTTGACTCCTGATATTTAACTCCGATAGCAGGATTATAAAATTCATGATATGTTTTATTCTGGGGCCATTAGTGTGCTGGGAAGCACACTGCAAGTAATCATCATCATAATAATGGCATATGTGGTTCTACAGGGTTGCGAGAAAAGCTGGTAATAGTAAAATCCTCTTTCCATGCAGTTTTGGCAATTACATTATTATTCCATTGAAGCAGCTAGTTGAAGGGGAAAACAGACCTTCAGCTTAGGCTGAGCTATGTGCAAGGTGCCTACCTCTAAACTGACATGTGGCTGGTGATTGGAATAATCCCTTAAGTTACTATAATAATTATTGTGGATGAGCAGACTGTCAATCCAAAAATGGCCAGATGGGGTTTAGCTGGCCTGGTTCTGGAGGGGATAAAGCAGGATCGGATAATTGCTGGTGTTATCAAATTTTGACCTGATTCAGAGTCATCTTGCTTTTTAACGTTCAGGAGCCAAGCATTTCAGAATCAAAGGTTTTCCAAGGTTATGCATACAGCACTGCTTACTCTCTCTCCATCCCCTGCCAATTGAAATAATTAAAGAGTATATTTGTAATAAAATCGAACCATGTACAATGCTTCAGTGCATTGGATATACCGTACTTTTCTGTGTATAAGACGAGGATTTTTTTTTAGAAAATTATGACACATCTTATACACGGCTAGTGCATCAGGGGGACATGGGATTGGTTGCTGCCGCTACCCGTAGATTGTTATTGGCTATTTGACATGTAATCGGTGGCTGTGGCAAGGGCTGGTGTTGATTTGCTGTCGCTGCGGCAATTGGGTGGGTGATTGGCGGAAGGGGACAGACAAAAGGCAGCTTTCGTGATGCGCGCGAGTGGCAGCGTAGGTCAGGTGGGTGAGTGATTTTGGGCAATCCCCCCTTAAAAAAGCTCAACAACTGTGAGCAATCTCTCCCCATTTTCCTAATTTGCAGTCCCCCAAAACAGGGAATGTCTTATACACAGGGACGTGTTATACATGAAAAAATACGGTACTTGCCACATTGTGGTGTAAACGCAGCTCTGAGGAGGGGTAGGAAGCTGCAAGTGGCAGAAAACGTCAGAATCTCTTCTCCTCGCAAGTTTTCTGCTGCAAATCTGTTTATCTGCAACCTGGGATTTAGGTCTACTACTGAATGTTTATTTGTGGTCAAACGTGATTTGTATGCAGTTATTTGCTTCACATACTTCATGATGTCCCTGCAAACTGTACTCCTGAAGTACCGAGTGGCCTTGGACCAGTCCCAGCCTAGTCTAACTCACAGGGTTGTTGTCAGGATAGAACAAGGAGATGGAGAATCATGTATACCGACTCAAACTCCTTGGAGGAAAGGTGAGATATAAATGCAATAAATAAATAACATAATATAAGATATGCTGTCTTCTGAGAAAGATTAGCGTGCAAATTCTAAGACTTTTTATAGAAGCCAGGATTTCAAGCCATGAGTTCCTGTTTGTTTTTAGAGAGGACAAATAAACTATTATGGACACATATTCCAATTCATTGACAGACAGATCAGAATTTTCTCAACTAAAAGGACATGTATTTTCATGCTGTCACAGAAAAGATGTGCTTTTCTTGATTGTCTGTGGCTCAGCTAGTACAAGGTCAAATGTCTACTGTCTATGACTGGAACCTCCCCAGGTACCCTTTAGTTTAAAGAAACACTGATTTTAAGTTATTTCTGTTACAAAAAAGAGAGACCCAAACACAGTAAAAAACGCAAACACACACAAACACACAAACACACACAGAAAAACTTGGATACACATTGATCCACCCATTCAAGACGCTACATTTGAAAAAGATTTCAAATAAGACAGAAATTATATGATACCTCTCCATAAGCCTCATTAATTTACAATTTTTAAAAAAACGAGCTGAAGAAGGTGTCTGCTCCGAAACAGGGCCCTGTCCTGGTCCCTAGTTTTGCATCGTACATCTGGTCCTCACTCCGGAAGTCCTTATTTCGACTCCTAATAGACTCTTCATTTAGGCTTTACATACAAAACGCTCTCTTTGAACTTTTGAATACGAATTTATATTCATTGTATTTGGTATTTTGTGTGCCTTATATTATACATAATATCATACTACACATTATTGTGAGTTTGAGTCTGTATCTTTGTTTGAAATTATATTTTTTTTCTAATCGGCAACTGCATTTAAGACTGTAATTCTTAACAGAATACATACCCTATTTGATTTTGACTCACGAGTAGATATTATTTCTTTTGTTGAAACTTCTGGCCAGAATTCTTGGTATAGCTATTTATTTCAGTGTATCTTGTGACAATAACTCCATTTTATTCCTCCACAGCATGCAAATATTTTGTCGTATCAAAGAGTTTGAAATAACAATCCATTTCTTTCCCTTTCTGATAGCAAAGTCCAAAGTTTTGGTAATAAAACTGTATAGCTCAAGGTAGAAGATGATTAATTCTGAAACTATGTATTCTTGAACTCTTGCATAGAAATTAATAATGTATTTCTGCCCCAGTCCTTTGAATTGCACTTCTATTGTTCTTCCAGTGCTCTCTGTATCTAGACAGGGCAAAAATTTTACTGAAGTGGAAGTGATTGTAAATAGCTCTTAGATGGTAAAAATGTGAGAATACCTGGCTGTGTTAAGGGTTCAGAAAGTTGTTACAAGTTGTGAATGTAAAAACTATTCAGGTGTTATAGTAATCTGAAAATTTCACACATGAAGGAGAACCATGGGGATGAGCTAGCCTCAAAAAACCAGCATACTTAAGTCCAATTAATGCATGAAACGGTTAATTGCCATAGCAATGCTGGGTTTAGGGCATTGCAGGCAATTTCCCCTCACAGGGCACCTAGCCAAGGGGACACAAAATTGTGAAGGTCCATAACTGAGAAGATCCATTTGGGGGTGCCAAATTGTGGCCTCGCATAGAGTGCCATATTGTGAAAGATTACCAAGATCTGCCCCAACCCTAGAGTAAACTGTCCCACCAGACTTAGTTCACATTGAGAGGTAATCAATCTGCCTGAGAAGCTCAGTGTGTGCAAAGGTATTGAGCTGGTGGCTGCAGCTCGGACCACATGGCTCTTGCAAGCCATCATAGGAGCCAACTCCTCAGGGCAGAGGTCTCTTCTCCCCCCCCCCCAATATATATATTTGAGGGCGCCACCCTCAAATTGATTGGCATTGCCATGCAAATGGTGATTGTGTTTGATTGATTATGTGAGGCGGGCTTACCTGCCCTCCCCATATTTTATTTAAGTTGGTAAGTTAAGCCATACTTCTGTTCCTATCCCAATAATTCAGGAACTTTCACCACTGCAACTAAGCCAAGTTTTACTGCTTATGTTTTCCTCCTTCGGTTTCCCTTTACTTGCCCCATAAGCAGCCCCTAGGCCTGTTTGTCTTCACTTTGGCAGAATTGATCCACACTTGAGCAGTGAAAATGGCTGTGAGTTGTATTCACTTTGGCCAAAGGAGGAAAAAAGTTCTAGCCATATTTAGATTTCCCACGGAGCATAGAGCAAATCAGATTTAAAGATAAAATCAGACAGAGACACAGAAACAAGGTGAATATTGGGACCTCTAGACATCCCTATTAAAAAGTGAGGGAAAATGTATTAGTGTTTGTGGTCAGGGATCACTTAATTTCCAGAACATTATGCATCATCTCCAAATTCTCTGCCTGAAATTATTTAAATCACTCCACCACTGCTTATAATTTTATTTTCTATGTCCCTGAGCATTTACTATAATTCATTTTAGATATACAAAGTGAATCAAATTTTGAAACAAGAAAGAACGTATTATAGAATAGCAAATTCCATACATCACATTAATGCTCCAAATCCAACATGCTGAAGGTTCTTCTCTTCTTAATGAAATGAGGCATGTTTAAAATATTGTCTCTCTTTGTGAGCATACTTTCAGGGCTTATGCTTGGTGTCTACTGGAGTCACACAGGGCACAACCCACCTTACTCTATTTATAGCTTAACTGCTATGAGCGCTACAAGTTTATTCACCTGAAGAAAGACTACTGAAAATTGTATTCATGCATTGCTGCGTACCAGGGTTTGAAAAGCCATTATATGAAAAATAATACCAAAATATTTGGGACTCATCTCAGTCCCTCTAATAGCTGTGGGATGTAAACACTAGAGCAGTCAAGTACAACAATGCTAAAAGGTATCTCAGTCCTCCAGCCACAACTTCCTGGTCACCTGGATTGAGATAACTTCCTTTGCAAGCTAGAAGTGGGAGTGGCTTCACCTGGGAAGGTATTAGCAAAACCCACAGGCCAGCAGCCATTCTCTCTTCTTCTGCCTCTCTGCTCTCTCTCGCTTGGACTGCGAGGAGGATGCTCAGTTGGCTTCCAGCCAACTGGGGCCTAATGGACTTCTCTCCCACATGGAGAGAATCCAATTGTATATATCTTTACCATGCATAAGCCTGCATTCTTTTGGGAGTCTTCCTGTCTCTGCAATTGAATGTCCGTGAGTAAACGTTTTATATCTTTTTATAAAAGACGTGTGCTGTGTCTTATTTGAAGAGGGACAAAGGGGAAATATAGTGACAAACCAGGAAACTAGATTAAGCTGATTCTAGCGAATCAAAACAACTTCCGCTGTGTGTATTTTAAAAGGGAATGTTACTCTGCTAGTTGAACTTGCAAGCGCAAGTCAGGATGAGATATATTAAATTATAAATCATCATCCACGTTCCCAAACATTCCCACAATAGCAAACCTAGGGCCTCCGTACAAACAGAAACAGAGCCAAAAGGGGATCCCTAAGAAAGAAGAGGGTGGAATCTCAAGGTTTCCATAAAAAGAAATGGGGCCAAACTCTAGGGTTGCTATATTTCAAAAGGTACCTATTCAGGACACCCCAAAAGTTGAGCTTTTTTAAAGACAAACCCCAAAGTTGTTGGGCCAAAAGACCACGATTTTTCAGTTGGCTTGCCTAAGATCCAGGACCAAGCACCGGGTTTCAGAAATTCCCCCCGGACATCAATTCTGCCTTTGAAATCCCGTAATGTCTGGGGAAATCCAGGTGTATGGCAGCCCTGCCAAATTCACTTAAAACAACTCATTGCTGATGGAACATGCCAGTGACATCCAGGAAATATGCAATGTTGAGTGGAGCAGAAGTAGAAGAAGAAACATAGAAAACCAAGAGTGACTTCTTGACTGAACCTCCAACAACATAGTATCCTGGAGGAAGACTTAGCTAGTTAGGGGCTGGTTGTAGATCCCACTTGTCATTTGTATCTATCATTTTTATTGCAGTCTTATAAACACTTCGGCTCATGGGAGAGATTGTGACTTACTTCTAAGTAAGTATGCCTCATATTGTGCACATCAAATTAGGATACATGGGGTTCCTCTGTTGTTGGAAACACTTGAAGCCATCTAGGACTAATGGATGGCCCTTAGGATCTCTTCCAACTCCTCAATTCTTTGGTTCTGTGATTTTTTCAGTTCGCATATTGCTTCAAGAAGTGCACCTGTGGTAAGTTTATCTTTAAAATGTGAACTGAATTCAATTTCTCCCCCTTCATTACTGGCTTATCACATTTTGAAGGAAATGAAGTAATACACATTACCATCTAAAGAGGGTATGTGTGTGTGGACACAATCAGATTCTGGTGCTCTGAGAGGAGTAAGACTATGAAGCCTGGAATCTAAAGTTACCAAACTGCACAAGTGCCCATAAATTTCTTTTCTTAAGGGAAACAAGCCCTGCTATATTCACTGATTGAGCATAATATGCCTGGGCCCAGCAGAAATTTGCAACAAGCCCCCCACCCCCAATGATCTCTTGCATATTTTGAAAAATATTGCAGGGTTGCCTGAAGTCCTTTACATTTAAGGTGCAGAAAGCTAAAATTACAAATGTGGTTCTAGTACCTTATTCCACATAATATACCAGGGCAGTTCACATCAAATTAAAAATACAATATTAAAAACAGTTTTAAATGAATTTCTGAGCAAGCTTCTTCTGCTGTTCTAGAGAACAACCTAGGCTAAGAGCTCCATCTTCTGAACGTTGCCATTTTTGTTCTAACACAGCCTCTGATTTGCCCCAGGAAAATCCCACACATTTTTACAAGAACTGGGTGTTCCAAATAGATTTGTATGGTTTGCAGAACTGGGTCTATTTTTGTTTCACTATCAAGCCTTATTATAGTCATAAAAGTGAGCAAGCAGAGTAAAACAACCCAGAGGTAGGAGAATAATTCACAGTCTGCATAGACTTAAGCAATGAATAGGTTAATTAAAGAAGAGCCAAGAGGAATAATCTGCCTGGATTAATTTAATTGTTAATTAAAAGTTTGCAAGGACAATATTTGTGCTTAAAGCTAGTCACTCTCCAGACTCAGCTAAGTTCCAACATCTTGTTTACACAGTATCTCCTTCTTTACTGTTTGTTTAGTGGTGGCAATGTGGCAGACTTTTTGAATTGCCAACAATTGTACTCTTTTGAAATGGTAATAAAAGATGAACACTGCAATCCAATACATGCTTACTTTGAAGTAGCCCCCTCTGAACTCCACAAGGGAGTAGACATGCATATGTTTGTACTGCAAGGCTGCCATTCTATACCGTCTTTCGTGGAAGTAAGCCCCATTGAACGTACGGTAGTGGAACATGCTTCTGAGCAGATAAGTATCGGATTTGTGGTAAATCATAAAAAGGGTGAAGTGACTGAAGAACTTGCTTCCTTTCATTATCCTTAACCCACAGACAATTTGGCCTAAGTCATGGGTAGGCAAACTAAGGCCCAGGGGCCGGATCCATCCCAATCACCTTCTAAATTCGGCCCGCGGACGGTCCAGGAATCAGTGTGTTTTTACATGAGTAGAATGTGTCATTTTGTTTAAAATGTATCTCTGGGTTATTTGTGGGGCCTGCCTGGTGTTTTTACATGAGTAGAATGTGTGCTTTTATGTAAAATGCATCTCTGGGTTATTTGTGGGGCATAGGAATTTGTTCATTATTTTTTTCCAAAATATAGTCCGGCTCCCCACAAGGTCTGCGGGTCAGTGGACCACCCCCCTGCTAAAAAAGTTTGCTTACCCCTTGTCTAAGTTCTTTAAGCTTCCTGTAACATTTCAATTGATTTCCCCACCCCCCAAAAATCTAGCACCCTCCAAATAGGGATGGGATTCAGTTTTGTCAATCTTTGAATGTGAACCAACCCCATTTACATTTCCTGAAACAATATGCAAACCGAAGTTATTTGAATATCACACTTTTCTGAATTTTCTGATGCATTTCTTGAACCAAGTAATGTGCACAAAATGTCTATATCATGGCATAAAAGTGTGCATGAGAGTGAATATAGTAATGAAAATAACAGAAGAAATGTGTCAAGGTGGGGTGGGGTGCGGGAGAGAATGCTTGCAAAAAGACTACATACAAAGGCTCACTCCAATGCTGAAAAATTTTCATTAGGAGTTTAAAAATAATAATTGCAAACTGTTGTGGAAAACTATACTGCCAATTTGTTAGCAGGCCAAATTGTATATTATAAGTACATAAATTAGGGGTGAGGGATTTCTTGCAGCCTGAGGGCCAAATTTCCTCGTTGTGAACATTTTGAGAATTACATACCAGTGGTGGGTGGAGCTGGAGGCAAAAGCAGACAGAGCAATGAATGTACATTTTACGTTTGTACGGTAGTCTAGTTTCCATAAACGCACCCCGAGGTAGCTTGCTTCCCAGCAGCCAAGTCACTGTTGCTTCCTGGGAGGGAAAGGGGAAGGTGGCAAGTAGTTTGGCATAATGCAAATATACCCTCCGAACTAATTTTGTGCAACACATTGTGTGCTTGCATCGTACTAACATTCCACCATCTCTTGTCCCTCCCAGGTAGCAGAAGCAAACCACCTGTCTTGAAGCTAGCATAGCTGCTCTGCCTCACCGGTGAACCATTATTCTCTACCATGACAAACAAAACCAACTAGAATTATCTTGTAGCTTCAGAAAGCAATGTCACAGAATACAGACAGTACATAAAACGTATCCTACTTACAAATGGCTCCCAGTGTTGAGATGACCAAGTTAGCACAGACAGACTTTAAAAAGAAGAAGAATAGGAAGAATTTGCTATTCTTTTTTGGCCTACAGGTCTTTGCGCCCATCCTTGCTTTCTCTGCTGTGCTCTATGAGCGATAGAAGTTAAGCTGCCAGAATCAGTTGAGTCTGGGATATATTTCTCCAGTGCAATTGGAGACCTATGGAATAACATTCTGGTATCCTCCAAATTCCCATTGTTGAAAGACTCCCTTCAAAGGATGCAAGAAGTCTGGATAAAAGATGCTTTGTCATGCTAATTAGTCTGCTCTCAAAATTATTTCAAAGGCTGCATTATCTGTGCAAAAAGGGAAAGGGAGGAAACAGAACTGGAGGGAGTGTTTTGGGTGCTTCTCTTTTAAAATAACCCTTGAAGCCAACTTGGCTGAACTCTAGAGCACCACATGTAAAATGAGAAGAGAACTAAAACTTCACCCACCCACCCCTTCCAGAAAATAGTAATATAATTATATCTCAAGAGAAGTTGGCAAGGAAAGATCAGAGTACTTCTTACACATGCAGCCCATTGTCAGGCTTCAATATGGCCCTATTTCAGACATTCTAAATCCCTCATGTGATGAGGGAGAATGAGGACAATGCCTCTTGTTTCTCTGGATCAGGGGTCAGCAAACTTTTTCAGCAGGGGGCCAGTCCACTGTAATCATTAAGTTCCAGACTACTCGTATCATTAAGTTCCGGGCTACTCTTAAAGTACCTCAAGACTGGATTTACCCAAGACCAATTAAAGTCCTCTAAGTGTACCTATATGGGACGCAGGTGGCGCTGTGGGTTAAACCACGGAGCCTAGGGCTTGCCGATCAGAAGGTCAGTGGTTCGAATCCCCGCGACGGGGTGAGCTCCCGTTGCTCAGTCCCTGCTCCAGCCAACCTAGCCGTTCGAAAAAATGTCAAAGTGCAAGTAGATAAATAGGCACTGCTCCAGCGGGAAGGTAAATGGCGTTTCCGTGCGCTGCTCTGGTTCGCCAGAAGCGGCTTAGTCATGCTGGCCACATGACCTGGAAGCTGTACACCAGCTCCCTTGGCTAATAAAGTGAGAAGAGCGCCACAACCCCAGAGTCGGTCACGACTGGACCTAATGGTCAGGGGTCCCTTTACCTTTAAGTGTACCTATACTAGCATTCTGATTTCCATTCATTGCAAAGGAAAACATAGCAATAATTACTTGTCGGATCAAACCATACCTATGTAGTACAGCATTCTGTTTCTAATAAGAGCCAGAAAGATACCTCTGGGAAGCTAACAAGCAGGGCATGATGATAATAGCCTTACACTGTTTGACCCCCAACATCTGGCAATCAGATGTTCAGCGTAGAGGAGGTGTTTTGCTCTCATAACTAATAGGCATAAATAGGAGAAGTCAAGTGATTCTGGTGTGGCTGTCTAATGACTGCCTACATTTATTTATAGAGCGGTGCTTCATAGTATGGATGTTTTCTTTGGAGTTTTTATTTATTTCTTACCTTAAACATATGAAAATAGAGGTACTCTTGTATCAGTTTACACCGGGAAAATAATGCAAAGGAATGTGTTCAAACACAAGCATATGTGTGTTGTAGTCCCATTCTGAACTGAGGTTTCCATGGTTGGCTATATAAAAATAGATGAAACAGGAGACTCAATCTCAGCTCTTCAATGCCTCACCCACATTGCTGTTGCTGTTGTTATTTTAATTTATATTCCTCCAAAGGAGACCAGCGTGGCAAATAACAAATGACTAAAGCATATATTTTTAAAAACAACAACAACCCTTAAGACCAACTTTTAAAAACCTATTTAAAATATATTTATAAAAATTATTTAAAGTATATTTAAAAATAAAACATTTAAAAGCATCTTGAAGCATCTTTATATCTCACAAGATTTTTAACAGGCATTCCCAAATACCTCCGAATATACCTGTCCTGTAGGACAAAATGTGCAATGTTCTTCATCAAGGACAAAATCCCAGAAAGTGTGGTAATGAGAGAGAGCTGGAATGAACTCGATTAATGTTGCATTGCAATTTGAAATCTTAATAAAATGGTGATTAAACAAAAACTTATTGTTGTTTTATAAAAGTTGCAAAACACAATCCTGAGTAAAGCTAGGGTGTTGGTTTTTTTGGCTAGCATTATACTACTGAGCAGTTCTACATCATCAAAGTTGCAGCATTGTGATGATATATTGCCCTAATAAAGCACAAGTGTGACTACTGAGGTATTTTTGTAGCACTATACATCATCACAACAGTATCCCTTGAATGATTTATCAAGGCATTCCATCACTGAAGTGACGTCGCTCTGATGTTATAATGCCAGCCACAATGCATCACTCGGGCCAACCAGCCTTCTTTGGTTAATTATTCAAAAATATTACTTTTTCATGGTGGAAATTTATCTAGAAAATGGACCGAAGATACAAATGGTATATATAAACCTAGAAAAGCCTGGACTTTTGTATATTATCTTTGTGCTCTTGTAAAGAAAATGTATATCTGCATAAATCCAAACTGAACCAGATTCAAACTGTTTCCTTTTCCATCTCGAGAAAGGGAAGAGTGTGGCTTATTTCTAAGTGAGGGCAATAATGAATGCAGCATCCTTAATTTGAGAGGCCCCAATGTAAAAAAAAGAAAAGAAATGTGACTTAGCCCATTGATTTCAATGTGATTTAAGCAGCAATTTAAGCACCTATGTATGTCTACATTGGTTCCACTACGGTCAATGGAACTTATTTCCAAGCAAGTGTGTATTTGACTGCAACCAACATTTATCTGAATTATAAGGACAGTATCCAACCAATGCCCTACATTCAGGGATGGGGTTTAGATGTGGCAGATACATTCACAAATGGAAGAGTATGGAAACTTATTTTTGCTGATTCCACCCTGTCTCTACAACCTCTCTTCTACATTCTACCCTCCCCCAGAATCTCCTAGTTCTGAGCATATGATGATTTTAGAGTGTTAGCACAGAGTAATATAGTCTTTTTACTTACCCCACCCAGTACAGTGGTACCTTGGTTCTCGAACTTAATCCATTCTGGAAGTCCATTTGACTTTCAAAATATTTGAAAACCAAGGCGCAGCTTCTGATTGGTGCAGGTGCCCTGGAAACAATAGCCGACAGCCACATCAGATGTTCGGCTTCCGAAAAAACCTTCGAAAACCGGAACACTTACTTCTGGATTTTCGGTGTTTGAGAACCAAGGTACCACTGTAATCTGTTCAGGCTTTGAGAGCTCTGATACACATTCCTTTTGCTAAAATGAGGGGTCATTTTCAAAGAAATTGAATCTAAACCACACACATTAGCTTTTTATCCTACACCTGACCTTGAACCTGAGATTCACAGCAAAATAATTACCTGTATGTTTCAGAGACAAGTTAATGCAATCAGACAAAAGCTGCACTGTCCAGCAGGAATTAGAATTCAGCTTATATTAATCACTCTTTCAATCCTCTCAATGTTATGCCACAGAAATGAAGGACAAAAAGAAAGGTCAAATAAATAAATGGAGACACAGCACAAAATAAAACACAGACAGGGAAACACATTATGGAACTATGGTATTTTTCTTTGCCCAGGCATTATGTAACTCATGAGAGCAGCAAAATAACCAGACTGTACAATGGTGATGGGATAAAATCAGGCCAAATTTTTATTAACAGCAGCAGGCAGGGCGCAGAATCAGTTCATCATTCCACAAGCCCAGTGTTGATGAAATGGTTCTCCTGGGTTTGGATCCCTCCAAACCTATATGACAGGAGTTGGCAAGTGTTGAACCTTGCTGTGGTGCAAGCCAAGCAAGCAAGGTCTCACTGGGGAACCAGGGTGCAGATTTCATCCAGGCAGATACCAAACCTATGCTTGGGTTTGCTGTGGTCAATTCTCCCCTCAGATCCCTATACTATGTTGATCCTGACCAATGACATTTCCACCCTCACACAAACAATGTTCTTCCACCTAACAAAGGAAAGCCATAATTTCATGGAGACAAAAACAACAACAACCACCACCACCACCCAAGTGCCAATCAGGTGGAGAGAAAACATTTCTTTCTGGCCCTGTCAACCAGTGACCTAAAATTGCTCAGTGAAGGCTCTTATCCAAGGATGGGTGGGCTCACAGCTCTCAAAGCAAAATGGCTGTGAGCTCCAGGGGAAGCTGCCTTATATTGGCTTTCCCCTCCTCTCTGCAGCAAGGGCTCATGGGACAGCTGTTTCCCATGAGCCCATCACACAGAGAAGATACTGGGCAAAAAGCTTTCCCAGTATTTTGCTGCAATCTATGGGCCACAGCACCTCCAGGCAAAGGCGTCCCATGCTTACTGGACACGGAATGGGGCTAAACAAAATAAATATAGCTCACTAGCCAGGTGAATGGACATGACCACAAGCTGAACATATCACACACACACACACACACCCCAACACACTTGTAAATTCAGTTTTCCAAGGCCACATGTGTAGCTCCGGATTGGACGGCCTAAGGATGACGTGGTCGAGGACCATCCAATGGCGCAGGGGCTATCCCACCTTGTGCACGTGGGGAGGGTTTACTCCCAGCCCACAACGTCATCTCCCCGGGAATGGGAAATGGCTTTAGCACTGTTCAGGGACACATTCCAGCCAAGCAATGGCACTTGAGGGGATGTGGAGCAGGGACAGAGATGGATGTGATTTGAGGAGAGGTTTTGACTTGGGACCCAGGTGGCGCTGTGGGTTAAACCACAGAGCCTAGGGGTTGCTGATCAGAAGGTCGGCAGTTTGAATCCCTGCGACAGGGTGAGCTCCCGTTGCTCGGTCCCAGCTCCTGCCCACCTAGCAGTTCGAAAGCACATCAAAGTGCAAGTAGATAAATAGGTACTGCTCCGGTGGGAAAGTAAATGGCGTTTCCGTGTGCTGCTCTGGTTCACCAGAAGTGGCTTTGTCATGTTGGCCACATGACCTGGAAGCTGTATGCCGGCTCTCGGCCAATAAAGCAAGATGAGCGCCGCAACCCCAGAGTCGGACACGACTGGACCTAATGGTCAGGGGTCCCTTTACCTTTACCTTTGACTTGGGAAGAGGCCCACAGTCAAGACAAGAAAGGCATAGGGAGCACCTTTTGGTCCTGAGATTGAGGGTCTCTATCCGTGTGTTAACACATCGGTGTGGAAGGAAATTCCCACTCCCACCCCCATTGTAGTGCTATCCCTCTTTCAGACACAGGAAGGCATAGGAAAGCAATTAAATAATACAGTCATTCTGCTAACTAATCAGGTTTGCTTTTCTCAATGTTGTTCCATTAGCTTTGAGCAAGCAACGGCAGAGTTTATTTGCAGAAAGAATCACAAATCTCACTTCCAATTGGCAGCTTCACACATTTCCACAGGCTCTATTGTCTCATAGCCTCTGGCCTAGAAGCTTGACCCAAGGACTGCGATCCTTACCAGGATCATATTTCTGTGCATCTGTCTCTTCAAATAACTCCGTTTGACCAGTCTGCAGTAAGCTGCTACGGGCCACAGCCAAAGTTCGTTTCTCACATGCAGTAATTGTGGAACATGGATACCGCAAAATGCATGAAACACCCAAATCAGAACAGGACCGTGCCTTTTTCATGGTGGTAACTATCATCTATATCAGTGTTTCCCAACCTTGGGTTTCCAGCTGTTTTTGGACTACAACTCCCATCATCCCTAGCTAGCAAGACCAGTGGTCAGGGATGATGGGAATTGTAGTCCAAAAACAGCTGGAGACCCAAGGTTGGGAAACACTGATCTATATTGTATAGAAGTATTCAGAGATATTGTAATTTAGATGGCAGTCAGTTATATTTGTTCGGTATTCAAGCACAAATCTGTGCACAGCTTGGAAGTATATTTTGGGCTTCTCCCAAGAGCTGTCTTTGAATGTGGCTTGACATTGCAGCTTATAAGAGTTGATTGCTCAAGGTTCCATTATATATTTTTTCTTTTGAAAGAAAGAAAGAAAAAATCGCATCCAAATCCAGGTCATGCAAGCCATGCAGTTCTAAGCATCAATGCAAAATACCATTGGAATGGAAATGGCATCAGGAATAGACGGAATGCATATATAATAAAGAGAGATGTGGGGTCGAAGGACCATACAAAGTAGCATACCATAAAGGAAGTATCCACATCTTGCCCTTTTCCATTCCTATATAAGACTCATACATTTGGGAATTTAGCTGTTGAGCTGAGAAAGCTTTGAAAAAACTCAAGTATTATTAACACCTCTGGTTTGACCTTGAGGTTCTGATCTACTGCTTTAAGCTTACATTCATACTATGATCATAGTGCAATTCTGAGATGTTTCCTTCTCCAGTAGAGTGCTTTAAAGGAGGGAGGGATGTAGTGTCCTACTTTTTAAAGAATAATCAGTGATGGTCCTGGAATGGACCAGAAGAACTGTCTGACCATAGAATCCTGGGAAATGGATCTCAGAAGAAATGGCTAAATTTTCAAGTCCTGCAGAGGGGGAAACATTTATGAACTTCAGCTTGCAGCAAAATTAAAATAGTTACATTTCATTAGATTATGGGAATATTGTTAGGTACAGTGGTACCTTGGTTTAAGAACAGCTTAGTTTATGAACAACTTGGATTAAGAACGCTGCAAACCCGGAAGTAGGTGTTTTGGTTTGTGAACTTTGCCTTGGAAGCAGAACGTGTTGAGTGTGTTCCATTTGTAAATTGAGTCCCCCGCTGCTATGGAAAAGCACGCCTTGGTTTAAGAATGCTTTGGTTTAAGAACGGACTTCCGGAACAGATTAAGTTCATAAACTAAGGTACCACTGTAATTGGGTAGAACTAATTCAGTACTTCTCATATGCCGGTATGTCTGCATGCACTTTAGACTGAGGTTCTGTTCCTTCAGAATATCTGTCTGAGATTCTATTGCAGGCTTCCTCAACCTCAGCCCTCCAGATGTTTTTGGCCTACAACTCCCATGATCCCTAGCTAGCAGGACCAGTGGTCAGCGATGATGGGAATTGTAGTCACAAAAAATCTGGAGAGCCAAAGTTGAGGAAGCCTGTTCTATTGCTAGGGTGTGGTGAACTCCACTTGACACCACTGGGTAATGTACCATCAACCGTCATGTGGTATCTAAATCAAGTATCTTGATGGATGCTGTTCAGCTAAGTAGACTCACTGAAATTAAACAATGTGACCAAGTAAGGTCCATCGATATCAATGGGTCTACCTATTGAATGAGGCATTTTTGATATGTTAATATTTTTATCTTGGTTTTTTTTTAAGGTATCATTATTACTTGTAAGCCACTGTGGCAGGATTATATCCTGAAATGTGGGGTGTTTATTTATAATTGTAATAAATAGATAAACATTTTCTCACTGTATGTTGCTGTGTAAGGGCTTGGCCCTGAATAATAAACAACTGGATTGACTGATTGATCGATCGATCGAGAAAGGTCAAAGGGGCAACCAGAATATAAAAAGGAAGAATGGTATAAAGAGGTGTGGGATATAGCTATTAATGATAAATTAACATGTGCCATTAAGGTAAGACAAGGAATATGCAGGAGAAATGATTTTGAGGAAATATGGAGGGTGTTTGAAGAATTTGTACGGTTAAAATGGAAAGCAGTCAAACCATCGCAAGAGATGTTGAAATTCTGGGAGGTTGGATAGTTACAATGGAATGGTCTTGGTGGTGGGTGGCACATTTTTACTTACTTACTTTTCCTTTATTCGACCGATAGTCAGAAAAACATTTCTCAATAAAAACATCAAAAAGATACACAGGTAAAAACAAAACAAAACATGGGCAGCATTATTAACATTATACAGGTAAACCCACATCGAGGCATTCGATTTTACGCTTCCGGCACTTAAGCGCCAGGAAGAGGAATTTAGCCACCGATAAGGCTATTTTCCCAGAGGGCTTGTTCAGCAGATATGTAACCTGCCTTTCTCTTGATCGAAAACTAAGATGGTATAAATATGGGGCTATGAGATATTGCCTTAGCTCAGCGTAAAAGGGGCAACTCAGTAGGCTATGTTCCGTAGATTCTACCTCTCCTAAATCACAATGGCACGTTCTCTGACTATATGGAACTCCTCTGAATCTCCCTCTTAATACCGCCAAGTCAAGAACATTCAGCCTTGCCGCAGTGAGAAGTCTACGATATTCCAGATATTTGATATCCGCAAGATAGCGGGCTGGTACGGCCTGGTACACCTGCTCCCCCAGAAACATCCCAGGCACATTTTTACTATTATTCATTTATTATTATTACTTTGTCAAAATAAAATAAAAAAAAATAAAAAAACAAGGAAGGAAGGAAGGAAGGAAGGAAGGAAGGAAGGAAGGAAGGAAGGAACTGGACTAGGGATGTGCAACATCTAAATCTGGTTAGCATTGTCAATACCCTGGATGTTCCCCATACCTCAAAATTAGTTGCTATTTCTAGTAATGATAAGGGTCAGAACAAGAAGGTTGCTACATGGAACATCTGTACCAAATCTTGCCTATAACAGAAAATTGAGAAGTCTTGAGAGTCCTGCTAGATTCCAGCTTCTGTAGGACTTTTGATGGAAACTCAAAGAATTACGAGAAGACTGTTGAAATTTCTTTCATCACAAAGGACACACATTTCTATCGTCAGTAAAATCTGCAACATATAATATCTGTAGATTTCCAGGAGCTTCAAAGTTTGTCCAAGTACGGGTTGTATCTTATGTCTTTGCTTACAAAGGCTATCGAGTAACATAACTTTTTTTTTCTAAAAAGCAAAAATGAAATAACTGCTTTTCCTCCCTATGCCCATAAAAGTGATATGCCTCAAGATCCAAGCTGTAAAGACAAAAAAGGACTGAAATTGGATTTTTATATCGTAGTCTTCTAGCTCGCAATTGCTTTGGACTGACACATCCTGCGTCCACATCCTCTGTGGACAGAGTTAAGAGAGAAAATTATAAAGGATAGTGAAAATACAAGTACCCTCAGAGGTACCACAAATATTGGCTAAAAAGCTACTGATACTGTCAGCTATGGCACGTGTGAAAACTGTGCAATCTCATTTGCTCTCAAGGCCACAGTGGTAGCGCAGCTGCTTTTTTTCCTGCAAAGAAAAGCCTTAGTGTGTCAATATGGCATTTCTGAAGACCAATATTTTTTTGGGGGGGGGGGCAATCCTATATTGTTTTTAAAAAGTTGATGCAGACCCTTCAAGTGTCTCTATTTTCCACGGACAGTCCCAGGTTTACAGAAGCCGTCCCAGTTTCAGATTTAATCCCATAATCTCCTGCTTTTCCTATTTCCATTGGATAAATGTTGGAGGGTATGGAGTTATGCAACCCCCTAAGCCAAGGAGATAAGTAACTATATAACCTGTAGAAGATACCTGAAGGCAGCCCTGTGTTGTTTTATTGTGTTTTCATATGTGTTGGAAGCTGCCCAGAGTGGCTGGGGCAACCCAGTCAGATGGGTGGGGTATAAATAATAAAATGATGATGATGATGATGGAATAGGGCAGTGATGGCTAACCTTGACATTCCAGATGTTTTGGAACTACAACTCCCATCATCCCTAGCTAACAGGACCAGTGGTCAGGGATGATGGGAGTTGTAGTTCCAAAACATCTGGAGTGTCAAGGTTAGCCATCACTGGAATAGGGTGTCCTTATTTTCATCAGAGAAATGTTGGAGGGTATGTTGATGTTGGCCAAATTTGAAGAAATTTGAACAGAGAAGAAATCAGGGACAAAAAAACTGAGGATTAATAAGTATCTTCAATTGGGTTTTTCCATTTTATGTAGTGGTCAGCAGTGAGGTAGGTGGGTGGGAAGATCCCTCTGTCTGCTGTTTAGACAGAATCTTTAAAGAGCAGGCAGATGAATTTTATCTTCTCATCTTAGCTTTAGCCATTACAGTGCTAATTATTTGAAAAGGCAGCATTTCTACTCACCCCTAGTGCCTAGTATGAACTGCTGGCTTTTGCTGACAAAAATCATCCTTTGCTGCCCATCTCAAAGTGTGCTTATCATAGCATGGTCATGCTTAGATCAGAGATCAGGTGATTGGCAGGTGGGTGTTGTTTGCCCAGAGCCAAATGTGAAACAAATGGAAAGTCCTGGCATGCTAATTTAAGGTTGAGGTTTTAGTAGACCTCTCACATTATTAACATATAATTTGTAGGCACAAATTATTCAAAAAAAAAATAATTTATTTTAAAAAATGGGGAAATAGAAAAAAAATGTCCATAAATCTCAACATAACTCAATTAAAATTACATTAAAAAATATCCAGCAGATGCTCAATCCACAAAAAAGAAAATAGGGATGGTGATTTGCAAGTGTTCTACTATCTTAAATATTTTGCTGGGTCTGTTCTGCCTTTTTCTATGCAGTTTAGATAATAAAATCTCTCTGTTCACTGTACAAAGCATGTTGTTTGGTTTGCCCTGTGGGTACTCAGATCTTGTGTGTTCTTTTTTCAGACATTATGAGAAATGTTTTCTTTATTGTCGCTCCTTCCAGGGTTTTCCAGAAATGGGGTGGGGTGGGGTTTACAAGTCTCGCTGCCTTCAACATAAAATCAATCAGCTCCTTCCTTTTAAATAATTTTGTTTGGTCATCTCAGATACTTAGCAAAGCCAGGGTCAGAACAGGCAAAATGGCTTTCTTAATAATAGTATTACTTTCCAAGAATAATTTCCTCCCAGAGGTTTGCCACACAGAGCAGTCCCAGTAACGTCGAAGATCCATTGAGGGCAAAGATCAGGTGTGCAGCCCCAAATTCTGCACATGAATCCATTTAAAATGAATTCCTAGTCTTGAGGGCTAGAAATCCTGAATTGAACTTGAAAGCAAGATTGCTTCAGAGGAAGCAGATTGACTACTACATTCTTCATGTCATTTCTGTAAAATATTTCAATTTCCTGTCTAGCATTTTAAAGAAAGATTGCCTTTCATGGCTTGTCCTGAAGAGGGAAAAGTGCTTTCTTCGTCTGTTAACGCTTTGACAATCTTTTTCTCTTCTTTTCTCTGTTGTACCCCTTGCAGACAGAAGGGTTTCTTTTCCTTCTAATGTCCTTTAACCCCACTGTTTAAGAAGGACAAAGACAATGTTTTAAAATTCCGCCACCGTTCTTAAAAAATGTCATTTTTTTTGGCAGGGCTTCCAAGGAGTAGCACAGTTTGATCCCTCCTGAACACTCCTCCACACAGCTAGTCTTGACATCCAGGAGCTCTTTCCATGAAAGGCATAAATTAAACTAGAACTCAATTGTAGACTTGTGGATTATTCTTAAAAATGTATAGCCAGAAAGGCACATACTAGCAAGTCAACTCTTCTCCTCTGAAACTGTCTTTTCTTAAGGCAAAGATGGGTCAAGAAGATGTTTTCAGTATACAAAAGCTCAAGAATTTCTAATAATAATAAAAAAAAAGATTCATGCTTGGATGTTTGGCAGTGCCACTGCCATGGGCTTAAGATGTGGTTTAAAAAAAAATCTGTATCTTAAATAAATGCATAGGAAAGGGGAGGGAGAGAATAACCTTAAAAATTACAGTAAGGAGATGAAATGCCCATCTGTTTCGATACAATGAAGAGGACTCCAGTGGTAAGCTGACCTCTTGTTCCCCCTGCTTGCTGCCAACCAGCTTGTTAATTGACCCAGTTTAATTAGAAAATTGCCTGAGCCAAAAAGTAGTATTTAGAGGGGGTTTAAAATAATTAAATATTGGTCGGTCGATACCACAGGGGTCAGTTCCAGATGGTGGTTGTTTAGGGGTATGCAAAGCTAAGCAAGAAAAAGGGGGGGAAAGCAACAACAGAGCAAAGCAGAAAATCACACAAATGCAGAGGGTGATGATCAGTGGAATAAACCCAAAGGGATTCCTTGACAGGCTAAGGTAAGAGATTAAGCAACCTTCTTTTGGGGGAAGTGTTTTTGTATAGCGTTTTCACAAACCCTCCATGTGCACATACTCATAAACTTGAGGAAAAGCATCCCTCTTCTTCATTAACTGGGGTACTACTATGACAGCTGATAATGATGAAAGCTTATGGAGTTTACATAATAATAATAATAATAATAATAATAATAATAATAATATATTATTATTATTATTATTTGTACCCCGCCCATCTGGCCGGGTCTCCCCAGCCACTCTGGGCGGCTTCCAACAAATATCAAAATACATTAAAATACACAAGTAATTCCCTCCCTCTTTCCTCATAATCAGTCTACCCATCTATCTTGCGGTCATTATTCAATATTTTGTCACACTGTAACAAGAAGACCAAAAAAAGTGCACCTGTAAAATGCAGCTGATAACACCAAAATCTCCACTTCAGCCTTTTATTTGAATTCTGTGCCTTTCTGTATAAACTAAAGCTCAGTGTTCCCCATTCACTATACCAGGCAAACTAAAAACAGCTGTTTTCCCCTTGGGTCCAGAATATCTAACATGTACATGCACAGGGCCTCTTGCCCCAAGTGGATTAACTTTGCCAATTTGGCAATATAAGTTCATTGACATACCTCTGCCAACTGGTTCAATGGGAGCTGTGGATCTGGGTGTAATATGGGCAATGCATATTGAAATCTAGTGGAATCAGACATCTTGCTATCAAGGGAAGAGCCTTGTCTGGGTTTTTGTCTTGGGAGTGGAGACATAGTACCAGGCAGATCACATGTCAAAACTTCTGAAGCTAAACAGAAAATAGATTATCCCCTTCATATTGACCAGTCATCCGGAAATTTTGCTCATCCTTTGAGATGAAAGCAAAAACCTCAAAAAATCAGATCCCGCCCAGAGACTTGGCAACCCTAAGACATAAAGGCACAGCTCTCTTGTCCTGCCATTACTTAGAGTAAAGCAAGGGCAAATGATAGAGCTACATAGAGTGAGTCTCATGTGACTGGGGCTAATCGATTTAAAAGTACTGTGGTGAAATGACTATTGGCAACATAGCTGAAGTGGAAAAGGCAACAAAATGAAATAAAAACCCCAAACCATCTCGAAGGTGACAAAGGACAAACACCGGGATTTATGTTTCAGTTAGCAACACAGGAAGCCGCCTTATACTGAGTCACACTAATTGGTCTATAAAGCTCTACTGACAGGTAGTAGCTCTCCAGGGTTTAAGATGGGAGATGTTCCAAACTCCACCTGGAGATACAAACCTTTGACCTTCTGCAATGGCCTCTGAGCAATGGCCCATCCACACACCAAACACTTGGCATACGTGAATATGCATTCATGCATTCATACATACCATTTATCACTTTGAAAATCAAAGGCAAGGTCATGGAGCAACACCCTAATTGGGGGGGAAATGAGAATCCCTTGTTGTGATTCAAAACCCAGCAATGGAAGTGAGAGCTGGACCATAAAGAAGGCTGGTTGCCGAAGAATTGATGCTTTTGAATTATGGTGCTGGAGGAGACTCTTGAGAGTCCCATGGACTGCAAGAAGATCAAACCTATCCATTCTGAAGGAAATCAGCCCTGAGTGCTCACTGGAAAGACAGATCCTGAAGCTGAGGCTCCAATACTTTGGCCACCTCGTGAGAAGAAAAGACTCTTAGTTGTAAACCCTTGCCGGTTTTGTTACAATAGTGTAGGGAATCTGTGAAAGCGCCGTCAGTTAACTTCAGAGGCCCATCTCAGTGTCCCCATGCTATCAGAAATGAAGTGAGTAATGATTGGGGAGAAGGGTTTTTTGCTTTTTGTAGAGATGTCTCAGTTGTGGAACACACACCTAGAAAGGCCTGCCTATTGCCCTCACCAACGGCAAGGCACTTTCACCCATGGGCCTAAATAGCTCCACCGGACCTCATCATTTAGTTTCCCTTAGACTTGATGTCATATATGTCATGAGGTGTGGGTCAGGAAAAGTTGTGGTTGGACTTAAAAGGGCTTTTGTAGGCACTGTTGACCAGCTATCTATAAAGCTCTGTTCATACTGCACACACAGCTCTTTGCAAACCAATCTCCAGTGCTTGCAGAGAGCTTTGTGGAGAACTTTGAAGCTTTGAATATCAACTGATTGTCCATGCTTTAAAGTCCTGTGCTGTGCTCTCTGCAGGCATAAACAATCAGCTGATCACCAGCACTTGCAGGGATCCCAACACTGTTGACCTTTTGCTGCTGGATGAAGTCTTTTTCATTAGGAACATCATTAGTGCTGTTGAGTGCTTGAAGCATCAATTAATTGGATGCAGAATACCCTACATAGAGAGAATTTTAGCTTCTTCAGACATAACAGCCCATACTAGTTTGCAAAAAAAAAAAAAATGAAATAAAATACACAATAGTAATATAGCATTGGCATTAGATTTTGAAAATCTAAGTGAATTCGACAGGTTCCTCCTCAAGTGAAACCTTTCTGGAATCTCAGGGATAGCCAAATAAACATGGAAAAGGAGGCAGCAGAAATTCTCAAGGATGTGTGTTGCTTGGATGGTACCAGCTTTCACAGAGAGGAAGATCTTGTTCAGCAAAACGTCTGAGGAATTTTGAAACACACTAAACTATTCCCCCTCCCTACAAACTTTTAACAAAAAATGAGAGGAGGGAAGCTTCCCATATCCCTGTCACAATTCTTCCACCCCTTTGCACATAGGACCATGCCAGTGCTGCAGATTGCTCATGTATAGGGAGTTCAGTAATGATTGTTCAGTGATTATCTCTAACATCTTATTAGGGTGCGTATTTTATTAGATCATTCAAGAATCACAATTTGTGTTCTTTTTCATTTTGAAATATCACTTGTGTTTTGCTGCTCATGGCTTGACTGTACTGCAGAAATCTGTATGGCAAACAGCAAAATACCAGAATTTATTTCCACAATTGATGTGGAAAAATGCATTCAGTCACTATACTATTATGCATAATTGTGAAATGTATATAAAAAAGTGTTAAATGCCACTCCTAAACTATGTCGAGCTGTAACAAGAGTCCAGAGAGTTCCAGGCACTCACACAGTGAAAATCAAGGCACATCAGTGTCTGCAGTATCTTAGAAATATGGTTTATTCACATACGATGGACGAAAGATTCTTGCATTACAAGGGAGTTGGATGATCCATGTGGTCCCTTCCAACTTTAGAGTTCTATGATTCAAATCCCGTACTGCCTTGTTTGAAGAGGTACACATAGTCACACCTAAGACCTTCAATGGAGGGAGAGTACAGAGCATTACGCCCCAAGCATGTCTCTCGTTGCTCCTCCCATAGCTTCAGCAAGCTTTGGTCCAAAACAGCAGCCAGTCATGGCCCCTGGTCTCGCGGTGCAGCCTCCTCCTGCCAGTGCCGCATGGTGTTAAGCCAAATTTCCTCCTTATTCTCAGCAGCCTTTGCAGAGAACAACTCCTCCCTTTCCACTTCCAGCATCCCCTCCTGCTGTCATCCTGGCAAAGTCCATTTCACAAGTCTCTTGCAAAAGGCCCCTTTTCCTGTGGTGGCATCACGCCTCCTGTCATCCTGGCAGCCTCCCTCTTTCTTGCCTGATGCTGAATGCCTCGCCTTTTGTCAGGATAATGACTCTGCTATCACCTGCCTTTGTTTTTTTGATGGCACCTCTCTAAACCCAGCTCCTGAGGTTTATAGACTTCAAACCCCACATTTACTAATTTCAGAAATTATGGGGAGAATGTGGCACCCAGGAATTTTAGGGGATCCTTGCCCTCTGCAAACTCATAACAATATATTAAAGGAGCTTAAACTGTGTTTTCATCTTTTTTCTTACACAAGAAATAACTTCTTATATCTGAATTCTTACAAAGCAGCTCCTTCTTTTATCTGCTGCCTTTTCCTGTTTCCCTCCCACCCACTTTAGTCTATTAAATTCAGTCATGTATCTTATTTTTGTCTGGGAAAACAACATCTCCTAGCTCTCAAAGTGAGTTGATTTTCACAGCTGCAATGTTGTTTCTTTATGGTTGAATTATTGTAGACTTTGATATCACTCCTCACTCTAGAAACAAAAGGAGAATTTATACTTGGCCAGGAGTCCATTTATTTATTTGTTTGAGGATTTATAAAGTTATTGATGTGGAGAACAATGTCAACATCCCCAGTTCCCACAACAAAATGTGAACTAAATCAACGCCATAACCTGAACAGAAGAGAAAATGGATGTGTGCACATTTGCGTAAAAGGTAAAGGTAAAGGGACCCCTGACCGTTAGGTCCAGTCGCGGACGACTCTGGGGTTGCGGCGCTCATCTCGCTTTACTGGCCGAGGGAGCCGGCGTACAGCTTCCGGGTCATGTGGCCAGCATGACTAAGCCGCTTCTGGTGAACCAGAGCAGCGCACGGAAACGCTGTTTACCTTCCCGCTGGAGTGGTACCTATTTATCTACTTGCACTTTGATGTGCTTTCGAACTGCTAGGTTGGCAGGAGCAGGGACCGAGCAACAAGAGCTCACCCCGTCGCAGGGATTCGAAACGACGACCTTCCGATTGGCAAGCTCTAGGCTCAGTGGTTTAGACCACAGCACCACACATTTGAGTATTCTTTCGCTATTAGTATTAAATTAGATTGGTGTAGTCCAAAAGCCACATTTATTTGAATTTATCTGTGATGAGCATCATTGGTCTTTCCTGTTCAAACAAGTAGGTGTTCCCTTTTATGTTTGTCCTCACCTTCTAATTTGTTGATTATATCATGTCAATTAAGCACTGACATGGCATGTACATACCGGTAGATACCTGTAGGTACACCTTGTTTAGAATTATTATTATTATTTATTATTATTATTATTATTATTATTATTATTATTATTATTATTATCCCACCCAGAAAGTGTGCAAAAGCACAGAGTCAGACAATTGCAAATCCTCAGCATCTGCTTTTTATATTGCTGCACAAAGCGTGGGATTTTCCAATCATCTCTCCCTTGAGCTTCGTCATGAAAAGTTTATGTCTGAGGGCAGCCATGTTTAGGGAAGTTTTTAATGTTTGATGTTTTATCGTGTTTTTAATATTCTGTTGGGATTCACCCAGAGTGGCTGAGGAAACCCAGCCAGATGGGTGGGGTACAAATTTATTATTATTATTATTATTATTATTATTATTATTATTATTATTATTATTAAAAAAGATGGGTGCCCCTGTGCACCCTTGATGGGAGAATATCTGAGGCATTGTCCATGGGGCATTGTCCATTGTATGTTTAGTCTCAGAATGACATGCCACAGCAATGATTGAAATGTGTTATCACAGCATTTTATTTCCCGATTGAATTTTTTTTGGGAGGTAACACTTAGGATCCATTTTAAAGTACATACATATTTATTAAATTTGTATACCGCCCTATACCCACAGGTCTCATTCCAAGGAATCAAGAGTGCATATTCAGTAAGGCAAATTTACCAAAGGGTTTTGTGCTCTGTTTATTTGTTTTTCCCCAGAAAAATATTTATTTCTCCTTCTGCGTTGGGGTAAGTATTCAGATTGTTCCCACACAATTTAACTAGATATCCACATTATGACCTGTTCTTTAACATGACTTTCTTTCATTTTGCAAGGTATTGCAAATGCTTTTCTACTGTACATAAAACAACAGCAAACCAGCATCTGTTCATACAGAAAACTGAGAATATCTGCTAGATGGTTCTATTTTGCACAATAGAATAGTATAAATAGAACTTATTCTTTGTATAGACATTGTTAAGGATGGAAAACATTGTGTACAAATTCATAAAAATGTAAATCACACTATATTTAATCATTGTTACTGAGAGCGAGTAATTGTACATTTGATATTAGGAGTGGCCTTTTAAACGTGGGGGGGGGGGAAGTTATTGATTTGTATTACTTTTTGTTTTATCATGTATTTTTTTGTTCTCATTTTGTATTTTTATGTTTTGAACCACCCTGTGATTGGATGGAAGACGGTATACAAATTACATCTACATCTACATCACCACCACCACCACCACCACCACCACCGCCACCATCATATCAATTTGGTGCAGTGATGGAGCTAACAAGAAGGAGAGTTTTGGTTTGGGTAGTTTGCATGTCTTCTCTCCCTTTCAAGGTGCAGGCGACAGTCTGTGTCATTACAGATTCCTTATTCATATTTATTTCTGCAATAATACTATGTCTACTTACTAAGCAGCACACTGAAGCTAAACTGGCACTTCTGCTATTAAAATGTATGACTGGAAAAATATAGTATCATGTAATTGTACTATATTCAGGCCTAATATTTGATTGAAAAGCACTGGCTCTAGAAGTATGAGTAGCATGAATGGAGTTTATTGGACAGAGTGAGGCTGGCAGGGAGCCATTCTCTGCTGGTTCAGTTGGTATGTTATTTGCATTAGCTGTGTCATATGCAAATATTACCTGGCACTTACCAGTTACTTTGCAGAAGGCAAATTTAGAGACCGTGTGTTTCCTCTGCTGCATCTTTAAAAAACCATCTTCTGAAACTCTGTTGAGCTAGTGTAGTTCTTGCAATACCATGTGGAGTTCTGGTCACCACATCTTTCCAAGGATCCTCTTATCCCAAGTGCCTTTCTGCCTTGCTCCCAGATTTTGGGTGATGTAACGAAAGGCATGGAACCATGTGAAAAACAAACAGCTTTTAATCCCTTCTCTGAAACAGTATGATTGGCGTGTCCTGGGGAAACGATGTGATTCACTGTGATTGCAAGCTATAGTTCTTTGCCAAAGCAAAAGATCCTGCCCACCTCCTCTCTTGAGCTCTGGATCCTTCCCTAGCCAGCTTAGTCTTGTTTCTCAGAGTGGGTGGTGCATTTTGTGACAGCTGAGGCCACAGAGCAGCTGTTGAAGTTGGAAGAACAGTTGAAAGCTTAGCGAGTCCCTGATCCAATTCGAGACACCTTGTTAATGGTGTGATCCAACAGGGAAATGTAAGAACCTTCCCTGAAACTCCCCAATTCACCTTGTATTTTGCCGTACACAGAGAGCTGATGCAAACTCCTAGTATACCTCTTTTAAATGGAAGCTTCCCCTTAGAGATCTTCCCTCTTTCTTATCCCCATCAGCTGGTATTGAGAGGTAAACTTGCTTCTACCATGAACCCATTTGGCAACCTTAGGCACTGTCTCTCAGCCTCAGTTCCATCTGCAATATAGGGGCAATACCCTACAAGGTTTGTGGAAATAGTGTGAGGTGAAAGCTAAATACTGCAACCGCAATAATCTGAATAATACTCTACCAGTCCTATTAAAAAGCAGTAGATGAGGAAAACTATGGGCATGTTCCAGTTAAAATTCAGCCTTTGTAACTCCATTGAGTTAGACAAGAGAATTCAGTACAGGTAACTCTCGTTGCATGTGTGACCACGCATTCACACAACATGTTTGGCACAGGAAGAGGGCTTACACATGTTTGGCTGATGTGTGCAATGACTCGGAAGATAACGCCCACATAAATGGAGGGGTGCCTGTAGATCTCAGCAATGTTGTTAACGGCAGTATTTCCTTGCTGACTATCTTCTTCTTTGGCGATCACTCGTAGCCGAGTAAGATTGTCTTCCATAAACACAGCTTTAACAATTAGTCCGTAGGTGACTGTGGAGGCCAATTCTGGATCCACACATCCTTCCACAGTGGGGACATTGGTTTCTGGGTGGGAGTTGATCACGGTGTAGATTTCCCAAGCTTGCCTTCCTCTTAGCACGTTTCTCCCTTTCGTCCTGAGTTTGAGTGTCTTCAAAGCCCATGACACCTTTGGTAAAGGCTGTTCTCCAACTGGAGTGCTTGCAAGCCAGTGCTTCCCAGTTGTCAGTGTTTATACTACATTTTTTTTAAAAAAAAAATGCCTTGAGACAGTCTTTAAACCTCTTTTGTTGACCATCAGCATTAAGCTTTCCATTTTCAAGTTTGGAATAGAGTATTTGCTTTGGAAGACAATAATCAGGCATCCGCACAACATGGCTATAGTCACAACAGGCACAAGAGGAGGCTAGGATGCTTCCCATCTCCCCTGGTTACTTGGCAATTCTACCTTCCAGTTGTGCCCTTATTAAGTTATTTTCCACCCCTCCATCACACTTTCTAACCTCCCTGCTTGTCTGAGAAAGCTAAAACCAATATCCAGAACAGAACAGCAACCATCTTATTGCGGCATCAGGACAGAAAAAAATGATGGGATACTAAGCAGCACCCAGCATGCTCTGCCAGTCTTCTGTGCAAGGGCCCTGAATCAGTTCAGGGCTGAATCTTTATCAAGGTAGTCCTGAATTGTCCCAGGGTGGATGAATGCAGTTCAGGACCCAAGTCAGTTGAGGGGACATGTGCACAGCCCTAGTAAAGACTTCTGCCCACACAGTTCATTCTGACGGTGTGTTGACAGACCCAAAACTGTACCTGGAGCTCTTGGGAGCTCTTCCTGTATGACATTTCAACTGAGTGCCAGGGAAGGATAGTCACATGGGCATAAGGCTATCTATGTACATAGATAGAGTGTCTTGAGGGCAAGTATAGAGACATGTGGGTAAAACTACCTGGAAAAGGAACATAAGATGCTTTATTGAAATGGGATTCTTAGTTTGTCCTCTCTTGCTTCCCTAATACATGGTTGTGAGTTGGGTTGTGATGTTAGGCAGTATGCCTGAGTCCTTCCAATCCCTGAATACAACAATGATAGAATAGGGCTGCCATATGTCTGGATTTTCCCAGACATTACTGGAATTGACGTCCTGGCACTTTGTCCTGGATCTTAGACAAGTCAACATTAATTTTAAAAAATCACATTTTTAAATTATTTTTTTGTAAATAAAAAGCTCAGCAACTTTGGGGCTTGTCAAAAAAATAAAATAAAGCTCCTTAAAAAAAAGCTCCTGGTTTTTACTTTTTGAAATATGGCAAACCTAGGATAGAATTAGGGGACACGGGTGGCGCTGTGGGTTAAACCACAGAGCCTAGGGCTTGCTGATCAGAAGGTCGGCGGTTCAAATCCCCACGACGGGGTGAGCTCCCATTGCTTGGTCCCTGCTCCTGCCAACCTAGCAGTTCGAAAGCATGTCAAAGTGCAAGTAGATAAATAGGTACCGCTGCAGCGGGAAGGTAAACGGCGTTTTCGTGCGCTGCTCTGGTTCGCCAGAAGCGGCTTTGTCATGCTGGCCACATGACCTGGAAGCTGTACACCGGCTCCCTCGGCCAATAATGTAAGATGAGCACCGTAACCCCAGAGTTGGTCATGACTGGGCCTACTGGTCAGGGGTCCCTTTACCTTTAGGATAGAATTGCTGAAATAGCCAGGCCTGAGTATTGCAAGCGAGTTTCTGGGCTATCTTCTAGGGTGTACACTCAGTTCAACCCAAGTTCACACAAAGCAATGGCCATGCTTGACAGCCTCTTGTGTGAACTGAAACCAACTCCTGGAAACACATAAGGCCAACCCTACCATGAGGAGACCACCTAGCATGGTAGATGCTGCAGAGTTGCAGCACTCCCAAGCCCCGGCTGTCCCCATCCTCCTGAATCTGCCCCAGCTGCAGTGATGTTTGTTTGTTGTTGTTCTGTGCTGGCTGCTCTCTCAACTGGTCATCTTCTTCCAAAGTTTCACAGACAGTGCTCTTGAGAAAGCATTGACCGAGCAAGCAGAATGAAAGCCACTTCATGTCATGAACGCCTCACTCGGCTTACGTAGTGAGCATGTGCATCGTGAGCACAGTGCGGCTGCTGCTGGATTTCAGCATCTGTTTGAGCAGGTGGCAAGTGGGCAGCAAGGTGTTAGATGGCCTAGATGTGTGTCATCAAACCTGCTCTGCACCTCCTAAGCTAGTCTGCTGACTCAGGTGCAGTGTAGGAGACTGCCCCGTTGCCAGAATTAAAGTAAGATTTTTAACTGCGTGACCAGATGGCTCATACATGTGCACATGTCCTTCACCTCAGATGTAAAAATGTTTCCAGCTTGCAAGATCCGTTTAAGAGAAGATCAGTAGATGAAGATGAGTAAATTTTCAGGGGAGTTTTATGTCATTGGCCATCTTATTTGATCTGACATGCACCCACAGAACCTGAGCTTTGCTCAAAACACAGTCTTCAAAAATGCCAGTCACTTAAGCAAGGGTAACACCTGCTTACACCTTTCTGAGCTGTCCCTCATGAGTTCAAATTCATGATGCAAGGTGGAGTCCGGTGCCTGTGCAAATCAGTAAGCCTGTGGGATTGCTGATCGGTGGGAAACAATGTGCAATTTAAAATTACAGCTATTACCTCTTGAAGTGTCGGAAGAGACATCTGCTTTCTGTTGTGCTAACTGAGTATGCAGACTATAAAAGCAACCATATGTTGAAACGTACACTGCAGCGGTGCTTTTTAAAGAGTGGCAATTCTCTGCCACTGAAGCAGTACAGTAAACACCCGTCTCCTTTAGTGCATAGCTGAAATGATCCACACCAGAGTGGCTGGGAGTCTCAGACAATGTCTACAAAGATGTAAGTAGAACAACCCATGTCCAAGAGAAAACAAATGTTAGGACCTCTTCTGGAGCAGAGTGGCATTAGAGCCCCAGTGGACAGGAATCCTGGCCCCATTGCACAGCAACATAGAACTGTGCCTTCGTGTCAGGGGAGATGACAACCACAAGAAAACTAGGGAAGAAACAGGAAATTGTCATTTGCTGGGGAGGAAGCAGGAAGTAGCTGTTTGTTGGGCATGAAGCATTCAAGAGTGAGAGCTTACCTAATTTCATGGATGAATATAGGCACATGCCAATAACAAGCCTAATCACATGCCAAAGGTTATGTCCCAAACCCCGACCCCTCCATATGTTTGCCACCTGGATGTCTGCTGTGTTATTTTATATGAATACAGCTCAAGCCCTAACATTAGGTAGAATGAAGCAATTGTCTCATGCATCAGATGCTGTATGCCAGTGAATACCCTGGGCCCAGAATTACTTGACGCAACATCTTCTCCATAATAAACTGTGAGCTTCAGGGTCCTCATCACTGGACCAGCTTTGTCATGAACAGGATGAAGTGACCAACCTCAGTTGGCACCATGAGATGGACTAGTAAAAATGTGATTATTTATCTCACCTCTGGGACTGACCTGCTGGGAACCTGAAGGGCCCCCGGGGCCTGACAGGCTCCATAAAGGACTGCTGCTGCTCAACAGAGAGGGCTCCTTTTTAAAACTGTTTTTATTTTTTATCTATGTCATTTTAAATTGTTATTGATATTAATGTTGTATTTTTAGTTTTAGATTTTATGATTTACGTGGAAATTGTTTTCCATTTAGTTGTGTACCTTTTGATGTGTTTTATTTATTATGACATTTGTTATGTTGGTAATTATGTAAATCTTGTCATGTTGTAAGCCGCCTTGAGCATTGTTTTATCTATGGAAAGGCGGCATACAAATAAAATGATGATGATGATGATGATGATGATGATGGGAATGGTTGTTATTATTATTAAAATTATTATTATTATTAAAATTATTATTATTATTATTATTATTATTATTACAGTTTAAACAAGTTATATACTGCTTAACTACAATAATCTCTTAGCAGTTTATGAACATACAACACAAACAGGGCCTTTTTTTTCCTAGCCAGAACTTGCAGGAAATCAGTTCTGGAACCTCTGAGGTGGGCACCATTCTAAGAGGTGTTGTTCCTGGTGAATTCTGGCACCTCTTTTTTCTAGAAAAATACCACTGAATACAAAGGAAGAAAATTCAGTTGAAACTTCAATGATCAATCCATGCTGGATTTCCTGTTTTAAAGTCTTCTATAGGTGCTGGCAGTTCAGGAGGGAGGGGGCCTGTCAACTTGAAGGGAGCTCCATAAAATTGGGCCCACAATACTAAACCAAATGCTTATTTGAAATCCCTTATTAGGTGTTCACATTAGAATTAATTTTATGGCTGTTGTACCCACTGCCTCAGAAAAAAAATAGATTTTATAAAAACAAGTAAGTGGGTAAACGTGTGGAGATTTGTTGAATTCCAATTGCTCCTGGGCCAGTGTGTTATATTGGTTAGAGCAGCACATTAAGATGGGGGAGATGGAGATTCAGGGTCCCACTCAACAACGAAGCTCACTTAGTGACATTGGGCCAAAAGGCTATGGAAGTATGTCACTTCTCTCAATAGTGTGTGCTTAGTCAGAACTAACCCTTTCTGTGTTCAATGGAACTTATTCCCTCGTAAGTGTATTTGGGATCACAGAGTAAAGTCATAGATGCAGGTTCCTGTGAAATATTGTGCAGTGGGATCCATATTGAGATATTTGCTGAGCTACTGATTGCTTGGCATGGGCTTCTAGGCAGCAAAATGTGACAGATGTTCTTATGATACTAGAGATGTAACAAACTCTCTGTAAGTAATTTAGACAACTGGTGAAGCAGGTCCTAGCAAGCAATGGCAGAAAATTATATGAGCATGATCAGGGGCATAAAATGTCCCTGTGGCTAAGTAGCAGAGTCATCGCACTTTCAATTCTTTTACTCTTACGCACAGTAAAAGTCTTTTCTCCTGAATGCTGCTAATTACTTACATGCACATACATGTTTGTGTTCCTCCTACTCAACTCCCTGAATTATCCAATTGCACATAATTTTGGGCAGGATATAGGGATGTGGCGCCAAAACCATGCATTTTTATCTACATTTTTCACAATTTTTATTGAACCATATAACTTCAGAAGAAGATGATGCAGGCCGTGTTAAAGGTTGTTTTGTTTCATCTTCCCTGTTTTCTGACAGTTGTTCTTTTAGGATCAATTCAACCATTTAGCACCATCCCTATAAAATCGTGCAAATTGCATACTTACATGGAAATGTCAGCTGGCATCTGATTAGTATTCTTCACGTTTGAGTTGAGTGGCTGATCGTTTTCCTTCCAGCTAGGAAGGAAAAAACAGAAACAGTATGGCAGGGAGGGGCAGATTCAGACAGTATATCCCAGGCATAGGCAAACTCGGCCCTCCAGATGTTTTGGGACTGCAACTCCCATCATCCCTAGCTAACAGGACCAGTGGAAAGGGATGATGGGAATTGTAGTCCCAAAACATCTGGAGGGTCGTGTTTGCCTATGCCTGGGATATCCTGTTTATTGTCTGTCCCTTTGAAAAGCTCCAGAACAACTTTTTACTCTTGTACTTTGGATGGGAAAACAAGAAGAAATTTCCTTCTCCCTCTACCTGTAACACGCAATGCCCACATTTATGAAAAATAGAGGTATAACCAGGACTTTTTTTTTTCAGCTGAAACTCTCGCCGGAACCTCTCCGGTGGGTGCCATTGCCATTATAAGAGAACAAGGGAGTTCATGGTGAGTTCTGGCACCTCTTTTTCTAGAAAAAAATAGAACTGGGTATAACTGAAATTAAAAAGAAGGGAATGCAAACTGTATATGTCAATTTTGGCTTCTCCGTTTCTCATTTTTCTAATCTTAAATTTATTTCCCCACATTTCTGTATCAGTTTGCCATTTCTTTTAATTTAGAAGTTCTCATGAAAATTCACTATCATTTTATGTGTGCCCTTTTCCCAATACTGTATACACATTTCTGTGTGCAATTGTGACAAATATATACACCTTTTTTGAAAGCAATTTCCCCTGATATGTATTTTGTATGAGACTTCCACTAATGCAGGCTTCCTCAACCTCGGCCCTACAGCTGTTTTGAGACTACAATTCCCATCATCCCTGACCACTGGTCCTGTTAGCTAGGGATCATGGGAGTTGTAGGCCAAAACATCTGGAGGGCCACAGGTTGGGGATGCCTGCTCTAGGCAGACATGAACTGAAGATGTCAGATTTTGGGGCAAAAGACAAAGGAAGAAGGAATAATGAAGCCTCAGCATGTTCTCGTGGTCCTCCACACATTAAACTCCAGTACTTGATGTGATGGCCTGGGATTCAGACTCGGATGCTGAACCTGAGGGATCCCAGTCTGCACAGAATTCCCTGCCTCCAGAACCAGCAGAACTGGGGCTAGGGCTTGAGTCTGAAGGGTCCTCACCTGTCTCGGATCCTCAGGTGCAGGCATCTGCTGAGTCTGCTCTGGCTCCTGATGGGGTGGAGGACCCATTGCCTGCAGGTGCTCCACTCTTAGCTAGGGATCATGGGAGTTGTAGGCCAATAACATCTGGAGGGCCGAGGTTGAGGAAGCCTGCACTAATGCATGAATTGTTGTATGTGCTAGGGGCAGGTACTTCACTCACCAACCCCACCTACCTACTTGACACCATCTTGCCAACCCCAGTCCCTTTGCACCTCACCCCCCAACCCGTTACTCCTCCTGCCACTGCTGCTCCTTCTTTGCTGACAAAAGGATAGTTATACATAGCATCACGATCCAGCAAGGTATGTCTGCATATAGAAATAGGCCTATACACATTTAGATGAGCATTGGCATCGACAACGCAGTGGTTGTCTGGGGCTAGATTATTCAAAAGTAGGCTGTGCTGCAGAAACGGCCATATTCCAAATAAACGCCGTCTGATTTTCCTTTCCCCCTTCATATCTTTCACAACGTTTCAGCAGAGCAAAGCAGCAGAGACAGCTCCCAACCTCTGATCAGTCAATCTCCAATTTAAAGGTGTTGGCAGACAAAATGAATTCCAATTCATTAGTTGCTTGATAAGTGTTCAATTTTCCTCAGCTCGTATCTAAATAGGATGCCGGCCATTGCGTAGTGCCTCTCCTCTGTCTCATTAGTATTTCCATTTGCAATTTACCTTCTGTGCAACGCCATATGTTTTATACATCACTGTGTTAGCCTTGGCGATCTAGCCTCTAGAGTGTGCTCACAACGTTGCCTGGAAGTGCTGGGTCTAGTAAGGGCTTGATTAGTAAATATGATCATACGAAAAGGCCACATGGAAAAAAAAAATCTGATAGCTGCTTTCGAAGGTAATAGTTGCACTTGCCTCGGTATGATTGATCTCATTCTTTCTGTATGTCTATTTGGGTGTAAGAGTGAAGTATTTGATGTTCAAAATGTGCCTGTCCAGCAATTTCCAAGCAAGCCTCTTGATATTTTCTGTGGGTAATGATGTACTTGTTCTCCAGTAATTCCATTTTCCCTGCTTGATAAAATGTTTGAAGTTTCCAATAGTCCATGTCATTATCGTTGTTTTGCTGTTGCAAGAACAGTGACCTTGATCATTGCTTTTCTTCATGCAGTTCCATCCCCCACCCGTTTAAAAATAAAAATTAAAATGGGTTCACAGGCTTCTGAATATTTCAGCACCGGTCACATCTCCTTTTGTTAAATAGATCTGACATTGTCATTAGTCACACTGAGATGCCTTAGCTGTTTACCTGTTTTGGCAGTGCAAGGGTTAGAAATAAACAGCTTTTCAGACTTTGCACTTCAAGATCACCTTTCAATATGTTGTTTTATGCTGTGGCCACTGAAATTTGCATCCAAAGTGAAATTTAAAGCAATTTTCCTTTTGGCGAGGGGTGGTTCTGTCTTCTAGGAGGAGAACAGAGAGAAATCTTTGAGAAGGGACTCGAAAGCATTTTTATAAGATGGATGGCAACTCTGAGATCCAACACAAACCTAGGTTGTTCTCCAGATTCCATCTAAAAAGAAATTTGGAGTAAAATTGGGGACTTCCACTCTGCCACGCCTCCTCCGGGCTGGTGAAACATCCAGATATAAATTTAAGTTTAGGATAATAACCTTTGTACAGCTGGGTAAGAGGTGGTAGCATTTTCTGAAGGCATAAATTTGAAATATTAGGGATGGGGGGAAATATCGTTCCCAATCTCATTCAATCTAAGTCATGGATTGCATTTCAGAATGATGTACCAGTATTTCCATATGCACCTTCTGATATTTAAGTTTAAAATATGCATATGCATACACATACACTATAGATTGTATGTTAATCGAGCAGTAATGTGAACTTTAAGAAATCCCAAACTTAAATGCTGGACAGCAAGTTGAGACTTTTCATGTCATGAAGTTGACCTTTACAAGATGTTGAGATATAGACATAGAAGCATTTAGATGCATTAGCTTCACCCGAGACCAGTACAGTGGTACGAACTTAATCTGTTCCGGAGGTCCGTTCTTAACCTGAAACTGTTCTTAACTAGAGTTGTGGTTTCGCTAATGGGGCCTCTTGCTGCCGCTGCACCGCCAGCACACAATTTCCATTCTCTCAAAGGTATTGACCTTTAAAGCCCTATGCAGCCTAGGACCCTCGTACTTACAGGACCGCCTCTCCTGGTATGTCCAGCAGAGGACCCTAAGGTCCATTAATAGCAATAGCTTAAAGGTCCCGGGCCCTAAGGAAGCCAGACTATCCTCCACCAGGACCAGGGCTTTTTCAGTGATAGCTCCGACCTGGTGGAATGTTCTGTCCCATGAGACTAGGGCCCTGCAGGACTTGATTTCCTTCCGTAGGGCTTGTAAGATAGAGCTATTCCGCCTGGCCTTCAATTTGAATTAGCCTGATCCTTTATTCCATTTTCCCTTTCTCCCAATGAAGAAACCATTTCTGGGACCCCACATTTAAATTCCTCCCTGGTCTCCTTGCTGGCCCTAGTAGGACCAAGTTGGCCAGTTAGCCCTTGTGATCATTTGATGTTGAAAAAAATGACCCCTGAATTTTTAAATTTTATTGATATTGATGCTGCATTTTATGTTGTATTTTATGCTGTTTTATGCTGTTTTTAAGTCACATTTTAATCAATGTTTTATATTTGCTGTTAGCAGCCCTGAACCTGGTTTTTAAAATGGGAAGGATGGGGTATAAATGATTTATTATTATATTATTATCCTGGGGCAAAGTTCTCAACTTGAGGTAACTCTTCT
The DNA here is from genome assembly GCA_034641385.1 of Darevskia mixta. Lineage (NCBI taxonomy): Eukaryota > Metazoa > Chordata > Lepidosauria > Squamata > Lacertidae > Darevskia > Darevskia mixta. The sequence goes on along the minus strand of JAWWNH010000042.1, from coordinate 13,025,936 downwards.
AAATTAGCGGAGTTTGTAACCTGAAGTGTTTGTAACCTGAGGCGTTTGTAACTCAAGGTACCACTGCAAAAACATGCATGGAACTCATATATATATATATATATATATATATATATATATATATATATATATATATACCACCACAGACTAATAGTCTCTGAACCTGAATCTCAGACATGAAACAGTTTGCCTAATATTGCCAGATCATAACATTTACCTTTACAGTATAACAAGAAAAGCTCAGCCGGTAGAGCATGAGACTCTTAATCCCAGCGTCATGGGTTCAAGCCCCACAGTGGGCGAAAGATTCCTGCACTGCAGAGGGTTGGACTAGACTCTACAACTGAGGCTCCAATACTTTGGCCACCTCATGAGAAGAGAAGACTCCCTGGAAAAGACCCTGATGTTGGGAAAGATGGAGGGCACAAGGAGAAGGGGACGACAGAGGACGAGATAGTTGGACAGTGTTCTCGAAGCTACCAACATGCGTCTGACCAAACTGCGGGAGGCAGTAGAAGACAGGAGTGCCTGGCGTGCTCTGGTCCATGGGGTCACAAAGAGTCGGACACGACTAAATGACTAAACAACAACAACAATATTCTAAATGAAAAATACCATGCCATGATATACACTGAATTCCAAAGCGAAAGGATATCCATATGGGTTCCCTGAAACAACTTTCTGTGTTTGTCCTTCAGAAAGGCTACCAATGGCCATGTTCTGCTTCTGATTGGTTGCTGGGACTCAAGTAGGAAGAGTGCTGTTGCACCCAGGTCCTGTCTGCAGCTATCCCATAGGCATCTGGTTGGCCACTGTGAGCATCTGGTTGGCTCACCACTTCCACAGGGGGCGACAGTTACAGTCCCTCACTCTCTGCCTTCCCATCAACAGGCAGAGCATGCTCACCCACCAGCCATTGTTGGGGAATTCTTCTTGGCAGTATTAAGGAGCTGCCTTCCCGACAGAGAAGACAACTTTGATTGGGCCAATCAGAGGCCCTGGTTGGAGGGCAGTCTAATGAAAAGAAACTGCTTCCACACTGAAAGATGAACTCCTTATAATATATAGCAGGCACGTCCAACTTTGAGTAAGGTGTGATCTACAATCCAATATAAAAAACTGGCAGTGATCTACCACCCTCCGAAGTCATTTAATAATAATAATGATAATAATAATAATTTATTATTTATACCCCACCCATCTGGCTGGGTTTCCCCAGCCACTCTGGGCGGCTTCCAACAAAATATTAAAATACAATGGTCTATTAAACATTAAAAACTTCCCTAAACAGGGCTGCCTTCAGAAGTCTTCTAAAGGTCTGGTAGTTGTTGTTCTCTTTGACATCTGGTGGGCGGGTGCCACTACCGAGAAGGCCTTCTGCCTGGTTCCCTGTAATTTGGCTTCTCGCAGCGAGGGAACTGCCAGAAGGCCCTCGGCGCTGGACCTCAGTGTCCGGGCAGAACGATTTAAGTTAAATAAATAAGTAAAACCTAGTTGAATGCCACCCTTTGTACCTACTCCTTCAGAGGGAGTGAAACCCCATCCCTGACAGGCATCTGGCCAATTTCTTGGACATGGGTACCACTCACAGAGCCTCTGTGTTGCCCGGGTTCAAGCCCGGTGTATTTGCTCTCATCCAGCCCAGCTCTGCATTCAGACACTGGCCCAGTGCCTGGATGGTCTCTCCCGATTCAGATATGTTGCAAATAGAATGGATTGTTTGAACAGGGTATAAATAATCCTTATCACTGAAAACAGCTTTGTTTTCAGCCACTTCTGAATGTCGCTCTCATGAGATGCTGACATAGCCCAACAGAAGGGCAGGTGCTGATATAAAATTACACATAGATAGCTAGAGTTTTAAAGATAAATATGATTAACATAAATAATTTAAAATGATTCTCCTGGGGACAACTGAACTTTGCTGAACTTTTTGCAAACACAAGGCATGGCACAATAATGGGCAGACCATTAATGACTGTGTATCCTTTATCCTCTAGTTCCCCACTCTCCAACACTTTTCATTCACAATTCTTTCTCTGTTTGGTTGTTTTTTTAAAAAAACGTATTAAAAATAAGTACAGTGGTACCTCAGGTTAAGAACTTAATTCGTTCTGGAGGTCTGTTCTTAACCTGAAACTGTTCTCAACCTGAGGTACCACTTTAGTTAATAGGGCCTCACGCTGCCGCTGCGCCACTACTTGCTGACCCCTGGACTAGAGTCAGAAAAGGGAAGAGAGAATTTCATTCCCCTTTTAAGCAAGCTTTCAAAGTTTTGCCCTTCTTTATTATGCAAGAGCTGGCATGAAAGAGTCAAAACTTTCCTGGGAAGAAGTGCAGCATTTGTGTTGTCATTACAAAGGAGACTATAAGTGTCCTGCTAGTTCAGGGGTCTGCAACCTTTAAGACAAAAAGAGCCACTTGGACCCGTTTCCGAAGAAAAAAAAAAACTGGGAGCCGCGAAACCATTTTTAGAGGAGGAAAACAAGAAAAATATTTTTTTCTGGTTTTCCTCCTCTTAAAAGGCTGGGAGGGAGGGAAGAGAGAGAGAAGGAAGGAAAGAAGGAAAGAAAGAAGGAAAGAAGGAGAGAGAGAGAGAGAGAGAGAGAGAGAGAAGGAAGGAAGGAAGGAAGGAAGGAAGGAAGGAAGGAAGGAAGGAAGGAAGGAAAAGAAAGAAAAAGAGGTGAGAGAGAGAGAGAAGGAAGGAAGGAAGGAAGGGAAAGAAAGAAAAAGAGATGAGAGAGAGAGAGAAGGAAGGAAGGAAGGAAGGAAGGAAGGAAGGAAAGAAGGAAAGAAAGAAAGAGAAAGAAAGAAAGAAAGAAAGGGTGAGGGAAGGAAGGAAGGAAGGAAGGAAGGAAAGGGAAGGGAAGGGAAGGGAAGGGAAGGGAAGGGAAGGGAAGGGATGGGATGGGATGGGATGGGATGGGATGGGATGTTCGGCCAAGAACACCGGAGGGGAAATGCACCCAGGGAAAGTCATGACACAAACGGCGGAGACGGCGGAGTCTCCCTGCCCCCCCCTGCAAGGAAACTAACAAGAAATGTTCGAAGGCAAGCGCCTCAGCCTGCAACCCTATGAACCGGGAGCAAGAGAGGTGGGGAAGGGGGCGGGCGGCGGAGGACCCGAGGGCTACTGCTACCCGCGAGTAGTCCAGGGTGGTTCATGAGCTTTTCAGCTCAGCCCCATTGCCGTGGAGAAAGAAAGGCACCCGGCGTGGAGGGGCGCCAGGAGAGGGGCAGCCCTTCGAGCGCTATCCCTCCAGCCAAGTGCCAAGGAAGCTGCCCCAAGGGAAACGGGACGTGTCGGCGGCGGAGGGGGCTCCTTCTCCCCCCCCGCCCACCGCTCCGGCTGAAGCGCCGAGGGCCCCGGAGCCTGGCCCAGTGTCTTCCCCTCGGTGACGGCGGAGCGCGGCAACTCGCCTGCAGCGCCGGCGGCTCCGTCCGTGCGGGGCAATTGCAGCGCCCGTGGCTGAGAGAGGCGGCGAGGCGGCAGCGGCAGCGTCTCGCTCCTCTCGGGGCTGAGCAAATGAATGGGAGCGGGAGGGGAAGGGCCGCCCTGCCCCGCACGGAGCTGCAGCTGCCGGGAGCCAGGAAGGCGCCCACGGCGGGAACCTGAGGCAAAGCAGGAGGGGCGCGCGGCGGCGGCAGACCCCCAAGCTGCGCCCCTTGGCCAGTGAGATGGGGGGCAGCTGGTTGGGGGGGCGGGGGCAGGCTGGCCAGCGCCCCCTCCATTTTGGCGTTCGCTCTGCCTCTGCCCCTTCTGCGGAGAGCTGCAGGGCGCCCGCGGCTTGAATGCAGCTTTGCGAGACCAGCGCGTGGGGCTGTTTATGCGCCCCCTCCATTCCGGCGCTCTAGTCTAGGCAGCTGCCTAGTTGGCCTAAATGGACGCTCCGGCCCTGGTTGCTGCGAGGGTGAGAGAGAGAGAAAGCCTCGCGCGCGCACACACACACAGAGGTCTTCTTCAGTCCCTGACTGGCAAGGGGAGGGGGGCAGCTATGATGCCAAGGCGGCGATAGGCTCCGACTCGCTTGCAAGGAGCCGAAGGGGGGGAGGGAGAGCGGAGCCGCGGCAAAGGTGTAAAAGAGCCACTTGCGGCTCCAGAGCCGCGGGTTGCCGACCCCTGTGCTAGTTGAAGCAACAGATTAATGGAGAGAAGTATGTACACTAGCAAGACTGGAACAGAATAGGATGCATCCATTGCTATTAAATTGCACTGTATACAAGGAGTGCAAAACACAAACAAACAACAACAACAACAACAACAACAGGAAGAAAATCCATTCTGAATACTGGAAATTCACATTTTGGATAATTTATCTTACCTATCTGGAACATGCAATTTTCAAATTGATATTTTATCCCCTGCTGTCCATTATGCTTGTGTACTATATAATCACCCTACTTGTGCATCATTCCCAATTCAGAAGTGCAGAACTCATGCCAACCTAGATTATTAGTATGCAGTGGATAAGGCTATGTGAATTAGTATTCTGCAATTGGTTTAACAATGCAAAATCATGCACATTATCACCGCTTTTTAAAATGGATCTACCCCCCACCCACCCACCCTGGTGAAAAAACCCATCATGCTTCATAAACCTGTTCCAATTTAGCTACAAAGGTGAAAATCTCAGATATTTCTGGTATCTTTATTCCAGGCAGGAATATTTCCAAGCAGGAAAACTGTAGCCCTGCCACAGATGTACAAACTGACTCGCAATTAAGTCAATTCTGCACATAATGCACAGCAACGATTTTCAGAGAAAGGTGTCTATGCTTTTGAACTGGGAACATGGAATGCCATTAAATCTATTGTCATAGCAATCTGCATGCAACCATCATCAATAATATGGATTCTGCATTACAAAAGCTACATATCTGATCTGCTGATGAGTAGGAGTGACCCAAATACACTGTTACAATTTGTAGGAGGGAAAATACTATACTGTATAGGGAACTAAAAGAACAGACTTCACACGTTTTCTAGTTTTGGTTTGTGTTAAATGGAGTTTCAGATCTGTTTTAATGTGCTTGTGCTGGTCGATAAGAAGGAGCCCCTTCAATTTTGGCAAAACATCATTTGAAATATGTCTCACAAATAGAAACATAGTTTGAATTTATTGTTGTTAGAGGTGGGAGAGTGCCCAAAAGATTATTTCAATGTAAAGTATTTCAGCTGCAAATAACAAACGTATTGACAGCTATATGTGTAGAAGGTTTTTCCAAGTGAGGTCCACCTATTGCTACTGCAGACATCTTTCAGGTGCCAGGTAAAAATTGTCATTTCCCCCTATGATCGCTATGATGGTGTTGTATGTGTGTTTTTTTTGTGTGCTGCTCTTGTTATTGAGGGTTGCTTTGTGTGTGTTTTATTAACTGTAAAGGGACCCCTGACCATTAGGTCCAGTCGTGTCCGACTCTGAGGTTGCGGCTCTCATCTCGCTTTATTGGCCGAGAGCCGGCGTACAGCTTCCGGGTCATGTGGCCAGCATGACAAAGCTGCTTCTGGCAAACCAGAGCAATGCACGGAAACGCCGTTTACCTTCCCGCCAGAGTGGTTCCTATTTATCTACTTGCACTTTGATGTGCTTTCGAACTGCTAGGTTGGCAGGAGCTGGGACCGAGCAACGGGAGCTCACCCCGTCGCAGGGATTCGAACCGCCAACCTTCTGATCAGCAAGCCCTAGGCTCAGTGGTTTAACCCACAGCGCCACCTGGGTCCCTTGTTTTATTAACTGCTTTTGTGTAAATGCGCTTCTATTGTAATGGATTTTTAATTAAGCTTACGCTCATGAACATATTGTAAGTCTACTTGAGACCTTTTTGGTATAACAAGCAACTAACAGGGCCGAAGAACAACAGCAGCAACAATAACAATAAATACAGCATCTTCTAAATATAACATGTGCCATTTATGGGTTTCTAAATAAATTAAATAATGTTGCCATTTAACACTCTGAACTTAGCAAGACAAACAGCATCTCTTTGCATCCGTTGAGAAGTAGTGGAATATTATATTCTGCTGGAGCATTCCAAGACTATTTCAATGCATGAAAGTTCGTGAAATCCTGCATTTTCAACTGAGTTTCACATTCTCATTCCAGTTTGAATGAATGCTTAGATTCTGTTAGTGAAATAGCCAATTTGTTTCACTTATCTTCCTCTCCCCGCCCTTTCTCTTACAAAGGTACAAGGGGGGAAAAGCAGCTTTGACAGCCTGCGTGCTGCTATGCCACTGCATTGACACTGAGGTGGTCTACAATTTTAAAAACCATGAGGTCTGATGAATGCCTGCTGATGCATCTATGTGCCCAGTAGGAGAGTAGACTATGGAAACCAGCCACTTTTATGCAAAACTGTACCTGACAATGCATTCTAAATTAATTCTGTGGGGGAAGGTCAAGTGTGCTGGTCCCGTGGGTTACCCAAGAGGCGAGGTCCAAGTCCGGTCCATGATCAAAGGTTTAATGTAGAGACAGTCCATAGTAGCTGAAGCTGGGTGCAGGGCAGGGAGTCAGGCGAAGTCAGGAACAGGTGCAACAGGCAGGGAACCAGGGCGGGTCAGGAGCTCAGGCAGGAAAGCAAGACAGGTCTCAAGCAGGAACACTGGCAGGAACTAGCAACCAACAATGTTGCTCCTGCAACTTAGGGCTGGGGCTGGCCGGCTTTTATCTGCCCTGAGGCATAGGGCGGCCCTGATCCTCTGGTGACTCGCCTCTCCTACTGGCCTGGAGGCGAGCACTCCTCCTGCCGAAACTTAGTTCCCGTCGCCTCTCTGCCCTGAGCCTCTGCAGCTCAGGAGAGGCTGGTGGGTTACCGGACCCAGGGGCAACTTCAGCTTCCTCTGACGGGGCTGAGAGTGGAGCACCTGCAGGCAATGGGTCCTCCACCCCATCAGGAGCCAGAGCAGACTCAGCAGATGCCTGCACCTGAGGATCCAGCACAGGTGAGGCCCCTTCAGACTCAGGCCCTAGCCCCGGCTCTGCTGATTCTGGAGGTGGGGAATTCTGTGCAGACTGGGATCCCTCAGGTTCAGCATCCGAGTCCGAATCCCAGGCCATCACATCAAGTACTGGAGTTTAATGTTGTGTGGAGGATCACGAGGCTTCATTATTCCTTCTTCCTTTGCCTTTTGCCCCCAAATCTGACATCTTCAGTTCATGTCTGCCTAGAGCAGGCATCCCCAACCTGTGGCCCTCCAGATGTTTTGGCCTATAACTCCCATGATCCCTAGCTAACAGGGCCAGTGGTCAGGGATGATGGGAATTGTAGTCCAAAACATCTGGAGGGCCGAAGGTTGGGGATGCCTGGCCTAAATAGACAGATATAGAAGTATTTTTCTTCAGAATGGGAAGAATGAAAGTGGTAGAGGAATAAGAATGGGGAGGAAGGGGGAAGGGAAAGAGGAGGGGGGGGTAAAGGGGGAAGGGGGGAAGTAGGAAGAAGTATAGAAAGGGAGGGGGGTTGGGGGGGAGGTAGAATGAGGGTTTGTTGGAGGATGAAAGGCAAGAATGAAAGAGGGGCGTGAGGAGAGAATGATAGTGTTAGGGTATGAAGTATGAGGATGGGTTGAAATGTGATGTTTGTGTATTATTGAATGTATTGATGTATTTGCTTTTAAATAATAAAAACTAATAAAAAAAAGAAGTATTTTTCTTCAGTTAAGTAGCTGAAATACAAACAGCTGTCTGAGAGACAAGAGGAAATAATATTGTGTTTATTTCTCTACCGCGGTCACCTGCTTTCAGGGTTTTTAAAAAGAGCAAATTAGGAGATGACTTTGGAGGGTTCCACTTTTGCAAAAGATCTGCAAGAATTTTGAGAGATGTTAAAAGTCTATTGCTAAGCCGAGTGAAATTTCACAACAGACTTCTGTACATTGCTAGTTTGCCGTCTACTTGTTAATAAAAGGAAAATTAAGGTAAATGTCTAGGGCCTTTTTCAGGTGTAACAGTTTCAAAACCTGAGAAAATCTCTACTGGATCAGAGCAAAGGCCCATTCTGTCCAGTATCCTGTTCTCACTGTGGCCTATGAGAAACCTGTAAGTAGGACATGAACTCTACTCACATTCTCTTTTAACCAGTGCTTCCCCCCCCCCTCCCCGGGGATACTCAAGGCTACGCAGTACCAGCACCTTTTTTGTTGTTAAAAAGTGTGGCGCTTACTATGGCAACTTCATGATGAGCACCGCACCTATTTTTCTAGAAAAAAAGCACTGCTTCCAACTATATACTTATTGTATGGAAGTTAACAGCAGGACAACAAAAATGGATTCTACGTGCTCTAATGGAAGCCAAGAGACTGATATTGATGAACCGGAAGAGTAAAGATATCATCCCCTTTAATAAATAGATCGACAATATGATAAACGCTCGCAACTTATGAACAGACTGCTTACAGATGTAGACTTTGCTTGGATAAATATGCTATTAATATTTAAATATGTATTAGGATAATAATATCACATTTATAAAAGAATGTATGGGTTAGGGTATTTTTTCGTATATGTTCATATATTGTTCTTTTTCCTACACCTTTTTGTGCCTTTTTGTCTTCTCATTTTCTTTGCATCAATTTATTTCTTTATAATTGAAACATTTTCAGTAAAATATTAATACCAAAACAACAACAACAAACATTCTAATACCAAAACAACAACAACAACAACCATTCTCCAGCACTTGGCATTCAGAGACCTGCTGTTGCTGATGCATCATATCTAGTTTACATGGATAACTTTATCCCCCACAAATTTGTCTAGTTCCCTCTTAAAGCCACCCAGTTGCTAGCCATACCTTGCCACAAGTACATATTCCTTCACCTCACTCTCACCTCTCGCTACTTAGTCAGGTTACAGACTGCCTTGTGATTTAATCTGAAGGATACTAATTAGGTTGCAAATGGAAATAGAAAGAAGTGGAGTCACATGCACTAAAGAACCAGAGGAATGCTCGTTAAAGTACAGCCTTATTGAATACCTTCATCAGGTGTCTAAAAATGGAAACAAACAGCACACTAAGTGAAAATCACAGTGATAGTAAATTTGAAGTAATTGAGAACACTAATGAGGTTAGAAACAGAGAAAACAACAACTTGGGGGTCTTTTTTTCCAACCAAAAACAGTGAGGGTGTGATAACCCAATGCAGACATTTCTGAGAATACTCCCCTAAAGATTGTGGCAATGTCACATTTCAGACATACTGTACCTGCTTTCCAACAGAATAATCCATAATTTCCTGGATTTGCAGCCAAGGTTTATTAAAAAAAAATGATCAAGTTAGCATATCCACAACTATCGTATTTTTTCTCTCCCCAAACAGCTTTGTCTAACTGGGATACCACATCTAAACGTAGAGATGTACCTGTTAACCTCCTCAAACCTGCTTTTAATGAGTGGTGGATTCCCCTAAACTCAATTAGCATTGGGCTCAGCTAACATGCCTTGCCCAACTAACTCTACACAACCCTTTCTTTCCAAATCTGCTTTTGAGAAATGATGGGATTATGTGAACCTCCCTATAGAATCAAACTATTTTCTCTTGTCTCTTTGATGACTGTATTTGGGAGTCCTACAATCTATCACTTGATTGTGGGTGTGCATTATCTCTTCTAGGTCTGAAAATGGTATGCTGTTCTTGCAATCCATAATCTATTCATTTTAAAGAAGGCTTGTGCGGCTTGTGCGTGAGCCCCAGAATAAGGTAATCAGATGTAAATGACAGTTTCTTACATTCAGCCGGGAAGTGTGTGACCAACTGCTTGTTTCTTGTGCACAACAGAATAGCCTCATGCTTTGTTGTTTTTTTATGAACATCTGAAACTGCATCTGGAATGTGTTTGAGAAGCAGAGCTTTTGCATAGCAGGATAGATAGCACTCTGCAACACGATCTCTTCCTGTTTAATGCAGCCCAAAAACGATCTACATTCCTAAAGCAGTTTGATTTTTCTTCTCTTTCCAGTCTCAGTCTAGCACTATCAGATACACATCTTGCTCCCTTGAGATTCTAGCCATGCTGAAACTGCACAGAGCGCTGATTGAACTGCTGAATCAGACTGTAATCAATCTTACATCGTACTGATATCTTTTGGTATTTTTTTCTTTGATCACACCCTAATGGGAAACACAGCACGTTAAGGAATAATGAAGTTTCCACTAATTGTATCTATGCTAAAAGGCCTCCAGGACTTCATTTTGTTGCTTCTGATGAAATAATTGAATGTAAGCTAAGGTTCATGTACAGAATATTACATATATTGTATTTTTTTCAAGCATATAACCAGGCTACAGCACTTAATCAATTACTCTTTTAGCTTAATCGATTAAAAAACTCATTTTAATCAACTACAAATATGCCCCTCATTCGTACGGTAGGAAATTTATTTCTTAATTACCCCCCACCATGAAAACTCAACGTAAGAAACACCATCTTTCAAGAGGCAGTCTACCTTCTTACACACACAGGAGGAATGCCACTTCAAGGATTATGTAAACTACAGAATATAGGAGGATAATCTAAATAAAAATATATACACTCATTCCTTCAGAAATATTGCTTTTATTCATATGTAAATGGCTACAAATGTAATTGAAAGATAAATTGAGCTATTAAAATTGAACTGATTAGTTGATCACATGATGATGATGACGTCTGCAGCTGTACATAACTCATATATGCATTTGTTGAAGGCACTCGGGCAAATGGCCAATGTACCCATGCTCCAGAAGAAGCCCAAGGAAGACTGAGGCCGACTGAATGACAAACAAAAAAGGGGTTCACAATCCATCCTGAAATGTGGCTTTTAGCTCTGTGCAAGTGTAACAAACTGTCGTTCTTCTTTTCCAGTGGCAAGGGTGGTCAGTGCTGCTACCAATTTCCTTGAGGGTACCATATTGGATGCAGCTCCTCCAAAGGTCATGCAACTACCCTGTCAGGTACGTCCGTATTATTTCAGATGAGGGGATGAGGCTGAGACTGAATGGTTCACCTAAACTTCACTAGGTAGCTTGTGATGATACAGCATTTATCATCAGGAACCTCCAGGTTCACAAGTCACTCGCATGTAGCAGATTGAATTGTATAACGAATGAATACAAAACAAAACTTTCCCTTTTGTGTAACCATCAGACTCTACAGAAGTGTCCATTATCGTGCTTTCAAGAATACTTTTTTTTTTTTTTTACAAAAAGATCCACTCAGCCATTTTCTTTCTAGCTGTTCCTGTTCAGCAAATAAGCTCGGCTATATTGCTTCTGTGTAAGTCATCTTCCCCATCAAGTGCATTTTTATTGTGTCCTTGCTGATATGTTTGACTTTTAATATCATCCCCGTCCTCCCCCTTCATCTCTTCTGCCATTGATTAATGAGTGGCAATCATGTAATCCCTTTGTAGGAGCAATTTGTCTCCAGTCCTGAGCAGCTCGCCTCCTCGGCTATGCCCCCTTTTCTGTGGGAAGCTTTTGTGTCCCTCTTTAATTCCTCGACACGAGTTAAGTAAGAAATACTTGAGGAATAATAATATAGAAGAGGGGGGGGGACTGAGGCTGTTACCTGATACTGCAATTTAAACGAGAGCTTCCAATTATATGCTAACGCCCTAAGAGAAAACCTTGAAGAGTCTTTCAGAGCTATTCAGAACCTAAATTGGATTTTGCGGCTTGAACTGCATTGTATGGATTTACTTTAAGCTCTAAAATATACGGGATTCATCACTCAGGTGTTAGAGAGCTGCTGCGAATGTTGGATCCACTAATTAAAAGTCGCTCCTGATCCTTTGCCAGAATACGTTTCCCTGACAAGATTCAGAGACTCTTGTTGAGGGGTCTCAACAAGGCACCAGATAGGGCCAACATGGCACCAGATAGGGCCAAACCTTTTCAGCTCTGGGTATATCTAAGAAGCAGTTATAGTTTCACATTTAGCTATTAAATATTCTAGCCATTGTCCATCATTGTGATGGAGAAAGAGTAGGTTGAGGACCACCTTATATATTGCACAGATCCCAGAAGATGCAATATTTCTCTGGGCACACAGGTATATTTTGCACCCTTCAACACTTCTGTGGGAACTGATCCAGACAGTGGCAGATGTGGTGGATAGCTTTTGCTCTTCAAAACGTCATCTCCAACTGTTGAGCTTTCCATGGCAGCTATCCATTATGCGACAGAAAATGTGAGAATCAATATGGCATTGATAGCCACTTTTGCCAGGAATTTGTCTAAATCCCTTTTAAAGTCATATTGGTTCATGGTCAGCAGCAGTTCACCACATCTTGTGGAAGTTGTGTGAGGAACCACTTCCTTTTCTCTGTCTTGAATCTACCATCATTTTAGCTCCTTGATCATTTAGTTGTTCTAGCTCCTTGATCATCTGGGAAGCAAGGGGACCATTTCTCTAAATTTCTCTAAGAGAAAAAAAATTCAGGATGTCTGTGTGTGTGTGTGTGTGTGTGTGTGTGTGTGTGTGTGGAGGGGAAGAGTCCCAATTAGCAGTGACAGTAGCCCAGCTTCTTTCTGTTTGGACTCTAAGTTATAAATAATAATAATAATAATAATTATTTATTATTTATACCCCGCCCATCTGGCTGGATTTCCCCAGCCACTCTGGGCGGCTTCCAACAGAACATTAAAATACAATAATCTATTAAACATTAAAAGCCTCCCTAAACAGCCTCCCTAAACAGGGCTGCCTTCAGATGTCTTCTAAAGGTCTGGTAGTTGTTCTCTTTGACATCTGAAGGGAGGGCGTTCCACAGGGCCGGTGCCACTACCGAGAAGGCCCTCTGCCTGGTTCCCTGTAACTTGGCTTCTCATAGTGAGGGAACCGCCAGAAGGCCCTCGGCACTGGACCTCAGTGTCCAGGCAGAATGATGGGGGTGGAGACGCTCCTTCAGGTATCCAGGACCGAAGCCATTTAGGGTTCAGTTAACCCCTGCACCACCACTGCAAATGTCAACAACAGCAACTGTGTTGACATGGAGGTCACCATTTTGCATCCTCCATAATGCTCTAGACCTAGTTTTCTGTCAGCCCATTCCCAAAACGGTGGAAAATATTCAGATAAAACAAAAATACAAAGCAACCTTATTTTCCCAAGTATGAGAAGAGGGAAGGGGGATTATAAAGCAAGCCAACAAACAAACTTGAGAAATTTTCTTTTTAAAAAAATGTCTTCTGAGAAATTTCAGCTCAGTCTAGTAGGAACATTTTTTAAAGTGTAACTTTTGAGCTGTGGCAAATGTAATGTACGTTTTTTTTAAGTATTTACATTTTATTAAGGTGATTTCAGTTTTAAAAAAGTGATACAGAAAAAAAGGAGGAGGAAAAGTGAGAGGGAGAAAAAACAACAACAAAGATACATATAAAATGAAAATATATAACAAAATATATAACAACAAAAAACAATTGATTTGTTGGAAGAATGTTGGACATGATAAGCATCATCATTTATAAACATTCAATGGGAAAAAATAGTGTGCTTAACTATTTTATTAAAATCCATGTGATTAGAAAATGCTTAACAGTGGCTAGATTGCCCTAAAAAAATGTTTCTTAAAGATAATACTGGACACAACCTTGTGGGGTCCTTTTTTAAAAAAAAATTCATTTTTCTTTTTGGTATTGCATCTCTTGACAGCCTAGGAGTGAATACATATGGAGGCAATCGGTCTCTTCACCTGCATGTGATCAGTCAGGGGCTCTTACATTTAATTGTTTGAGATGCATTGAGTTATTCCTCAGTCTGAAACAGTATCATTAAATGCTACAAGTGATTGCTCTCAGCGGTGAGGCCACTCCACTTCCCATGCTTCATTCATCAGAGCTGCTGTGATCCATCATTCACCTTAGTGCCTGATTTCTAAAACCCACCTCTTCTCTTTCACTTGTGCAGAGAAAATCATGAGATACAGAGACAAATCAAGATATCAGCAGTATAAAGCTGCTGAGAACTCAGCTGTGACTTCTCGTTGAAGAGGAACAGTGCTCCAACAGGCAAAATGCAATTCCTTAGCAGAAAAAGAGCAATTCCATCTCTGGAATTTGCTGATGCACAACCCTGGAAGAAGTTGCTTCTCACTTTCTGAACCAATTATTTGACATTAGTTTTGCTCACTTTCTTCCAATCGCAGCTTGCTAGAGAAGTTTTTTTGCTGATCAATTCCCCCCCCTCCTCCCATTGCAGCCTGTCAAGAGATCCCAGGTCCTCAGCTCAGCCTCACCGATGCCAACACCAATGAGCTAAGGAAAGGGATGTATATTTCAGTGAAAATCCCCATGCTTTGCATACAGATGTCCCCAGGTTCAATTCTAAGCATCATTATGAGGTAGTGCTAGCAAGGATTTATGTCTAAAGCCCTTGAAAGTCTCTTCCAGTCAGCAAGGTAGACAATACTGAACCAGCGGACCAATTATCTCATGTTGCCCTGGTGACTGAGGAACCTTCTGCCACTAGCTGTAGGGGGATACCTATTGTGGAAGAATTTTGTATTTCAAGATTGGTTAATATGTTTGTAAGGTTCTTCCAACTTACTTATTGACACATCCCAAAGGGTGTAACTGCCAAGGGTTTTGGGTTTGCTTTATTATGAATGATACAGAAAAAACCTAGAATGAGTACAGAGCAGATACAATGCCAATTCTCCTTAGCCTTCCCACCAACACTGGAGCATGAGCCCCCATTTATCAGAACCCAAATTTCTACTCTGAGGGAATTTGGCATACAATCCTAATCAAGGCTACCATTTGGCATACGTCTTGAATGCAAACCTGATATTGCATATTGGTGTCAGGCGATCTCAATTAAAGAAATCCCTTGGGTATTCAAGGTTCTCTGGACCAACTCACCTCACTCATTAACCTTTTCTAAACCTGCCTTAGAAAAACCTGAGTCAGATTCTAGTTTCATCTGCCCTTCCAATTAAATGAGCATGACAAATTGATCTAAGGTTATCCTGAATAATAATTTAATCTGTCCCTGAACTGTTCTCTGTGGAAAGATCCAGTAGGAGAGTTTATTTTTTAGTTTATTTTTTATCACAAGGCAGCAATTGTAGGAAACACTTGCAGATTAACAGGAAAAATAACTGGGTACTGAACAAAAGTGCCTAAGAAAAACTTACACCCAGTTAACAGTGGCCCATTAAAGTACTCTTCTAGCAGAGTTAAAAGAAAAATAAACACAACAGAAACTGACTTGGCTGAAAAAACACACCACCAGGAGTGAAAAGACACTTTTCTAGCCGAGACTTTAATTCTAAGTAAATGAAGTCAGAACTCCTTGTTGGCTGCTAGTCTACTCTCAAAAATTCTTTTTAAACGAATCCAAACACACTTTATCAGTAAACTCATATTTTCACAACCCCAACCCCAAATACTCCCACAAACTCTCAGCACTCCAACTCACAGCTACTCCTCAATGACCAACTCAACACAGAAGCTAGGAGCACAAACTGCTTCGCAACAGAGCCTTATATACACAGAGTAAATCCCACGCTTTGGGCAATTAAGAACAGAACACCGGCACCTGTTTCTTCTATTTCTTAAACAGACAGTATTGACAACAGACCGGCTCAGGTATAATTTGATCATTAACATAAATATAATCCAACACAAATTACTGGCCCAAGATGGAATGAGTAAAGTATTTTGAAGGCTTTTTGTTTGTGTGTAAAAACACTGAATGCATTTATTTCTGGCAGAGGGAGGGAAGCAATGTGTAGTTATTATAGCTGGTCCACAAAGAAATTGCTAACAGAATGGAAAGCTGTGCTACCCTTCTTGCATGTGGGAGCTTGCTAAGAATTGTGGGGGGTTTGACTTTCTGTAGATTTCATTTGCACATGGCACTTAAGAATTCACAATCCTTGTCCCTGCTACCTAATTTATATCAGTACAGGGAGTTATGTGTAGTTTGAAACCCTGCAATTTTGTTTTTAACCATAACATTTGTCTTATTTTATAGGACAAACATGGAATCAGCAAACTAATCTGTTGAACCAAACAAGGTAGACATGATACCCCAGGAACACTCCAGAGAAACCTTGAAGGCTTTAGAGCCAAACTACCTGCTATAGGGTCCAGGA
Source organism: Darevskia mixta (assembly GCA_034641385.1). Taxonomy (NCBI): domain Eukaryota; kingdom Metazoa; phylum Chordata; class Lepidosauria; order Squamata; family Lacertidae; genus Darevskia; species Darevskia mixta. The sequence goes on along the minus strand of JAWWNH010000042.1, from coordinate 13,009,853 downwards.
TTCCCCTGCCCTACTGCTATAATTTGCCAGTGTGTGCATGGAGTGTAATATTAATCAGAGCAATACTGGGAATTGGGGTGCTTCACCCTCCCTCTTTGGCTGGTTTTCAAATCTAAATCAGTCCCCTTCCCATCTGCATTGTGGGGATGATACAATTCTTCCCCCTTACATGTGAGAAACCAACAGAGGAAGAGATTGCCCCCAAAGAAAGGATTAAGCACCTACTCCCTACGGCACTGCCCCACTGCATTTGCTGCCCCCCAAGTACTGCAGCTGTACTTGATTAAAATAAAATGTTGATGAATTTTATCCCACAGCTAAATAGTTGGAACCTTATTGAAGGAGAATTCATTCAAAGCTGCTCTAGATCAGTAATGCTGGGCACTTTGGTGCTGAAAGTCAGGACTGCTAACGCCCTGCAATAAATAAATTAATGAAACCATTAATTTTTGTTTTTGTGAACCCACAGAGTATCTGCACACAGAGAGGCTGCCTGCAGTATATCTGTGTGAGTCACTGATCCAGCTGTGCAGTGCCAAATTTAGGGAAGTGTGAGCATTTGCTCAGCACAGGGTACCGAACCAAGGGGGTGCCAAATTGAGAAGATTTATAATTGAGCCGATCCATTTGGGGGCACCAAATTTTAGCCCCACACAGGGGACATTTCCTGTGCATTTCTGCATAAGGGACACTCTCAGGAAAGTGACATAAAGAAACACAAGCCAATCAGCTCTTTGGAGGTGGATAATTCTTACTTTTATATACTCTTAAAAGAAAACACTGCTGCACCCCCTTCCATTCATTCTGTTAAGTAGTGGGACCCTGGGTATCGGCCCCACCGCTGAGCAGCCAGACTTAATTAATCTGGGGAAGAAGATAGTGAGCTAACCTACCTCTGACACATGCATCTGTTGAAGACAAAGTGCCATAAGGACATGCTGCTCTTGAACACAACCTTATGGGGAGCAAACTAGCTCCACACTGTGGATTTACTGGATGTTCATCTGCTCAAAACTGGAATATTAGTCAAATTAGCTATTCCTCTTGAAGATCCCCCATGGATAGTGGCCATCCAGGAAGTGACATGGCTGTTTTCTTCCACTTTACACTGGAAGACCTAGTGGTAGTTGTTGGAGATTCATTCCCCGTGTCTGCAGTCATGGGTTTATTATCTATCACATGACGGTATGTGTTTTGATTCCACAGAATGGGAAGTGACGGAGACAGGATGTTTGTATTACTGTGTTCTGTGAAGTGGGACTATTGTCCTTTGCTCTTTCTCTCTGCTGTCTGATGCTAGAGAGAGAGGAAGCCATGTTGCAGTGCTCCGTGTGTGTTTATATGTAAATAAAGTAGATTAGCCAAAATGCTGAGTTGCTGAGTTCTGTTACGCAACTGCACAAATTCTGCGGATCCCTAAGTGTGCTAATGCTTTCTGGCATTAGTCGCTGTGATGTTCGGGCTGAAGAAAGCTTTTGAAGCTCCCGAACGATCGCCCAGGAGGGAGGGAACGTGCCAGTCGGGCATGTTTCTCTGCCAAGGTCCTACTCGTGTGTAGGAAATCCTGACAGTAGTGTGCTACTTTCCAACAGGATCGGGGAGCTCAGAAATTAACTCTCTACATTTGAAATGTGAGTCCATTGTGAGCTGATCTGAACCCCCAATCCACTTCCGTTGGATAACAGGTTCCACAGAATTAATTTTTTGAAAATAATCATACCATCCCTGTTGCCCATGAAGCTTTCCCTTTGCAGTATAAGGCTTCATTCACCCAGTGTCTGTGAGCAGAGGCTCAAAAGAACCTCTGTAAGAAATAAGCCAGTGATTTATGTGCTACCTTTTACTAAATAATCCGTAAACAGATGTAATGTAAACAGGTTGATCCTTGCTCAGATATCATAGCAATAATATATTGTGGGTGTCTGACCTTTATGTGATACTATATATCTTTGGGTGCCAATAAACGTCTGGCTTTGCAAGCCTCTCCCTATTGTTATCATGTTATACAAGCTGCAGTAGAATGAATCACTGTTTTGTTTTTAAAGGGGGGAAAAAGCTCTCCGATATTTATTTTTTTATATATAGGACATACTGTGTACATCCACAGGGACGCCCACATAGCCTGCAGAAGGATGTAGGAATATGTCCATGTGCACTCGAGTGATTAACTGCTACCTTGGGAAGCAAATGATATGTCATTTCAAGAAATAATCTTTTGTGAAGCATCATGTTCTTCTGAAGAGCAAGCACGCTGCAGAACATATTTTCTCAAGATCTTATGATTTATGGATGTTTGCGTTCACAGATTTCAGGATGGTGTAACTCTTAAGAGGGACGAAGACAATATCCTGTAAAGGCACATGAAAGGTTTCTGGTGTTTCCAGCCTCACAGAAGATGCCAAAGTCCAACGAAACTGCCAGTGCTTAAGGAATTAGATCTCAGCTAATTCTGATACAAACAGACATGAGCTACACCTCCCAGAGTAATGTGTGGATTTGAGCTTAGTTGCTCATCAGATTCTGTACTTCCAAAATGCTCCAATGACATCTTCAGCTTGGAAAACATTAAGTTGTGAAGTCTGAGAAATTGGCCCACAAGTCAACAAAGACATGGAAAAGAACACACCTATGGGTGCATACTTGCAAAAATGACACAGGCTGGAAATAAACTGATTTGCCCATGCTTACCAGGGGACGCAGGTGGCGCTGTGGTCTAAACCACAGAGCCTAGGGCTTGCCGATCAGAAGGTCGGTGGTTCGAATCCCTGCGACGGGGTGATTTCCCATTGTTCGGTCCCAGCTCCTGCCCACCTAGCAGTTTGAAAGCACATCAAAGTTCAAGTAGATAAATAGGTACCGTTCTGGTGGGAAGGTAAACGGCGTTTCCGTGCACTGCTCTGGTTCACCAGAAGTGGCTTAGTCATGCTGGCCACATGACCCGGAAGCTGTCTGTGGACAAACGCTGGCTCCCTCAGCTTATAGAGCAAGATGAGCGCCGCAACCCCAGAGTCGTTCGCGACTGGAACTAACGGTCAGGGGTACCTTTACCTTTACCTTTTACCAGGGGTGGATCTACACTCATGGTTTTTAACATTAAGGAAGGGGTAAGGAATGGTTTTGATAACCATATGACCACATGATGTTCTACTTTGAATGCTCACAATACATTATAAAAATGTAACACCAGAGGACTCTGCAGAGCAACCAGCAACTAGCAGTAGGGACACAGTGTTTTGATGGAGGTAAGAAACACATTTTTTTTTTAATTACAAAAATGCCCTGTGATGTTTTAGAGTGATATATCTAATATTGCTCCAATAACGTTAAACAGGTCAGTGTAGATCCAGTCCAGGACTGCATCCAGGCTGCCAGAATGCTATGGGAGGAATTCGAGCACATGCTGTAAATTTAGGCTTGTGTAGTACATTAAAGTGTTCTGCCATCCTACCACAACAATTCCACTTAAAACAACAATGGGCATTTTGTGGTTAGGAAAGTCATGGGCAAATGCACTGAAAAGTGAGTGATGAACAAATGACTCTCCAAGCAAAGTGGGATGAATATTCATTGTATAACTGCCCCCCAATAAATAAGAACAAATGATCATTGCAGGCGAGATATAGACTAACCCCTGTGTATTTAGAGACCAACTTAGTTGGTCTCTAAGGTGCTACTAGAAGGAATTTTTTTTATTTTATTTTGTTTCCCTGTGTATTTTGTTCAGGCAAATCAGGATGAATGCTGAATCAACAGGTTACTTCAAGGAGTCTCAGGATTTGCTTTCTTTACAGCGGTACCTGTTCAGATGATTCACAAGGGGGTTATCCCTGTTTTTTGTCACTATGGGGAAGTTATGCAAAACCACTCTGAGGAAGGTTGAGAAGTGTAAACTTTTTTAGGTTTGGCTCAGTAGCTTTGCTTAAAGAGAAACCTCCGAATTTGCTTCAAATGGCTCTTTTAAGAGGTTTATTTATTTAAAAAGTTATAAATGCAAGTATATAAATAGGTACCGCTGTGACGGGAAGGTAAATGGTGTTTCAGTGCTCTCTGGATTCTGTCACGGTGTTCTGTTGCACCAGAAGCAGTTTAGTGATGCTGGCCTTAGTCAAGCTGTCTGTGGACAAACACCGGCTCCCTTGGCCTGAAAGCGAGATGAGCGCTGCAACCCCATAGTCACCTTTGACTCGACTTAACCATCCAGGGGTCCGTTACCTTTACCTAGAAAAATCACTTTGTAAAGAACAAGGGTTCTTTACTTCCAATTTGTTTGCAAATGTATAAGAATGACAGGCTACTGCCGGGACTTATTACTTGTGCTATGGCCAAATGGCTAACGCAATAAACTTGGAAGATGATTTACTTCCAATTTCTTCAGATTTACAAAGTTGGCTTCAGATTCTACATGGCGGAAGAGGAGGAGAAGGAGGAGGAGGAGGAGGAGGAGGAGGAGGAGGAGGAGGAGAAGAAGAAGAGTTTGGATTTGATATCCCGCTTTATCACTACTTGAAGGAGTCTCAAAGCGGCTCACAATCTCCTTTCCCTTCCTCCCCCACAACAAACACTCTGTGAGGTGAGTGGGACTGAGAGACTTCAAAGAAGTGTGACTAGCCCAAGGTCACCCAGCAGCTGCATGTGGAGGAGCGGAGATGCGAACCCGGTTCACCAGATTATGAGTCTACAGCTCTTAACCACTACACCACACTGGAGGAAGGGTAGAGCTTGGGAGTTTGGCAAGAAATACCAGGATTGTATTTTTCCCTGTCTGAGAAAACCAGTCAGATTGAAAAGCTGAATTGGTTTGGTACTGAAACTGCCTTAGTAGTTGACCTGACAAGATAGAGAGAAAACTAACAAGCAATGGGACTCCTCTGTTAGTATGCTAAGAACATTACAAAGCAATTATATTTCATATTTCATCTGCTTTTCTATTTTCAAAAAGATAAAGAAAACACAGGCTATAATAAAATAAGCAAACATTCCTCTCTGGGACATGATAGATTTTTTTTAATGCACAGTGATTGAAAGTGAGGGAAGCAATAGCAAACATGATAATCATACCTACAGTTCAAAGTTGTACAATCCAGCAAATATTTACATGTGCTATTTGTATATGTTTGAATCACACCTCAATCTCTTCCATTCTGGATCCGGTATACTCAATGGTAGACATTCATTAAAACTCAGACAGAATTCTGTTGTGATCAGAATGTAAACATCAATAAAATTGCCATGATCACTATCCAGAAAAGATTTTTCCCTCTCATGTGTTTTGCACGTGACAATTTATTGTTTGCAGAGTTTTATTTTATAATTTACTCTTTTGTGTGCGTCACATCAAATTTGTATAGAAAAATCTCTTTGGGGAAGTACTGCCAGACATACTATACACTGCACATTTGTGATGATACCCAGTTTCTAAATTTCTAAAGCTTTAGCTTTCTGCAATGCCCTTCTTGGATGTCATTGTGACATTTCCAAGCCTTATTTAGAGGTCTGCATCTGAAAAGCTGGGATTATCTCAATCTGAATTAAAGCTGTTGATCGAGGAATATAAATTAGAGGCTCCTTTTAACTTAAAATATTTCAACATCTGTCAGGTTTGAACTTTGACATTATTTTAAATAAGCAGTGTTAAGTTTCTGTTGTGATTCAACTCTGAATATATATATATATATATATATATAGAGAGAGAGAGAGAGAGAGAGAGAGAGATTTAAAATAATAATAATAATAATAATAATAATAATAATAATAATAACACCCCTCCCCAGGCATACTTTAATTACCGAGTTTTATGAAAATCCAGTAAATCTGTAAATACTCAGTATTATTTAAGCATGGTCAAATTATCTGTAATGTAGTGGTTCTTGAACTGTGCTCTTGGACAACCTTAATTTCCTGGAATCTTATTGGAAATTCCTCAATGAAATCAGCAACTGTAAAAATACTGTCCTGAAAGTCATATCTGTCTGCCAATACTAATCTTTGCCTAGAAAATGAAAATATTTAAAAACTTTAGGAATATACCAGGGTGCCCTCTTAGTTCATGCTGGGAACAGTGATACCCAGCATGAACTGAGTATGATCCCTGAAACATGCCCCAGAAATCTCTATAATATGAACAAAGAGCCTCGTGGCACTTTCAAGACAAACAAGCTTATTATCACACAAACTTCCATAGAATTTATCAAGTGCATGAAGTATTACTGATCCATTGCCACTGGGGAAAGGGGTTAAACAGGGCTGCCTGTTAGCCCCGTTCCTATTTAATTTTTATATAAACGACATTGTCCAGTATAGGCAAAGTACAAGTCATCTGCTCCCACCCTTGAAGGCAAACATCTGAATATATTGTTATATGCGATGATATGGTTATCATGGCACTCACTCGAAGGGGTCTACACAGCATGCTGGAGGGGCTCGCAGATTATTGCTCCCACAATTCATTAAACTATGACAAAACAAAAATTGTGGTTTTTACCAGAGCTCGCCACACTTTCAGATGGTCCTTAGACGAACATACAATTGAACAGTGTCCTTCTTTTAAATATCTCGGTGTCACTTTCCAGGCTACATCTAGCTGGCTCGCCCACCTCAAGGCTGTAATCCTTCTAACACGTAGGACAATTTTTTTTTATACGAGGGGAGGACAACTAGTGATCCTGGCACTCAAAGCTTTTGTTGGAAAGGTGATTCCTCAGATATTATATGGGGGTGGAATCAGAATCTGGAATCATGAAGTATTATGGACAGTAGAAAACCAGCATAATTATTTGCTCTTTGGATAGAGGTGATGCTGCTAAAATATTAGTATATTCAGCCACATATGTGGGGGGGAAATGCAATAACAAGGAGTTTTCCATTCACTGGAAAATGATGAGTTATCGGTGTGTTCCCTATTTTGTATTATTATAATGATTTAAAAGCAACATCCCATATGAGGGAAAGGTAACTGCATCTTCAGAACAGGTTTTGTTTTTTTTAATAACGCAGATTAATTCAGCCTGAAGAATATTGGCAACATGAAATTCCCTAGAAATGGCTTCAATATTTATTCATGAAAGGCATCTACTGAGCATTACTAGTGTTCAAAACAATACCGCAGTGCTCAGACAGATTTCTTTTGAAGAGCTCTATTTATCAAGCTTGTTAAGGAAAACTTTGGCTAAATAGGGATTACAGAGTTGGGATTCAAGAAAAAGACATTACATTGTGTGATCTTATGCTGCTCTAAACCAAGCTCCGTAAAGTCATCAGATAACACTGGGACATTGTACAAGGGGTTTTTGGAATATGAAAAATTGGGGAAGCTAATGGAGGATTACAACTAATATTTCCAGAACCCCTTCCACTAGTATTGGGTTGGGGCCATTAATTGCATGCATTTTCAGTGAACAACAACAAAAGAACCCCAATTTTAGGACTCTCACAAAGAGTCCTGTTTTTGTTCTGCTGCACTCCAAAAACTACATTCTTCATCTCTCTGTCCTCTGTGGCATAATTATGTAAGTTATGTGATTTATTACGTTGTCTTACATTATCCCACTTCATATATTTCAGTACAAAAGGAACACAGTGCCAATTGTTTGTGAATTAAAAGCAACACTATCAGTGAATACAGATTGTATTCACCAACTGATTTCCATTCTGGACATGGGATGAATAAGTGGATATCTACAGCTTCCTCTCTGGTTCTCATTTCTGTCAGAATTCTCACATCCCTAGTTGTGAATGTAGTATTGACAGATGCTTTATTGGAAGAGTGACAGACGTTGAGGACTGCTGCGTAGAGAATGTGCTAGAAGCTGAAGGAAAGGTATTGGGAAAGGGTAGGAGGTCACAAGGTGGCTCCTGAACACAGATGTTAGTTTTCCTGTTAGTATCCCTGCATATTGCCTATGCTATATTTAGAATTTTAATAAAGTTGTGAACATGGTTAGCCCAATACAAGTGTTTCATTTCTTTATTTCAGATGTGGACACATAAATGTTCAGAGATGTTTTCCTCAGGCTCAACATTAAATGCAATATTTTTATTTTCAAAGAGAGCCCAGTCATTCCCTTTTTGCCTCAAAATGCTATGGTGCCAAATCTGTTCTTAAGCTCTGGGCACAACCTTGGTCTGCAAAGAGCTCCCTGAACCTTCATTTTAAGATAATAGCACATTGCAAGTGAGGCTTCTACCATACCTGATTAGCAACATATTTTTTTGTTTCTCCCCAACTCCCCCACCCTTTAAAACAGAATCCTGGGAAGAGTTCTGTGAAACTCAATGGCTAGTTCAACATTTCGCAATTTTTAGTTGGCACTTAGAAATGCGTTATTTTTCTGTTCCTTTTGGATTTATTATTATTATGCTCAAATCTAGCTAATGTTAGCCATTAATGAATTGCAAGTGCACTGCTTCAAAAGGACAATTAAAAACAACCTTCTTCAACTTAATCTTCTAAGTTTTGTTGCATGAGCTCAGCCATCGTGGCTAATGGACAGAGTAAATGGGAGTTTAGTCCAAAACATCTGGATGGCACCAGGTTCAGGAAGGCTGCTTTAAAGTAACAAGAAAGAACGGCTATATACTTACACAAGGAATGTTATGTGTAATAAAAAGGGGGCACTCATAAAAGCCAACATCCTTGTTTAATAACTCAGAAATCTTCTTCTTTGGCAATCACTTGTAGCCGAATAAGATTGTCTTCCATGAATATGGTCTTAACAGTGAGTCCGTAAGTGACTGTGGAGACATAAGTTATGTGTGGACTGATCCTGTTGCAGGAATGGATGGATCTGTCAGTTCTGGCTTCTCAGTTTCTATTTTTTCCAGTTCTAAATTCAGTCTGCCTTATTTCTACATTACTTTGAGTTTTTAAGTCATCATCAAAATAGTTCAGCTTTTGAGTGTGTGCTTTCCCAGGCAGTTCCCCATTATATAATACATTGTTGAATGTTATTGTCACTAATATATGCATTTTTATGCATGCTTTCTCTTGAGAGACATATTGTTATGAGATTTTATTAAATCTTTTTCATAATAGAATAAGATAAAAGAAACTAATCCAAAATAAAACAAAAGCAGAGTAAGAAAGAGAAAAGAAAACACAGAGTCCTTTCTCAAAGGTAGCTCTTAGCCATTGTCTCTCTGAAACAGTGGTGGATGCTCCCAGTTCTCACCTGGCTGAGGTAGCTCCCGTTTCTTGAAGCTTCCTTTCCTACTAATTTCCCTTGAAAGGAGGGTCAGACAAAATCGATGCAAGTAGTGTCATAACTGGAATGCCTGCAAACTTATTTCACTTCCCTTTCTACAGAGAAAGCTGTATGACCTTCCACTCCGGATGTTAGGTGAGCTGTTTGGCATCTTTCTCCAGGATACCATCCTCTGTTGGTTGAAAATAACTTTATACTTAGTGGGATAGTATCTTCTCATTTAGTGGATGGATGGTATCCTGTGTCTATGTAATATATACACTTCAGACTGTGTTGTACACTGGAATTAACCTGGTTGATGAACTATGGACCAATATATTTTCCTGATCTACAGAGCGGCGGCTGGCAATTTTACATTTCCAATTATCTGATACAGTGGTTCTTAGCATCTTAGATTTGAAGAACATAGGATCATTTGTTCCTGGAATCTAAGACAGGCAAAGGGACAAAGGCAAACAACACTTTCTCAGTTTTAGTTTCCTGTGTGGAAGGAGAGTGGCATACTTCAAAAAGTCATTATTGAGATGATTATCTGATATGAGGAGTACCCTTTAATAGGAGGAAGTGGCACAAGATTCTTGAAAGGTTCAAACATGCACTCTTTGGACTCAATCTTTTTTTAAGAAAGAAAAAGAAAGAAAGAAAGAAAGAAAGAAAGAAAGAAAGAAAGAAAGAAAGAAAGAAAGAAAGAAAATAAAACTGTTAATTAAGACTTCTTATCATTACTTTTCTATGCAATACTTGATGCTTTTGAATTATGGTGCTGGAGGAGACTCTTGAGAGTCCCATGGACTGCAAGAAGATCAAACCTATCCATTCTTAAAGAAATCAGCCCTGAGTGCTCACTGGAAGGACAGATCCTGAAGCTGAGGCTCCAGTACTTTGGCCACCTCATGAGAAGAGAAGACTCCCTAGAAAAGACCCTGATGTTGGGAAAGATTGAGGGCACAAGGAGAAGGGGACGGCAGAGGATGAGATGGTTGGACAGTGTTCTCGAAGCTACTAACATGAGTTTGGCCAAACTGCGAGAGGCAGTGAAGGATAGGTGTGCCTGGCGTGCTCTGGTCCATGGGGTCACGAAGAGTCGGACACGACTGAACGACTGAACAACAACAACAAATCATTACTTTTTATGTAATAATAACTATAGCATAGCAATCTCATTCACATAAGACAACCACCACTTCAACCATAAGCACACACTGAAATATGGGATTGTGAATTTGACAGGGAATTTAAGGGGAAGCTATAAGATAATTAATCTCTGTCGACTGATTTTGAGTAAGCACCCTAAGGGGTATTGCCAACATGAAATTATTAATTTGAAGGGATTTTTGTTGTTGTTGTTCACTTATTAATTTATTTCCAAATCTGAACTTTTAACGTTTGGGTGAATGTTCGCCCCCCCCCCCCTCCATCTCCTCAAATTTCCTGGCCATGGCACTTTAAATGTGTCATGGCTACAGAAGTCTCCAGTATGACTTCCAGATTCTTCTCTGAGATGCTCCATTTTCCAAGAGGCTTGTGACAGTCTCTCATTCCTGACATAGGGATTGGTTTGTTCATTTAGTTTATAAATCCTATGAAGAATTGTTTTGCCTCTTTTTCCCCTAGATGATCAGCATAAAGGTAAAGGTAAAGGGTCCCTTGACCATTAGGTCCAGTTGTGACCGACTCTGGGGTTGCGGTGCTCATCTCGCTTTATTGGCCGAGGGAGCCAGCGTACAGCTTCCAGGTCATGTGGCCAGCATGACAAAGCCACTTCTGCCGAACCAGAGCAGCGCACGGAAACGCCGTTTACCTTCCCGCCGGAGCGGTACCTATTTATCTACTTGCACTTTGACATGCTTTCGAACTGCTAGGTTGGCAGGAGCAGGGACTGAGCAACGGGAGCTCACCCCGTCGCGGGGATTCAAACCGCAGACCTTCTGATCGGCAAGCCCTAGGCTCTGTGGTTTAACCCACAGCGCCACCCACGTCCCTTGATGGTCAGCATACTGTACTCCAAATGACTTACACTGATATTCCTAAACAGATTGGCTAATAAAAAAGATATAACTATGGCCCCAGACTGTGGGACGACAGAGCAAATGTGTAGTGACTGAGATACAAAGAGGAAAAATACCCTAAGGTAGATACCAGGGAGCCTACCACAGGCGTACAGTGGTAGTTTCTAAAACTGTTGGTGAACCATTTAGAGATCAAGGGTCATGTTCCCATCTACCGTAGGAAACCTTTCAGGGGACATGGCAGTGATGGGCAGGGGAATAATAATAATAATGATAAACCAAGCCAAGACCGGGCTCAGAGCGGCTAACAACCATAAAAACCACAACAAAACATACAAAACAATCCATTAAAATGCAAGTTAAAATACTATTTAAAATGCAGCCTCATTTTTAAGTAGCCCACCAATAAAACCATAAAGGAATAAAACATCAGGGTTAAACTAAAACCAACCCAAAGGCCAGGTGGAACAGCTCTGTCTTGCAGGCCCTGCGGAAAGATGCCAAATCCCGCAGGGCCCTGGTCTCTTGCGACAGACCGTTCCACCAGGTCGGGGCCAGTACTGAGAAGGCCCTGGCCCTAGTTGCTGCCAGCCTAGCATCCTTATGGCTCGGGACCTCTAAGATGTTATTATTTGAGGACCTTAAGGTCCTACACGGGGCATACCAGGAGAGGTGGTCCCTTAGGTGCGAGGGTCCTAGGCCGCATAGGGCTTTAAAGGTCAAAACCTCCCTCGGCCAATAAAGCGAGAAGAGGCAATATCAGCAAAGCAACAAATGTGATTTTTGCCTAGTTTCTAAATACCCTCATACACACATCTCCATCTTCCATACAGACAAGCCAGGTCACATCGCAGCCAGGTAGAACACTCACGGAGGGTTTGAACTAGGGTTACTGAAGGGTGTGTTTTGGGGAAAGGCTGTGGTGCCACACACTGGCCTGGAAAACCCTAACCCCAAATGTGTCAGGGGGAGCAGTTGTGACAGTGAGGAACAGTGAGTGGCGGTGTTTGTGCTTAGACTGTCCCCCAGTGAATCCGCTAACTGCCCTTGGTTGCTGCTCGCGTCTTGGCCTTCTCTGTGCGATTCGCCTTGAAATTTATCACTACTTCTCAGTGTTCAGAGCAGTTTCTTTGAGACGACCTAAATATAGAACAATTGCTGAATGGCCTAGACACTGAATGCCAGAATAAATGAATTACAGCTACGTCCCACCATTCTTTCTCAATGTTTTTTTTTAAAAAATCTCTTTATCCAGAAGTGTGAAAAGCGAAAATGTGAGTAACTTATAGGATCTGTTTTTGCTACCTTTCAGAATATGCAAAGCAACTCTTACTGCGGCTGTTGATATCTCTTAGAGGTAGGGTATCTGTCCCTGTCCCAGGATACAGAGTGAGTCAATACACAGATTGATTGGTTGGTTGACTTTTCATCACTGTACTTCATGCATAGGCAAAAACTCTCCATCCACTGAACACTGGAAGTCCAACTTTCTCTGGTTTTCACAGATTTAGCAGAAATCACTAATGTGGCCTGCACAAGCTATGTCCTAATAAGCTGGACACTTTCCCCCAGCCAGGTGCGTGACAACTCCCTATTTTTTTTGCAGTTCCAGGAAAACAGCAGGAACAAAAAGTTTACTGAGTCTCTGGTGGCCAATTAACATGGACTGCATTTTGCTTGGTCAGTCACATGTTGTGCAAGCTGGCACTAAGGTATTTCCTTTTTAAAAAATTGCTCTATAACTATCTTAAAATTAAAACAGAACATTTCAGAAGACGACAGAACACACTAGATCAGAGGTTTTCCATTTGCTATCCAGGGTATGAAAGTATTCCTTAGAAGCTTCTGTTGTTGCTGCTGCTATTGTTGTGGCATTCTTAGCAGGCAGATCAATAAACATAGAGATACTTCCCTGAAAGGCAAGTTGACCCCACTACTAATATTGGTTAAGTATCCAACCACAGGAGAACATTACTCTTTCAGTTCACACCAGTCTATGGTGGAAGGCTGGTTGATCCCTTGTATGCCTCACAACACTTTCCAGAATTATCTGCAGTGAGCAGAGGCAGTTGTGCCATCAGAGCAGGACCTTGGGGCAGATGTTCAGAGCGGAAGGGCTGCCAAACATTGCATGGCTTCCTTACTCCATGTTGAAGCACATTAAGAAATGCACTGTGCCATTTAAAGAGATGTGTCCCAATAATGAAATATTTAAGTCCAGAGTCTAAAATCACCTAGTTGCTCCACTGATGCCAAGGTTCTTCTGTGATTCATGGCTCTTTGGCAGACAGTTTGCTGGGTTATAACTGCAGAATACCAGTTAATCCTGGGTGTGGGGTTTTTTTTTAAGGCTAACTGCCTGAATTTTTTTATTTAAAAAACCCTCACTCTTTAGCCAAAATGACTCACTCTTTAGCCAAAATAGCCCCCAGCATAGTTTAAAACAGAAAATAAATGCAGCATTTGCAAAGTTTGAGAAGTATAGGTTATTAGAACTTTAAATGCCCCAGTATTAAGCACTTATAACTTTGCTCTTCCACTTCAACCTCTCTTGGAGTGAACAGACCACAACCTTAACTAAGTTAAAATGCTTTACTTACATTAATCAGAGGTTTCACTCATGTATCATTCAATGCTACAGCAGAAACAACACAGGTAAAGTATTAATGGTTACATAATACAAAAGTTAGTCTCAAGCATGTGGTCTGAGTCTGGAGTCCTAGCCCCATATGTCTGTTCAGTTACATGGTTCACAGAGAAGAGAGGAGGGAAGGAGTCAGAAAGGAACAGAAAACAACCCTAACTTCTTTCCTCTCTGAAGGTGAAAGGGTGTGACCTTCTCTAGAATTTACAGTTCTCTGGACCTTAACCCCTTCATTTACTAACTAGCATAATTATGAATTGTTAGTTTCTACTGTAAAATCACCCACAAAAATAATGACAAAAGAATTCCCTGAAGGTAAGAAGTTTCTAAACCAATCCAATGAACTCCTGCTTCAGGTGTGAGGGTTATTTTTTTTCTTCCACATATTTGTGAAATACAACTAGTAGTGCACTTGGGCAGGTATGTTTTAGTTTTTTTCTTTGTTAACTTAGCTGGAAGGAAGGAAATCAACATGGAATGTAAAAAAATAAATTCCTTTAAGAAGTACTTGCTCATGCAAGAGATGATGGTAATGATTCAAGCCAAATAACATATCCAAGTGAAAACCATAATTCATTGTGACAGAGTGTTTGCCATATTTGTGAAGATAATTGAGTATCTGAAATGATTTCAAAGGCACCAGTTTATCATATGGCAGTTTTAGCACATTGTCTGAACTGTAATTCTGAGTATTTAAAATAATTCAATCTAGAAACAGATCTACATCAATGAGCATTTCTATTCACTTCATATTAAAAAGAATTACCTGCCTTTCCATTGTATACATACTCTTTAGAATTCTATATCTTGCCTTCCGTGAGTACCTGAACTTTAAATATTAGATCTGCAATCATTTTAAATTTTAGATTAATGAGCTCTGGTTGATTAATCAACTGAAGTGTTGTTGGGTTGTTGTTGTTTAAAAAAGATAATAATTGGTGGAGAGAAATTGAATGGTCAATTTTATTTCTTTTTAAAGGGATCTAAACTCCACTTCTCATGATATTTCTCAAAGATCCTTATGGGGGTGGGGGTGAATCATCCAACATACAAAACTGAAAACATTGGTTGAGAAAATTCAAATGTCAGTACAGCATTTCTGGTCAAAGGCTTCCTGAAACATAGCAGGGATGTCCAATTGTCTAATGCAATTGGGCCCACTACATTGAAGACACTACTGAATACATTTTTAAATAAAGTTGAACTATTTCTGTTCTAATAGTGGCCACATTCATATTTGTTTGTACAGTAACTTTTTTTTGGTCTTGTTTCCATAGTTCTGCCATGTTCTTGAATATCGAGTAGTTGCCCATTCGCTTTTTTATTTAAGCTCAATATCGCACCTCGAGTGAAGGTAACCAGGAAGCATCTGTATCCTTTAATATTTCTGAAACTTTTCTTACATAACTAATTAAGAACCCAAATGTGTAATTTGATTAAGTATAAAACAGCAGAGTGACATATTTCCTACAGTAGTATTGCCAGAATTTTTAACTATAAATAATTTTGCTTGTAAAGACCTGGAGCTAAGTTTCAGCAATTTTGTATGCTAAGTATGAAACTGTTTTCCTCAAGCAAATAAAATGAATTTTCATACAGAGTTTAGATGTGTGTAAACCACGTAAAACCTCAGAGAATCAAAATGAATAAAACTGTGTTTCGAGTGTTTGTTTTAAAGACTGTTATACTACTCAGTCCAAGGCCAAGTGCTGCAAATCCAAGGTACACCATTAACTTTGAAGTGAGTTCCATTGGAAATTTCCTGAGGAAACAATGTTTGCTAGTTTATAATGTTGACCGAGTAAAACATGTTTATAGGGTCATCTGGTTGGGTGAGGTGAAGTCAAGCTGTTGCTTACTGGGAGGAACGGAGGAAGGGGCAAGGTGGGGCAAGGTGGCAGGAGGTCAGTATGGTGCAAACACACTGGCAGAGCCAATCTGACACTCATAGTGCTGTGTTCGCATAATACCAACACTCCTGTTGCCTTGACCCTCTGCCTTCCAGGAAACAAAAGCAGCCCCCCGAACAGGAAGCTAGAGTTGTTGTTTCACTTCACTTGCTGAACTGCTTCTGGTATTTTCTCATTAAAATATTTAATTCATCACATATATTTTGTATATGGACGATGAAATACCAGAAGGTCATTTTAAGAAGTTTTATTCCAAGAAAGGGCAGGATATACACTGAACAACTTAAAAAAAATTAATTGTGCAATTCAGATTTCTGGATGGCCATTCTTGCATGTTGATTCAGATCCTGATGTACAATAGACTTCTTGGCTTCCCGTTTTACATATCACTTGGCAGTTGTTCTTCACAATTCCCTATTCAGGCAGCTTACCAGCATCATTGACCATGGTTCTTGTGTTTTGTTCATGTCTATTTCCCACTCAGAACAGTAACGTTCCTTTCTTCCTTCCAAAATTGTCTGGGAACCTCTTGCTGTACATGGACATCTCACTTACCGAACACAATGCATTCCCAGGAAATCATTTATTAGGTGAGTGTTTGTGTAACAAGCTGACAATATCCATTATTTCCTGTGGGAACATTTCTAATATGTGATTTGTCCAATCTCTCCCTCCATGGTTTCTTCCAAAAATGGCTGCAGACAAAATACAAAACTGATTATTCCAAACTCTCCTGTTCCTTGATCTGTCTGATCTCCCTCCCTGAATGGTTTCTGACCCAAAATGGCTGGCACTGACCAGCCATTTGTTCAGTGAAGATTGGGTCTAATTTTTTATGTTAATATGACCAAATTTGCAGATAAGGAGTGTTCTGATAGGGGGACCCGCCTGTATTTGTGGTCCTTAAGTAATATTACATATATAATTAGCACTATCATCATCATCATCATCATCATCATCATCATTATACTTGCTACAAAGCAAAATAACTGGAATACATTGCATCCCCGCAACTCCAGGTAATTATTTTAGTAAGATTCAGAAGCAAAAATATTCCACCTAAAGCTGAAATAGAAACCTAAAACTGACAGAGTTCAGCTGCATTCAGAGCATCTACAGGACTCTCAAGTCAGAGTCTAACATCTTTTTTAAAAAAATTATTGATCACATCACATAAAAATTGAATGATGTCTTGATTTCATATTTTATACCTATGTATTGGAGCTGATGAAAAGCTGCTGTGCTGCACTGCTCAAAAATATTTCTGCTCCCACAATTGATACATCTTTCCAGTTTGCAGGCTTTGTGTATATGATCATTGGTTTTGGATGTTGTCCTAGCCCGGTTTAATCTACTGTTCATCCACTGATATCACTCAACTATGCCACTGGGCGCGGGTGGCGCTGTGGGTTAAACCACAGAGCCTAGGGCTTGCCGATCAGAAGGTTAGGGTTCGAATCCCTGCCACGGGGTGAGCTCCCGTTGCTTGGTCCCTGCTCCTGCCAACCTAGCAGTTCGAAAGCACGTCAAAGTGCAAGTAGATAAATAGGTACCGCTGCAGCGGGAAGGTAAACGGCGTTTCAATGCACTGCTCTGGTTCGCCAGAAGCAGCTTTGTCATGCTGGCCACATGACCTGGAAGCTGTACGCCGGCTCCCTCGGCCAATAATGCGAGATGAGTGCTGCAACCCCAGAGTCGGTCACGACTGGACCTAATGGTCAGGGGTCCCTTTACCTTTACCTTTACGCCACAATATATGTTTTTTTTGTGTGTGTGTGTGTGTGTGTGCCACATTTCCCTTTGATTCAGGATAATATATTTCAGAGCTTTTGTTTTTTCCATAGTGACTATATATATGTGTTGGGCCTAAGCATTCAGCCCAGAGATTTTTGTTGCTTTTGGAGAGGGTGTGTGGGTAGGCTCAAAACAGAACTTAAATATTACTATTTTTGGTGAGGTGGCTGAGAGTTTCATGGTCTTCCTTATAAAACAAAACAAAACCTTTTAACTGCCACTTCAAGCAATGGCAAAACTGACATAAACAGCAGCCAGCCTCATTTTTCATTGGTAAAGAATGACCCAATAGGAATGACACTACGGTAGGTTGCAATAACGTTTACAGGGACACTGTTAGCAAAAGTATAAAAGATGGCTGCTCCCACTGGGCAGCACAAGAAGCATAGAATTGTAGGGATAGAAGGGAAGCAATAGCCAATGCAAACTCCAAGTCACTTTGCTAGGTCTTTCGATATATTAAGGCTTCTGCTGGATAAGTTTCCCAGTACAGTATTTTTCACTCTACATTAGGTGTTATATTTTAATGTGTGTGTGTGTGTGTGTGTGTGTGTAATTTGTTTTGAACTTTGTTAATAAACCAGTTAGATTCCAATCTAAGAAAAAGAAAAGGGGTGATATTTATTCTTCATTGTTACTAGTAGCTATAAATACAGACAAGATGCAGATTATATTGTCTCCATATAATCCCACATTACATAGCATCCATCTATCAAGTTACTTATTCAACTGCAATATTTGTTATATTACGACCCAACGACAGCACCTTACTTCACAGATCCAGATTCATGAATGAATAAAATAAGAAGTGAAAAGCATGCGGAGATCAAGAATTATGGATGCAATCAGCTGATCTCATCCAAAACAATTTATCACAATGTTCGAGAGGGGAGTCTCTACACATGTGCTGCTGTGCTCCCCAGAATTGGGAATCCTGATTTGTGCAGGGTTTCCAACAGAGTGGAGAGCCCATAAACTTGTAGCTATACTTGCATTGTCTTTTCTTTCAACACATGACATTGGGGACAGACTAGTGAGCACAGTCCTGTTACGTGCTCCACACACTGGATGTGCACGCAGAGCAGCTTCTGTGAAAACTTCTGTTACTCTAGAGCAGGGGTGTCCAAACTATTTTCAAAGAGGGCCAGATTTGATGAAGTGAACATGCATGAGGGCCGGCCAAAGTTGTTGACCTTTTAAAAGGATCTTACCCCAAAGTTGTAGGCCTTTTTTTTAGAACCACGGGGAGGAACTGCCTGTGGGGGCCAGATTGAACCGACCGGTGGGCCAAATTAGGCCCCCAAAACGGATTTGGCCATGCCTGCTCTAGAGAGTGTGGAGGAGGAAAGCCACTTGAGACTGCTGGAAAAAATTATATTTTCCAGTGATCATCCTCTCCTGCATACAATAAAGGTGTGTTCCTTTATCTTGCAATAAAGGCAAAATAAGAGAGGAGGAGATACTTTATATAGCAATCCACGACTATTGCACCCACCTTGCAGCCTCAATGTCAGGGTTGAGCCGGACGAGGAGGAGTGGTGGCAAGTCGCCCACCCTGGCAAGGCTGCACCCATGGAAGAATCTGGGGAAATGGAGGAATTCATACCCGGAGAAGACTGGTGGCGGTACTCCTCAGAAGAGGAAGAATCAGATAGGGAAGTGGAAAGACCTGGACAGGAGGAGGAGGAAGTCGAGGCAGAATCAGGCCCTTTTGAGGAGAGGAATCGGCTGGCCCCCTCCCCTCCTCCCTTCTCAGCTGTAGAACGTAGAGCTGAGAGACATAGGGAACAATTAGAGGCAGCTGCAGCTCGTAAGAGGCGTGGTCATGAGCGGGCTACTTAAGGAAGGCTGGCTGCTCCATTCACCAGCACCTGCAACTGCTGTGTTGGAGCATGTGGTTGTTCTTGCTCGTCCTGTTCCTGTGTTCGTGACTTCAGCTTCCTGACTCCTGGCTTAATCCTGACCTCGGCTTCCTGACTTCTGGCTTGAACTGACTTCAGCTACTCCTGACCCCTGTGCGACTGCCTGACTTCCGCTGGCTTCTGACCCGAACTGTTTGACCTTGGCTTTATCTGACTCTGACTGCTGCTCTTCAGTGTGCCAACTTGTTGGCATCGTAACACTCAAGTAGTACAGCTCAGAACTCTACCGCTTTGCTCTGCTGGATGTGGAGAAATGGTTCTGAGTCAGACCTCTTTGGATCCTGGTCATTGAAACTAGTTGTCTGAGACAATTCACCTAAATTACCATTAGCTTTAGAAGCAGATGTGACCTGAATTATTTTTCTCCCTTGCCTTATTCCCACCGAAAAAACCTCTCTTCAAATGATTTAGTGACCTTTGTAGATTCAGGCCTGAATGATTTTCTTTCATTTAAAAATCTAAAGACAAACTCCAAGTTGATAGGCTTATTCATAGCATAACAGCTATAGGCCAAAGATTGCTTTCCATGATAAATCAGAAGCTTAAGATCAAATGTGCTTTTAGAATAATGCACCTGAAAATGTATGTCTTTTAATAAATTAAAGCTGTCTTTTAGTGTGGTTTAGAGGAGGCCTGAATATAGATGTGGTAAAAACCCAATCTCTCTCTCTCGCTTTCGCTCTCTCAACTACTTCAAACAATGTTTTATGAACATAAAAATAATTACTGAAGTGCGGTATTCAGGTTTCTAAAATAAATATATATTGCATGTACAAACAAATACATACTGTACTTCCAAACTGTCCAAATTTACTATGAATTCTCTCTTTTCTGGAACTTGCCCCTAGCCCTGGGATAAGTAATATGACACCCTCAAGACATTGTTGAACTTCAACTCCTGTCATACCTTTCTATTGGATAGCTGGCTGGGGCTGATGTGAGATGGAGTCCAGAAACTTATGCAATGTGCCCATTTAGTTATCCATACCCTAGCCTAGTTTAGTCTGAATCTGTCCCTGTTTGGCCCCTTCTTCCTAGGAAGCTGATTTGCCTACTATTTCTTTAATGAAAGCTGAGCATCTAGAATCCCTTGCAAGCAGTGCCCTGGTGGGCCAGTTGCTCATATTGCACCACTGATAATCCAGCCTTGCATGGACCAATGTTATGACACAATATTGCTAAATGAGCTACAATATTGCTAAATGAGCTACTATGAGTTACAGCTATTCTACTGCAGCTCCACTGCAGGATGGAACCTTCTGTCACAATATGCAAACATACATCTTTCAGAGGCCACTGCAAGACAGGCTTTTGCAGGAGGAATTAATATAACAAGATGAAAAGAGCCTTCAGCAATGTGCCATGTTGTATGTGCGCACACACGTGTGCAAGCAGCAATCCATGGTGAGAGAAAAGAGGTATTGCAAATACATACAAGGATGTCCCTGATTTCTCAGGAACATTGGCGGGCACACAGAATCTAAAAGAGTTTCCCCTCTATTTAGCTTGAACTACATCGATCAGAGGAGCATCAACTCTCCTGGAAAATTTTGCTAATCGTATTGAAATTCCTTTCTAAAACCCTGTGGAATTCATAGAATGGTTTCATCTGATTAAAAAGGTAAAGGTAAAGGGACCCCTGATTAGGAACTTTCAAATTTGTTTCCAGTTTAGCTTTCAGATAAATTTGTAATCCGTGTTTGGAAACTACCCTGAAAAAATAGCACAATTCTTATTGCAATTAATTTGGTTTCCCTCATAATTTGTGCAGAATTTAGTGGAGAATAAGACTGATCTCCCCGGTAACCAGGAAAGAAAATAATCCTGTTCCTGAAAATCTTGGGAGTGAGAGAAGAGAAATTTCTCCTTTGTAAGGGGTTGCTATTTTCATCACAAGGTTTGGGCTGGTGGGAAGCTGAGGAAAGAACATTGTGCCACTTTCTGCTAGCCACACTTCCCAGAATGCCTTGGTGGTGACACAAGGCATTCCTCTTAAATTGCCACCTGTGGGAAGCTGCAGAGAGAGCTTTGTACTGTTATGAGAGGGGTAAAAGTAAAGGGACCCCTGACCATTAGGTCCAGTCGCAGACGACTCTGGGGTTGCGGTGCTCATCTCGCTTTATTGGCCGAGGGAGCCAGTGTACAGCTTCCGGGTCATGTGGCCAGCATGACAAAGCCGCTTCTGGAGAACCAGAGCAGCACGCAGAAATGCCGTTTACCTTCCTGCTGCAGCGATACCTATTTATCTACTTGCACTTTGACATTCTTTTGAACTGCTAGGTTGGCAGGAGCAGGGACCAAGCAACGGGAGCTCACCCCGTCGCAGGGATTCGAACCACTGACCTACTGATTGGCAAGCCCTAGGCTCTGTAGTTTAACCCACAGGGCCACCTGCATCCCCTATGAGAGGGGTAGATATATAGAAGTAGCAAAAGTTGTTAAAAGCCAGGGGAAGGGGCTGGAAAAGCTCAAGCATATGATGAGGTTAAGTAAAGTAGCAACTCTCTTCTAAAGTTTTCTGAGAAATTTTCCCTCCTTCCTAATTTTGGGGGAAGGTTTCCTTTTACCTCAGCTCCCTCAATGTGTTTTCTTGCACAGTTCTAATTCAGAGGCACCCTTCAAATATGCCTTGAATTTACTCCTCCTAGCAACCCAATAACCCCCACTCCTACCCCTACCTGCATATTGTGACTCAGTTCCTACAGTAAGAACCTGAAATCAGAAATCTACTGTGTAACAAAAGAAGAACCTCTTAATACTCACTCCAGATGTTACATGCAGCTGAGCTTTCTGGAGAATGGGTTCTCGGATATCCAGCTGCCATGAAGGCGGAACCGGGAGATCTTGGTGCAACTCAACCTTGGAATGATGACACTACCCATATAGTAGCAGAAACCAGGGGTGGGAGCAATCATTGCTGCATGGGGCCTCACCACCACCACAGAAGAACATTTGATGTTCCCAACATCATTGAGACCAATACATCTGCTGGCTGACTGCTGTAGTCCAGCACAGTTCAGAAATCAGTGGCTGAATCACTGGCATAGGGCCATAGGAAGCTACCTGATTCTGGCCAGACTTTCAGCCATTTAGCTCAGTATTATCTAACTGGCTGTCAGCAGCTCTCCAGGGAACCATACAGGAGTTTTTCTGTAGCCTTACCTGACCAGGGATTGAACCTGGGACCTTTTGCATGCCAAGCATGAGCTCTACCAGTGAGCTAAGACAACAGCCTTTTTGCTGCTGTTGTCATCTGGAATTATTCCATTCTTTGTAAAGCAACCACAATGCCTTGATGCTTGAAAAGCTGTAAATTGTCCAATTAGGGACTATTGGGTGCTCGCCTTGTCTTGCCTCTGCATAACCCGGAGCTAGATGTAAACAATGGTTATTGACTCAATTGCACCAAACAAATGAGGTGAAAGACCAAAGTATGTTTCTGAAGAAACAGGGAAGACCAATCTTATCAGCACAACAATAAAATGTATCACCACTTGCATCTTGTTTCTCTCCCTCCATTTAATTAAAATAACTTATTATTCTATTATGTGGCTAAACTGAATGGATATGTGTGGTCACAGAATGCCAGAGAAATTCAGCAGAGGACTATATTTAGCAGGCTTTAAAAGCGTTCGACTGTCAGCCATAAGACAATGCACTTATTTTCTCCCAATAATTAGTGCATTATGAAATTCTATATATATTTGGTTTAACAAAAGCATGTCTGATTGTAGTTTAGACAGGCAATAATCAAAAACTTTCTCCAACGATGACAAAACAGTAACTCAACCTGGGCGGGTAGGTGGGTGTTTGCCAATAAGGCTATGGCAAAACAGACAGAAGCACTTCGTTTAGTTGGCTATTCCTGTTGATTTCAGGAATTCTGAGGCTTAGCAGGAAGCAACCAACCACTTTCCTTTTGCTCATGTGGCTGTTGCTGCTGTTGCCATGTCCACAAGTTGCTCTGCCGATGCCTATCCCCCATTTTAGGACTTGCTTTCTATGGCACGATTAGGAAACAATGATATGCCCTCCTCTTGTGAGGAAAGGAGGGTGTAGCATCATCGAGGGATGTCCAGTACCAGGCTACAGCCATGTTATGCTTTTTCTGAAATGGCCCCATAACACACTAGAATTTAACAACTGAATTGGCTGTGTCCTGCAAACTTACTGAAACTTAGTCCTTTCCCAGATTCTGAATAGGGTGGAAATCAGATCCATCTTTAATCTTCTTCAACTCTTAAAATTCTATGACCCAGTAAGTTTCCATATATCTGGGTCTACACTAAGAACTGCCTTTCAGTCGAAAGAGGTCTGGTTATTTCATTAAACTTTTCATAGAGTTTGATTCAATTCCATTTGTATATTTTATTCATTGGTTGAGCATATTTTTCCCCTCTTGCAATGAGTTCCAGTTAACCTTTGCAGTTGAAAAAAAAAAGCCTTAATCATTGAATTGTATCCACAGATACAATTAACGGTTGAGCCGTCTACAAATGAAATGCCATTACTGCTAAGCAATTAGCATATGGATTATCTTAAAAAAAAAAAAAAAAGTTCACACACTTCTGTCTGTAGCAAATAACTGTTGTGTGTGACTCAAATTGTGTGCACACCAAATGGCAATATTCAGTTACCACAGGACTGCATTCTGGGAAATTGTCACCCTCATGATTAATAGCCCTTATGAAAAACAATTAATTTGGCATCCAGTTGCTTGATCAACTACAAAGGCTAATTTTCTCGAAGAAAGAAATATGTTTATCAGCATATATGTTGGTGTTTTAATTGCTGCTCATTAAAAAAACCCATTAAATATTAACTAAAGTAATACTGGTCACAAATAAATACATATGTGTGCTGTATTTTTCATGATTTTCAGAAGAAATGGGGTTGGCAAGTATATGGATGGAAGATACCAGGGAGGCATATAGTTCAGCAACCAGAGGGACTGAACCAGGAAATCTTGCCAGCAGAGTCCAGTCACTTCACTCTCTGAACCACCAGGGGAGCACTCTGATCTCAATTTCCAAAGCAACAGGTGAACCAAAACACAGCTATCCTTGGAAATTCACACCTCAAGCACTCTGATCAAACAGAATGGGTATGGGGAACCTATGGGTATGGGGAACCTACAGGCATTGCTGAAGTATACTCCCATCATCACTGGCCATTGACTGTGCTTGCTGGGGCTGATTGGAGTTGTAGTTCAGAAACAGATGGAGGACCAAAGGTTCCCCACACCTGAGGCAGAAGGAATTACCCAGTGGATAGTCCATTACAGCAAATCGAGCACAGCCCCACCACCCTCAGTTTGCCTTCAACCAGCACCCACCTGCCTCAATAAAGGTTCCCCACCCCTGTGTTCAATATAGCAACTGTCTCATTCCTCAACAAAGCACTCTAGTTTATAAGAACAGAGTGGAGGAGAGGAAAAGTTTCCTCCATAGGTAAGTATTGAAAGGAAAGGGACTTAATTCTAGCCTGGTCTCTAGAGGGAAAACGAGAAGGATATTCATTTGTTCTCTTCTCACAAGAGATGGGCCTTATTTTATTTCTATTTTGAGCTACTTTCTTTCTCAAGTTTATTTTATATTCCCTCTTGGTGGCAGAGAGTCTTGCTATTATTCAATTCCCTGGAGATTCTGCTGAAACAGTTGCCTTTGTTGTCAACTTCTTGGCAGTCAAATATGTGTCTAGCCCTCGTCTTTTGCTTAGCCTTTCTCTACTGTATCCTATGTGGGTCAACAGAAAGAATGAGGAGCCCTTAAAAGAGGATGGATCTAGATAGAGTGAGTTTTAAGGTGAAGATATATGAAGGAACCAACTTAAAATGGGATTCCATGTGCTGCATTGAGGATAAAGGGGGGGGGGGATCTACTTAAGGAAAGGTTGAAGAATAATGAGGTGGGATATATGTGCCATGGTTTCTTACATGGGTTGTTTGGGACAAACCTGTTCAAATCCTGTTTGGTAGAAAGCAGAAGAAGTCCAAACTCTGTAGTAGACTGAAATCTCCACAATGGATACTATAATTCATTTGGCAGAGGGCAATGTTTGGAACGAACTATTTCATTTGGAAAAGTTCTCTGAACCAATTCAGAAACCTTTGCATTACACATGAAAGTCTTTGTCATAATTGTCAGGGGAACGAAAAGTGGATTAAGTTCATTTTGGGGTAGAACTTTGAACAATTTCTTCTCCATCTTTATGTACGTTCCCTCCTCCGTAAAGCCTAATTGCCTCCATCTATCTCAAGAGATGAAGCAGCCTGGCTCCTGCTCAGACTTTCTTCAGATGTCAAAAGCTCATCATCCAAGAGATGTGGATCAAGTCTGTTCACAAAAGTCACAGAAATCAAGTTCCTCAACCTGGATTCCAGGTTGGGATGGAATAGCTTATAATTCCTGTCATTTATCTTTGTCATTTATGTGGACTGTCTCTACAGGAAAACATATTTCAGTTGACATCAGATGATCTACAATGGCTCATTCATGCTTGCATTGCCATCATAGTCAATATGACTATGACAGCTAAACAGGCAGAGAACTGCTCTTAAGGGTTCTTTACCATTTTCATTCTCCCTACTATCCTATAAGATAAAGTGTTATTATTTTTTCTACTTTGTTTTACTAATGATTAAATGTTCAGAACTTGCTCAGAGACACCTAGGTTGTGGAGAGCCTGCAAAGCAGTCTCTTTATATCTATTATCCACCCTACATTTTGATCCATAGCTGGGAAAACTGGCTGCCTCCCAGCTGATTGTATGGTTTCGATGGCACATTTGGAGGTAACAAATTGCAGTTTTCCACCAGTTTTTCCTAATTCTGTCATTCAGCTAGGAAATGCACCATTCTAACAGTAGAGATTATCCTGGCAGAAGACTAGTGGCATTAATTAATTCATTCATTATTTCAACATAGCTATGCTCTCAGTCCAGCTACTTTCTTCTTCTTTGGCGATCACTTGTAGCCGAGTAAGATTGTCTTCCATAAATACAGTTTTAACAATGAGTCCACAGGTGATTGTGGAAGCCAATTCTGGATCCACATGTCTTTCCACAGTGGGGACATTGGTTCCCGGGCAGGAGTTGATCGCGGTGTGGATTTTCCAAGCGTGCTTTCCTCTTAGCACGTTTCTCCCTTGCTTCCTGAGTTCAAGTGTCTTCAAAGCCCATGACACCTTTGGTAAAGGCTGTTCTCCAATTGGAGCTATCTGTTAGCTTACCTGCCAAAAATCAACCACTGAAATATCAAAATACAGTTAATAAAATGAGAGCATTTAAAGTCAAGATGCAACTGGAGACATTCTACAAGGCCAAGTATCTAGTGACATATTCGGTATACAATAGGGTTTAGGAACATCAGGCCTATGGGTGAATGTGCTCCCTGCAAGGCCCTAACATGCCATACTGCTTTTCAGGACACAACTGCTATCCTCAGGTCATGCATATCAGTGGTTTTGCTCCATCCTCTCCTTGGGTGTTTTTTCTTGATTAGAATGTGTTATTGAATCACAATAATGACTCCAGCTTTCCTGATGTGTGGAGTAGGGGTAAATTTAGAAATCTCTGACTTTTTTTTGTAAAATAGAAATATAATGAAGAACCACTTTATCTTCTTTCCATCATTCACTCACTGCTAAACCAAGGAGCTTCTTGGGCTTGCCGATCAGAAGGTCAGCAGTTCAAATCCCCGCAATGGGGTGAGCTCCTGTTACTCTGTCCCAGCTCCTGCCAACCTAGCAGTTCGAAAGCACGTCAAAGTGCAAGTAGATAAATAGGTACCGCTGTGGTGGGAAGGCAAATGGCGTTTCTGTGTGCTCTGACTTACGTCACTGTGTCCTGTTGTGCCAGAAGCGGCTTAGTCATGCTGGCCACATGACCCGGAAAGCTGTCTGCGAACAAACACCGGCTCCCTCGGCCTGAAAGCGAGATGAGTGCCAAAACACCATAGTCACCTTTGGCTGGACTTAGCTGTTCAGGGGTCCTTTACCTTTACCTTTTTACCAGTGACAGCATCTAACTGCTGATAAATCTATGCTAGGTTGGATTTGAAGATTCCAAATGTATTTCAGAGGAGTCATTTGAACTGACTTATGCAGCTGGCTGGATTCCCATAAGTAGGGCACCACCAGCAAGAATGCACTAAATCCTATAGCTGTCAACACACTTTTACGGCTTCCTGTCAGCTAGCATCCTGTCACAGATGCAAACTGTGCATCCTACCCACATTTAAAAGAGACTTTAGGGGAACTAGTAGGGACAAATTTTGAAGTGTTGAGGTCACGTTTTAGGTTGGATTTTAGGTCTTAAAACTGAGTCCTGAAGAGGCTTGTAAATGTTAAAAGGAAGTATAACTGGGGGCCTTAGACATGTCTAGTTTCTGATGGCAAACTATAGCCGGCCAGATCATGACTCTGCTCCATGCAGAGGTTCCACAGCTTTAGGGCTCACAAACCACTGTAAATTGAGTTGAGATGTCCTTCACCTGTACAGTGTGTCTGTGTAAAAAGGTTGCACATACCAAATTTCCAACCTGCAAAAAGCAGTTCCTGCGTAAAATGTCCGTGTTTTCCTAGGCACGCAAACTAGTATGAATAAGTTACAGGTAGGTAGCCGTGTTGGTCTGCCGTAATCGAAACAAAATAAAAAAATTCCTTCCAGTAGCACCTTAGAGACCAACTAAGTTTTTTCTTGGTATGAGCTTTTGTGTGCATGCACACTTCTTCTGCATGCACACGGAAGCTCATACCAACAAAAAACTTAATTGGTCTCTAAGGTGCTACTGGAAGGAATTTTTTTAGTATGAATAAAAATGTCATTTTCTTTGTTTCTTAATTTCATAAAGTATGTAACATTTAGGCAACTGACAACTGCCAAACATTTTGTATTTTATAGCCATTTTAAAAAGAAGAAGAAACACCATGAATTTTCTTTTGACAAAGACACCCTGGCAGAGAGAACAATGCAAAATGTGGCATACACTCTAATTGCTAGAACAATACAATAAAGACTCTCAAAAGAAAAATAATGAACTTAGCTTATCCTGTTTATTCAGAGCCATTTTTCACTAACCTTGTTCGCAGAAGACAAATACAACAGCATTAGGAAGACGGTTCTTCACTTAATCCGCTACTGTTCCTCATTTAAATTACGATGCAACTGGTTCACTGCCTAAGGATTCACAGTATTTTGTATGCTAAAGGAAGTCTGCATTATTGAATGCTTGTAGCCTTTCTTATAGAGCCAAAGTTTTGCTAAGTGGTACTTTGAGTCAGTGGCAAACAGGTATTTTTTTTTCTTAAAAAAAATAGCTGTTACTGTGTTTCTTCAGCTATAGCTCAAGTTTAATTTGGCAGATGGGCTATTGTACTTAATTGTTGTTGTTGTTTTTTTGAGGGGAAGATCCAACCAATGCAGAAAGTAAAAAAAAGAAGAAGAGGACAGAGGTGAAATGAATAAGAATGGACCAATTTCAATGTAAGACCTTATATATGGATTATATTGATACAAGTATAGCAGGATATATTCAGGACACTGGGTGCCGAGCCAAAAGGATACTGCAGGGGGCGCTGCAACAATGACTTAGTATGGAAGGCAAGCAGGGCGGGACACCAAATTTTGGCATTGCGCAGGCTTCCACTGAAATCTGAAAGCCCAAAGTCCACTACTGTTGGTGTTTTTACCTTCAAAGGATTGATGCAGTCTAAGGCACACTTTTGCTTTGGGGGAAACTATGCTCTGACCAAGGCTAGGGCTGTCTATCTGGATGCCTGCCTGTTAAGATCATAAGAAGATCACAGCTGGATTATAATGCAGGGCCATCTAGTCTAGCATCCTATTCTCACAGTAGCCAAACAGATGCAACAGCACTCTGCCTACTAGGGATCTTTGGCAATGGGGTTTCATTCTGCCTCTGGTACTGGGTACCAGTAGTCACTGATAACACTTGCCCTCCAATAATTTGTCTAATCTCCCTTTTAAAGCCACCCAACTACAGTCATCCATCATTATATCTTGTGGTAGTGAATTCCATAGGTAAATTATTTGCTATGTGAAAATATTTATTTTGTCTGTGGTGAATCTCTCAGGATGACCTCAGGTTCTAGTACCATGCTCTATTCACTTTTTTCCAGAAGAAACCACACATTGTGTGTTGATAGTCGTGGCACTGTGGTCTAAACCACAGAGCCTAGGGCTTGCCGATCGGAAGGTTGGCGGTTCGAATCCCCGCGATGGGGTGAGCTCCCGATGCTCAGTCCCTGCTCCTGCCAACCTTGCAGTTTGAAAGCATGTCAAAGTGCAAGTAGATAAATAGGTACCGCTCCGGCAGGAAGGTAAATAGCGTTTCCGTGCGCTGCTCTGGTTCGCCAGAAGTGGCTTAGTCATGCTGGCCACATGACCTGGAAGCTGACCGCCGGCTCCCTCGGCCAGTAAAGTGAGATGAGCGCCACAACCCCAGAGTCGTCCGCGACTGGACCTAACGGTCAGGGGTCCCTTTACCTTTACCTTTACCTTTACATCCACATTCCCCCTCTTTTTATGTGTGGCTTGGCTCAAATTGTTGACAAACCTCACACAATGATCTTCAGGTATGCATGAAATTACTGGCAGGCATATGGCCCTGTTGGGATCACACAAAAGCATTTTGGTACAAATTGAGTTCTACACTTGCAGCCTATCCATACAGCTTGCAGCTATTTGCAAATTCCAGCCCCAAGTGTATAATTTTAAATAATTTTTTGAGGGTAAGATTTCCTCATATTCACATCTGATGGAACTATGATTTTACTTATTGGTAATGCTTTGTTTTGATTGCTTGGTCTTTTTACCACCCCAGCAGTGCAGCTATCGATGCTCCCATGCAGCAAGCCCATCTAAAATGTTATTTTTTCTTTCTCTATGAAGTCCCAAATCAATGATCAAACTATCTTGATGACATTTGCTAAGTGCAGTTGACTGGCAATATGGATCTGCTGAGTCTACGTGGTGTCTGCTACTAATATCATACATTACAATAGAAATAATCTTCCTTTCAAACTGCCTAGCTATCATTTATGGGCAAATTTCATCTTCATGAGGACCGAGTTTTGTACTTGGGTGTGGGGTGAACCAATTTTCTCTCTATTATCTACATCATTGCTTATTTTAAGTATAGAAAATGGCACGATTTTCAAATGCCTTCCAGACACTTTCTGTTTTAGAAATAGCATCCCCCCCCCCCATGCAAACTGTTTGACATGCAAAGTTTCTCTGTTTCTTAGTTTTCTTTCTCGGTTTGAAAGCTGCTGAGTAGGCTGGATATTAAAGACCTCATTAGTAACTATCTGTCGCCTTTGAGTAAGCTAAGAATTCTGTTTAAAATGTTCACTGCAGTCACAAAATAATTAAGCTGATTCTTACTAACACGTTCTTATTTTTAAATTAACGTGTCATGTAAGGAATACAAACAAGGTTGTTGTTGTTGTTGTTGTTGTTGTTTTGAAAACACAAAACATTTTGTCCATATGTGTTGTGTGCACATCTGACAAGCACAAATCCTGTCAAATGATTTCAAAACTAGCATGGATTCACAAATCAATTTCCTCCTCCTTTTTGGAGTAATTTTATGGTCAGATTTGTCAGATTGCCACCTTGTGATTGATCCTACATGGTATCTGCTTTTACCAGTTTGGGGGCAATTTGACTTCCCAGTGTTGCTGTCTTCTAATTAGGAATGTGTGGAATCTTCCAAATTCATTTCCAAATATTTCATCCTTCCCATACGTTAGCAGTATGTGTTCAGGATGAATTTAGTCCAAAATAGGATTAGCAGATATGTGTCTTGCGTTTCATAAATATTGATTTCAGATTAGCTTCCCATTCAAAGCACTGACCTGGCTATTCTTTACTCAAAAGTGTAGCTCAAAAGTGTAGGCTATTTCATGTAGTTCTCAGCTATTGTTCAGCAGTGAAAAGAACAAATGAGGCTATTGCACTTATTTCTTGACTATTTCAACTTGCTTCCTAGCTATTGTGCTTAATTCCCAATGCACAATGCATTTTGAAACATTGTTCAGCTCTTGACTTAACAGTGCACTATTTTTAATATTTTAGAATGTCTGGGAATCAATTTGGAAAACTATTTGCAAACCTAAGACTTGCTTGCTACACATTTATCCGTAGCAGCAAATATGTAATATTCACTCTGAGATAGAAAATTGAGAGCATTCTTGTCCATAACTTTAAGCACTGAGAGCTAGTAGTGGGGGGAATGAGTGTTACAATAACATTCAACATTCATTAAAATAATATAGAATAATATTAAATATCACCATTTCTATATTATTTTAATGAATGTTTAATGTTATTTTATTTGCATATTGTATATTGCATTATGCATATTGTCTTATTTACATTATGTTAGCTGCTCTGAGCCTGGCTTTGGCTGGGGAGGGCAGGATACAAATAAAATTTGTTATTATTATTATTAATTGGTGACAACTGTTGGAGCCCTGAAACAGCTAATGCCATCGGTCACCCACCCAAGTGTATTTAAAATGGGGCCACATACAACATATTAAGTCTTATCATCAGATGCAGATGATTGCAAAGTATATCAAAACATTGAAACAAAATGTTTCATGTTAACTTTTCTAACCATTATGGGGTGGGGGGATAGTGGGAAGTAAGGAATAATATAAGAACTTAAGCTAAAAGTGTAGAACTCTTAGTAACTGTAACCATTCAATTATTATTCATGCATGCAATATGGTTAATCAGAAACTACAAAGGACTGTAAGTTTCAAACCCTTAAGCAAAATTTATGAGGTCAACTTTTTGGGAAATATTCCTCTGGGCTGTAATTAGTATTTTGCAGCTTATACAACCTGGTGTGTGTGTTTTTTCTGCTAGGCAATTTGAACATCTGTCTGGATTATCTGAAGGCAGATTTTTATCACGAAAAAAATGTTCATATTATATTTTAAGCAGTGCTGAATAGAAGAAATCAAAATAGATACATCTTTCCAAAAGCAAGCAAAAAAGAAGGGGGGCATGAATTCTTTTGCCTGCTACTTTTCAGCACACATTACCTCTACAAGTCCATTAACTCCAATGTCTGATTGACATAGAGCATAATATCACCACAGGAGTCAAGTCTGAATTTAGTTCAAGTTTTGAGAGAAACATCGTTTTAAAACAGTGATTAAAACAACAACTCTGAATTATCCTGGCTTCCTTTAGAAAGCCAAACAACCCTGGGAAGGTGGAGAATGGTGATGCTCTAGGACCAGGTATGTGTCTCAACACTGATAATTGTGGTGGGGTTGGAGTTCAGGTTGCTGTCTTCGTGACCCCATGGATCAGAGCACGCCAGGCACTCCTATCTTCCACTGCCTCCCGCAGTTTGGTCAGACTCATGTTGGTAGCTTCAAGAACACTGTCCTACCATCTCATCTTCTGTCGTCCCCTTGTGCTTGTGTCCTCAATCTTTCCCAACATCAGGGTCTTTTCCAGGGAGTCTTCTCTTCTCATGAGGTGGCCAAAGTATTGAAGCCTCAGCTTCAGGATCTGTCCTTCCAGTGAGCATTCAGGGCTGATTTCCTTCAGAATGGATGGGTTTGATCTTCTTGCAGTCCATGGGACTCTCAAGAGTCTCCTCCAGCACCATAATTCAAAAGCATCCAGGTTAGGTTCATGGTGCTAATACAGGTGCACAGCATCCTAGACTGCTTTGGACCAAGATATGTGAGATTGCGTTTCCCTGATATACCCAACTGTTTCGCAGGACAGGACATCCTTCACATACAATCTTATGATGTAGGATTGGGTATTAATGTGGCTACACTTACTGTCTGAGATGCCTTCCCATTACCTATCAGACAGCCACCATCCTATTACTTTTTCAACAAAGGCTTTAAGTAAATATCTTTATTCCAGTTTGTATCCCAGATTCTTCTTCTTCTTGGGTGATCATTCGCCGCCGAGTAAGATTGTCTTCCATAAACACGGTTTTAACAATGAGTCCATAGGGTTTGCTGAATTGTCTTCTTCTGATCATAATCCTGGCCAAAGTGGGCAGATCTAAGAAGAACAGGGCCTTGGGAAGGGCTTGATTTTTAAGATGTCAGTGAAATTTTGCATGAAGCAAAATTATAAATTATGAAGGTCCTTAGCATTCAAACTATCTGAGCAACTTTAAGCCAAGTCTTTCACATGGCCTCTCAGGGGGTCCTGCACATCCATAGATTGTCACTAGATGGCTCCAGAAATGAACTCTCAAAGTAAATTTAGAGGTTCTTCAGACCAAACATCAGAAGAGTTTTGAGAGGCGCCAAAGGAGTTTTTGCTCAGACTAATGACATTTCTCACTGGGGTTTCACAGATCTCTCCAGTCTTTTCCAATTATTTAAATGTGCTGCTCAAAATAGCCCATAGAGAAAACTTCCTACCATTACGCCCACAAGTCAACCTGCTCATTTCAGCCTACTGTCATGTGTATTGCAAACTATTATTTATTTATTATTAAATGCCATATAATTGTCAGTTCAGGACAGACTGCTCAGTTTTCTCCTTATGGTCAATGGTCAATTTCCTTATGGCAGTTTAAATAAATAAAATGTGTCAATCCTTTATACCAGTGAAAACCATATGCAAAGTAGTCTCTCCCAAATAATTACAAAATTGAGAGTCAAGCAGCGTTCCTATGCATAATGCTTGGACCTGAAAGGACCCTCTAGCGTTTATTTTGAAATGAATGAATAATTGAAATGAATGGGTCCTATTTGTTTCATTCATGGCTATTAAAAAACTCACACATTCCAGAGCTGAAATAGTTCTGAATGCCACATGGTAATGTTCTGAATGTCATATGGTAATCTGTTGCTCATTTGGAAGATAGTCAGAGACACTTTAGCTAAAGTGCCCGACATTATGATAGGTTTTCTTTTCACCCAGCATCATCTCGTCACAAAGTGGAAAACTCTGGGGCTTTTAAAAGTTTATAAAACAGAAATGGGAAGGCTTGGGTTTGTGCCTGTGCAGGTTCCTTCTTCTGGGAAACAGCATAGAATCATAGAATTGTAGATTGCAAGGGACCACAAAGGTCATCTGCCCAACCTTCTGCAATGCAGGTAAAGGTAAAGGTAAAGGGAGCCCTGAGCGTTAGGTTCAGTCATGGATGACTCTGGGGTTGCGGCGCTCATTTCGCTTTACTGGCCGAGGGAGCTGGTGTACAGTATGACTAAGCCGCTTCTGACAAACCAGAGCAGTGCACGGAAACACCGTTTACCTTCCTGCCACAGCGGTACCTATTTACTGGTATCTACTTGCACTTTGACGTGCTTTCAAACTACTAGGTTGGCAGGAGCAGGGACCGAGCAATGGGAGCTCACCCCGTCGTAGGGATTCGAACCGCCGACCTTCTGATCGGCAAGCCCTAGGCTCTGTGGTTTAACCCATTGGTTTAATCCATTGGTTCAAGTCCTACCCTCCAGAGCAGGAGAAAACAAGCTTGTCCCCTCTTCCATGTGATAGCCCTTGAGCTACTTGAAGATGGCTATCATATCTCCTCTCGGTCCCTTCTTTTCCAGACAAGTTTTCCTGTTCGTCTGCAAAAATAGTTCACAATTAGTCAGCTCTTGCAATCATTTACTGTGCTTCTCTCTGCATTTCCCATTCCACAGTGCTAAGTTATTTGCAGTTAGTAGCTTTGGTTGCAACCCTACGCACACTTACTGGGAAGTAAGTTCTACTGAACTCAGTGGGACTTACTGCTCAGTAGATGTTTATAGGATCATGCTGTTAGAGAGATTTTTGACTGAAAGAGGCATGAAGTGGGGCTGCCCTTTATCATCTCTGCTCTTTGCCCTCTCCCCGGAGGCTCTTGCTGAGATTTTAAGATGCCATACAATGTTGGAAGGCTACCAGAGAGAAGGAGAGGAGCATTTGCTTAATCTATATACAGACAATATTATAGTTATCTGGAGACATTCACAGCAGGCAATGATGGCCTTAAAGGAGGATTCAGTGGCATCTGAAGCAGTAGCAGGATTGCATATTAATTTTGGAGTATCAAAAATTATGTTTCTTTAATATTGGACCTCATACACAAAGAGAAATCAGTATAAAAGTCCACACTCCAATATTTCCTAAGGTTATTTTGATACTTAGGTTTTCAAATTCATATAAATATAAATATAAATATAAATATAAATATAAATATAAATATATGTTGATCCTTTGCTTAAGTAGGTTAAACAGGATTTGGAACTTTGGTCCAGCAAACACTCATCAGTTCTTGATAGAATAGCAATCATAACAATGAAGGTCATTCAAAGATTCCTGTCCTTATTTCAAATTCTCTTCATCTCCTTTCATCAGGGTCAGATTAAAAATGTTACAATGTGTTAAATAAATTAGCATTTTGGTGTTATTTTAAGGGGGGGAATTATTAATAATAGCTATGGAAATTAGGTATAGAAAAATGGACCTGGAGGTGGAGACTCCCAAATATATATACTTGATTCATTTATAAAAATATTTGTATACTGCTATATCATTTTACACACACACACACACACACACACACACACTGAAGCAGTTTACAGCAGTAAAAACATAAAGCCATAAAAAAGTTAAAAATAGACATCAATTAACCATTGTGGAAGGAATTGTTCTTAGTTGCCTGCAGGACTGGCTTGCCCATGAGGTGGGCAGCAGAACTCCAAGTGTCTCACCCAGTGCCGGATTTACATATAAGCTAAGCAAGATATAGCTTAGGGCCCCACTTTCTTGGGGGCCCCAAAAAAATTTAAAGGAAAAAAAAACTGGATGTACATTTCCAAAATATAAGATTAAAAAAAGATAAACCCTACATACAGCAACAATGTTTTGTGTTGTGTAGGCTCCTATGATGTATATACAAAGGGCCCCATTACCTTCAGTAGCTGGCACTGGTCCTGCTTATTGTATCTTCTATGTTTTCAGTACTATTAGCAAAGCATTTTCTGGCATCCTGCAAGTGATTAGACCCATCAAATTTCAGATACATACGTGAAAGGCACACTTTCCCACTCTCTTGCTCTCTCTCCTTAAAAAAACACATTTTATTGGGTTTTATAGATAAAACAAAAGCAGCAAATACAAAAAAGCAAAAGCAGAAATAGAGAGACAATCAACCAAATATATGCATGCAATTATATCCCATGGGTACATAATCAGAAGTAATCTATATTGCCTTTTACTCATGCATTCCAAATTTACAAGGATACTGCAGGCAGTTGTTGAAGCAGGTTCACTCTGGTAGCTCATATAATGAAGTTCCACCACATAGCGTGAAAAACGTCCGGAGCTTCAATTCCATGTAGAGATCACAAATTATGAATGTTTTTTTTTTCTTTCCTAAAATGGCAATGTTCCAAACATTCACCAAATTGCAGGGTTTAAATTATGCAGTGTTTCACATCTTTGGGCAATGGTCTGCCTCACAGCAACCAGTAATACTATTTCAAGTTCCTTGGATTTATATTTCCATATTCAAATATGGGCAATAAAAAAGTAGTGGAGTACATTGTAAAGCTTCCTAGATAATATTACAAATTTCTTTGAACACCTCTTCCCTGAACAGTTTTACTTGAGGACACTCCAACCAGAAGTGGTAATAAGCTCCTCTAGTACCACATGTTGGTGCTATGCAATAGTTGTCCTAGAGTTCTACATGACCTATGCTAATTGTTTTCCCTTATGTAGGCCCAGTGCTTTTTTTTTCCTGGGGGAATGCAGGGGTAACCATACCCCTAAACATTTTGTGAATCTTTGTGTTGTTGTTGTTTAGTCATTTAGGCATGTCCGACTCTTCGTGACCCCATGGACCAGAGCACGCCAGGCACACCTGTCTTCCGCTGCCTCCTGCAGTTTGGTCAGACTCATGTTGGTAGCTTCGAGAACACTGTCCAACCATCTTGTCCTCTGTTGTCCCCTTCTCCTTGTGCCCTCAATCTTTCCCAACATCAGGGTCTTTTCCAGGGAGTCTTCTCTTCTCATGAGGTGGCCAAAGTATTGGAGCCTCAGCTTCAGGATCTGTCCTTCCAGTGAGCACTCAGGGCTGATTTCCTTAAGAATGGATAGGGCTCATCAAACCTAAATCTGGCCCTGAGCAGGAGAGCAGTTGGGTGTGCCGTTGAAATCAACGGGAAACAAAATTAAATGGGAATAACACAGACAAACGAAGTGGTAACAAAAAATGAATGAGGTTTTAGAAATGAAAATGAATGGAATGACTAAACTCCCCCCCCCCCTTCACACACCTAAAACATGCATTAAACACATGAGGTTGGATTCTAACCTGGTACACTCACAAAACTCATTGCAATGACTCCTGTTGGCACAATAGGACAGTCCCTCTCTCCTCCCCCAAATTCCACTCTGCTGGTTTGGAAGAAACCTCAGAACAGTATGGAGAAGTGGGAGAGAGAAGATCACTCCACCTGGCAAGCAGGAATTCTTGAGTTAATAGAAAGAAATATATTAGCTTGATGTTGGATTTTGCCCATCAATTGCTTCTTTGAATCTCACTGCTTTAGTGGTAAAGCATCTAGTTTCAGTGCCTGGAATCTCCAGGTACAGATGACAGGTATTCCTACCTAAAATCCTAAAATG
This sequence comes from Darevskia mixta, assembly GCA_034641385.1. Taxonomy (NCBI): domain Eukaryota; kingdom Metazoa; phylum Chordata; class Lepidosauria; order Squamata; family Lacertidae; genus Darevskia; species Darevskia mixta. The sequence continues at coordinate 12,971,732 of JAWWNH010000042.1, read as the reverse complement.
CTAGTACCAGTCAGTGTAGACAATACTGAGCTAAATGAAGTAATGGTCTGACTCTGTATAAGAAGGCTTCCTGTGTTGCTGTGTTCCTATCACACACCCTGCCCCAAAGTGGGATCTGCTTTTGTGTAGAAGAAGCAAAAGGTCTGAAGAGTGTTGACAGAGGCTCCACAAAAACTGCAATGTGCATTATAGAATCAGAAATGGATTCCAGGATTTACTCCAGCCATGAGCAAAGAGGCTTCGAATGGATTGTGAAAAACACCCACCCCTTGAATATTAGAGTCTTCTATTTGCTGTCCAAACGGGGCTAGAAATCTCTGTCCACCTCTAGCTGACACCCAGCGTTCCGGATCAAAATGTCTTCAAGTGTGGAATTTGGGGTCCTGTCCAACCTGTTCTTGGTGCACCTCCATGTACATATATTGTGCTATATAAACAAATCAACAAGAACCCTAGGCAGAAATTGCTTGCATTCAATCGATTGCTTCAGGCTGCTGCCTTTGAGTTGTGCTTGAGCATGAAAATGTTCAGAGAGGCAGCTGTGAACATGGGCTAGGGGTTAAAATAAATACTTCACTGGTTGTCTAGCATTCTGAAGCCATTTCATAATGAAGTGGCCTTGATGTGACAGGGCATGCTTTGTGGAGTCATTAATCCCGGAGTCCAATGTATCATCCTGTACCCTGCAGTGCTTAATGGTTATTATTATTATATCAATCTCCCACTTTTTAATTTCTGAGAAGCCCATATTGGCCCTGTTCCTTTTATAGCATTTTAAAAATAGGACAGGACAGTGATGGAGATGAAAATTGCCTTCTGGACCACAAAAGCCTGCTGCTATTATGCATTTGCCTCCTGTACCGAACTTTTGTGAATATTATTTTGCTGACTCTAATTGATAACCATGGCACCATAGTGACCACATGCAACAACCTCCATCCTCTCGGGGGCTATTCTTTAATCTACCAATTTTAATGTATACCTGTGATACTACTAGAGTAAGCATTCCACTTAACTTTTCAAAAGAAAAAAGGGGGGCAAATAACTCTGAATGCATCAAGTGTTGCAGGATAGCGAGCTTGGATGATGTTTTAAGAAGAGATATTGTCCTGGTGAAATAACTGCCATAATTAGAAACCATTTGGGGCTCTCTGTGGATCATGTGAAAACTTAAACTGGGAAGAGGGGTGGGGGCACACTTGCCAGTCTTGTCCCCATCACCCCCACATATTTTGACTCAACATTTGACCCAAACGCTTTGAACATGAAGTTCTGAAGCATCTTTTCTTTACCCTCAGAGCTTCATAGAAGACAAGTGGGGCTAATCCATGGGTAGGCAAACTAAGGCCCAGGGGCCGGCTCTAGCCCAATCACCTTCTAAATCCGGCCCGTGGATGGTCCGGGAATCAGTGTGTTTTTACATGAGTAGAATGTGTCCTTTTATTTAAAATGCATCTCTGGGTTATTTGTGGGGCATAGGAATTCGTTCATTTTTCCCCCTTCAAAATATAGTCCGGCCCCCTACAAGGTCCGAGGGACAGTGGACCGGCCCCCTGCTGAAAAAGTTTGCTGACCCCTGGGCCCCTTCCCCCTATACACGTTCATTTTGAACCCCTGAAGGAGAAGCTTCATTTCAATCTGGTTCACCACTGGTTCAAGACACCCAAAGTGGCCCACCACCAAAACATATTTTGCAGCCAAGGCCTAATATTGGAAATTACTTGGTCTAGGATAAAACTGCCTGGTTCGACAGACAATGAGATGCAGGGGGGGGGGCGTTTCAGCTTCCCTTACTCATTTGCCCCTTTTCATTTTAAAAGGACCTCATCCTCTAAAGGTTAATGGTATAGAAAGAGATCTTCTCTATATGCTACCTAGGGTTGAAGCATGACCAAGAGCAATACAGCTGACTGTTCCCAATACTGTGTCCTGTGAAGCAACTCTGGATACCTCTCTGCTGGCCTTTTGCTGGTTGATGAATACATTTTTTATTTTGCCCATGAACTATCTGCTGCGATATTTAAGTGTTCTGTTCTGTTCTCTCTGCCTTTGTTGGCTTTTTAATGGCATCTGTAATTGCTGTATATTTATAGTTTTATATGAGGTGGTTTTAAAGATGAGTTGTGCATAGGCAATAGAAGGGTGGTTTAGATAACTCAAAAGAAAGAAAATTAAAGAAATGTGATTGCTGTCACCAGGTCTTGTTTGGTCTTGGTTTCACTTTGCTCAAGGACCCTCAAAGCTCAGATCCAGTCTGTGGGTATCTTTAGAAGCAGAATTGTAAAATCTTCTCTCAGATATTTTGTCCCCAAATCCCTGTCTGTATTGTACAGGGATCCCCCAAACCCATTTCCTGCACTGCAATTCTCCGGCCAGGTAATGATTCAAAAAATGCATGTACTACGGTGAAATAGAACAACTTTCTCTTTGGTCAGTTTACCAAACAACAGAACTCTTGTCTTATAAAGATTGGGTTTCAGTATATTGAAGGCATTGTGTAAGTCAGATGTTTTTAACCTTTTTGAGTCCATGGCTTAACCAACTACATTCTTTCTGCAGCACCCCTGTGGGGCTCAGGCAGTGGCGGAGGAAGGGGGTGATGGGGGCGGTTCGCCCTGGGTGTCATCACTGAGGGGGGTGACATTCGGGGCGCCGCATGCCCATGACTCCCAAGCCTACCCCAAGCTGTCGGGAGAAGGGCAGAGTTGCTCCTTCCCCCTTCCCCCTTCATTTTGACAGCTCGGGGGAGGCTTGGGAGTTGTGAATGGGGGGAGCCTCCTCTGAGCTGTCAAAAGGAAGAGGGAAGGGAGGAAGGCTGCTGGCAAAGCGGTGCAGCTCCCTCCCTGTCCCCCCGCCCAGGAAGCAACCCACCATGGGTGGCTCACTCCACCCCACATGGGCGGCTCGCTCCACCCCTCTGGGATGCTCGCCCTGCCCCCATGGGCCCATCCCCAGGTGCACAGCATGTGCGCCGCTCCGGGTGTTGGAGCAGCTAGCTCCGCCTTTGGGCTCAGGAGCCCAGTTGTGTCACCCCTTTCCTGCATAGCTGGCAGCCTCTCACCCTTTTTCGAACACCCATGTCGAGTCGGCCGGGGGCTTGGGTGACCCCCAGGCATAGGACAGGAACGTTGCTGGCCCATCTCGCCCATCAGTGATCAGCGTGCAGCTCAAGGGAGTTCTGACAGCCTTCCCAATGTGATCTATAATGAAGCATGTCTTGTAGACACTGGACACATCTTCCGATGTCAGCAGAGATAACGCAGGCGGAGCTAGGCTGAGGTTGTGTGCACTAAAACTACTTTATTAAGTGAAAGACAGAACAAAGGAAAACATGTCTCCTCTCATTGGAGAGAAGTCAGAACAGAAAGTAAAAACAATGGAAACAGTGATTCCTACAGTCAGTGCTGGAATGCATAAACACAGACATGTGATCTGCACAGTGAGAGGACTAGAAGAGTTTGGATTTTGATATCCCTCTTTATCACTACCCGAAGGAGTCTCAAAGCGGCTAACATTCTCCTTTCCCTTCCTCCCCCACAACAAACACTCTGTGAGGTGAGTGGGGCTGAGAGACTTCAAAGAAGTGTGACTAGCCCAAGGTCACCCAGCAGCTGCATGTGGAGGAGCGTAGATGCGAACCCGGTTCCCCAGATTACAAGTCTACCGCTCTTAACCACTACACCACACTGGCTCCCAACTAGAAACCTAACAACCCACCCTTGTGGAGTGTTCCCTCAGCTTCCTCTCCTCTCCCCTTTCCTTGGGAGTCCTCTGGGCAGCTGCTGCTGTCCCTGGTCTCTGAGATGCCCCACCCCAAAGAGAGGTGCCTTCCAGAGGCACCATTCACCCATGGAGCTTATAACCAGGGCTGCCATAATAAACAGCTGTGCAAGCCTTTGGGAGGCAGAGACACAAGAGGGCATCAGAGGAGGGAGGGACAAAGGGACAGAGGCCAGTGTTGTCCATGGCACCCCTGACCATTATTCAAGGCACCCCAGGTGCCACAGCACACTGGTTGAAAACCACTGTTATAAGTAATTAACAAAACATAATTTCTGTATTCATACAGAATATAGAAAAAAATGAGATATTCTATTTGGCAGAATTTATTAGACGACCTTTACTGAAAGTATTTCCCTCATAGCTTGAAGCAATGAAAGGACAGGATTAATAAAAAAAATTTTTTTTTGATGCCTTTCTATAACTTTCCAGAATCTGAAAAAGTAGGAATTACAATTGTTGGTAGTCATTAGAGCACTTGGCTCCAAAGCCATGAAACAGCAGGAAAGGGCTAAAGTAAGCTTAGCTAAAACACTCTGTCAAGGTCCATTATAATTTTTGGCTCAACAATTCAATATATTGGCAATATAAGCAAAACCAAAAGTACATTTTAATAAAGAAAATAATGAAGTTAAATAAATTCAGTGCTTGATATCCAGAATGTAATCAATGACCACGATTCTATGAAGTATGCTTTGGAAAACATAATGTAGGATTATGAGTTACGTAACATATAGTTCTGCAAAGCATCAGTATGCAATACTCAGTGGCAAAATAAAGCAATTATGAATGACAATATGCAGCCTGAGATCCGTGTTCATGCCTTGGTTGAAATGATTATGTAAAATCCTAAAATAATGCTGTTAATTAAAATGACTTGGAGATAAAGCATTGTCTTCAGTTGCTCAACAAAAAATGGTTGTTTTGTAAATCATTATTAAGATATGCAAAATACCTAGAGTCACTTGAACCCAGTGGCTCTGGAGTACAAACAGCATGCCAGTTACTTGTTTGCAGAGCACATGCTTTGTATGTCTGCCTCTATCTCTCCAGCTAAAAGGATCCAAGATAGCAGGGTCTAGAAAAACTCTGCCAGAGGCTTTGCAGATCACAGAAGTTGGTGCTGCAATGGTCTGAAAATTTGCGTGTTTGCACTGCGCTATGACGTTATTATTATATACATTATTGGCAGAGTTGTGCCATTAGTTGACTGTTTGTCTATAGGTATCTCCAGGTTTTGACATGCATGTTGCACTTTAGTGTGTTTAATCAAGTAAAATTGTTCTTTATATTTGCAAGCCATGTTGGTGTTTTGGTCTTGGTGTATCATGGTCTGAATGACATCATATCTGACAGCTAGCGAAGCAGTTGCTCGCTCACGCTCTCAGCCCAAAGGGCGGATGCAGAGGTGAGCCAAACAGATCAGGGTGTTCTGCAGGAGAAGGGGGAGAAGCTCAACCAGCTAGAACAGGCATAGGCAAACTCGGCCCTCCAAATGTTTTGGGACTACAACTCCCATCATCCCTGACCACTCGTCCTGTTAGCTAGGGATGATGGGAGTTGTAGTCCCCAAACATCCGGAGGGCTAAGTTTGCCTATGCCTGAGCTAGAGGGTAAAGATGTGGCAGGCAGCACATTTAGAGAGGGTTTCAAGCAAGGAAGGAGGAAGAACAGGGGAGAAGTAACAGAAAAAGGAAAGAGTAAAGAGCTAAGTGAGGGACAAGCCTTGCCACAGTGACATAGGACACAGCATGGGAGGAAGGGAAAAGCAGCACTGCTGGGAGGGACTACTAGATCCTCCAGTGGTGAGTCAAGGCGGGAAAGGGTTAAATGAAGGAAGGAAGGGCTATCTGCACACCTGATGATAGAAGGATTGATGAGGAATCAGCACTGCTTCAATATCAGCAGGGCTTTAAACTCATCTGAGTGAAGAGCTCATGAGTGTTTTCCTGAAGGTAAGTGAACCTCTGAAGATCTTTGGAATCCATGGTGGGAAATGGGAGGCTTTCGTGGCATCATTTATGCATATATCAGAACAACTGATAAGAAATGTTACTTCTTCTCTCTTCTGGAGGAATAAGCTGTGCCCATGCCTTGTTGCAGTGATGATGATCATAATGAGCACGATGCATCTGTTCCTTTAAGACATTGAAGGAGAATGGTAAAATCTATCATGGGGCGCAGTCATACATAGAGTTTATTGCATTACTTTTCTTGATTGCAATGTGAAATGTGCATAGCTCCTTTTTCTGATAAATATCCTGTGCATGCAGTGTCAGACATCTCAGTCAAGGGGCATGGAAGGGAAGGGGCCACAGCTCAGTAGCAAAGCATGTACTTTGCATAACAAAAGTTCCAGGTTCTGTCTCTGGCTTCTATTGATAGACAGAGAATGCCTCCAGGGTCTCAAACCCTAGAAGGCTCCCTCCCCTCTTCCCACATGAGAATATCTAGGGAAATGAACAAGAGTCTGACTTGGTATTGGCAGGTTGCTATGACGGGGTCTGCCCCAGGAGACTCTCTTTCCTTGGAGGTGTATAAGCAGAGGTTGGATGGCTGTCTATCACATATGTTTAGTTGAGAGCCCTGCAATGCAGGGGGTTGGACTAGATGACCCTCAGGGTCCCTTCCCACCCCACATTCCTATGATTCTATGATCCACATTGCCTTTGTAATTTGGCATGTCGTAATTGGGATATTTGAAAGAAAATAAGATGCGAAGTTGGGAACACAGGTGGCACTGTGGGTTAAACCACAGAGCCTAGAGCTTGCCCATCAGAAGGTCAGCGGTTCGAATCCCCGTGATGGGGTGAGCTCCCGTTGATCGGTCCCAGCTCCTGCCAACCTAGCAGTTCGAAAGCACGTCAAAGTGCAAGTAGATAAATAGGTACCGCTCTGGCAGGAAGGTAAATGGCATGCTGCTCTGGTTCGCCAGAAGTGCCTTTGTCATGCTAGCCACATGACCCGGAAGCTGTACGCCGGCTCCCTCGGCTAGTAAAGTGAGATGAGCGCCGCAACCCCAGAGTCGGTTATGACTGGACCTAATGGTCAGGGGTTCCTTTACCTTTAAGATGCGAAGATGTGAGGGGCATATAACATACTTGGGTACCTTATTTACTCAAATCATTCTTCAAATCCTGAGTACACCAGACCTGGCCCTAATAGAATACTGTATGTGAGAGTAAAACCTCATTCCATTTCATCAAATAATTTCACTTTATTCTTTTCTTCTCCCAAAACCGCACTAAAGGGAAAGAACACATTCGGCTTCTAGCAGTACTATCCTGGAAGAGATTTGCAACCCATGTGCTAATTCATTAACTCTCATTTTCTTCTTGTGATATCGATGGAGAATGTCAGGAATGTCACTTTTTAAAGAGACTGATCCCCTTTAATGGTTATTTAGTTGCCCACATGGTGCTGGATCAGCAGCATGGGAACGTCTAGGGAAATGAACAAAAGCAAACGGCAAAAAAGGAACTTTGGGAAAAGGGGAAATCAAGAGTGAAAACAAATTACACTATAAGTGATAGGCATTGACCTGATAATGTACATCCCTTGTGGAAACCAATCTAAAAGCTCTGCGACTAAGAGGGATGCCCAGCGCCAGGCTGCAAATGCTTTCAGGAAAGCATGAGAGGGAGAGAAGAAAACGTGATCCAGAAATGACAGGAGCAGGGGTGTAGGAAGTGGGGAGCGGGGGGTGGTCCGCCCCAGGTTCCATCATGGAGGGGGGTGACAAATTATCAAGGAACAATTACTGCCCTACTAGGGCGGTTCATAAAAAACATATTTTTTTTGTTTTAAAAAGCCTGCTCCAAAGGTCTTATCTTACTACACTAGGGATTATATAGCTATATATGAAATTTCATGCATATCAGTTAATATCTTGACCCTCCTCCACGAAAATAGCTGTTTACTTGGCCGTTTTCCTATGTCGTGAAGGCTGAAATTTCAATTCAGTGGAGCACTTACTGTTCCCAACCCTAACCCTGCAGATAGCCATCTAATTAGACTTTAATTTGATTTTGACATGTTTTTAGGAGGTAATTTAATTATTGTTTGATTTTATACCAATGTTATGTATCTGATGCTAGCCGCCCTGAGCGTGACTTTGGCCGGGGAGTATTATTATTATTATTATTATTATTATTATTATTATTATTATTATTCCTTTGTAAGAAAATATGAAATAATGTAAAACCATTTTTGCAGGCAAAAAAATTTAAAATAAAATCAATGTGTGTGGGGGGAGGGGAGTGACAAGAAATTTTCCGCACCTGACCTTCCTACGCCTCTGGACAGGAGATCTGAGAGGGAAGGGGGGAAAAGTTTGGGGTGCTCCAGTTGTCATTTTCATTAATGCACATGGTTACTGTGGTTGTTACCAGTAGATTTCACTTACAGGCCCATCTGAATGCCTGCTGCAGCACAAGGGAGCAGCTTGCTCTCCTAGGCAAGCTGGCAAACAGCCCTCAATCTCTGCTCCCTTTAAACCCTGCAGAAGACACCGCTGTGGGGTTCGGGTGTACATGTGGCAAAAAGAGCACGTACCCTGTGTGCAAGCTAAGGTGGAAAGCAAATGGGCATCACAGATCACACAGATCACCCTCCAACATTTCTCCAATGAAAATAGGGACATCCTTTTCCTTAACAACAACAACAAGCAAGACTTTTAAAAGGTAAAGGTAAAGGGGGATTCGAACTGCCGACCTTCAACTCACCAAAGTGCCACCTCCCATGTGTGATGTGGTAGGACTGGCATAGGCCTGTCTTCTTTCAGCAAAGACATGGTCCTTCATGCACTCAGCTCTCTGTCAACGACACAGTATGGGCTATCCATGCACACCTCCTATATGTTAACTTGAGTAACTTGCATTTGACTGAGAAAGAGTCCTGGATGGGCTTATGGGAGTCTTTCCTGAATGGCCTGGCAGGCTGGTATGCACCAAATGAGAAATAGGTAGATCAGGATCTGTTGCATTCTGCGCCAGTCTCTCCCCATATGGGTGGTGCTCTCACACTATGACAGTTTATGTGCACAATACAAACATCAATAAACACAGTTTTCTAGCAATCCAGAGAGAGCACAATCCCAGCAAATTTAGGAACTCTTGACTGATTTTATGGGGACAGTTTAAGCACATGTCAAATATCATGTTGGAATGAATGGTACTTGAGTATTGTCTTTTTACTGGGTTATGCCCATTGTTTGTAAAGCAGCAAAAACCTCAATATCATGGCTGCTCTGAGTTTCATGAACATGAGTTGGAAGCATTTCTGGAAGCTCACTTTAAGCTCCTACTCTGCAGGTATTTTTTTAGGAGGCAAATTGTCCCCCCACCTCCCAATTCAACAGGACCAAGGGAAATAAAGCAAATTGTCCATCATCTGGCATGACTCACTCAGCAGAGGAAGAAATGAAAATTACTGTCGCATTGAATGTCAAATCTGTTTGAAACCCTGGTGATCACTTCCAAATAACTTGACAGCTACGATCAGCTTATTCTGTAAAAGCCATGGTAACCAGCTGACCACACTACCGTTTTTTACGCTCCATAAGACGCACTTTTTCCTTCCCCAAAAGGAAGGGAAAATCTCTGTGCATCTTATCGAGCGGATGCATGGTCCCTGGAGCCAAATTGCCCAGGGGCGAAAAGCAGATCTTGCTATTTTTTTTAGAAAGAGGAAGGGGGTGTTGAAAGGAAGCCGCAGAGCAGCTGATTTGGCAAGTGATCGGGAGGGAGATAAGGCTGGGGCACTGAGGGGGGAAAGCGGCACGAGCCTCTCTGCCCCCACCTCGGCCGGCTTGCCTGCCTCTTCATTTGCTCACTCGCTGGCTCTGGCTGGAGCCGAGCGCGGAGGAGGCGTTTGCACCAGGGTTGGGGCCGAGAGGGCTGCCTCGCCTGCGTGCCTGCCTCCAAAGCGGGCGGGGTGGGAAAAGTGAAAGGGGGCTGCTGCCTCCTCCTCCTCCGAGGCTTGCTTTTGTCACTGCCTCATGGCGGCGGCGAGCCTCGATGGCGGGGCAGGCAAGCAGCCCCTTTCCTGCCAAGACTGCCCTGCCCGAGGGGGTTAAAGAGGCACGCTTCCCTCGCTCTCTGAAATGTCCCTCAGCCAGCCCCGCACGCGCACAGCGCCCGATAGGCAGCCTCTCTCTCTCTCTCTCTCTCTGCACTTTGCAGAAATTTCCCTCAGCCAGCCCCGCGCGTGCACGTCGCCCGGTAGGCAGCCTCTCTCTCCGCTCGGGCAGCTCTGGTGCCTTATTGCACAGAAGCAGCAGCAGCGAGGAAGGCATGGAGTGTGGCTCCTCTCCACAGCTCCCTTCCCCTGTTTCTTCTGCTGCTGCTTCTCCACCTCCACCTCTTTGTTTCCATGGCCAGCTCGTGGTTCGCTGTTCCTCCGCTCTTTTGGAAAAAGGGCAGGCGGAGTCAGAAGAGGAGCACGTGGGGGAGAGAGAAGAGTGTTTGCAAAGCGGCCGCCGGGGAGGGGGAATGCACCTGGCTCGGTGTCCTCCCTACTTCTCCCCCCCCCCGCCCTGCAGTCTCGCCTTTTCTTTCCTCCGCTCTCCCCCAGCCGCCCACCCCACCTCCCCTTTTGCATATGCACCCCCGGCCAAGCTGGCTACAGTTGCACGACTTCTAACCCAGGTCGCGCTCAGCTAGAATTAGGCAAACCCCTGAAGAGCCAGCTTGCTCTTGCTCGATCGCTTTCCCCCTCTCTCTAGCTTTCTCTCTCTTTTCCTTTCTTTCTCTCTCTTTTCCTTCTGGGGCTGCAACTCGAATGCCAGTTTGGAAATGGCATTTCTATAAGAAATGGCATTTTTAAAATAAGAATAGTAAGACAGCCAAGGGGTTTGTCTGTCCCTCCCATCTCCCCAGTAGCCTCTGAATAGTGAGGGGCTCCTGCCCCCCTGCCCAGCCTTTCTCTGCCAACCCTGAGCCCCACTGGCACCCAGAAGCCCCCCCCTCTTCCCCACTTTGAAAATTGCTTGTGAGGCTCATTTCAAAGACAGCCACAAATTAGCCCATGGATGAATAAATAGGGAGGTGAGATGACCATGGGTTCCACCCAGTTCAGCATTGTCTACACTGACTGGCAGCAGTAATGCACATGGTGGCAGTTTCCTTCATCAATGAGAGGCTGCCTGCCTGGTGCTGGGAGGGGTGGGAGGGGCCAGACGGACAGCCGAATTGGCTGTCAATTTGCCAGGATGCACGCCTGTCAGTTCATCTGTGAAGCCGGGGGGGAGGGGGCTCTCTCTAGGAGAGGTGAGGGGGCTTAAGCTTGCTTTGCAGGTGGCGCTGGAGTTTGGGGTTAGGAATCAGTTAGGAATCGGCCCCAGCCCGTCATTGGAGACAGCCCCTTGCCTGAGTCTCCCTCATTGCTGGGGGTTGGGCTAGATGACCACTTGGGGTCCCTTCCAAGTTCTTCTATGCCATGGGTAGGCAAACTAAGGCCCAATCACCTTCTCAATCCGGCCCGTGGACAGTCTGGGAATCAGTGTGTTTATACATGAGTAGAATGTGTCCTTTTATTTAAAATGCATCTCTGGGTTATTTGTGGGGTTAGGGTTAGGGTTGGCCCAACCTCACATACCGTATCAGCCTTTCTCAACCTGTGGGTCCCCAGATGTTGTTGAACTACAACACTGTTGACTGCTGTTCACTTTACATGGTTGAAATATTATGCTGATATACCGGTTGTTTATTAAATAGCTTGGTACAACATTTGATTCAGAATATTTTTTTTCTTGTTTTCCTCCTCTAAAAACGAGGTGCGCCCTATGGTCCGGTGCGCCTTATGGAGCGAAAAATACGGTAATCTTGAGCCTAGATCCTCAGTATCTGAATAATGATGTTAAATGAATAGAAACTGAAAGGAAGAACAAATGATTCTAATAATACAAAATAGGATAAATTGTGGCATTAGATGAGTGATAGTGTGAAAACCACAACAGAGTGTGTGTATGTGTGTAAGATTCTGACATTTCTCTGTTCCTCACACTCTGTCAGGACCAAGATAGAAGAGTATGCTTAGTTTAGAGTTTGCACACAAAATAAGGCTAAGATCCTTTCACAATGGGCAGGTGAACACACTTCTGAATTTTATAACCCTGTCACACTTAGTATTTGTAACCCATACATTCTAAGATATACTGTCAGATAAATCCTCCCCCCCCCCGGCTTTTAAATGTATTGGGGGAGGCAGGCTTTCAACTTTTGTAGGCTCATTACTTTTGTCTATCTGACTATCAAGAGCACAGATGTGCTTAAATTTCTCAAATGCTTTGCTACTGAAGAAACCACCACTCTCTGTTTCAGCTTAGGCAAAACTTGCTGGTAGTCTAGAGAAGTGATGAGAGCCCTTATCACTCCTTGGGTTTCCTTGAAACCTTCTCAGGTGCTTCACCCAAGGAAGAGATCCAGACTTTGTGTTATGGAAAGTTCTGGTGTCAGCTTTTTATCAAAATTAAATCAAACAATGTTTGGTTTGGATTAGGGACTGGATAAAAAGGGGGGGGGAGATGATATACAGTATAATGAACTGAAAATAATGTTAAAAATGACATTTGCTAAAAAAAAACCAGAAGCATTTTTACTAGGGATTTTAGGGCGAGACCTGCCAAGGAAAACAAAGAATTTGTTTATGTATGCTATAACAGCAGCAAGAGTCTTGATGGCACAAGGATGGAAGAACGAAGGAATCCCGACGAAGGAACAATGGCAAGAAAAGTTGGTGAGTTATGCGGAGATGGCAAAGTTAACATATAAACTACGTGAGAAGGACAACCGTGACTTTAAGGAAGAATGGGAACTTTTTAAAAATTTATCTAAAAAGACAACAAAAGGATTTTGACTCCTTGGCAGGTTTATAATAAACATTCACAAATTTATTAGTAGAACACATGATAGGCAAAGTAATGATATGTAAAACTTTATAACATGCAGAAAACAATATGTTCAAATAAATCAGAGAGGGGAGCTGAGGGAAGTCTCGGGAGGGTGGGAAAGGGAGGGGGAGGGGGGAATAAAAGGGAGGAAAGGTGTAATTAATTATAATGATAATTTGCTTTGATAAGTCTTTAATAAAAAGAATTAAATAGAAAAACAAGAAGAAAGCTTCAAAGGCTGCTCCTTATTATGACCCTTATTGAGTGGGTGATGAAAATAGCATTGAAACAAACCAGAGAAAGGAAGCAAATCTGTAAACAGTGACTTCTGTTAGAGGCAGGTAGTGAATGGAAAGCCAAAGCTATTTGAAGAGCCCCATGACTTAATGAAAATACATAGGACATAAGAATTATTAATGCCTTTTTGCTTCAGACTATCATCCTTTTGTTAGAGGTTCATTGTGACTACATAATTTTACACAATTCATATTGAAAGTCAGTATGAAGTACAGGTCGGAACAAGGGCAGGCAATCCATTAGGACACTCAACACTCCAACGACAGTCAAAGAAAAATAAGTTGCCCATAGCAACTTATTGGTCTTCTTTGGCCTCTTATTTAAATCATCCTGAAATTTAATTTTGTGCTAAAGTCTCACCCCAGAATTTAGTTTCAACAGCAGGCTTAGAGCAATGAACAGCCAAGAGGGTGGCCAAGAGGATTGGTCTGGGCACAGCCCCCAAGGCCCTGCCCCTGATTGGCCTTGTGGGCACTGCCCACTGACACATGAGAGGTCATTGCGGCCAGAGGTGAATGGCGCCAGGTGACCATTCCTTCCCCTGCTGCACCAGAAGATAGCTGCCTCCATGGACCGACTGCAGCCTCGTCATGCAGCAAACATCGCCCACCCACAGCCCCAGGTGAGCAGTTATTCTGAGAAACATGAAGTCACGATAAAAAGATGTGCCCCTCTCTCTCTCTCTCTCTCTCTCTCTCTCTCTCTCTCTCTCTCTCTCTCTCTCAGAGTTTAATGCATCCAATACAGTCTTGCAAGTCTCTGGTAAGGCTGATAGTCATTCACTGCAGAATGTAGAGTCAACATAGTAAATAACCTTTTATGATTGTAGCTGAACTAAAATAAAAAATGATGAAGCCCCCTTTTAAAATGTTCTGTTAGGCATGCCTGTGTAACTTAGCTCGTGTGACAGCTGGGGTGAATCTGGGAATAGCATCACAAATATCCTTTTGTTTAATTACTCGACACGACAATTTCAAGTTTATCTAATTATAACCAAGGTTTAATAAAACAACAGGTCGCGAAATTGTTTTTAAATTAGTCTCAGGGATGTTCACTAAATTAGCTGCAACGAACTGTGGATTCCTAAAGTGTTAATAGCATATAAAAATGACACAAGAATCCTTTGCACTTTCAAAATGTTTGCTTTATAGTTAGGCTTAACTTAATACTTTCCTTGATTTAGAGGCCAATCACTTGTCCTTTTTGAAATATCCTGCTCACATGGAAATGAGCCAATCACTTGTCCTTTTTGAAACATCCTGCTGACATGGAAATGAGCTGATGCCCTCCTGACACAAGCACCCACTGTCTGAGTTTCAGTTGGCAGAATGAGGGAATAAAAATTGCTTGAAGACCTTCGCTGGTTGCCCACTTGCCTTGGGATCTGAAAGAATACTTGTCCCTTCCAACACGGACCAGTCAGTGCATTGAAGTGAGCAAGTCTAGTTCTCCTACCACCTGAGGTGAGATGGATGGTGACCAGGACATGGCCTTTTTCGTGATGGCACATCTTTGTAGCAATGCCACTCGAGAGACTCAGTTGGCACTCCCTTGTTGCGTGTTCAGATCCAGAGACCTCCCCCCTAAATAAACACACATTTGACTCACATTTAGTTTTGGTTTTTGGCAGAATTTAGGCCACATCTTTATTGATTACAGAAAAGTGAGTGGTTGCATTAGCTCCCTGCATCCTTGCAGGTAGCGCTGACCCAGAGCTCCATCATGGGTCAGCCAACACCTGAGGTAGGTGAAAAGCCTGGGAACAGACTCTGTTCACTCCCCAGATGCTCCCCTGGACTCAGGCATGGGCACAACCCCCTCTGGGGGGGTTGACCAAACCTAGTTGAGTCCCTGGATTCCTTTAACGGAATACCCTTCACATAGGGATGGCGAGACTGTTCTGCCACCCCTATCACATGAACCAGTGCCTATTCACAACCTTACAAGTTGTGACGAATTGCTACGAGGCAGACAAAACCCAAATGGCTACAGCCAATCAGCCAAGTGGGGAAAATTCCTGCTGTGCCCCTGTCCCAACAACAGATGACACACGACGGCATAGCAAGGTCAATCGCAAAAATGCCCTAAAATTAGGGAGAGGTGGGCAGGTGCTCCGATGCACGAGCCGAAAGAGGAAGCTCTGGGACACGTGCATAGGTTTATATAGGTCCCTCAATCCATTTAGACTGTGTCCCATTGGCCAGATTACACCCAGCAACGAGGGACCTACCAATTGGGTGTTGTCCAATAGACCCACCCACAACCAGGAGGTCAGTCTCCAGTTGCCACCGCAACATGTGCCCTCTTTTAGGGAGGACACTATCTATCTTTTCAGTACCAAAGAGCTGTCTTCTTGTTGTTCTCCCAGAACTTCCAAACTCTGAGCTTTAAACAAATCCTCTCTTGCCGGTATATGTTCTCATGTTATATTGCAGGACTGTCACATTTGGAAACCTGAGAAACTACTCTGGGCACCACATACATAACCACACATATATTATTCACCTCACTCCTGACAATTATGAATTTAACAGCTTGGAAATGCCTCCCCCCAAAAAAAATAACCCCAATACAGACAACTATTAAGAAAATAGAAATATTGCATTATTCAAAGTTTCTTTTTGCTATTAGTTTGGGATACTTTTTTGTTTTGTTTTGTTTTTGAGGTAATTGCTTGGTTTGTCACACTGTGTTAGGCAAAGTATGGTTCTCCATGAGAAACACATCTGCTAAATCTCTTTACTGTTATATAGACCTCAGCTGATCCTTAGCTCAGCAGACGAAATCTGCAACACTAAAATGCTTTGCTTCCTAAGGGAAGAACAAATCTGCTTTGAGAATAGGGACAGACCTGCCAGAATAAAGGAAGCTTTGAGGAAATCACTTGGACTAACTTTGCGAGTGGACATCCCGAAGAACTGGCTGTAGTTTTAAAATTACATTTTAAAAAAACTGGAGCAAAAATGTCAATTTATTTGGACAAGCTGGGTTCTAATATACTATCTAAAGCCCTTGATCCTAAGTTTGAGTTGAGTCGAAATACATTCCATTGATATCAATGGGCATTTCGATTAGATATTTGTCTTTGTATCTCATGTCTTTCTACAAAATGTTCAAGGTGGATTACCAAGCGCTAACAAGAGCAAAACAGTTGAACACATAAAAGCACAATCCTATGTATGTTTACTTAGAAGGTAAGCATCCTCTTCAGTGTGACTAACTCAAGATGTATATGATTGTGCTGAGAGCTGCTATTCCATGCACAGCCACTGAGGAGTAAGCCTTGAAAAACTCAGTAAGACACATTTCCAAGTGTGCTGGAACAGTCAGTAGACCGATTCACACATGCAAGTACACCACACACTAGCATCACATCAAACAGCAGAACAGGACCACCTTCACTGGCCTTGCCTCCACTGTTGCATCTGCTGCTCTGAAGAAGGGAGCCTGACTCCCTGAGGAGTCAGAGCTCTGATCATGTCGGGTTCTTAATCATGTGGGGAGCCTGTTGACTTTGAGGATGGCTTCCTCCTTGAGATCTTCCCCTGAGCACGTCAGTGACATGGAGAGTGGGACTGAAGGAGGATGTGACAGCTAGGGGTGGAATGCCAGATAGGACAATAAACTCTGATTGTCATGTGTGAATGTGCCACCACTGATTTCCATGGACTGGCTGGATGAAGGGAAGTGGTGGGAGGCACCAGCTGGGGAACCCCCAAGGGAAGAAGGCTCAAAGCCCAGGGACTGGTGGTTGGACAACAATGAGTAGTCAAAGGGAGAAGAGAGAACAGACTGGGAGGAGGACGTGTCAGAATGGATGCAAAATACTGTGTTTCAGTGTGCAAACCCTGGAGCCAGGATGAACCACGGAGCTATATGAAATTTATTGACTCTATTTCAGGCATAACTGTGGTGTGTGTGTGTGTGTGTGTGTGTGTGTGTGTGTGTGTAGGGGAGATATTATATGCATGTTGGTTTTATATTTTATTCCTAGCACAGCAATGCCTGCAGTATTTTACCCTGAGAGAAGACACAATATTGTTTCCTGCACTGTGAATTGATTTAAATCCCTAGCATTTACTAAACATATGAAAATGTGAAAAGATATACATTCTGAATGAATTTCAGGGAGTTCACAAAATAATTTAAACAACTTCCACCCACTACAAAATGAAATTCATTTTGTAGTGTGATGTGGCGGAGAAATTGTACCTTCTCTTGTGCTCATTTTGGAAGATAAAAAAATAAATGTATGCTTTTACATGATTTAGTAACTGAACAGAGCAGGAATAGCCTCTCTTAACCAACAAAACCTTTCAGTATTTATTTTTGCAATATCTCTAGTTGTAAATATGGAGGCTATAAATTGGGGCTAGCTAACCTAGTGCTCTCCACACGTTGGGCTTCAATTTCCTGTAGCAATTTTAATATGTTAAAGATCCTTCAGCAGTTCAATGACATCACAGAAGCTCAGACAATAAAGAGAGCGGCACAATTGTACAGTCAATATCTAGGGAAGGGTCTCATGGGCAAGAAAATATATATAAACTGATGTTGTTTTTGTTCCTGGGCTTTTTTTTTTTTTTTCTTTTTTTTTTTTTTGCATTTCATTCCTAATCTGCACTTCACCAGCAAAACTTGACACTAATGAAATTTTTCTACGTCTATCCTTAAAAATAGTACAAAGGGAGAGCTTTTCCCTTTGAAAATGTACAGCTTACTTCCAAATGACTGGAAGCAGAGATCCTTTAACTCAGGGGGAAGTCAGAAAATATGCAAATAGCTTCTTTAAATTCCTCTCTTGTAAGGTAGGTTGTTCTGTCAGGATGACCTTGTACCTTGAAAGAAATTATACAGGAAGAAGGTGTTAAGTTTCAGATAATTTCAATTCCAAACATCTCAGGGTGCATGAAAGTACTGTAGCTGTTCAGTTATTAATTTTATGCACAGGTCATAGTAAAGGGGGAGGAAGGATCAAATAGATTATAGCAGATATTAAAATGCTCTCAGATGTCCTTTTTGGGGGGAAAGATTTATAACTAACAGCTTAATTTATATAAGCACCAAGAGATAAAAATCAAAAAAAGTATGCTTATCCAATGGATAAAATGGCTTTCTAAAAAAAATAAAAATCTGTGTGACATTGAGGGTGGGCATTATGTAGTGGTTAAGAGCATGAGTAATGATTTGGATCTCCCCTGTTAAAATTACAGCTTTCCCAAGAACTCATGAAATCCTAGCCTATATCACATGGCTGATAGAGGGTCAGTTCACCCATTCATTACATTAATATTCTTTACTATTTGCTTGGGTGTCAGGAGGTATTCATTTGCAATAATCAAGCATTATAGGCTATTCTCATGATAAAAGATTAAACAGGCACAAACATAGAGAGGAACTTTTATTATTATTATTTCAGCAAGTCTGCCTAGACACTAAATGTAGTTATGTACCTTTGTTTCAAAAGGTTTTGATGATTTTATCTACATTTTATTATGTAGGCTATACCACAGAGATTTTTCTGATTAGGCTGTATGTACACTTTTCTAAATAAATGAATATCAATAAAATGGCAACTATCTTTATTGTTAGGATCTAGGCTAACTATATCAGGGCTGCTTGAGCCCTTGGCAGGCTTCTAAGTACCCCTTAAATCAGGTGTGAGGAAGCGAGTTCACCATTCACAGAGAGCTCGTGTTGTGGTGGGGACAGGAAAACCACCTCCCCTTGTAGCTGGGGGTAGGCTTGCTGGCCACAGCTAGTATTGACCCAGTGTGTTGCTGGGGAAAAACATATGCATCTATTTGTGATGGACAGCCCAGCGTCCTTTATATGGTCAGCACGTGGTGCGACCTTCCTCTTTGCTGCGAGCTTCGGATCACCCGCCCCCCCTCACTGGTATAGGCCTTGCGTTGACCTTGCTGTTGCCTGTCATGGGGTCGTCTGCTTTTGAGGCAGGGGCCTAGTAGGAATTTTTCCATTTGGCTGATTGGCTGTGCCATTTGGTTTTCGCCTACTACGTAGCAACTAGTCACAACTTGTAAGGTTGGCGGTTATGTTGGTTAATGGGAGGGCAGTAGCCCTCCAAAAAGTGATGATGGTGTGATGGGAATTCCGTTAAAGGAATCCAGGGGCTCGATATGCTTGTCCGAACCCGGTAGGGTTGCAGGGCCGCGCATGAGCCCCTGGGACCTCTGGGGAAGGGGAGGTCTCTGCTCCCAGCCTCCATTCAACTCTCCCCAGATTGGCTTCCCTTCGCTGACAAGTGGTCAGCTCTGTCCCGTCGGACAGCTTGAAACAATGTTTTGTATTTCAATAAAGGTGTGGCCTAAACTATGCCAAAAACCCAAACAAAAATTACGTCTCATGTGTGAATTCATTGGTGGGAGTGGCTTGGTGACCTCTACATGCAAATATGTGGCCATGTTGATGTTGTTGGACTACCAGTTCCATGAGCCCCAAACAGTATGGCTGATAGTCCAACAATGGCTGGAAGCCCATGGGCTTCCCATCCCTGTCATAATGAGGCCACCATTTTAGTCTCTCCAAAATACAGTGCCACATGTCGTCCATTGTTCCTTAGTATGGTAGATTTCAAAAACGAACAAACATGGCAGCTGCCACAACAACATGAGCACAGCTATAGTTTTTACACACAATGTCACAGAATGACTGAACTTCTAGGTCATTTCATTTTGGCCACAACCATAACCACCTCCAATAGAGGCCTAGCAAGCATCACCATCATTATTGGACCCTAGTAGGCACCAGCAGTAACAGCTCCAGCTGGTGGATGATAATATCAGGCCTGGGCATGGAAATTGAGCTCTTAGAGTCTCTCAAAACTATAGGTACAGTGTATCTCAGTTAGTGCTTCCTTACAAAGCTTTTCCCCATTGTGTTGCTCCACTCAGAAGCTTCTTAGAATATTTATCTGTGTATCAGCAGCCACCCAACTGACGCAGGATTAAGGTGAGACACTGCAGCAGATTAGTGGATACTCATTGTAATATGATTTTAGACATTACTTGCAACACTTAGCAATTCTGGTTTAGGAAACGGTCTGAGGATTCAGGAAAAATAGTGTACGCTGGTATAAATATTAAAGGTACTCTCTCTCTCTCTCTCTCTCTCTCTCTACACACACACACAAACACAGTACAATTATGTAGTCTATGGTATTTCCAGCATAGAAAAGTCATTTGTCTGCTTGAAATATTACTTTTCTTTTTAACAACAACCACAAACTTGTATGTTTTCCTGTACTTATTGTTGCCTCCGCTTTAGGCTGCTTCCATTCTGACCACTTCAAATGTCATGAAGATCTACTTTGAAAAGGTCAACATGTCATCATGACATTTCCTTATGTACTGTTATCTGGATTTTAAAAGTGACCAAAAATCCCTCTACTCTCAAAGACCACGAGTCAGCCCTCACTCTTTCAAAAAAAACAACAACCTATGAGTGGTGAGGGAGAGGGGAGAATGTCCAAGTATTTCAAATGGGCAGTTGAGAGAAAAGGGGTCTTCACTACTTTTCTGGGACTGTAGTGATATATAACACTTTTCAACCTTTCCAAAGATTGTTCAATACCTATATTTTTTTTAAAGGGGACTTTCTAAAGTTGATTTGGCCTGAGGTGGAAACGGGGATGGCCGAGAAATTGGATTCAATTTGCATTTAAAGTCAAATCTGCCTGATTTGTACTTAGGCGAACAATAGGCAAAATTTATCTTTCTCTGAATTTTGAGACGCAGTTCTCCAGCCAATTGATGTATACAGAAATGCACATACTAAGGTAAAGTGGACATACAAAATGCATAATCAGTGGAAATAACATATAATTTTGTTGGAAATAAAACTCCACTGGTCTGCTCCACTGTCTGACTGAACATGAAGGTCTGTATCGATCCCTGGAATCCTAAAAGCTGTGAGTTGGGACTAGGCTGGAAGTGTAGGGAGGGGAGTAAAATCACACATCTGAAGGCAGCCCTTGTTTAGGGAGGCTTTTAATGTTTAATAGATTATTGCATTTTAATGTTCTGTTGGAAGCCGCCCAGAGTGGCTGGGGAAACCCAGCCAGATGGCCAGGGTATAAATTATTATTATTATTATTATTATTATTATTATTATTATTACTACTACTACTACTACCTGTTGTGAACAGGAGGAGGCAGGGAAGGTACTGAACAGTTTTGTAAATAGAAAAACAAAATCTATAATAACTACATTGCACTATTGGTATCTGAAGAAGTGTGCATGCACACGAAAGCTTATACCAGAACAAACTTAGTTGGTCTTTAAGGTGCTACTGGACAATTTTTTTATTTTATTTAATTTTTTGTATTACATTGCACTATGTGCAGAAGGTATGCATTTCATTGTGCTCATGTTGTGTGCGTTTAATACAGTTGTAATCATTAGTAAAACAAAATGCATATTTTAATGAGACTGAGAGGGGGGGAACTTGAATCAAACAGTTCAAGGACTGAGATGGGAATTACATAAAACTCCATGCAGATTAGAGTCACATAAAGATTTTGGTACACTGAGGATGGACAAAAGTGAGGGACAACAGGGGTGGAGCCATAACTTAATTACATAACTCATTAGGTAAGCTGAATAAGTTATGTTATTTTGCCACAGTAAATAGAATAACATTGTTTCTCACAAAAGATGAACTGCAGCAGAGTGGAAACAGTTCTGCGTAAGACAAATACAGGGCAGAGTGGAAGTTGTTTAAAGTTGGGATTTTGTTTTTGTATCCCTTTCTCTCTTTTTTGCAATTGTTATATATTAGGAATCTCCTTCTTTTTTAAGAAACAACTTTATTTCATTTAAGCACTTCCTCAGATTACTGGGAGGAGAACGAAGAGGAGGAGAGATGGAGAGAAACCTGTAGCCTTAAGAAGTTGTTAGAGTCAAGATGAAATAATAAAAAGGAGTAATCTGTAACCTTTCTTTCCTCACCCGATGCTGAGCTTCAGAACAGAAAACTTCAACAAAGCGAAAAGCTCTTGAGGCAAAGTTTACCTGTGGTAGAAAAAAATAAAACCCGAACACAGCAAAGGAAGCAGTAATCACTCTATTGTATTCCAGAATGTTCAGCACAGAATCTTTTTGTGTCCATGTGGAATGACCTCATTAAAGCACTTGACTCTGCTTCCTCTTTGCTGCATCAATATATTGTATTCTTTGGTGACTGTTAAGAGAGATGGGTGAAAAGACTGAAGGGGAGAAGGGGTAGAACCAATTAATGAAGAAAGATGAGCTAGTGGTTGGAAAGCAAGCTTTTTGTTGTTGTGTGGTATTCCTCATCTGAAAAGAAAACTTTGTATGGTTGTTGTTTTTTAAAAAATAAACTTTTCCATATGAGTCTCAAGAAGTACTATGCTGCAAATTTTTCCTGTATCTTTTCCACAAAAATCACATTCCACCTAAGTTCTGGTTTTATGGTTAATTTTAACTGGTTTTTTGCTGTATTCCTATTGTATCTCTCTTGTCTTCTTGTTGTACACTGCTTAGACACTATGGCATTATGCAGTGTATAGCTCAGTTGGTTAGAGTTTGATGCTGCTAATGCCAAGATTGCAGGTTCGATCCCTGTATGGGACAGTTGCATATTTAGATGATCCTCAGGGTTGCTTTCATCTCTATGAGTCTATGAAATAAACAGAAGTCAATGAGAGGCAAATTGCATTCAAAAAATTGTCAAGTGGGGTTTCTTCAATGAGATATCCATAAATGAGGTGTTCGGTATTCCTTTTGTTTACCTTTTAAAAAAAGTGAGTGTTTCGTGAATTTACTTCCTTTCCTTCTTCAATTCTTCTCTCCAGTGGTCTGAAGCCTTCCTGGGTGTCCACAGTTACAGAATAGCCAAGCCGAGGACATCATGAGGTTTTGAGGAAGTGTGAGCTAGGAAGGCTGCAGACACTTATGCCCCTCAGACACATTTTAAGTAATGTAAGTGCAAAAAAAAAAATATGAAAGAATTTTTCAAGTTTCTTGAGAGATTGGCAGAAAAATCCCACATATTTTCCTCATGATATGAAAACAAGAAATTTGAGGGAGGAATACAGTGTGGTGTAGTGGTTAAGAGCAGTAGATTTGTAATCTGGTGAACCGGGTTCGTGTCTCCGCTCCTCCACATGCAGCTGCTGGGTGACCTTGGGCTAATCACACTTCTTTGAAGTCTCTCAGCCCCACTCACCTCACAGAGTGTTTGTTGTGGGGGAGGAAGGGAAAGGAGAATGTTAGCCGCTTTGAGACTCCTTCGGGTAGTGATAAAGCGGGATATGAAATCCAAACACTTGCTCCAGCATTAGTACAATAGAACTTGTAGCACAATCCTACATTTCATTTTGCAATGCCTTTTGTCCAGCAGATAATCTTTTGTTAGTCCTACTGAAACTTTTGGCTTCCCTTGAAATCTTTTAGTCATTTTTATTGGGCCAAGCAGAACCTCCAAATTTGCCTCAACATTTTGCTTTTAGATGAAATTTCATGGCAATTCTACAAAAGGGACTATGTATATTTCTTTATACACCGTGTGTGTGTGTGTGTGTGTGTGTGTGTGTGTGTACCGTGTTTCTCCTAAAATAAGACACCGTCTTAATTTCCCCCCCCCCCCTCAAAAAAGACAGTATGGCTTATTTTTGGGGGATATCTTATTTTAAACGCTCCGTGTCAGTACGCTGCATAGCCATGCCTATCCAGGCCGTCTTAAGGGAGAGGCGCCGCGTCACTATGTCTTATTTTCGGGGTATGGCTTATATTTCACAAATGCGTAGAAATCCTGCTACGGCTTATTTTATGGCTACGTCTTATTTTAGGAGAAACAGGCTATATTTCTGCACCCTCATTGAGATCAGCTTGATCAAATTACTCACCATACATTTAAGTCACATGACTTCCCCCAAAGGATCCTGGCAACTGTAGTTTATCCCTCACAAAGATAGAATTTCCAGCACCATTAACAAACTAAGCTTTCCAGAATTCTTTGGGGTTTGCCCTATGTAAATAAAAACAATTATCCTGCTGACAGAGTTGGGTCAAGGTACATTGAGGCTAACCAAATTTAGTGGAAGCTGTTAGATTTAACTAGCAGTTGTTACCTTTCTGCCTTATCGCTAGACAGATTTAGAGCCCTATAAAAATTTACACAGGTGGGATGCTGCTGTCACACTGACTGGAACTGAGATGATTCACTCCAGGAGAAGCTCTAGCAGCAGCAAACATATTAGCATCTTGCAGTCAAACTGTTGAAGAAGTTCAATTGTAAATAAATATGAAAAGAAAAAAATTAACTCACCAAGAAATAATTAAAAGAAAATATTCTGCAGAAAATGGTTGTCATATATTACGTAATATGTATGAAATTCACAAACGAAACATATTGGGCTAAGATTATTTCTACTTCTCCATTAAATCTGCAGGTGTGGCAATGAATGTGCTGGGCCATTGTCTTGTCGTGGTAATAAACTGGATGAGAACCAACAAACTGAAGTTCAATCCAGATAAGAGAGAGGCACTGTTAGTGGGTGGTTCTAGACCAGATGGATGGGAGGTGGTCTGCTCTTGATGGGGTTACACTCCCTATGACAATAACCTCTAACATTTCTCCGATGGAAATAAGGCTGCCCTATTCAACAAAAACAACAATTTTACTATTTATACTCCACTAATCTGACTGGGTAGCCCCAGCTCCAGTGCCAGATTTATGTATAAGCCAAACAAGCTATAGCTTAGGGCCCCACTCTCTTGGGGCCCCCCAAAAAAATTAAAGGGAAAAAACTGGATGCATATTTCCAAAATATAAGATAAAAAAGCAAATAAAATAAAACCTACATACAGCAACAGTGTTTTGTGTTGTGTAGGCTCCTATGATGTAAGTAATGGGCCCTGCCTGCTAGCCTGCTCCCTAAAATATCACTGGTTTGCTCATTTCTATATATAGGGTGCCTACATTCTGCATGTGCAATTGGCTTTAGATACCTATTAGGTCCATGAATTATCATATAGCACATATCCAACACAAAAAACAGTGACAATTTGTTGTTGACAAAGGACAGCTGGGCATATAAAGGCCCCCATTACCTTCAGTAGCTTAGGGACTCATCAAACCTAAGTCCGGTCCTGCCCAGCTTCCAATATACAGTGGACCCTCTAGTTGCGTACTGCTCTGGATACGTAACTTTGGAGTTACGAACACAGCAACCCCAGAAGTGTATACTTCTGGGTTTTGCCATGCGTGTATGTGCAGAAGCACTCAATCTCGCCGCGCATGTGTGCAGAAGCAGCGCTTCTGCCTACAGACTTTTCGGGTTGCGGACGGACCCCCGGAATGAATTTAATTTGTACCTGGAGGGTCCACTGTATATAAAAACATTTAACATTTAAAAAACTATCCCTTCAGATAGCTCAGGGATCGGATAACTCCATACCCTCCAACGTTTCTCTGATGAAAATAGGGACATCCTAAGCCAGTGATGGCTAACCTTGACACTCCAGATGTTTTGGAACTACAACTCCCATCATCCCTAGCTAACAGGACCAGTGGTCAGGGATGATGGGAGTTGTAGTCCCAAAACATCTGGAGTGTCAAGGTTAGCCATCACTGTACCTAAGCGGAAAAGCAGGATGTTCTGGGACCCCAGAAACAGGAGTGGCTTCTGTAGATCCAGAACTGCCCCTGGAAAATAGGGAGCCTTGGAGCATCTGCTATGGGAGGGGCTACTCCTGGGCCCTTTGCTGTCGCTTGAGGTTCAAGTGGTCTTGGTGGCACGGAGTGCCTTCCATCAGCCCAGCTACACCCCATCAATACAGAGATAGTCTAACTTTGCAGTTACATTATTTCAGTGTGCTATATGTGGGGATGATTCTGAAGAGGGCTCTCAAACGTCACCCGGTGCAGAATTCAGCAGCCATGTTGCTCACAGTGGCAAGACGGTTTGAGTACATAACACTGATCCTGGCTCGACTGGGCTGGCTGCCAGTTAGTTTCTGGGCCCAATTCAAAGTGCTGGTTTGAATTGGCTTGGGACCCCAATACCTCAAGGTACATCTCTCCCCGCGAGAATGGGTCTTTTATGTGATGGCTCCCTGTTTGTGGAATGCTCTCCCCAGGGAGGCTTGCCTGCCACCTTCATTACATAGCTTTAGGAGCCAGACAAAAACTGTCCCCTTCAACCAGGCCTTGGGCTGATTAAACAATCGATGAACTTTTAAATGTGTCTGTGGGAGAATGGGTCTTTTATGTGATGGCTCCCTGTTTGTGGAATGCTCTCCCCAGGGAGGCTTGCCTGCCACCTTCATTACATAGCTTTAGGAGCCAGACAAAAACTGTCCCCTTCAACCAGGCCTTGGGCTGATTAAACAATCGATGAACTTTTAAATGTGTCTGTGGGAAGGGGGTTATTGATTTGTTTTTGTTTTATTATATATTTTGTGTTTTCATTTTGCATTTTTTATGTTGGGATCTACCCTGTGCTCTTTGGACGAAGGAAGGTATACAAATAATAATAATAATAATAATAATAATAATAATAATAATAATAATAATATACTCCATGGATATTTATTTCTGTTGATCTACTGTTGACATAGTTCAATATATCTCATAAATATTACCTACCCTTTTTTAGTTACTATCTGCCTTTTCTGAGATTTCTTTTCTTACTTTTTGGTGGGGTCATTTATTGGGTTATTTTGAGAACCAGAGTGCTTCCCCCATTTTTCCAAAAGGTGTCATCATATATATATAATATTCTGAAATTATTAAATTGGGTCAGGTTAATTTAATTTGTGTTAGGCTCTAAAGGTTGAGATTATCCAGCGGGTTTACAAATAAATCACAGATCAGCTGTATGTGATGTTATCTGGCCTTATTTTCTAAATGAACCAGTTTTGGTGGATTAAAAGGACATACTAATGAAAATGACTGGAGATTAAACAGGAAGAGCTAGGGCAGGCCTTATAGGTAAAGCAAGCTGGCATTCAGAAATGACTTATCTTTGTGGAGCCTGGGAAGAATTTAATTAAATCTATGTGCCAACCTATCTGATATTCAAGAAAATTAGTGTACTAAAAAAGTACTGTGTTGAGCTGATCTTGATGATTTTCCACTTCTCTTTTTCCCCATTGCTTCACAGAAAAATAATATTAAATTACCCCATATTCTTCCTCTTGCCAATATATTTAATATGGGACCTCAGTGATATAAGAAACTGCAGAACATGGTTTAGCATTTTATTTCCCCCTCCCCAATCCTTTAACCAAACAATGAAAAATGTTTGTGCCCTAAAATCCCACAAGTCAGAAATAGAGACAATCAACGTTAGTTGCACCTTATCTTCATGGTTTCCCATGCTTCCTCTTAATTACTTAGCAATTTGATTGTGGTGAGTTGCTTTGGTTATGCACAATGGTTGTGTTCCAGGATTGCACAAGTATGGATCAGCACAACTACTGTGCAAGGTGGGTTTTTTGTTTCCTTCAGGGATGTGGGTGGTGCTGTGGTCTAAACCACTGGGCCTATTGGGCTTACCGATCAGAAGGTTGGCGGTTCGAATCTGCACAACCGGGTGAGCTCCGAAAAGAATTCCAATCAGCCAGATTTCTCAAGAGATGGAGTTCACAGATCATTCCACTGACACCAAAGTTGAGCTAAGAAGACAATCCTCTTATGTAGAGATGAAGGGATCAGACCATCTCTAGTCCATTTCAATTTTGCTGGTTTCATTCTTAAGTCCATGCCATCCTATTTCCACATTAATCACTAATATATGTGTAATATGCTGATGACACAACCTTGATGGCAGAAAGTGAGGATGAATTAAAGAACCTTTTAATGAGGGTGAAAGTGGAGAGAGCAAAATATGGTCTGAAGCTCAACATAAAAAAAAAAACTAAGATCATGGCCACTGGTCCCATCACCTCCTGGCAAATAGAAGGGGAAGAAATGGAGGCAGTGAGAGATTTTACTTTCTGGGGTTCCATGACCACTGCAGATGGTGACAGCAGTCATGAAATAAAAAGTTGCCTGCTTCTTGGGAGAAAAGCAATGACAAACCTAGACAGCATCTTAAAAAGCAGAGACATCACCTTGCCAACAAAGTTCCGTATACCCTGTTTCCCCTATTTTAAGACATAGCAGGATTTTTTCGCATTTGCGAAATATAAGCCGTACCCCGAAAAGAAGCCATAGTGATAGGCGCAGTTCTGGAGGGCGCCAAGGAAAACGCGGGGTTGGGCTTACGTAATAAAAATAAGACATCCCCTCAAAATAAGCCATAGTGCGTTTTCTTGAGGGGAAAAAAAATATAAGACGGTGTCTTAAAATAGGGGAAACACGGTAGTTAAAGCTATGGTTTTCCCAGTAGTGATGTATGGAAGTGAGAGCTGGACCATAAAGAAGGCTGATCGCTGAAGAATTGATGCTTTTGAATTATGGTGCTGGAGGAGACTCTTGAGAGTCCCAAGGACTGCAAGAAGATCAAACCTATCCATTCTTAAGGAAATCAGCCCTGAGTGCTCACTGGAAGGACAGATCCTGAAGCTGAGGCTCCAATACTTTGGCCACCTCATGAGAAGAAAAGACTCCCTGGAAAAGACTCTGATGTTGGGAAAGATTGAGGGCACAAGGAGAAGGGGACAGCA
This sequence comes from Darevskia mixta, assembly GCA_034641385.1. Lineage (NCBI taxonomy): Eukaryota > Metazoa > Chordata > Lepidosauria > Squamata > Lacertidae > Darevskia > Darevskia mixta. The sequence goes on along the minus strand of JAWWNH010000042.1, from coordinate 12,943,108 downwards.
GAGGACGAGATGGTTGGACAGTGTTCTCGAAGCTACCAACATCAGTCTGACCAAACTGTGGGAGGCAGTGGAAGACAGGAGTGCCTGGCGTGCTCTGGTCCATGGGGTCACAAAGAGTCGGACACGGACGGCTAAATGATTAAACAACAACAACAATATGTGTAATATAGTTAAGAGTTTTGGGGGTTGTTGTTGTTGTTGTTGTTGTTGTTAATACCCCACCCATTTGATTGGATTGCTTCCAATGTAATATAAAAATACAACCAAACATCAAGCATTAAAAACATCCCTAAACAGGGATGCCTTCAGATGTCTTTGGAAAGTCATGTAATTGTTTATCTCTTAGACATCCGATGGGGTGCATTCCACATGGTGCCCAAAGGGATGGGGCGTGCAGCAGGGCCTCAGCTGCCCTACAGCTGGGGGGGGAGGCAGTGGGCGGACAGCACAGAGCCTGCGGGCGCTGAGACGCGTGGCTCGTGCGTGCTGCAGGCCCTGTGGTGATGAGTGCCACCAGCCAATTTGTCACCCCCATCAGGGCTGCGAACACCAGGGGCGAACCGCACCCCCTGCACCCCATTTCGTATGCCCCTGTCAGGAATGATGGGGGTCATAATCCTGCCACGTCTGGTGAGCCACAGGTTTCTTACCCTTGATTTAAAGAGAGAGAGAAAATAATTAGTAAATGATGCATCAAATGAAAGCAACTTTTAATAAACTCACAATCCCTCTTGCATAACCAAAATTAGATTTTCTGCTACACAGTGCCTTTTCATTTCAGAAAGTGAAGCTGAATCTTGCTTTGTCATGCAAAATCCAATCTGTAATTAGCAATGCAACAGAGAATCTTCCCACACCCCCTGCTGCTCCTTGAGTATAAAGCAAATCAACTATATGGTATTAAAAAAAAAATCTGACTCTCAATTATATTTTTTTGGCTACTTTTTAAAAAATTGCTTTTGCTGTTTTGTAAGAAGAAAATGCAATGATTTAGAGCTGCCCCCTGTACAGTCTGTTCTGCTGGAGAATTGCAGCATCTGCAATTTTTGCCAGGTTCGGCATGTAGAAACAATAGGATTGTCGGTGATTATATGCCGGCATGCCAGTAGCATTATTTTCCAGAAGTAATCAGCACTGGAATTGTCTTTCAAAAGACATTGTTAGTCTGTGCCACATATAGGTCTGCTGTGTGTGTGTTTTTCGGTGTGTGTGTGTGTATGTCTTCCATTTTGCTTACGACAGCGTTTCCAAATCTCCAGATACCAGTGACACATTTCCCCTTAAATAAAAACTATAGGCTCACATTAATTTGAAACCCAAAAGTACACTGCCAGTTTTAATTAACAATGAAATAATATTATTGAATTGGAGTAAATCTTGCAACATGACCGTCACTTCCCTGCGACTAGGGATGGGGATAAATTTGATTCAGGTTTCATTTAAAGCTGAATCTATAGAATTTTCACTTTCCAAAACAATGTGAGAACAGAGAAAGAGCCATCCTGGTTTGTTTGTTTTTAATCCTAATGTATTGGCTCAGCCAGATTATCAAGTAATTTAGAACTCCAAAATATAGTGGGGGGGGGGAATAGAAGCACCCCTCTTTCCACTGCTGAGACATAACAGAGTAACCTGCCTCCAGAGGAAACTGATTGTAAGTACCAAAGAGCCAGTGTGGTGTGGTGGTTAAGAGTGGTAGACTCGTAATCTGGTGAACCAGGTTCGTGTCTCCGCTCCTCCACATGCAGCTGCTGGGTGACCTTGGGCTAGTCACACTTCTTTGAAGTCTCTCAGCCTCACTCACCTCACAGAGTGTTTGTTGTGGGGGAGGAAGGGAAAGGAGAATGTTAGCCGCTTTGAGACTCCTTAAAGGTAAAGGGACCCCTGACCATTAGGTCCAGTCGTGACCGACTCTGGGGTTGCGACGCTCATCTCGCATTATTGGCTGAGGGAGTCGGTGTACAGCTTCCAGGTCATGTGGCCAGCATGACTAAGCTGCTTCTGGCGAACCATGAGCAGCGCACGGAAACACCGTTTACCTTCCCGCTGCAGCGGTACCTATTTATCTACTTGCACTTTGACGTACTTTCGAACTGCTAGGTTGGCAGGAGCTGGGACTGAGCAATGGGAGCTCACCCCGTCGCGGGGATTCGAACCGCCAACCTTCTGATCGGCAAGCCCTAGGATCTGTGGTTTAACCCACAGCACCAGGGTAGTGATAAAGCGGGATATCAAATCCAAACTCTTCAAATCCAAACACTTCTTACCTTGTTAGAAAGAGTACTGAGCTAGATGAACTAGTGGTCTGAAGTATTTGTTGTTAAAGATATAAATTTATTATGCAGAAAATGCTATGTTTAAATGCTTTGCATTTAAAATGCTATGCAGAGAGGTTTGTATTAGGCAAGAGAGGTTTTTCTCTAGCTAAATGCAGCAAGGAAAAGTGTGGGTGTTTCAGTTCGGATAATTGATGATTCATCCCAGAAGCCTGAGCTGCAATATTTCTCTCAGCAGGGACGTGGAACCTGATAATGCAGCATCTCAGTCAGTTCTCGAATCTCAGAGATGTTGCTACAAGCAAGATGTTTGCATAGGAGCTTTCTCTCTCTGGGACAAGAGAGAGGAAAGTTTATTGAATTGTATTAAGGACTAAAAAGAAGACACTGTATGGCACACCCTGATGTTGTCGTCAGCATGCACCCACCAGAGAAATCTCTCCAGGAGGGGTACCAGCAGAACAAGGAGCCCACCACCTGCCCTTTGCTGAGCTTTCTCTCAAATCTAGAAATTGGCATGTTGTGTATCCACAAACCTTCAACTGTGCCACCAGTTTCTGTTTACCCTATTCATATATGATTCCTTAGTTCCTTAAAGAAGATCATCAGATAACACCTGTGAGACCAGTATAGAGTAAAAGGCAGATGCCTATGGACTGGATCAGTGTTTCCCAAACTTCAGTGTCCAGCTGTTTTGGGACAACAACAACAACAACAACTTATTATTTATTCCCCGCCCATCTGACTAGGTATCCCCAGCCACTCTGGGTGGCTTCCAATAAAATATTAAAATACAATAGTCCATCAACATTTAAAGCTTCCCTAAACAGGGTTCCCCTTCATGGATCACTGCCTTGTCGTGGCGAAGGGGCTTGAATTACTCAGGGAAGCTATGGACAGGTCAAGATGGACAGGTCGTAGTGGAGAGTTTGGACCAAACGTGATCCACCTGGAGAAGGAACTGGCAAGCCACTCCAGTATCCCTGCCAAGAAAACTCCATGGACAAAGACAACAGGCATATAAAATCTCTATGTGGGACAAGAAGCTACAGTTAGAACTGGATATGGAATAACTGATTGGTTCAAAATTGGGAAAGGAGTACGACAAGGCTGTATATTGTCTCCCTGCTTATTTAACTTATATGCAGAATTCATCATGCGAAAGGCAGGACTGGATGAATCCCAAACCGGAATTAAGATTGCTGGAAGAAATATCAACAACCTCAGATATGCTGATGATACAACCTTGATGGCAGAAAGTGAGGAGGAATTAAAGAACCTTTTAATGAGGGTGAAAGAGGAGAGCGCAAAATATGGTCTGAAGCTCAACATCAAAAAAACTAAGATCATGGCCACTGGTCCCATCACCTCCTGGCAAATAGAAGGGGAAGAAATGGAGGCAGTGAGAGATTTCACTTTCTTGGGTTCCATGATCACTGCAGATGGTGACAGCAGTCACGAAATTAGAAGACGCCTGCTTCTTGGGAGAAAAGCAATGACAAACCTAGACAGCATCTTAAAAAGCAAAGACATCACCTTGCCAACAAAGGTCCGTATAGTTAAAGCTATGGTTTTCCCAGTAGTAATGTACGGAAGTGAGAGCTGGACCATAAAGAAGGCTGATCGCCGAAGAATTGATGCTTTTGAATTATGGTGCTGGAGGAGACTCTTGAGAGTCCCATGGACTGCAAGAAGATCAAACCTATCCATTCTTAAAGAAATCAGCCCTGAGTGCTCACTAGAAGGACAGATCCTGAGGTTAAGGCTCCAGTACTTTGGCCACCTCATGAGAAGAGAAGACTCCCTAGAAAAGACCCTGATGTTGGGAAAGGTTGAGGGCACAAGGAGAAGGGGACGACAGAGGACGAGATGGTTGGACAGTGTTCTCGAAGCTACCAACATGAGTTTGGCCAAACTGCGAGAGGCAGTGAAGGATAGGCGTGCCTGGCGTGCTCTGGTCCATGGGGTCACGAAGAGTCGGACACGACTGAACGACTGAACAACAACAAAACAGGGTTGCCTTCAGATGTCTTCTAAAAGTCTGGTAGTTGTTTTTCTCTTTGACATCTGGTGGGAGGGTGTTCCACAGGGCGGGTGCCACTACTAAGGAGGCCCTCTGCCTGGTTCTCTGTAACTTGGCTTCTCGCTGTGAGGGAAACGCCAGAAGGCCCTCAGCACGGGACCTCAGTGTCCCATCATCCCTAGCTAGCAGGACCAGTGGTCAGGGATGATGGGAATTGTAGTCCAAAAACAGCTGGAAACCCAAGTTGGGGAATCATTGGACTAGATATACATCTCTCCCACTTCATGACTACCATTTGGGCAGGCCCTCAACAATTAAATGGAGATAAAAGTGATTCGGCTCTTATACATACTTCCCAAGTTTGTGGCTAGTGGTAGCAGTAGCCATGCAATCCTTGGCCTGTTGCAAGGAGGCTCTCATTCAGCAGGTACCTGTAGTGACTGTCACAACTGGGAACAAGTCCAAGTGAAATGAGGCTCCTCATTAAGGCACTAGCATGTTCTCCAATTCTTCCCCTGCAGTCATCCCAGTAGCTTTGGTAGGATCTGACCACTATCTACGGCCCATGACGACTCTGCTATTATCCGTATCCTAGCAAGTAAACTTGCCCTCTTCTCTCATAAGGAAGCTAACGTAGCACCTGAAACATCTTTGCCTTGCAACATTTCATGACAATTTGCCACAAATCCCACGGCAGCCAGGAAGTGCAGATGGGACGAATTAACCCAATACTTTTTTGAGCATAAGAATGAAACTGCCGCACCACCTGAATGTCTGATATAGCTATGCCGAGGTGGAGTGAGCACTCAGAACACAATACATGTTATGTATGACTGTAGCTTGGACAATTTGTTGTTGTTAGCAAAAGAATCCTTAACTCCAGTGTTGCAGCCTATAATTGATCTGCCTTTGGTTAAGCTTCTGGAAGCAGTACAAGTCAAAACCCAAGAGAGTAGTTGCTACAATGCAATATTTTTCCCCCACAGCACATTAGCAGAAAGTGCTGCTACTATTCATTCCAAGTACAAATACAGTTCTGAAAAGGAATTTGCATTTCTTCATTTTCTTCTTCTTTTTGTGTGTGCAGAGGGCGGTCACTGATCTGGATTAAAATATATGGAGCCTCCCTTAGCTCAAAAGAGTTTTCAGGCACATTAGCATTGTATTTGTGTGCTTCCTTAATTACACTGCTGTCTAGTGGGAGCAAAAAGTTCATTACTTTGTATTGATTAGTAAATAAAAAAAGCTGCTTTAAACTCTGGTTACTCAGCCAAGGGAGAGGGAAAGGGAATGATCCCTCCCACCCCAAGACCCAGGAGTGAGTGCTTCTAAAGAGATTTTGTTTATTTTCATAGTAGGTCCTAGGCAAAAAAAGACTCCTGTTTTATTCTTCTTTCCCCCAGGTGGTCTGTGCAAGCTAATGTGATATATAGCACAAGCTAATGTAGCTCACTGGTTTATGTGACTTCACACATTACATATTTAGGCATACACCCCAAATATGTTCAGTGAATGCCCCCCTCAAAAAGAAAGGTTTGCTGTGGTGATGCTGATAAAAATAATTAATACAAATTTTATTATTTGTACCCTGCCCATCTGACTTGGTTGCCCAGCATATACAAAAACATAATTAAACATCAAACATTCAAAATAGGGTTGCCATATTGCAAACAGTGAAAGTATTGAGATTTTTTTAAGGTTTGCCCAAAGCTCTGGAGCTGTTTGGGCAAAATTGCAAAAAACAAATACCGGTATGAAGAAGAAGAGTTTGGATTTGATATCCCACTTTATCACTACCCAAAGGAGTCTCAAAGCGGCTAACATTCTCCTTTCCCTTCCTCCCCCACAAAAAACACTCTGTGAGGTGAGTGGGGCTGAGAGACTTCAAAGAAGTGTGACTAGCCCAAGGTCACCCAGCAGCTGCATGTGGAGGAGCGGAGACACAAACCCGGTTCACCAGATTACAAGTCTACTCTTAACCACTACACCACACTGGCTGTTTTTGAGCTATTTTTATGGGGAAATGGCAAAAACGGCACTGCTGCCATGGGCTGCCATACGTCCGTATTCTCCCAGACTTTCCCCCCAATTTCAGCCCATACACTGCTGCCAAATGCAGTATTCCATATATGTCCAGGGAAATTTGGACGTATGGCAGTCTTCCTATACAGGGCTGCCTTCACATGTCTTCTAAAGCTTGCATAGTTACTTATCTTCTTGACAACTGATGAGAGGGTATTCCACAAGGTGGGTGCCACTACCGAGAAGGCCCTCTCTACCGATGATGAAAAATTGGAGTGTAGCTTTTCAGAACCTTGCCAAAGCAGAGCTGTAATCCAGAAAGCCCATAGTCCAAGTCAGATGGAGAATTTGATGCAGAGATGCTTGATCATGTGAGCACCTCTCCTGGGATTCTTGTCATCAGGAGTGCATTCCTGGCCAATAATCCCTGCTTCCTGAGCAGGCAGTCCCTCCCCCCTTGTATTTACACCTCATTCTCACTGCCACCTTCTATATCCTTTCCCCCTTCCTCAAGGGAAAAACTGACCTAGGAGGAAGCAGGGGGAAGCTACCTTGACATGCCCAAAGCCCTTTCCTCCTAGACATGCTACTAGCAACTTTTCCTTCTGTGGATCATGGAGATTAGAGACAAACATAAGAAGCTGCCTTGCACTGAGTCAAACCATTGGTCCATCTAGCTCGCCATTGTCCACACTGATGGGCATCAGCTCTCCAGGATTTCAGATGGGGTTCTCTCCCAGCCCAACCTGGAGATGCCATCGTTTGAACTTGTGAATCTTCTCCATGCAAAGCAACTGCTCTAACAATGAGCCACAGCTTTTCCCAAAGACTGTAGGTTAACAACCAGAAGTATGAACCACACTTGTAGTTGATCTCCATGAGGGTTACTGAAGTCATGTGTTACTACAACAATCCTCCTTTGGTTGCCTGCTTCAATTTCATTCTCCAACTCAACATCACCCTGGGAATTTTAGTCTATCACAACAATAATTTTTTTCTTGAAGGCTGATATTGCCAGTCACAGCAATTATGTTGGAGTTCTAACTTGTTGAATTGTGTTTTCTCTTTGACACACTAGAGTACACCCTTCCCTGTCTTTCCTAAAGAGTTTGATATCAGAGTCACACTGGTTCTCTCCATTCTCCTGGTTTTTATTATGTCTGTTAGATCAGTACTCTCTATTTCAAAAAAACACAATCACTACAGGTCACCCATCTTGACTTGGAGGATTCTGGTATTAGAAGAAAAAGAGTTTTGGATTTGATATCCCGCTTTATCACTACCCGAAGGAGTCTCAAAACGGCTAACATTCTCCTTTCCCTTCCTCCCCCACAACAAACACTCTGTGAGGTGAGTGGGGCTGAGAGACTTCAGAGAAGTGTGACTAGCAGCAGCTGCATGTGGAGGAGCAGAGACGCGAACCCGGTTCCCCAGATTACGAGTCTTCCGCTCTTAACCACTACACCAAACTGGATTAGCATCTAAACACGTAGACACTGTGTCTCTCTAAAGACTGTATATGTTTTACCTACAATACTTTGGCCTCTTTGAATTGCCTTCATGATGCCCTGCTTTTTCTTTTCCCAGCTGTACTCCTGTCCTGTTTTGACATTGTCACCCATATCGTTTAGGCATGATTGAGTCTGAACCAGATACTCCTGAGGTCCCATTGGCTTCCCTCAGCAGCCAGCTGCACCTTGGACTCATACAATCGAGGTCTTGCATGATGTTTTGATAGAACTAATTCAGGCCATGAGGTTCTGGCCCCACCACTAAGAAAAGTCACTGCAGGAAACTAATCTCAGCCACATAAAACTTCCATTTTCACATTACGTTATCTTAAAAGAAATTGGCTAGGAATCTGGCATTACTGAGACTGCAGCATTCACATATCCCAGCTACTGAAACATGGGCTGTATTGTATTCTCCTACCCTCTTTTCCACAGCTCAGACGTGCTCCGGCATTAAATTCCTTTGATTTGTATCCTTCCCATTTCAAATACAAGCAATGTTTGTTTAGCTTTCCTGCAAATTCAGCCTCCTGTTAACAGTGCTTCAGGTAAACAGACCACAAAGTCAAATTGTCCTCTAGCACTTCTCCCCTAGCAGAACTAATTGTAAAGGTGGAGAAATGCTGGAAACCTCCCATGGTGTTTTGCTCACATTATTCTCTCCTGTTGCTGCTGGCATTTACAGCGTGCATACCGCAGCACAAAGGGATGGCTTTTGCTGTAACCATTATTGGTATAAATGTAGGCTTATGCTAATGACATTTTACTTATTCACTTGCACTGCTCTGGACTTAGGATGTGAGCCTCTCTGAATGAGAACAGAATAGCTTGTTTTGGTGTGACCTTGCTAACAATTTCCTGTAAATGTGTTTGCTTTCCCTCTTCTGTAGAAGGAAACACTGCAAGGTCCTTAGCTTTAGCATTGTCTTGGAACCACAATAATGTATTCACAAACAGGTTAAATGTAGACCATATTTGAGAACAACATGGCATTGTGGGCAATGTTGAATGCTTCTGTGTTATCATCACCCTAATCTTTAGCAGAAAGGGGTATTTATTGACAGTATGTTGTCAATCTAGCCATTCAAGCACTTCCGATGTAGAGGATTTTATAGCTTTCTGTTGGATGTTTTGGTATTGTTGCATGCCACCCCAACCTCCAAGCAGTGCAATATTTCAAGGGCTCCAGGTACTTACCTCGGGTCTGTTTGGAAACAAGGCACAGTTGACACTGTGGTGTCTTTATGATATATGGTTTATTTACACATATATACAGTCTGAGCCTACAATGGAGGAGTTCACAGCATCAGTACCGCATAGGGTATTGTTTCTTCCATAGCCACAGTCTTGGATTCACATAGACATCACTGTTGCTCTGACCCTCTTTACCAGCCTGCAACCTTTCCCCCTGTAGGTCACATCACAGCCAACTCTGCTCTAAGGCTCTGCTTCAAATTCTGCCTTTGTCTCGTAACTATCTAAGAGCTGGAAGAGGGGCCCCACACATTTGCCATCTGGCCCAGATGCCCCTCTCCTTAGCTTTCTTAATGGCCCATCACCTTTCCCTTTGAGTCTTAATGGCTCATCTCCCAGGTGATTACCTCTTGAGGAAACTAGCCTGGCTTATTTTTTAACCTTTGCTAAATCCAGGATTTTAGAGGAGTCTGACATGCACAAACTCATAATAGTACAGCTCCCCTAAACCAGGTCAGGGTTCCTGCCTTGACAGGCTTTCAAGGGTGTTGTCAAGAAAGTGTCATGCATCAACTAAGTAAGTAGTCTCACATTTGATTAAGAGTGCTTCTGTTACTTTGCAGAGGCTTCAACTCAACTGTTGTCTCTCTAGCCATCTACTATTGTTGGTTTTCTTTTATGCTTTGTGCTTTTACATTGATTTAACCTGCATTGAACTTCATATACCAATGGATATACAACTTTGGAAGATGTATGTATGTATGTATGTATGTATGTATGTATGTATGCATCCTTACTTTGACTTTGATGACACTAAGGTTTTTTTTTTTAAAAAATACTTATTATTTGGCATCTGTATTCAAATCACAGAGCATAAGCACCACCCTATAACACTTCTAGGACTCAGCTATACAGCTCCAAATATAATGTTTTAAGTGTGTTAAGTGCATTATACAAATGTGACACTAGATGGCAATGGCAAGCTATGGCAAATTCAATATATTTTTCTAAACATTTTTATATGTGTGTAGACTTCACCCCAGAACCTCATTATCAATCCATCAAAGTCTGGCTTAAAATAACATTTATTTCCAGAAGGGGTTTGAGCAAACAGTGGTTTGTGGTGATCCCCACAACCAATGAACAGTAGAGGAATGGAAACCAAATGCCCAAGGAGTTATCTTGCTTAGCTAAGCCTCTCCTCCACCTGCTATGGTGAGTAGATTTCTCTGAAAGAATAGATTGCCAGATTTTGCCCCTCTTCAGTATAGTACTATTTTTATTGATATTGTCTCACTATTCCTATTATTACTATTGCCAAGAAGGAGCCATAAGAGGACTTTGTGAGGTATTTCTTCTTCCTACGTCATCCAAAGAGTGATAAATGTGCCAGTGTTGGGCTGGGAGGTATAATTTGCTGAATGATCTCTGAAATTTCCCTCATAAGCCTCCACAAATTTGCATTCTCATCTTATGTGCAATAGCTAGCTTCTCAGATTGCATCCCTTCCAGAGGAGAAGTGACAAGGATTTTTAAAGCATGTTATTAAGATGCCACTGTTGCATCTTCTAGACATGCAGAAGGTCCCAGGTTCAATCTTTGGCATCTCTAGGTAGGGCCACAAAAATGACACTATTCACCAAATAAGCTTTCTAAGGTCTAACTTGTATGTACCCAAATATCCTCAACTCTGTTAGCACTGCAGGCTATTTGCTGATTTTTACAGACAGGACCAAATGTTTGTCACTAAAAGGAGCACTCTGCACCTCAGGGAACCATCTCTGTGGAAGCTGAAGCTGCAGAAACGAGATGGACATTCTGAATGAACAGATAGTTACTTTAAACTGGAGAAATGCTGGAAAGTTTCTATTTTTTCTTGATTCCAATATGAACTAACCTCATTCACATCTCTTGGGCTAATGTGCACTTATTGCACATCAAATGCACTTATTAATAAATGTGCGGAGGGATCTAGGTCACACACCACATTAAGCCATAGTTTTTTTTAAAAAAAAACCTATGGTTTACTGTGAATGAACGGCATGCCTGGTCATTCATTCTCAGCATCAGGCATTTTTATGAAATATGATGCATTTTGTGCAAAGAGAAGACATTGCCATCTTGCTTGGATTCTGTTTAGTATTAACTTCATGAGCTTTTACAATGTGTTAATGGTCCTGAATGAATTCTTTGTTGGGACAATTCCAATTGTGTATTTATTTATTACTACATTTTCATCCCAGGGAATGCGGGTGGCACTGTGGTCTAAACCACAAAGCCTAGGCCAATCAGAGGGTTGGGGGTTCAAATCCCTGCGACGGGATGAGCTCCCATTGTTTGGTCCCTGCTCCTGCCAACCTAGCAGTTTGAAAGCACGTCAAGTGCAAGTAGATAAATAGGTACCGCTCCAGTGGGAAGGTAAACAGCATTTCCGTGTGCTGCTCTGGTTTCGCCAGAAGTGGCTTAGTCATGCTGGCCACATGACCCGGAGGCTGTCTGCTGACAAACGCTGGCTCCCTCGGCCTATAGAGCGAGATGAGCGCCGCAACCCCAGAGTCGTCCGCGACTGGACCTAATGGTCAGGGGTACCTTTACCTTTGCCTTTACATTTTCATCCCACCTTTCCTTCAAGGAACTCAAGGCAGCAGACATGGGATTCCCCCTGTCCTTTTTTTCCTCACAGCATCCCTGTGAAGAAGGTTAGGTAGAGAGACAATAACTGACTCATGGTCACCCATTTATCTCCATGGCTCAGTTGGGATTTGAACTCCAGTCTTCCAGGACCTAGTCTGACACTGTAACCACTACACTCTGTGCTTTCTTTTGGGGGTACGCAAGGGTAGGAAGTACCGGCACCTCTTCTTTTGTAATTTTTTAAAAGTGTGGCACTTACTGTAACAACTTCATGGTGAATATTGGCACCATGCTGACTACACATCACCACAAACCTTTCAGCCTCCCACTCAGTGATGGTCCCCAAGTTCACTGCTTCGTTACAAGTTACAGAGTTAGTTGTACAAGCTCTTACTAAGTGAAATTTCCTCTATAAAAATCTAATTTTTCTTTAACCCCCAGTGCAAATCAAACACAGCAATAATTCCATCTGAGGAATGGTATCATTACTCAAAGTGTTCTGAGAAAAATAATCCCCAAGAGAATACTGGGGAAATGGGATAATACGTACAGCTAAGTTGCCCACACTTCAACAGGCACATAAAAATTCAGATGTTTCATTTCCCCCCCTCCATGAATAACACAAAGATTCTAACTGATGTTTAAAGTCAGCTTTTCCAAGTCTTAGCCAACCAATTTAAATATTCGGCCAAGAGGAATACATCAGTATGATAACCATGCATAGGGAGTGGTGATTCAAGTCTTACTGTGGTTCCAAGTATTATATGACATTAGTAGTAGTAGTAGTAGTAGTAGTAGTAGCAGCTGTAATTCACATAATTATGCTACTGTTTTCCAATATTTACAGAAAAGCCAGGCTTCTATTCTTGAGTAAATTGTTGTTGTTTATTCGTTTAGTCCTGTCCGACTCTTCGTGACCCCATGTACCAGAGCACGCCAGGCACTCCTGTCTTCCACTGCCTCCCGCAGTTTGGTCAAACTCATGTTAGTACCGGTAGCTTCGAGTCTTGAGTAAATATTCTTTCAAATGCTCTCATTCCATGCTCTAATTTCCAAGGTAAAAAGAGGGCAGGAGTGGGTGAATCTTATTTTAAAACATGTATAAGCTGCTCATATTGTAAAGTACAGTGGGACCTCGACTTACGAGTAACTCGAGTTATGTTGTTTTCGAGTTACGAGTAAAAAAACCGGCCGCGCGCTAGCAAATTTCTTCGACTTCCGAAAGGAAGTCGTGGCTGCTTTGATGCGGTTTCCTCGACTTACGAGGATTAGATAGGGCTTTCTTCGACATACGAATGCATTGCTCCCAATGCATTCCCATGGGACTCGACTTACGAGTTTTTTCGACTTCCGAAGATCGCGTCGGAACGCATTATCTTCGTAAGTCGAGGTCCCACTGCATAGCCTTATAAAGTGGTATACATAAAACTAGTGTTTGGTTGTAACTGGTAACTCATGTTTTCTATTGCTTCCATATATTGAATTAAAATTTAAAATCATAAAATTGTAGAGTTGGAAGGGACCCTGAGGATAATGAAGGAATATGCAGCAATCCAATATGGGGATTGAACTTGCAACCTTCACATTATCAACACCACATTCTAATAACAAACCCACCCCCTTTTCCCTTCTGTTGCTGCTGCAATCCCTTGCAAAGGTGGCTGTTTTTTGTGGGGGGGGGTAGGGATGGACTGACTAGCATTATTTTGCATCTTCGTATTATTTTGAATATTATTTTATTGTGGGATGTAAACACTAGAGCAGTCAAGTACAACAATGCTAGAAGGGGTTTCAGTCCTCCAGCCACAACTTCCTGGTCACCTGGACTGAAACAACTTCCTCTTGCAGCTAGATGTGGGAGTGACTTTACCTGGGCAGGTTGGAACAAAAGGCACAGGTCATGTAGCCATTCTCTCTCTTGCTCTCTTGCCTCTTGCCTGGATTATCAGGAAGGATGCTCAGTTGGCTTCCAGCCAACTGGGGCCTAATGGACTTCTCTCCCACATAGAAAGATTCCAATTGTATATATCCTTACTATGCATAAGCCTGCCTTCTTTTGGGAATCTTACTGTGTCCCCAACAGAATGTACGTGAGTAAACCTTTTATATCTTTTTATAGAAGACGTGTGCTGTGTCTTATTTGAAGAGGGATAAAGGGGAAATATATAGTGACAAACGAGGAAACTAGATTAAGTTGATTCTAGCGAATCAAAGCAACTTCCGTTGTGTGTATTTTAAAAGGGAATGTTACTCTGCTAGTTGAACTTGCAAGCGCAAGTTAGGGTGAGATATATCTAATTATAAATCATCATCCACGTTCCCAAACATTCCCACATTTATTTGTATTGCAACTTGCATGCCACTTTTCAAAACCAAACGTCTTCCCCAAAACAGCTCCCAATTGGAAAGGTTATAAGCACATAATTCAGTAAAATGGCAACATAAAATTCCCATAATTAAGCTGCTGGGGGCAGAACAGGAGGGAAGGTTGGAAATATGCCTTTTAGTGGCATAGGCTAGAGGCTGCAACATGTGGAGGGCCTTTCTCGACCGTGGGCCCACATATGTTTCAAAGAATAAAAGAGTTGGGAGGGATCCCAAAATACTCTAGTCCTACAACTCCCAGCATCCCTGGCCACTGCCTCTGCTAGCTAGGGATGCTGGGAATTGTATTCCAATAATATATGGGAACCCAAGGTTGAAAAAGACTGCTCTAGACACTGTAACCACCAGGAACAAAAACAACATGCTTAATCCAGGGGTGTATTTGAGTGTCATAGAGAATGGCTGCCATTCATGTCTATGGGGAGGCAATGGAGTGCTGTTCTTGCAAATATAACTACAGCAGGGCTAAACAATGCTTGTTAAACCTGCCTCAGACCATTTTTGGCTGGTCTGAATCGATTTTGTTTTGTTTTGTTTCCATCATTCTGATTTGGTTTTAATAATTAGGTTTAGTGGGTGCCATTGCATTATGTTTTATATTTAAGGTAATTTGAGAACCCATAATAGAAAAGTGGTCTATAATAAATTATCTCAATTAAATCAATTAATTAAAGACACATGTGAATTAGAAGTTCTGAAAATCTAAACTCAAAAGAGCAGCCATGGCAGCACCTTATATGTAAAAAGGTGAAGGTAAAGGACCCCTGGATGGTTAAGTCCAGTCAAAGGCGACTATGGGGTTGTGCCGCTCATCTTGCTTTAGGCCGAGGGAGCTGGTGTTTGTCCACAGACAGCTCTCTGGGTCATGTGGCCAGCATGACTAAGCCGCTTCTGGCGCAACAGAACACAGTGACGGAAACCAGAGTGCACGGAAATGCTGTTTACCTTCCCGCTGCAGCAATACCTATTTATCTACTTGTACTGGTGTGCTTTCAAACTGCTAGGTTGGCAGGAGCTGGGACAGAGCAACGGGAGCTCACCCCATTGCAGGGATTTGAACCACAGACCTTCTGATCAGCAAGCCCAAGAGGCTCAGTGGTTTAGACCACAGCGTCACCTGTGTCCACCTTACGGTACTTGTGGAATGCCCTCTGGAACTTGGTTTCTAAAACTCAGTTGTGGCACTTTAGTAATGGCATACCTCACAATATAATGTTGCAATTAACATCCCTTGTGTTTTCGGACTGTTATGACTTGTAGCAGGATTTATGGTTTTAATATTAGCACCACATCTTGAAATCTTTGGCGACAGGGTGGGTTACAAATATTTTGGTAATTAGAAAGCCCAAATGGCTTTGGGGGTTGACCTACTCACCTCTTTTTGGGGTGAGGCTGTCGAAGTACACAGCATTCTTCTTCAAGCCAAGTCTGGGGGATTTTGCTGACATCATTAGCTACTCCATCCTTGCAATACCCAAAATCCAAGGGTTTCACTGCTCTAAACTT
Source organism: Darevskia mixta (assembly GCA_034641385.1). Taxonomy (NCBI): domain Eukaryota; kingdom Metazoa; phylum Chordata; class Lepidosauria; order Squamata; family Lacertidae; genus Darevskia; species Darevskia mixta. The sequence goes on along the minus strand of JAWWNH010000042.1, from coordinate 12,927,557 downwards.
AAGGAAAAGATCTGCAGGCACCTAAAAATTGGTGCACTTTGCTTAGGGAGAAAAGTCTTCCTTTAAGAAAAGAAAGTTTAAACTTTCTATGAAATGCATAATCCTGCAGCTGCATTTTTATTTTTTATTTTTTGAAAAAGGAAGCTTTAAGGAGTCAATATGTTCTCCAAGGAGAAAGTAAATTAGGGATTGCAGTTTTCATGTCCTTTGCTCCCCTTTACACTTTTCCCTGATGTCAGTTTATAGCTCTTCACCCTCTGGGGGAATCTGGTGTATTCTGCCAATGAAGCTCATTAATCTTCCATCCCAAGGATCTCCTGCTGCCCAATTAGACTTGCTGGCAGGGTGTTAGCTGCCCCAAACCCCAGGGGTCGGTTCCACTCTGCAGTTCTGGCGGCTGTGACTCTCTTAGTTTTAACATTGTACCTGCCAGACATTGATTCCACTTGTTAACTGATTATTAGGAGTGCAAAGGAAGTGTTCCTGAGATATGTACCAGCATGTAGATGCCCCCTGGGTGTTCTTAACTATCCCTTTATTTGTACTATTCCCCCCCCCCCACTGCTATTATGGGAAAGTGAAATACTCGCCTATCAGTAGAGAACATTATACCAATATATGATTCACATGCCAAGGGTAGATTTGCATCCGTGAGAACATTGGGATTTACAGATCTGTGAATTTGAATTTGTTACTTTCTTTTCCTTTTCCAGTTCTTTCTAACAGGGGTCAGTCAAGTTTCCACTATGCAAAATATGCAGTGCTTCTTTTTTTCCCCTAAAAAAATGTTTTGGGGTACTCTCATTTTGACTTAAGAAAATCACCATTTTATAGCTCAAGTAGGGAAAAAATAAATACAGTAAATGGGCAAAAGCACAAAGATTCACAAAATGTTTAGGGGTATGTGTAACCCTGCATCCCCCCAGAAAAAAGCACTGAAAATATGTATGTGTACATATTTTACAGCCATAATAAACTGACTCTCTCTCCTGCAGCAGTGTTCATTTCTGTAGTTAGCTTTTACTATTATGGCTGTTTCGTTCACTAAAGAGAAGCAGCATTTATGTTGCAAATGGCTAGAGCTTCAACTGTTTTAATTCATTTTTTTAAAAAAACCTTAGTAGTAAGTTAAGTTAATTCTCTTCCCAGCAGTATGTATAAATTCTGGGCCAACAGAGTATGGGGAACTAAGTATCCATCACACTGGCAAATGAAAACAACAACAGACAACTATCTAACTGAACACATACTCCCAAACTGGCTTAATTTACAACCCTATACACAAGGATGGGAACTGTCTCCTTACAGGCATAGGATTTTGCCGTAAAAGTCAGCTCCTATTTATCTCTACTCAAAAGTAACTCCCATTATGTTCAAGGAAACGTACGCCTGGATAAGGGTGCATACAAATGCAACCTTATTGGACTGGAACCGGATTAAGATATGAAATCTACTAGTTGCATTCAACCTGAACCATCAACACCAGTAACAAGTTCAAAATAAGTGATTCAATAAATTCTAGACTTTACAGGGTGGCAGGGAAGGGCAGCGATCTTTCGATCTCCTCCAAACTAATGATCACAGATGAATCCACCCCTACTTGGATTCTATTCTCCAGGAGCCTCATCTCAGTAAATGTGAAAACAGGAACATAATAAATTGGAATTGTCTTGCTCATCAGGGTCAGCTCTCTGTTTCCAGCTTTGCTCTTGAAAGCTCACAAGCAAGGCATGCTGTGAAAACTAAACCCCGTTCCCCATGTTTGGTATTCAGAGCAGAGATGCACGGCTTATTAACATGGAGTCTCAATTTAGCAAGCATGGCTAAACACTTGATACTATGGTCTTTGGGAGGGTGTCCCCAGGGCCACATGGTTTTGTGGATCTCCCTTTCTGTCTTCATGGAGACAGTTTCACTGCTATAAGTCTTCTCCTAGCTACCAGGGACATGTCTTCTACCATTGCTCCAATAAATAGAGGCGAACAGGTGTGTGTTAGGGGTGGATCACATAATAATAATAATAATAATAATAATAATAATAATTATTATTATTATTATTATTATTATTATTATTATTATTTGTACCCCGCCCATCTGGCTGGGTCTCCCCAGCCACTCTGGGCGGTCTCCAACAGGTATTAAAATACATCAAAATCACAGGTTAAAAACTTCCCTAAACAGGGCTGCCTTCAGGTATTTTCTGAATGTAGGATAGTTGTTTATCACTTTAACCTCTGCTGGGAGGGCGTTCCACAGGGTGGGCGCCACTACCCAGAAGGCCCTCTGCCTGGTTCCCTGTAGCTTTGCTTCTAGCAGGGAGGGAACCACCAGAAGGCCCTCGGCGCTGGATCTCAGTGTCTGGGCTGAACGGTGGGGGTGGAGACGCTCCTTCAGGTATACTGGGCCAAGGCCGTTTAGGGCTTTAAAGGTCAGCACCAACACCAACACATAGGGTTTAAAACCCCTAATAGGGTTAAACCCTCATAATTGGAAGGCCACCAAAAAGCAGGGAGGGGAAAGTATTTATTATTTATTATATTTTGCTGGAAGCCGCCCAGAGTGGCTGGGGAAACCCAGACAGATGGGCAGGGTATAAACAATGAAACAACAGCAACAACAACAACAACAATGCCCACTCATCTTTTACTATGTTGGCAGAAGCCTGGCAGGGCTTTGCTTAGGAAAACACCTCACAATCCACTTCTCTGCCCCTGTGAGACTGCTTTGCATTACACTTTGAAAGACGTTGTTGTTGTTGTCGTTGATGTTGTATGGCATTCTAGGGAAGATAAAGGTAAAGTTAAAGGGACCCCTGACCGTTAGGTCCAGTCGCGGACGACTCTGGGGTTGTGGCGCTCATCTCGCTTTATTGGCTGAGTGAGCCGGCGTACAGCTTCCGGGTCATGTGTCCAGCATGACTAAGCTGCTTCTGGCGAACCAGAGCAGCACACGGAAACACCTTTTACCTTCCCGCCAGAGCGGTACCTATTTATCTACTTGCACTTTGACGTTCCTTCAAACTGCAAGGTTGGCAGGAGCAGGGACCGAGCAATGGGAGCTCACCCCGTCACGGGGATTCGAACCGCCGACCATCTGATCGGCAAGCCCTAGGCTCTGTGGCTTAGACCACAGCGCCACCTGCGTCCCAATAGGGAAGATAGGGACATCCTATTCCATTGTTGTTGTTATTGTGATCTGACCCTGGTCAAGCATCCTTAGCTATACAGTGGTACCTCAGGTTACAGACACTTCAGGTTACAGACACTTCAGGTTACAGACTCCGCTAACCCAGAAATAGTACCTCGGGTTAAGAACTTTGCTTCAGGATGAGAACAGAAATTGTGTGGTGGTGGCGCGGCAGCAGCGGGAGGCCCCATTAGCTAAAGTGGTACCTCAGGTTAAGAACAGTTTCAGGTTAAGAACGGACTTCCAGAACGAATTAAGTTCTTAACCTGAGGTACCACTGTATAGAACATGTATTACAACGTATTTGATCTTGAACCAACTTGTGGTTTTATTGGGTTACTTAGACAAATAGAAATTTGAAATATCCAAAAGGAATTAATAGGCCATTGATGGAAATGCCCCAGGATATAGCCTATGAAGGTTTAATTGGTCACGTGTGGTGATGGCTTGTAGCGGACCAAAGTATCATCCTTTTGCACCCTAATTTCAAGGACCACTTATTGGAAGAATGATTGTCATCACAGTATGTTAGGCTTCCCATATTTCAAAGAGTAAAATTCCTGACGCCCCATAAGTTGTTGAGCTTCCTCACAGTTTTCTGCCCTCGCTACCCAGGCCTACCCAGGTCTCGTTTCTTTCCTGCACATACACAAACACGTTACCTTCCCTGCCCCCCCCCGCCTTGACGAAAATGCAACATGGACTGGAAATAATCTGGTTCATCCATCCTTATTCTGAGGTGGGCAGCAAAAATCGCTGATCAATTTTTAGGTCTCAGCCAAAAGTTTAAATAAAACATGAAGCTTTAAAAATAACGACACTGCTAATGTGCTTGCACCAATTAAAATGTGGAGAGGCAGAGAAAGCATATGCTGTCTGAGTCTAGTGAACCATACATATGATAAGCTTCAGTGTGTGTTATTTCCACCCACATTCATCCTTTTAAAACTCCATTATAAGTCATATGCTTTTTCCCCCCATCCAGGGTAACTTTAAATAGATATATACATTGAATTCCGAATGAAGATGGGCAGCAATACTTCATGTTTAAATAATTGCATTCTTTCTCTAGTGATTTTGTTTTTACCATTTATCCTTTAAAGTAGCACTCCTTGTAATACTCCCACTCTTAGTACTTCTTTTCAAATGCTTTCCTTGATGCATAAACTACTTCTAGCTTACCTTCATTTCTTCAGTAATAGTTAAGGCTTAGCATATGATGGTGGCATCTACAGCTACTGCTCTTTTCTCCTTATCACTCCTATTTATAACTGGAAAAACTGGGCTTCTGAAAGTAGGGCCCTAAATGTTCTGGAAGGAGATCCATTGCTTTCACCATTCTGTTTCCAAGAGAATCCCAAACAACTGCCAGTAGTACCGGTAGGGTAAAAGCAACACAAAGTTCTTCCCTTTTTTGTGGTTGGAAATTCATTGCCAGAACCAGCAAATGGCATTTCATACCTCTGTTGGAAAATTAATGCGACCAATTTGGCCAGTAACCTCCATCTTGGAATCCAATATGGCTGTGCTGAATTTACATGCCAGTAAAATGTACAGCCCCTGTTCTGGGTTCTGAGTTAATTCCAATGTCGTTTCAACTGAGCAGATCTTTCACAACATTTCTGTCATGGTAGTTATAGTGAATTCAAAGATGGGTGTTGCAAATTTAGAGTTTTGTTCATTATGCAATATCTAATAGGTTTGGGAAATTGCTACAATAACTCTAAAATGCTAATATATTTCAGATTTACAGCCAGATTTCTCATGGTATGAGTAACAAGTCAATTACTTCTCAATCTTTTGGATATATATTGCATTATTAACGCATACTGTTTTCAGTACTGACAAATTGTACTTTTTTCCTCTATCTGGAATACCTGACTGAAATCAATCATCAAATTTTAAGATGTCTATAATTAGTAGTAGTAGTAGTTGTTGTTGTTGTTGTTTTAAATATCTAATCAAACATCTTGTAATAATCCAGTACAGGAGGAAAATGAATATTGTATGGTTTGAAGGCTTATCAGCCCATTGCTTAACAGAAACTAAACAGCTCAGAATCCACTCTGTTCTCAGATGGGAGTGCACCTGGAAACCACAGTGTTGCATTAGATTCTATAATGGATATAAATGTAAGACAACAAATAATTGAAATAAAAAAATAAGTATTTGTCTCTCACAGTGTACAAAATTATGTTTTCCCATGGCACTAAGGTGAGACAGAGAAGAAATTGGATTCAGTGAGCATTTAAAGCTACATCTATCATAGCCACACTTCCTGAAACACAATTATCTTTTTAAATTTGCAATCACCTGAATTTTGTGATGCATTTGTCCAACCAAACCATGTTAACAAACATACATATATTATGGGAAAGTGTGTGTAAAAATGAAGTTATCAGTGAAAAAATAACATACAAAACGCATTCCAGTAGCGGGATTTTCATGCAAAAATGTGTACATTAGTCAAAACTGCACGTAAAAATGTGTTTGCTAGGAAAAATTGTCACTAAAATGCTTGTGAATTTTCACAAATATGTATGTATATATATATAGAGTGTCACAAGTTGTTGCCAAATGTGGAGAACTCAATCTAAGATAAGGAACACGAGAAACAGAGATATTGATATATCCTTCCATCCCTAGTGCTAAGGCATTATATTTCACAACTTCCAGAATTTGATGGAAGTGGAGGAAGGGGAAATAACACAGTGAATGAAGCTGTTAAACTGATTCGTGCTTAGCACAGCAGATACTGTCAGAAAGTCACTTTGAATCTGCTGAGAGTTCTGCTGGATGGTGTTTAGTCTCTGCTGTCCCCCCCTCACACATCACATCCTCCCCCAGTTATTTTGTGTCACAGCATATCATTGCAAGTTAGATTTTTGGCGTGCAAGTCAGCATTAAAAATAAAAATAAAATAAAAATCATATAGTGCAATGTTACCCTCTTTGTCAGTTTTGATTTGTTGTAATTGTGGATATGTTCCAGGCACTGACAACATAAGCAGTTGCTGCTTTGTGTACAGATACAGTTGAACAGCCTGTGCTTAATATGTCTTGATATGTTTTTGACATATAATTATGAATTTATAGCCTAAACTCAGGCTTGGGTATCAGTTTTGCAGTACTCAATTTTCAAATCAAAGCCTTCAGTTACTATATCATACTCTGCACTGCACAGGAGTGAAGTGTGAGCCTTACCCAAAGGCAAAATCATGCATAGATTCAAAATGGGAATCTGTGCAATCTGATACTTGGCAACGCAGCTAGAGGAGGTTTAGAAGAATGGTTAGCAAAAAAAATAAAAAAAAATAAAAAATAAAAATTGGTTTGAATGACACTTGCACCTCTTACAAAGGATGAAATGGCTCAGGCTTTAGGAAGTCTGCAGGGAATAAAACTGACAAGTTTCAGCACAGTGCTGAATATAATCTTCTGCATTCACTCATGGTCCTGAGTTTATGCAAAGATGTTCCAATTTAACATAGGAGTGAAAGTGCTATTAAGGTGGGAGGTCATCACCACTACTGGGGTCCAGCTCTGAGGACCTTCTAGCAGCTCCCTCAGTGTGAGACGTGAAGCGACAGGGAACCAGACAGAGGGCCTTCTTGGCAGTGGTACCCACCCTGAGGAACACCCTCCCATCAGATGTCAAACAAAGAAACAACTATTTGACTTTTAGAAGACATCTGAAGGCAGCCCCGTTCAGGGAAGTTTTTAATGGTTGATGTTTTATCGTCTTTTTGATATTCTGTTGGGAGTCATCCAGAGTGGCTAGGGCAACCCAGTCAGATAGGAAGAAGAAGAAGAAGAAGAAGAAGAAGAAGAAGAAGAAGAAGAAGAAGAAGAAGAAGAAGCAGCCATGGAGTTATATATCTCTGTAGTCATTGGTGCAATATGGTTTTGATTATCTCTCCCCTTCCCAAGAAGATGGGCCACAACATATTTTTCACATTATGCACCTTTTGAAGAAAAAACCCACAAATATTCTAAAAGTCAATCAAACACAGATTTCTTGTTGCAGGAAGGTATCGTGGGCTAATAAACCTGGAGGTGAGAGGAAAGGTAAAGGTAAAGGGACCCCTGACCATTACGTCCAGTCGTGTCCGACTCTGGGGTTGCAGCGCTCATCTCGCTTTATTGGCCGAGAGCCGGCGTACAGCTTCTGGGTCATGTGGCCAGCATGACTAAGCCACTTCTGGCGAACCAGAACAGTGCACGGAAACGCCGTTTACCTTCCCGCCAGAGCGGTTCCTATTTATCTACTTGCACTTTGACGTGCTTTTGAACTGCTAGGTGGGCAGGAGCTGGGATCGAGCATCGGGCGCTCACCCCGTCACAGGGATTCGAACCGCCGACCTTCTGATCAGCAAGCCCTAGGCTCTGTGGTTTAACCCACAGCGCCACCTGGGTCCCTTGAGAGGAAAGGTAAATACTCCCAATAAAGAAATCAAGACTAGTTTCTCACAAAGCAAATGAAAAGAATAGTGTCTGCACATTTTGGTCCATATCCCAGGTTCTACAAATCCTAGAAAGATACTCTTTTCAAACAAAAGAAAGCTGGGAATCTATGGATCATGGTTCATTCAGTGGAGGGGGCAAATGTCCCTTCAGTAGACATCCATGTCGAATCAACACCTGTACTTCAACGAACTATCTCTTTCAAGCTCCCATTTTGAGATCTCTTGATTTTGAGATTTTTTCAGCTTTGTAGCTCCCCCCCACACACGCACTTACAACAGTATCATTGTTAAATGAAATTGTATCCCAACATCTTTTTGGTTTCCAATGAAGTCGGCTTTTGTTGAGCTACATAAAAATAAAAGTGCGACGCAATAGCATACTTTAATGAACTCTAGCTTTAATGACTGCCTTCAGCAAAAAAAGCAATTTAAGTACAAAGAATAAATGGAGCCTTAATATGTGTCACTAATCAAGAATGTACAAATGGATCCTGTTTTCTGACAACAGTGGGTACAAAACATTTTGTTGCCTCGGGAAGAGAGAGCACTCTGTAGCCTAAATGATTTAACTCCAGAGCCATCAGCGCATTTGTTCTGTATCATAGCATTTTCCCTCTGAACTCGGCAGGTTTGGTTCACTGAAGGGTTACAGAGAAGCACTTTGTGTTTGTTTTCCCCCTCCAGACGGCAGTAAGAACAAAATGTGGAGCACTTAAATGTTCAAGGATGTTTGTTCGCACACATGTCATATTCCTTATATACCTTTATTTATTTAGTGTATTTGTATCCCACTTGTCCATTAGCATGCTCAGGAAAGCAAGCCCAATCAATATTGCATTATGTTAAACACTGGTTATGCTAAACACAGGATGATAAGAAGAAAGAGAATGATCTAAGGATAACAATTTAGGGCTGCCCTCGTTGTCTCCTGATGACCATTCATTCCAAGCAGCATGGATGATAATTGGAGAATCCATCACAGGAACATAGGAAGCTGCCTTCCACTGAGTCAGCTGTTGGCCCAGCTCTCAGAATCGTCTGCATTTACTGGCAGTAGCTCTCCAACATTTCAGATGGAAATGTCTCCCAGTCCTATCTGGAGATGCCAGCGATTGAGTCTAGGACCTTCTCCACACAAAGCATGATACCACCCCTGTTATCATGCTCCTTACTCTGTAACTGGGAAATGACAAATGGGGGACTAACCTTGATCTCATCATACTGATGTGCCAATTACAAGAAGCAGTGATGGCAACGAGAGGCCATAAACACAAATTCCCACACCGGACCACTTTTCTTCGCAATACCCCAGATGTGTGTCTACACAGACATGGGATGGAGACACATTTCTACACCTCTGTTTTTAAACTAACATAGGAAGCTAGCTAGCGGTGGGTCTGAGCACAGTCCACCCATCCAGCCATGGCCCTGATCCAGCAGTCCCCGATCAGAGTGACCCACCCTGTACCAAGCTGCACACCACTCACCCTGGTCCCAAATTATTGGGGGGGGGAGTGCGCAAGGCTAATGTTTAAATGGGAAGCAGGGGGAGGGGACATTGCATTTCCTTCCTCCCTGCACTCCCTACTGAGAACAGGAGGGTTAGTTCTGCCTGATCTTCTTTTTCAAGCGACTCTGTCGGCAGAGGCATTGATCCTGTCCGGTGCAGGGTGCTCTGCTGAAAGCAGCTTTCCTGCAGAGGAGCTTTTCAGCAGAGACTCCAATCCTGCACAGTGCTCCTTTGCAAAGAAATGATGAGAGGCTCGGATGAGTCCGACATTCTCCATCCTCCCCAAAACACCACCAAAACCACCTGATCCATGCATGGGCCTGAGCAGCCAGTCATCCAAGCTTAACACTCACTTCCCTTAATCCTGGGAACTGATGGAGGACACACTTGAGATGAAGAAGAAGAGAAGAAGAGTTTTGGATTTGATATCCCACGTTATCACTACCCAAAGGAGTCTCGAAGTGGCTAACATTCTCCTTTCCCTTCCTCCCCCACAACAAACACTCTGTGAGGTGAGTGGGGCTAAGAGACTTCAAAGAAGTGTGACTAGCCCAAGGTCACCCAGCAGCTGCATGTGGAGGAGCGGAGACGCGAACCCGGTTCACCAGATTACGGGTCTACTGCTCTTAACCACCACACCACACTGGCTCTCAGAGTATGTGCACTATCTGAGTACAACCCACCATCAACATTGCTCTCTCTCTCTCTCTCTCTCTCTCTCTCTCTCTCTCTCTCTCTCTCTGCCTCATACACCCACAGAAGATTATTTGATCAGTGAGGGAAGTTACACTTCAAGACTAAGGCTGCAACTCTAACCATACCTCCTCAGAAGAAAGTCTTACCGTATTCAATAAAGCTTCCTCACAGTAGAGTTAGCCTTAAAGTATTGCAGCGGTAGAAGTGACTAGCTTTAGAACAGGGGTTAGCAACCTTTTTCAGCCGTGGGCCGGTCCACCGTCCCTTAGACGATGTGGTGGGCCAGACTATATATTGGGGGGGGGGGAAATGAACAAATTCCTGTGCCCCACAAATAACCCAGAGATGCATTTTAATCAAAGGACACATTCTATACTCATGTAAAAACACCAGGCAGGCCCCACAAAAAACCCATAGATGCATTTTAAATAAAGGAACACATTCTACTCATGTTAAAACATGCTGATTCCCGGACCATCCGCAGGCCGGATTGAGAAGGCGATTGGGCAGCATCCGGCCCACGGGCCTTAGGTTGCCTACCTCTGCTTTAGAGGATGTGTGGCTGAAAGAGGCAATAGCATCCTGGCTGTGGAAAACTTCTCCAAACTTCAACTGATTATTTTTTTAGCTTTCCTCTTCCACCAGACTTTTTGAGTAGGCTGCTAATGTGCCTAAGATATATTTGTTTGTGAAATAAGTTGCATATATATTCTGGCTGATAATTGTAACAGATGGAGGATGGTTGTATTTTAAAGTATATTCTGTTTTGTTTTCATTGTGTCTTGCGTTTTACATTTTTCTAACCCACATCAATATAATGTGTGGTGAGAGGTGGGATATAAACCTTATAGATAAAATTAGTAGGAATATAACTAATGTAATAGTTATTATGAAAAATATAAAGATGTATTGGATTTATGCAGCTCTTGTGTGTTTAAAATGGTAAGACAATACACAGTGGCAAGGGAATGTAATATTGTGGCACTTCCAAAACAATGGTAACAGATATCTCCTTTGAACAACTACAGAAAAAATATTGCTGAAATACATTAAGCCTTTAAGAAGATTATAGAAGAAATATTTTATTTTCATTTCAAATCACAACCAGCAGAATACCCCCAGCAACTGAGAGTTACTTGTGAACCTCTCACCTAATTTTGATATGAACATTTGGGAACATTCTTGAATGTAAAAATATGCATATAAAATGCATATATTAGTGAAAATAACATGCAAGCTGTGTTATATTAAAGGGGCCAAAAGTACATATATTAAGCAAAATTGCATACAAAATTACGTACATTAGGGGAGAAAATCCACATTAAAAGGCTCATGGTTTTTAAGGAGAGCTTTTTTAAAACAAACAAACAAACAAACAAACAAACAAAAACAAACAAACAACAACAACAATAACAATAACAGACTAGTGCAGAAATCTGGAGAATTGAATATAAGTTTGGAAAAAGTGAGAAACGGGGAGACTAAAATGTACAGATTTGCCTACCTTAGGGATCAAAATGCATAGCTGGCTATGGAAAAAATTTTTAGCAGTACTTTGTGTCCACAGACTGGCAGCAGGAGAAACTGCACATTTGGCACTCATTTGTACAAATGATTTATTGGCATATGTCTACTTGCTGAATCAGGAAACAAATGTCCACTATGCTTTCTTGTTTTCATTGGATAAGGCAGGCTTGCTTGTTAATAGCCCACTGGTAACTAGTACCTGAAGTTAGCCCAGGTAACTAGTACCTGAAGTTAGGACCAATTCCAAAAAAAGTTTACAGACTTTTGGGAGAGGCAGTCTTTTATGCCACAAATGATCAACATTGGAGTATGTGGTCAAGAGGGCTGGTTAAAATATAAATAAATGATGGACCAGTAACTTGTGTGGACTTCTTTGTGAAACTTGGATGAGATGAAATAGCTTGTACAGTCATACCTTGGGTTACGGCTGCTTCAGGTTGCGCACCGTGCTGAACCCGGAAGTATCAGAATGGGTTACTTGAGGGTTTCGGCACTTGCACATGCTCAGAAGCGCTAAATCGCGCTTTGCGCATGCGCAGAAGCACCGAATCACAACTCGTGCATGTGCAGAAGCGGCGCTGCAGGTTACAGATGCTGCGGGTTGCGAACGCGCCTTCCGCACGGATCGCGTTCGCAACCCGAGCATCCACTGTAGAGAGAAAACAGCTAGATGTCTTTTTTCCCCCCTGGGAAAATATTTCCTTTGGAGAATGGTATTAAAAAAAGAGCTGAGCAAAACTGAAGAGCTTCTTGAATATAATTGTTAGCAGAGTGGTGGTGTTGCTGCAAAAATCACTCAGCACATAGGTCACGTTCACACCGGACAATGATTTAAAGCATCTTTAAAACACGTGGCTTTCCCGAAAGGGATCCTGGAAACTGTACTTTACCCCCTCACAGAGCTATAATGCCCAGCACTTTTCACAGACTTCATTTCCCATGGTTCTTTGGGAAAAGCCATGCACATTGCATACATGGCATTGGGGTGACTGCAGTCACACATGGCAGAGGTGCATTTTAGCAATCCTTTTTCTGCAACAACAGACACCAAGCAACATTACACAGATTGACTTCAGCATAAAGAAATGGGAACAGGAAGTTAGAGAGAAGATTGCTTAAATTAGAGGGAGAAAGAGAAATGAACCTCTAACCATCAGGATAACTTACAGCCCTACCTACTGTTGAATACAGATTGATTGCATCCTTAATGATGCATTGATCTAACTCTATGCACTTGTGGACACTTCCGCAATAACAAATATACACTTCACTTGTTGGAGGAAGGCCTTCTGCACTCCAACCTCTATTCATAGCGTGCACTTGACAGAGAAGGTGCTCTTTAGCAGATGTTCCGGCTTCCCCACAACATATGTCCTGGAAAAAGTATCCAATCATGCTTTTTAAACCGAGCACAATTCAAAGTTTTGGTGCTGACCTTTAAAGCCCTAAATGGCCTCGGTCCTGTATACCTGAAGGAGCGTATCCACCCCCAGCGTTCAGCCCGGACACTGAGATCCAGCGCCGAGGGCCTTCTGGTGGTTCCCTCATTGTGAGAAGTGAGGTTACAAGGAACCAGACAGAGAGACTTCTCGATAGTGGCGCCCGCCCCTTGGAACGCCCTTCCATCAGAGGTCAAGGCAATAAGGAGCTATCCTATTTTTAAAAGACATCTGAAGGCAGCCCTGTTTAGGGAAGTTTTTAATATTTAATGCTGTATTGTATTTAGCACTTGATTGGGAGCCGCCCAGAGTGGCTAGGGAAACTCAGCCAGATGGGCGGGGTACAAATAATAAATTATTATTATTATTATTATTATTATTATTATTATTATTATTATTATTATTATTATTAACTGTGACTCTTGTGATGATATCACACAGAATAAATGAAGCTCATTCAGAGCAAAGGCAATAACAGTCACTAGACTCACTCAGAATTAGCTTAGTATATGCTTAGCAATGCAATACAAGCTTAACGTGGACTCAGTAATATAAAGTCACACCGCCATATCTGAAAATGGCTGATATTAGTCAGTCTGGAGCATATTTTTGGCAAGAGATAAGGCTTTGTATGAAGGACGAAGGACTTTTATAAAATGCATTGAAGCAGCATACAATTGGGACTGCAAACATACGTAGAAATATTTTCATTGGAGAATAATTCAGCTCAGCCCTTATCAAAACAGGTATCTACACACATTCACACAATCTATCAGGTATAATTAGAAATTCTTAGGGGACTCGTGTGGGGTGGCGGGAGAGACTTTGTTTAGCTAACTCTTCATCTGCTTTAAAAGAGATAAATGTTGGAATTTTACCAGGCAGCATCAGATGGAGAGGATCAATTTCCCTAGTGGTCTAAATAAATTCATTCCTAATCTAGCCATAATTGACATTCAATGGGTAGAATTTTGCACTAATGCTTATTTAAAGAGGCCATTTTTTTAATGAAGGCAAAAGGTCATTTTTAGTAATCTTTGAATTAAAGACTAAATGAAACAATGAATGGATGATTCAGGTTTTTCATGCTCCACCAGGTAGCCATGTTATGCTTTGAAAGGTTATTTGGAATGGAAAGAAGCCAAATTCATTGTCAGATCTCTGGCTTATGTGTATGTGTTGTGGGTTCATAATTAACAGTCTATGGTACATATTTTTTGTCCATTATAGTACCTGCCCTCTGCTAGAAAGCTGTTATTACTGCCACCGAGATGATATAGCACTGGTCCTGAAAGACCTACATTGACTCCCAGTACGTTTCCAAGCACAATTTAAAGTGCTGACCTTTAAAGCCCTAAATGACCTCAACCCAGTATACCTGAAGGAGCATCTCCACCCCCATCGTTCAGCCCGGACACTGAGGTCCAGCTCCGAGGGCCTTCTGGTGGTTACCTTCCTGTGAGAAATGAGGTTACAGGAAACCAGGCAGAGGGCCTTTTTGGTGGTGGCACCCGTCCTGTGGAAAGCCCTCCCATCAGATGACTTTTAGAAGACATCTGAAGGCAGCCCTGTTTAGGGAAGTTTTTAATGTCTGATGTTTTATTGTGCTTTTAATTCTGTTGGGAGCTGCCCAGAGTGGCTGGGGAAACCCAGTCAGATGGGCGGAGTATAAATAAATAGATATTATTATTATTATTATTATTATTATTATTATTATTATTATTATTACCTCTAAATTCCCATGACCCCATCCTGCATTGAGTTGGTCACAGTAGAATGCAGTTATAAACTGGCTTTTAGTAAGAGATGCAATGGGGAGAGGGGCTGTTGTTTTACATACAACAGTGCAGCGCGCAGTTGGATCCAGTTGTGGCCAGCATGGTGGTGGGCCTGTGATTCTTTCCTGGCTACCAAACACTGTGTCATAAGAGCAAAGCAGGAAGAGCAAACAGCAGGGAGCTGAGCATGGCAGTGAGAGTCTCAAATTGGCTCTATTGCCAGTTAAATCCATTGGCTCATTAAAGAAATTTAAATTGCATTGGGGCCTGGCAAAATCTCATGGTTGATTGAAAATGCATTGACCGCATATCTATGAACATCTCTGAGAGTGTCTCTGGTTTCCAGGAGTGGCAACTTGAATAAAAACTGGGGGGTTAGGTAAACCCTGCCATGCATAGTCAATCACAAGTCATGGTGCATGCACCCCATTTGAATGGCAGTGCCCATCAACTTTGGGGGTGGGGTGCGCCCCCTCAAATATTTTATTGTGGGAGGTGAAGGGATCTCATTCCCTAGGAGTGTCAGGAAGCGTTCTACTCATGAGTAGAATCTTGGCAGAGACACATCCCCAACTGGGATGTGTCCTCCTTCCTGGGCAATCGTTCGGGAGCATCTTCCAAGTATTCTTCAGCCCGAACATCACAGTGACTGGTGTCAGAAGGCATCCAGCACACTTAGGATCCGCAGAGCTTGTGCAGTTGTGTGACAGAAACCCAGCAACTCACCATCTTGGCTAAATCTACTTTATTACATATCTACACACACGGAGCTCTGAGACATGGCTCCCTCTCTCTCTAGCATCAGGCAGCAGAGAAAGAACAAAAGACAATAGTCCCACTTCAGGGAACACAATAGGACAAACATCCTGTCTTCCGTCACTTCCATTCCTGTGGAATCAAAGCACATAACCAGTCATGTGATAAACCCATGACTGCACACAGGGAATGAATCCCCCAGCAAGGAGTTGGGTCTTACGCTCAATTCATTACCTGGTCAAAATTGCATGGAAGCACTATTTTTGTGGTCATGAAGTCACTGATACACTTGGGAGAACTCTCAGATGTGTTGCAGTCATCTGTATTATAAGATGCCCTATGACTTCATCTAGTGTATGTTATATTTGAATTAGTATCTACCCGATAATATTATGGGAATAACCAACATCAAATAGCTTACATTTTGTGCCGTATTTTTTATGAAGTCTCAAGAAATATCATCTTTTTTAATGAGCTCATAAAAAGTTAACTATGTAGTATCTCTTTTATGGCATAATGAGGAATCTTTATTGTAGGATCATTACCCAACAATATCTAAATTTAGTTTTACTATTAACATTTGGAAATAGTCCAGAACAATTATATTCCTTAATTCAATGTATAGCACGGTAGGCAGAAGCTAACTAGTGAACAAATGGTATGTTCCTTAGATTCAGTGGTGAAGCTACGGTCATGATGGAGCCACTCAGAGTAAGGGCATTGTTTGGCTTGTGTTTGTGAAGAGCGAGTCACCAGCTGCTGGAATTCTTGGAAGCATTGCAGGAAAACAACACATGCAGAAATGGTAGGAAACATTGAGCTGTGAGATGGACACCTGCTTTGCACATGAAAGGCTTGTCAGCCTTTGACAATCTCCCGGAGCAATCTATGTACTCTCATCAATACTCTTAAAAGCTTCTTTTGGAATTCTTCAGATGTTTCTCCTAGCAAGGAATCTCCAGATCCACTTCAAATTTTGCATGGAAAATGTTGCAATACCCAAGAGCAGGGACAGTCAATGTGTTGCCCTTCAGATTTACACACATACACGGCAACGGTCAGCGACGATGGGACAACAACATCTGGAAGGTACAGCATAGGCTGCCTCTCTACAAGGATGCTGCAGACACCCCCTTCTCTGAGGGCATTCTTTGACTGTTAATGAAAATTCATCAGATCTTTCACAAGAAACCCTGAGGTTGTCATGAACTGGCAGGAGGAGGGGGATCCCAGCAAGTTGTGTAGCCAGGATTGGGACAGCCCAGGGCAAGCTGGGGATGGGGAAGAAGAGGTTGGTGTAGGAAGTACTCACGGGGTAGAAGAGAATGATGAGGAGATGGGGTCAGTGCACAGGAGCCAGAGAAGCAGGACCCATCACTGGAGCCAGGAGGGCTCCTGTCTCCATGAACACAGAGGTCTCTGAGGTGTAGGGAGCAGTAGGCAGGGCACTCCAGGAGTCTGAGGCAGGCAGGGGTCCACAGCCCAACTCATTAGCTGGCCAGGTGCGGCTTATTAGCTTTGGAAGGAGGTGTGTGATTCCTCAGTTGGAATAGGCTTGGAGCAGGTGAGGGTCACATCCCTCATCAAGCCCAGGTGCTGCAATCAGCATGCAAAAGCACTTTGCAGAGCTGAGGTGCTGTATCTGCTCAACTGCCCATGTTGACAGACCTTGACTTGGGCGCTCCTAAAACTTGAGGGGACTCTGCTTCAGGTTTGACTTTGAGTTGAATTGCCCTGACTGCTGGACGCTGGACTTGGCTACTTGGATTGACCCTGAACCTCATTTCCTGACCTTTGGATTTCGCTTGTATAGACTGATCCTCAGACTTTGAATTTTGGAATGGGCATGCTGACTTGCTACCAGGTAGGTCAGGGGTTCAGGACACTATGCTCTTTAAATGTTGCTTTGGCAAACTCTGTTTTGCTTTGATTGTGGGGT
This sequence comes from Darevskia mixta, assembly GCA_034641385.1. Lineage (NCBI taxonomy): Eukaryota > Metazoa > Chordata > Lepidosauria > Squamata > Lacertidae > Darevskia > Darevskia mixta. The sequence continues at coordinate 12,910,261 of JAWWNH010000042.1, read as the reverse complement.
TTAGCAGCGAAAGCAAGGGTGGGGCCTGCCGGCTTTCCTATCTGTTCTTTCATTTCTCTCTAGTTAAGTCTTATATGTATTTTTTTATCTGTAAATACTACTTCATGCTTATACAGTGGTACCTTGAGTTACAAACACCTCAGGTTACAAACGCTTCAGGTTACAAACTCCGCTAACCTGGAAGAGTTACCTCGAGTTGAGAACTTTGCCCCAGAATGAGAACGGAAATCGTGTGCTGGCGGTGCAGGAGGAGCAAGAGGCCCCATTTGCGAAAGCACGCCTCTAGTTAAGAACAGTTTCAGGTTAAGAACGGACCTCTGGAACGAATTAAGTTCGTAACTAGAGGCACCACTGTTTCCTGCCTTTCCATCCAAGAGCTCAGCCTAGGTAGGCTAGGCTGAGAGATTGTGACAGGCCCAAGCCAAAACCATGATTGAGTTTAACCGTGAAGGTTAAACTGCACATGCTCAGAGTGTTGTTGTTGTTGTTGTTTGTTATTTATGGCTGCCACACTGATTTTTGTTCTTCTCTGCAAAATATCAGGAGTAGTGTGTCAGAGTAAAAGCATGGGAGGAAGTAGGGGGTGCTTGCTTCACTGTGCTTTTCCATATTGCTGTTCAATCCTACACAAGTAATGTCTAACCCACACGGAAAGCCATGTACAAGGTTTCAGATGCTCATTTCACATGTTGTTTTCATTTGGAAAATATATATTACCATATTGACAGACTGCTTTGTTGCTGTTGAAGTGGGTAGAGAAAAAAATATGGCCAGAATGCCTTTTGAAATGATATTTGAAGGTGGGGATGCAGTTGCCCCTTGAGCAGACAGCATTTTGAGGGCAACTGAAGATGCATCATTTCTGTTGGGTTTATGTGTGTGCCAGGGTTAAATAACTGCTCCTTCCTGCTGTTTTGCTGTTTTTAAATTGCATTGTTTATGTTTGGGTGTGTGTTATTTTACTACCATGTTATGTTTCTATCCTGTATTGTACAGGGTATTTTAAAATGAAATGCTGGGAGCCTCTGGGCTGAGGGTTTGGGTTGAGAGTATGAGTGAAATAAATTAATAAGAAGTAATAAGTTGAGGGTGGCAAAGCATGCACGGCCTGTCTTCCCTTCCCTCCTTCATAGCTATATATCAGGGTTTTGCTCTTGTTGCTAACTTCACAATTATAGTCCTGTGTACATGTGCTGTTTAAGCAAAGCAAATGATCTGGCTCTTTATTCAATTAGCAGATTATTAAGTCTTCCCTCAAGACTGAGAATAACAAGTTGAAAAAGCATGTCTGGGGAGTTACTCTTATGAATTTTATGTGGTTTTAATTTGAATTTTAAAATCTGTGCAACTTGTTCTCCCTGTTCTTTCAAGAGATGCTGAGACAGACTTACGAACTTCCAATATTTGCTTTAAGTGTTCCCACTGAAAGAAGTGGGTGGGTGTCAGGAGAGTTTCTTAATGCATAAAAGTTGGAGTATATTGTCTGAAGTTGTACTTTTTGTTCTAAAAAAAAGATGAGGTAAATGTTCAAAAATGAATGCTAATGCAGCCTGCCACTTGAAGCCAAATTTGCTGTTACCTCTTGCAATGGACATTTCCTCCTGGCTGCCCTACATGTACGAATGGACAAATCTATTGATTCTCTCCATCTTTATATTTCCCAGTCTTAAATTCAGTTCTCCACATTTTTTTCAGGAATTTGGGTTGGCTGTGGGTTGTTGTTTACTGAAACAAATCCTCTTGTCAGCATTTTTGTGCGAATTTCGTGCGATTTTCTCCCCCCTCAAAAAAACCATTTGGGGTTGCGGCTTTGACCAATAGACACCTTTTTGCAAGCAACTTCCCCTTATGAAATGCAAAGTTATGTGTTATGTTTCTCATATTTGCAGTTTACTAGACATTGTTTTGGTAGAGAAACTACCTTACAAAATTCAGAAAATTCCCAGTTTCAAAAGATTGCTTTCCCTCTCATTCTCCTCTGTGGTCGGAGGAGGAGAAGGACCTGGCCACTGAAGTCATGCCACGCTCGGCTCCATGCTGAACCTCCTCCTCGGCTTTTTTACATGGGGGGGCAGGCACCTCCCAAAGAATATTGGGGGGGAAGGATTCAGCCTCTAGGAGATGGCGCACCTGCCTCAGCCTTCTTGAATCTGCTTTCCTTAGGAAAGGAATATCTGGTCACAGCATGGTGACACCGCCCTTGTATCTCTGAGTTTCCGTAGACTAGCAATGAATCAATTATGCAGTCATGCCTAGTCTACTTTCCCGCCCCCCAGTAGCTCATTTGTTTTCATAGCCTTATCCTGTGCCATGGGGAAACTTCATCAAAAAATTACATTCTATTTTATTGAAAATGGAAATGCTCTGTTTTGTTTGATGATGCTGGCAGGCTGTAGCAAAGGTCACAAGGTGGTAGAGAAAAGAGCCACTGCGGGATCATTAATCATCACCCTGCAGGAAGTCTTGGTTTCATTAGACTAACGTCCTGCTTGCAAGTGGCATGGAGGAAATGGAGAAATATGTGGATGAAAATGGCCTAGAAGAAATTATTATTTCATCACAGGAACAACAGGAATGTGAAATGAAAAGCTATGCCAATCTCCCAACCCCAGTTTGCCATGCACTTTGACCTTCTGATAGCAGAAGCTGTACCCTTAGTTTGCTAGTTACCCATCGAATCCTCAATATATATATTCTGAAACATCTGAGGAAGCTCCTGCACTTATGCCTCACTCTGATTTTCCTACCAGATTGTCAGCTGTCATTTCGATTAAAGGAGCTAGATGCTTACACTGTCAGTAAATTGGGTAGGATGTTGTCTCTCAGCACGGGTACCCTAGAAGTACCATCAGGAGCCTGCAATTTACATCTCTCAGGATTAAAATACTAACCAAGTGCAGCAGGAGTAATAATGAAAATCCCTTAAGATCTTGCAAACTGCTGCTTCGGGATACAGTCTGTGGTGGAACGTTTGATCAGCGTTGGTTTGAAACTAATCATTAGTGTTACCTGTAAAAACGAGGCCAGGATGCTTACACTTTCCAATCGGAATTGCTATGTATATTTTTGAAAAACACACATATATCTATTCTGTGGCAAACTAACCCGGTTCTAGAACGACAAAAGCTGGATTTTGTGGCTTGTGAGCAAATGAGCAATATTTGTATTTATTAGTAAAACAAAGAAGAAGAAAAAAGCACAGCAAGCTTTCCAGTCTGACATACTCTCCATTTACAACTCTGCATTTATTCTGCTTCTCTTCATTATGGGGAAGAGGAGAGGAGGAAAACAACAATAAAAAATATCTTGGATATTCAGCAGCTTCTTTGACTTCTGAGAGCCCACTAGCTAAGCTCTGTCCATATAGTTTCAACCAGAAAGGCTAGAAACTTGCTGTTACACTGAGAGCTGAGAGTTTTAGAAAGTGAATCCTGTGATTAAATATAACATTCTATGGCACTGTTGATCTTCTAATATGTAGTTTGATTCTTAGGAACATCCAAGGCTTTGTTCAGAACAACATTCCTAATCTATTTAACAGGGTTTGGTGGTTTTTTTGGGGAGGGGGCAATGAATCCTAAAATATTTTAAATCTAATTTACTGAAATTAAAGCCTGGCAGGAAAGCGTGCATTTGAATGATATTTTGACTAGTTATATTTAAAATCTAGAAGTAATATATTGGACAATGACCAGTAGAAACTCACTATAAACTATTTATGATGAGGCCCAGGAGCCCAGTGCAGAGTACCAGCGAACCTCTCCAGCCAGGCTATATCTCTAAGTCAGCACTCCAAGAACTCGCCTCCTGGCCCATGGCTGTTTCTTTTAAAAGGGTCGTGTGGCAGATATCTGCAGTAATTTATAATGGATATATTATAGTAGAAGCATTGGGGAGATCAAAGATGGTAGACGCTGAGGAGATGAGTCCTCTTGGGCTGCAAAGGTGGCAAGGCATTTTCTGAACATTCAGGGACTGGGTGAAGAAATAATAACAGCTTCAAGAGACACTTCCAGGATCAGGAGACTTGTATTTTTGGCAGCCATTGAATGTGTAGCAGAGGCTGCTTCTTCTTTTCTCTCTCCCTCCTTCCTTTTTAAGATAAATAAACTTTCTTTTCCCTGATGTGGGAAAGAGGTGGTTGTGGTCCTCCTTCCATCGGTGGCCATTCTAGCTGTCCCATATGGGGATCAATCCTGCCACCTTGGCCTTATCAGCAACACGCTCTAACCAACTGAGCTATCTTCAAGACATCAAAAGCAGGGATATTCTGATCGTTTGCAGTAAGGAAAGTGGTGTCTAGCCTGTCCACAAACAATCAAAAGTGGAGGCTCATTAAATAACCAGTGTTGTCTCATCTCCCTGGATATAAATAAATGCTCAGGAAGAACCATCAGTTTTCAATGGATTTTGCTAACATCCCTACGCCCCTTTACACACACCTTATTTGCATGTCATCCTTTGGCACTTCTCAGTGATGTGAGAAGCCATCCTATAATACTGACACAATAAGCCGATGTAGCTCTTATTTCGGATGGCAAGCTTTGCAGTGTTAAGATGTTCCCAAAGGCTGTGTCTACACTTGACTATGATTTAGCCCTCATTTCTTCTCACTGTACAATAGCTGCAAGTGCTGCCTTTCAATTTGATGACTCAACATGCTATTCAAGAATACAGGCTTTTATCATGTCTTATTCATACTGTTAAACAGCCCTGCAAAGGTGATGGATAACCATCACTGCCACAGTACTATTTAGCTGATTATATATTTTTGGGTATTTTTTTCTTCACAAAATCACTTCAAGTTGCTAAAGTGGATTTTTTTCCCAGGCACCAAAAAAAAGAGGGAGGAAAAAACAAGAAACAAAAACTTTCCAACAGAAGTGGAGAGGATAAACTAGAGGATAGCAGGGGAAATAAAATTGATAAAAACCTGTCCTTTCAACTTTGGGGAAAGCATCTTGCTTTTTTTATGTCCAGAACAATCTGAAATACTTTTCTTATCCTACGACACCCCCAGGACTCTTATCTCTAAGCACCAGGGCTGATAATGTTTCTGGCAGCCAAGCACCTCCTAATCTTGTTAACACTCACTATTTTGCCAACTTAGCACTAAGTTTATTAATAGGTCCTCGAATCTGGAGGAAAAAGAGGGTCTCTGGAGCTTAGGGAATGTCATTATTTGTTGTCTTTTTAAGTCTGATTTCTCTGCAGAAAAATCTGACCTGTAGAAAACATGGCATTAAGAAACCATTAGTACAAAGTGAATAGGGTTGTAGGCTGATGGCAAAGGATATTCCCTTGACTTATTGCTGTTCTTTTGTCATCAGTTTTCTCTCCAAACACAGTATGGGGCAGTGCCTTTGCTAGCAGGGGAGAATCATTGCCTCAACACATTGCCATTACGTAAAAGGGAAGAAAAACAAGGCCATCAAAAGTCTAAGCCGAGTGAGGCAGATTTCTGCCCTGTATGGAGCCTCAAATTCAGCCGACAAATTCATTTTTACCTTACATTTTGAAACTGTTGCTTCAAAGTTCCTGAATGCAGTTATGCTAGGCCAGTACATTCCAAAACTTTTTGCCCTTGGGGAATACTTTCATCTCAGTTTTTCTACTGAGGATCTCTAAAATATTTTCCAGGTTGTTTTGCAGAGGATTCTGGGATGTCTTCTAGAGTTCAGGAAGGCTTTTAGCTTGGCACATTGCTCCTGCAATATTACATACATGAAAGCTGGGCCAAAGACACTTTTGTAGAACAATTTGCCCTATGCAAAAGAGGTGTGTGTGTGGATACTGGGCAAATTTTCAGATTTAAGAAAGCTGAAAGGACTGACCCAAAGGTTGGTGGGGTCAACTCAAGTAAAGGTCTTTCCAACAATCTGCAACATTCTTGATTCATGCAAACTTGATTCCTCCTTATTGGAAAAAGGTGCAGGTTTGGATATGCACCCCTTTATTTTTCCTATATAATGGTTCACGTTTATTCTTAAGAAGATACATAAAGCACGGGTTTTAGGAGAACTGCAAAACTTCTCCTCCCTGGCACTGAATAGACTGACTTTTGCAGTATGGTATGTGTGTTTGTCAGGGACCCAGGTGGTGCTGTGGGTTAAACCACAGAACCTAGGGCTTGCTGATCAGAAGGTCGGAGGTTCGAATCCCTGCGACGGGGTGAGCTCCCGTTGCTCGGTCCCTGCTCCTGCCCACCTAGCAGTTTGAAAGCACATCAAAGTGCAAGTAGATAAATAGGTATCACTCCGGAGGGAGGGTAAACGACGTTTCCGTGTGCTGCTCTGGTTCGCCAGAAGCGGCTTTGTCATGCTGGCCACATGACCCAGAAGCTGTACGCTGGCTCTCGGCCAATAAAGCGAGATGAGCGCCGCAACCCCAGAGTCGGACACGACTGGACCTAATGGTCAGGGGTCCCTTTACCTTTTTATGTGTGTTTGTCAGTGTGTATAAGGGGATGCATACAATATATGCATATATGCAAAATTGGGGGAGGTGAATACACTGTTTTCTCCAGAATTGAAGCTGGTGCAAGATCTTTCACTGCCCGAACCAAAGCACAATATGGGTCTATTATGGATGGACCTTTAAAAAGTGGGCCAAGAATAATAAAATGTGCAAACATAGCCCTAGCATGATTTACATTAAGATCCTAGGGACGCGGGTGGCACTGTGGGTTAAACCACAGAGCCTAGGGCTTGCAGATCAGAAGGTCGGCGGTTTGAATCCCCACGCCAGGGTGAGCTCCCGTTGCTCGGTCCCAGCTCCTGCCCACCTAGCAGTTCAAAAGCATGTCAAAGTCCAAGTAGATAAATAGGTATCGCTGCAGCGGGAAGGTAAACGGCATTTCCGTGTGCTGCTCTGGTTCTCCAGAAGCAGCTTTGTCATGCTGGCCACATGACCCAGAAGCTGTACGCTGGCTCTCGGCCAATAAAGCGAGATGAGCGCCGCAACCCCAGAGTCGGACACGACTGGACCTAATGGTCAGGGGTCCCTTTACCTTTTTATGTGTGTTTGTCAGTGTGTATAAGGGGATGCATACAATATATGCATATATGCAAAATTGGGGGAGGTGAATACACTGTTTTCTCCAGAATTGAAGCTGGTGCAAGATCTTTCACTGCCCGAACCAAAGCACAATATGGGTCTATTATGGATGGACCTTTAAAAAGTGGGCCAAGAATAATAAAATGTGCAAACATAGCCCTAGCATGATTTACATTAAGATCCTAGGGACGCGGGTGGCACTGTGGGTTAAACCACAGAGCCTAGGGCTTGCAGATCAGAAGGTCGGCGGTTTGAATCCCCACGCCAGGGTGAGCTCCCGTTGCTCGGTCCCAGCTCCTGCCCACCTAGCAGTTCAAAAGCATGTCAAAGTCCAAGTAGATAAATAGGTATCGCTGCAGCGGGAAGGTAAACGGCATTTCCGTGTGCTGCTCTGGTTCTCCAGAAGCAGCTTAGTCATGTTGGCCACATGACCCGGAAGCTGTACGCCGGCTCCCTTGGCCAATAATGTGAGATGAGCGCCGCAACCCCAGAGTCGGTCACGACTGGACCTAATGGTCAGGGGTCCCTTTACCCAGGGAGGTGGGTCATTCTTCACAGGGGGTAGTTTGTTACCCCCGCTCCTAAGAGAAGCAAAGTACATAGACAACACCCTTGCTTCTCTTTCCTCTCGCCAAGCCCCTAGACATGTGGGGGTTACAGGAATATCTGCACAGCATCTTAGATTTGGGAATCTGCGTACATGGCATTCCTGTGCAATATCCGACACACGCCATATGCCTGCTGGTTTTTCATAAGGTGCAAAGGAACAAGCCCACTGAGCAAGTGACAAGATGTTCCATTGTTTCCTTTTATTTCCATTCCATTTCCAGCTCAGATATCACAGCTGCTACAGATGTGACAAACAATTAATTTAGTGCCCAGCTGTTAAATATTTACTACCTTTTTGATACACTGTACAGGAATCATTTTGGCAGATATAATTATTTAATTATGGCTGAATGAGGAAAGTGAAGCACAGATGGATTCCTGGAGTTATTGTCTTTTACTTTCAATCTTGTTCCTAAAGGGATAGGCAGTATGGTAAAAATTAACAATTGGTTCCTTTTACACACACACACACACACAGAGAGAGAGAGAGAGAGAGAGAGAGAGGAGATTTCACCTGCAGATTGTGCTGTTGTCTTTAATGGCATCTGGGAATTGCCATATTAGATTTTGCTTGGTGGACTATTGAACTTTTCATTGCATTTGCAAAGTAATAAATGTCATATATTTGTACGAGTAAACAGGGCTCGCAGAATGGAAGCATTTCCACATTCCCAACTTCCCCAGGAGCACCGAATTTCAACTTTTTTATTTCTTGGGAATGTATCCTCACAATGTGTGAATGTATACCTGAAGGAGCGTCTCCACCCCCATCATTCTTCCCGGACACTGAGGTCCAGTGCTGAGGGCCCTCTGTTCTCTTCGGGAAGGTAGGAAATGTCACAGAATGATTCTGCCCTCATGTGATCATAGCATTTGTAGACTTAATAGTCAGCAGCTAGTATTGCTATAGAGCTAGTTTGAGGAGTGAGTGAGAGATGCGGCCCCATTCAAAGTGCTGGTTTTGACCTATAAAGCCTTAAACGGCTCAGGACCGCAATACCTCAAGGACCGCCTCTTTCCATATGAACCTACCTGGACCCTGAAATCATCTTCTGAGGCCCTCCTTCATGTGCCTCTTCCTCGAGAGGTCCAGAGGGTGGCAACATGAGAACGGGCCTTCTCTGCAGTGGCCCCCCGTCTGTGGAATGCTCTCTCCAGGGAAGTTCGCCTGGTGCCTTCATTATACACCTTTAGGCACCCTTTTAAAATGTGGCTCTTTTTTGGGGGGGTGTTATTGGGTCATTGTTCTTATTTTGATTTTATATATTGTGATTTTTTTTTCTTCTGTGAACCGCCATGAGACCTCCGGGTATAGGGCGGTATACAAATTCAATAAATAAATAAATAATACTCTTTTATTTATTTTCTATAAATTTGCCTGCCACTTGATTGTAACAAAACCACTAAGCAGTTTGTAAATAATAATAATAATAATAATAATAATAATAATAATAATAATAATAATAATAATGTATCTTATCAATAAAGACGAACACATTTTTAAAAGAACTTAAATCACCAGGAAACTAAAAGAGAGAGATTAAAGCATGTCAACATCTACATGCCTGGATAGGCTTGCCTAAGCAAACGGGTTTTAAGCAGGGGCCAGAAAGAAACCAATGAAGGTGCCTGCCTGGTGTTAATAAACACGCTCTTTTGAAATGCTTCATTCTGAATATTGCCATAAAACAACACCAGCAAAGCCCAGAGGGCCTTTATTAAATTGCGCTAATCTTAAAGTGAGGTATCAGTAAGCACTGGTGTAGTATGTGTGATTGTCAAATGCTCCCCCCCTTCCCCTGCTGTGGTTGATCAAAAACCCACTACCCAAACATATTAGTATCAACAGAGGAATATGGCATACTGCGAACTTCATGAGTATCATGGTGTGAGGAAGATTTGTTTGTCCTGTAATTTAATGGTCCTATTTACTAAATATTTGCATATTTCGCTGGCATCCCACATACTCCAATATTGGATAGCTTGTAATCTTAGAAATGTTTGTTGCAACCATTTGTGTGTCTCCCCTCTAACTTTTACACACTCCCTCCCTGCACAATATATATATATAGCCCTTAAACATTCACCATCAAGTGCAGCTTAAAAACAAAGAATATTAAAAGAGGATGGTAGGAGCCTTTAAGTTACCCATCAACAATAACCAACTTGTCAGGAGATTGAGCCAGCACACCGGTGACCTGGCCACTGTCTTCCATGCTATAGCAAAATGTATTGTATTTCTATGCCCTCTTCTGTGCTCTTTTTTGGTAATATATTACTACTTTGTGGTGCCAGCCGTTGGCACCCTACCCCTACCAGGTCACCTGAGTTTCCTAGGGGTTAGTGCAGGAGTTCAGGAGTTCCTTAAAATCATGTGCTTGCGTAAAAGGCTATGGCTGAGTAGGGCTCAGTGTCTAGGACTTTGCCAGGGATATGCCTCCCCCTGCCAGTCCAGCTCTGAGTGTTTATAGGGAACAGCCACCTGTTTTGACTACTGATTCATCTGAGAGTGAAACCAGCAGTTCCTCGGGGGAGAAGCAGTTAGTGGCTGGGAGCCAAGGGGTGCCAGGGGTCCAGAGATTGAGTGAGAGGCCTGGCACCACCCAGCAGGCTCGATCGGAGGGAGAGTCGTCAGGTCCGGCGCGGAGATTACGTAGGAGGAGGAGGCAATCTAGAATGCCAAGACTGTGGTGTTGGCGCCAAAAACAGAGGAGGGCACTTCCGGATTCTGCTAGTGAGTGAACAGACATGATAAGATTAAGCTCTGCACTGTATATAATTGAGCACTGATTAAAAGAACTAAAAGACAGATGGCGTGGCTCTCTTCTTGAACAACCGATAAGGGAAAACCTGACAGACTTGGTGTGTTTAATTTCTCCTTCATTAAGCATGCAAATCAGCACTTTCAGAATTCCAGTTCAGCTCTATGTGATCTGTATTGAAAGCAGACGCCATCGTGGTATTTAGATGGATATCGATGACTGCATATCGACACGAGGATCATTGTGTTAGTTTTCCTGGTTATAATGCTAGTGCTTCTGTCCTGGCTTCTCACATTACCTGTTGTGTTATGAAACTGGGGCTTTTTTAAATTATCATCAATATACCATCGCACTAAATTTCATTCACAACAGCAGGCATGGTGTGGCACAATGACTGGTGACATGTTGCCCCACCTTTTATGCACACGTGTGCTTCTGTTCTCCCATGACCCCCTCAGGAAAACAGTGAGAAAGAACTGCATGCCGGAATACCACCCCGAATTTCAACATATGGTGCCATCCATGAAATCATATAGAGATCTAACATTTGAGTATGGCCAGGGGCGTACAAAGTGAGGGGCGGAGGGGGCGGTCTGCCCTGGGTGCCACTCTGGGGGGTGGGAGGCAAGATGGCCCCTGCCTCCCCCCAGCTGTAGAGCGACCGAGGGCATGTGCAGTCAATATGGTCGCCATTCGCGTGGCGTCTGTATGGGCTGCCGCTCTCTCGCACCATCCGTACGGGTTGCCTCTCACACGGCGACCGTATGGGCTGCCGCTCTCGCACGTCCATACGGGCATCCGTACAGTCTGCCACGCGTGCACAGTCCATACGGTCGCCATGCAAGTGGCAGCCTGTACGGATGCTGCGCGTGTGCATCATTCCGTATGGAGTGCACGGGCTGCCGAGCGTGCGCAGTCCATATGGGATGCTGTGCATACGCCACTGGGCGGTTCGCCCCGCCCCTCGGCGTCCCATCCCGGGTGCCGGAGAAGGTTCCTCCGCCACTGAGTATGGCATGTGTCCATATCAGACTGTTAAACGTAGCCGTATGTATTTAAAAAAAAACAAAAACCAAAAACCAAGAAAGTTGTAATGTGAAATGTAACAACCTCGAAATGAATCGATGGTCATTTGCTTTAGGCTTTTCGCCTGCAATCACGCAAGGGTAAGAAGTGTTCACCTTCATCTAAACTGGTTTCCAAAGGATTACCCAAAACCGACTTATCTCTTGCTACTTCTGTTGCCACTTTACCCTAACTTTAATTTAAACAGGAGTTCAAAAAGAAAGCAGAGGGAGAACAGAGCATTTTCATATTCTGCTGTAGAATATAGATCATGAATCTGGGGAAGTCAATTGCATTTCAGATCTGCTGCAGTCTTTCTTGCAGTCCTTGGGAGTTCTGCATAATTATCTTTAATCCTTACCACTGCTGACTCAGTGCTTTGAAAGGAGAGAAAGGGGAGAGGGAACGAGGGGAACCTGCCTTTTTCTTCCTCCCAGTTTATTCTCCAATCCCCACTTAAAAAAAAAAAAAAATACAGGTGAATAATCTATATTTCAAAGAAGGATGACCTTTACTTTATTTAAATGGAATCTTTCTTTCAATATCTGAAATGAGAAAGTGATTAAGGCTGGGTTGATAGGCAAGGTGTATTTTAGAAATAGATAAACTTAAAGGTCAGACACTGTCACAAGGAGGGCTCTGACTTTTAAAATATTTAAGCATTTCGTAAGAATCTGGATTCAGGCATGTTCGGTACATTTTTTAAAAAGTTCTAATGAAATTGTTTGGCATTTTCAGAGGGGTTCCTTTTCTGTGTTAAGCAGAACTCAGTGAAATCAGATGAATCAAGATGTGGCCTGATCTTGGCTCCTCTTTGCACTGGGCACATGGTGCAGAGGGCTTTCATGGGGTCTACATATTTTAAAAAGTCCCTCCCCAAAGCAAACATTTCCCCCCACTTTCACATCCCATTTTCTTCCTGCAGTACACAAGCACGCCACCTTGTCCCCACCATAGCTGCCAACCCTCTCTTTTTTTGCGGGAAACTCCCTTATTCCAATGCCATTTCCCGCTGCTATCCCGGATTGTTGATATCCCTTAAATTTCCCAGATTTCAAAGGAAGCAGCTCCTCTCCCTCCCTGCCGGCCAGGGAGGCTCCTCAGCTGCGTTGCTCGGCTGCCAATAAGGAGTCTGAGACCGACTGGGGGCGGAGCTTGCATGCCTTGTGCAGCCAGACCCTCACGCCCAACCAGACAGACAGCCTGCCTGCCATCTATGCGCTCGCTCTTTCGCTCACCCGTTCGCGCACAGTCTCTGGAGCACAGGGTGGCGAGGCTACTTGGTGCCATTGCACCGCCCTCGCAGCATCCCTTATTTTCAAATCCGAAAGTTCGGAAAAATCCCTTATTTTCAAATCCGAAAGTTGACAGCTATGGTCCCCACGGCTGAGTGGGCCAGCACCTCGCCACCTGTGCAAGAGACGTCAGCACACCACTTGTGTGCATGACATCAGCACATCACACGCCATGCTCTCACTGTGCACATACATGGCACAATGTGCTAACGTCAGTCACACACGTCGCATTACGTGCTGATGTGTCATGCGCACGCCGTGCTGGGTGCACAATTAAGGTGAGCATGTCGTGTGTCATGCATGCATGGGCTGTGTGGATTAGGGGGGAGGCTAGCACCCTTCTTGAAAATATGAGGGGGCTTGGCCCCCAGTCCCCCCTAGATGGCACCCATGGCAGCATATGTGGTTCTCTATTGATCTTATTTTATGCTCACAACAACTCTGAGAGGTAGGTTAGTGAGCTTCATGTTAACATTCTGACTATATAAGGGGTAGAGAAAATGTTTCCGCCCAAAGGCCATATTCCCTCATGACCTACATTGGCTCCCAGTATGTTTCCAAGCACAATTCAAAGTGTTGGTGCTGACATTTAAAACCTTATATGGCCTCGGTCCTGTATACCTGAAAGAGCGTCTCCACCCCCATCACTCAGTCCGGACACTGAGATCCAGCGCCCAAGGGCCTTCTGGCGGTTCCCTCACTGCGAGAAGTGAGGTTACAGGGGGAAAGGCAGAGGACCTTCTCGGTAGTGGTGCCTGCCCTGTAGAACATCTTCCCATCAGATGTCAAGGAAATAAAAAAAATCTGACTTTTAGAAGACATCTGAAGGTAACCCTGTTTAGGGAAGTTTTTAATGTTTGATGTTTTATTGCTTATTATTATTATTATTATTATTATTATTATTCTGTTGGGAGCCACCCAGAGTGGCTGAAGAAGGCCAGCCAGATGAGCAGGGTATAAATAAGCAATTATTCCAGTTACAGGTAGGTAGCTGTGTTGGTCTGCCGTAGTCAAAACAAAATAAAAAATAAAAAAATTCCTTCCAGTAGCACCTTAGAGACCAACTAAGTTTGTTCTTGGTATGAGCCTTCGTGTGCATGCACACTTCTTCAGATACATACCTGCTCATACCAAGCTCATACCAAGAACAAACTTAGTTGGTCTCTAAGGTGCTACTGGAAGGATTTTTTTTTATTTTTTTATTTTGTTTTAATCAATTATTATTACTGTTTATTTTATTATTCACGCAGTGGCGGGTGAGGAGGCAAGGGATAAAGAGGGACAGAAATGAAAGGAAGGAGGCCAATGGATGTGACTGTAAACTTTGTACAGTAATCTACATTCCCCAAAAATCTGAGGATTCAACATCTGCCTTCCCCTCCATTAATATTCATATAACACTTAATAATAATTTTTAAAAATCCTGGAAGGCAAAAGCACTCCGGAAAGCCATGGAACAAGCCTCAGTGAGAGGTTTGGCCTAGGCAAAGGGCAATGGGAATTTATCTTCCAAAGGCCAAACAAAGATTTTCTCAACGGCTGTTTTTGACCCCATGGCCTGAGGTTCCAGATCCATACACTGCAGGCAATTAAGGGGGAGGGAGAATTGTGCTGAGCATGTAAACAAAACACACCCATGTGGGGATCTATGGATCCAGAATCACATCTGAAGCAGGGGTGCAACTTGAATAAATTTTGGGGGGAGGCAGGCAAGACCTTCCCCGCATAATTGATCACAAGACTTGGTGAATGCACACCATTTGAATGACAATGCCCATCAACTGGGGAGGGGGAGCAGTACCCTCAAATATTTTCCTGGGGGAGAAAAGGGACTTGATTCCCTAGGAGTTGGCTCCCATGACCTGAAGTCAGTTGTTTTACCAATCTGCATTCCAACTTATTGTATGTTCCGGACCATGTATTGATGCACACATGGGTGATACTTTATTTAAAGCATGTTTGCTGTCACATTCAAATGAGGCCAAGGTGGAATCTAGGCACATATAAAAAATGCTGTGAAAATGCTTTTTTTTTAAAAAAAAAAAAAAAAAAAAGAAGTTTTTTTTGGGGGGGAAATCTACTGAATTTGCCGTAAGCTCACCTTTGCCATCTAGTGTCACATTTGTATAATGCACTTAAAACACACTTAAAACATAATATTTGCAGCTGTGTAGCTGAGTCCCAAATGGTGGTTGTGAAATAAATAAATGCAGTGATAGCTTTCAAAGCCAAATAGTGACACACCTTGGCTGGGTAAGCCCTGCTTTTATTGATAAGGAGCATATATTTTTTCAATTCCAATTAAAAACATTAGAGGTTATTCAGAGGCTGCCCTTAAAAAAAATACATGCAAATGAGGTCATTTAAAGGTTTTATTAATTTCCTTGTAGCTGCTTTGGCATTTTTTCCCTAGCAATAACATAACAGCCAAATTGCCCTATCTCTGAAGTGTGATTATGAAGTACACAGCTAATTATTTCATTTAACTATGGGCAATTTAATCCTTTTGATTTCATCTTAGTGGTTGTCTTTCCAATGCACATGGTTATTTTTAATGTTTCTTATTACTTTAGTTAAAAATTGAAATTAGAGGTGCAACATCTCAAGGAAGAAAAGAAACCAGTGAAGGTTCTGGGTAGCTAACAAGTTTGGGGTCAACAAGATCGAGTTGCAATAGCACTCTGGAGCTGAATTAACAATATGGGACTGTTCGCCAATGTTCTTTTAATAAAATAAATTGTTTCCATTTGCTAGTAAAACTATTACCATTCCAGGGAAAGCGGGGCGGAGGGAGAGACACCACCATTGCTTGTAAAGATCAGAGGTCAAGATTGCAAATTGTTCCTATTTTCTATGTCACTTTTTATAATGCTGAGAATTTTATGAGTCCCGACAGCTGCAGATTGGCTTCAACGGGTTGCAGAAATAAGTAAATGCAGCGAGAGCGAGTTGAGAAGACCAAAAGCACAAAGATCAATGTTTCGACTGAGTGGAAATGTTATTTGCTTGCAAATAATTTTGGTTGGGAGTGGAAGGAATAATTTACTCCGTTTGTTTGGTGCAGAGTGATCCTTGGGGGAGAAAATGTGTAACCCGCAAAATTACGGGAACACTTGAGCTTAAGTAAAAAGAGTACAGTCAAGTAAACTGCCTCATCTGTTTTTATCTGCTATTGGGAGAAAGGTACTGTGGGCTATGCAACCTGTGTTTTTATGTCCCTTCATCCCCAGAGTTTTCAGAATTGTTATATATGTTTTAAGACCAGTTGCATACCGTCTCTAATAATAATAATTTATTATTTATACCCCACCCATCTGGCTGGGCTTCCCCAGCCACTCTGGGTGGCTCCCAACAGAATATTAAAAACACGATAAAACATCAAACATTAAAAACTTCCCTAAACAGGGCTGCCTTCAGATGTCTTCTAAAAGTCAGATAATTGCTTATTTCCTTGACATCTGATGGGAGGGCGTTCCACAGGGCAGGCGCCACTACCGAGAAGGCCCTCTGCCTGGTTCCCTGTAACCTCACTTCTTTCAGGGAGGGAACCGCCAGAAGACCCTCGGAGCTGGATCTCAGTGTCCGGGCTGAACAATGGGAGTGGAGATGCTCCTTCAGGTATACTGGGCCGAGGCCGTTTAGGGATTTAAAGGTCAGCACCAGCACTTTGAATTGTGCTTGGAAACATACTGGGGGCCAATGTAGGTCTTTCAGGACCAATGTTATATGGTCTCAGTGGCCACTCCCATTAGTTGTAGATTAGTTGTACATAGAATAAAGTAGGGACTGAGCTCTCCCAAAGTCATTGGACTGCAACTCCCATCAGCCCCAGGCATTATGATCAGTGGTTAGGGATGATGGAAGTTTTAGTCCCATAACTTCTGAGGATCTCAGATTCCCTATCTCTGGGAGTGTTATACACATGGAAAGTCTAGGAAAGAATGATACAAAGGAGAAAGTAGTAATATATCCTGAGGTTAAGGCTCCAGTACTTTGGCCACCTCATGAGAAGAGAAGACTCCCTAGAAAAGACCCTGATGTTGGGAAAGATTGAGGGCACAAGGAGAAGGGGACGACAGAGGATGAGATGGTTGGACAGTGTTCTCGAAGCTACTAACATGAGTTTGGCCAAACTGCGAGAGGCAGTGAAGGATAGGCGTGCCTGGCGTGCTCTGGTCCATGGGGTCACGAAGAGTCGGACACGACTGAATCACAGAATCACAGAATCACAGAATCATAGAGTTGGAAGAGACCACAAGGGCCATCCAGTCCAACCCCCTGCCAAGCAGGAAACACCATCAAAGCATTCCTGACAGGTGGCTGTCAAGCCTCTGCTTAAAGACCTCCAAAGAAGGAGACTCCACCACACTCCTTGGCAGCAAATTCCATTGTCGAACAGCTCTTACTGTCAAGAAATTCTTCCTAATGTTTAGGTGGAATCTTCTTTCTTGTAGTTTGAATCCATTGCTCCGTGTCCGCTTCTCTGGAGCAGCAGAAAACAACCTTTCTCCCTCCTCTATATGACATCCTTTTATATATTTGAACATGGCTATCATATCACCCCTTAACCGTCTCTTCTCCAGGCTAAACATACCCAGCTCCCTAAGCCGTTCCTCATAAGGCATCGTTTCCAGGCCTTTGACCATTTTGGTTGCCCTCCTCTGGACACGTTCCAGCTTGTCAATATCCTTCTTGAACTGTGGTGCCCAGAACTGGACTGAACGACTGAACAACAACAAAGTAATATATCTGGAGAAATTGATGACCACCAAACCTACACTATCTGCGTAGAAGGCAGAATCTCAGCTTTCTGGTTCCATGAAATGAATCAGAGTTCTGGTGTATTTATTTATTAAAACTGTAGCACATGCAATTTCAGACACTTAGAGTTGGATCAATCTCCAAGACGTTTGCCCTGCATTCTTAACATTTACAAACAGTTTATAACTGGATACCTTTTCCCATCATATAGAGTCACAATTGGACTAGCCCTGACTATTAGCAAGTTTTTATTGTATCAAAAATAGCAAGTTCATAGATAAACAAACCACTTTGAATGTAATGATATTTACCATTTTAAAATCATGTATGGTATCTTGTGTGCTGTTCTTGGTTGCCTCATCTTTCTTTGATTAATTACATGGGCTTCCCCACACAATAAGGAATCCGATAGTAAATGAGATGACAACCTAAAGTATAGGGTGACAACCTAAAGTATATAACCTATTGGATCTGAATAATGTTTTTTGTTTTATAATGTTTTTAATATTCCGTTAGGAGCCACCCAGAGTGGCTGGGGCAACCCAGTTAGATAGACAGCATATAAATAATAATTTTCTTTAAAATAATCTTATTATTACTACATGACAACATAACTGAAGACAAGTAAAGATAGTTGACACCAAAGATAATGGAAGTTGTTTCAGCTGCTTTTGTTACCATGATACATTTTTCTCAAGCAATGAAATCTCTCTGTGGGGCCACTACTGAAAGAAAGTATCCTAAATGTTAAGCATAGTGGCCCTATTTGAATTACTTTACTTGGTATCACAGCAGAGTATTTTCAAAGAAATTGAAAGCAACACAGTCTCCTGCTCCTTGAGATTATGCACTAAATTGCACCACTTGCACATGTTTAATTTGCATCAATATACTCTGGATTCAGAATTTTCAGGAATTTCTGTTGTGACCACATTGGTTTCAGTGGGCTGTTTTCTTTGTGAATGCAAGATACTTTCCAATGGCAATGTTGGAGTCTTTAGAGAGCCACCACTGACATATACCCAATCTCTCTAAATTGACAGCAAAAGACACATTAACTCAGCTTGTCATCCGTTCTGCTACACAAAAGAGTTACGCTACCTGAGAAGGGGGGAGAGAGAGAGAATGTGTCTTGGCAATAAGCAGTAATCTACCATGTAGTGTTTAAAAAAACATAATTTAATTGCTGATTGTTTCCTGAGCACAGCATAAAATTGGATGCAAACAGGAAATGTGCGACACAGGTTTCTAGCATAATTAGTAATATAGGTATATATTCAAGGTACCACAGATCTTATTTTAATGAATAGAAGGAAGATTAACCTTGGAATGAGCCATTCAACAATTTTCCTTGGGCTAAGAATGAATAAAAGCACATCAGAAAGGAACAAAAGCTCTCTTTGTTTGTGGGGCAAAGGTATGTCTCTCTTTCCGTGTACAAAGCTAAATCTGTAAGCAGTTTCAATGTCACTGCTATTTATAAAAATGAAAATGTGAATCCTCCTTCGATGATTTGAATCAAAATTCAGTATCGCATCTGATGTCTAATAATAAACCATAGGTTTCAAACCAGAAATATAATTTGTAAGATAATTTATATCATTCTAGCATCCTCCGGGTCCATATACATGCGCCCTACTTGGATGGCTATGAGATGCCACATGCATGTGCAAAACACCATAGCAGATAGAGCATGACTGGTGCTAGTGATCTAGGGAACATAACAGATAAGCAAACCCTGTTGGTTTTAATAGTATTTTGAACTTAATTAGAGTTTTGATCTGCTATGGAATTGGCACCAGGAGACTGGGAGAGAAAGCTAGGTGAAGACGGAATACTGTACCAAGAACTTTTCAAGTGTTGGTCACAGCTAGCGGTAAAATGGCATTTGTTTTGGGGGCAGTAAAAAAAATTGGGCTTCCTCTACAGATACATCAACCCAGGAGTCCCTAAAAGAGGGGTCAGCAAACTTTTCCAGTCCACTGTCCCTCAGACCTTGTGGGGGACCAGACTATATTTTGGAAGGAAAAAAAAATGAATGAATTCCTATGCCCCACAAATAACCCAGAGATGCATTTTAAATAAAAGGACACATTCTGCTAATGTAAAAACACACTGATTCCCGGACCGTCTGTGGGCCGGATTGAGAAGGTGATTGGACTGGATCCGGACCCCGGGCCTTAGTTTGCCTAGGTAAAGGTAAAGGGACCCCTGACCATTAGGTCCAGTCGTGTCCGACTCGGGTTGTGGCGCTCATCTCGCTTTATTGGCCGAGGGAGCCAGCGTACAGCTTCCAGGTCATGTGGCCAGCATGACAAAGCTGCTTCTGGCAAACCAGAGCAGCGCACGGAAACGCCATTTACCTTCCCGCCGGAGCGGTACCTATTTATCTACTTGCACTTTGATGTGCTTTTGAACTGATAGGTTGGCAGAAGCAACGGGAGCTCACTCCGTCGCAGGGATTTAAACCGCCGACCTTCTGATCAGCAAGCCCTAGGCTCTGTGGTTTAACCCACAGCGCCTACCCATGCCCTAAAACATGGATGTTTTCAGTCATTTCAGGGCTTGCTGGTATCTTGGCTGCTGTCGCAGGACTGGGCATTATCCAGAAGTCAGGGATTTGAGAGAAAGGGGCTAATACAGGCTGTGTAAGCTACAAGGATACTTTGGATCCATGTTTTCTGATGTCTTGGCAGCTCAGGAAAGCACAAGATCAATTAATTCTACAATTCTGTTAATTGAAGCACAGGTAATCTGGGATTAGCTGGTAGTCGGAGTAGAGAAATCCTGGGGGGGGGGGATGCTTCTTCAGCAAAATCCATTTCACCTGATCTCACTCTCTCCTGCCCCCACCACTACATTGTCTTCCTCCCATGGTCTACAAGATCCTCCTCCTTTTACTCCTATGCCCTTACATGCTTCACTTTCTATTCAGCTTCTCAGAGCTGTTCCTATTACCTCTTTCACATTTATTTCCTTTTTACGGCTCACATTTGCAGTTCAGGTGCGGATCTGAACCTTGAGAAACCTGAAAGGGACAAGGGGTGTGTGTGTGTTTTGTGCTTCCCAGTTCCTCTTTCAGTTCTATTTGCTTTTCAAGGCTCGTATCAGGAGCTCAGCTACTGATCTGAGCCTTAGGAGGTACACAGACTTGAAAGAGGAAGCAGGAAGAGTGATAACAGTTTTCTGGCTTCCTTCTCCTGTTCTAAGTACTTTTGAAGGTACAGGAATGTAACCACCTTTGCCATCTTGTGATGAGTATTCAGTGGCTTTGAGGGGACCAGGGGAAATCCTCAATGGCACCAACAGTTGCAACTTTGCTTTATCCTTGTACCATTACATATATGATTTCTTAATACTTTCATTTTTTTTCTATATTAAACTGGGGGCCTTGTACAATTCCTACTTTTTTTTATTTAAAAAAGCACCCAAAAGGCAGCAGCAGCAAATATGAATATGAAGAAGAAGAAGAAGAAGAAGAAGAAGAGGAGGAGGAGGAGGAGTTTGGATTTGATACCCTGCTTTATCACTACCCGAAGGAGTCTCAAAGCGGCTATCATTCTCCTTTCCCTTCCTCCCCCACAACAAACACTCTGTGAGGTGAGTGGGGCTGAGAGACTTCAAAGAAGTGTGACTAGTCCAAGGTCACCCAGCAGCTGCATGTGGAGGAGCAGAGACGCGAACCCGGTTCACCAGATTACGAGTCCACTGCTCTTAACCACTACACCACACTGGCTCTCAGTTGGATTCTCTTTGACCTCACTATCAGATTAGTCAAGCATTTTTTATTTTATTTTTACATTTATAGAAGGGTTAGTTAATGTAAATCTCAATGTGTAGTACCAGTTCTTTTGTGGCATCATACCAAGCTCCATCACGGAGTTTCAAAATGGCAGTCCTAATTGCTCTCAACCTGGTTCTCTTGGCCATTCTTGCAGGCCTGGCACTCAAACAGACCAGTGCCAGTGGCAGAGCCAATTCTTCTTCTCTCTCCTCAATTTGCTTATATTTTTTTCGGGGGGGGGGGGAGCTCTCATCTGCAATCTCAACTTCCCTAAGCAGAACATTTCCCACAGAATAAAAACTATCTCTTTAGATTGTCACACAACCATTAAGTTCTCTTGTTCTTTTTATTGGTGACTTGCAAAATAGTGTGCATATAGTTTTTTCTCCCCATCCTACAGCAATTAGAGATAAGGTCACCATAACTTTGTTAAAACCTTCTCGCTGATGTTAATTGGTGCTGACATTTTATCAATGTTTAAAAAATGTTCTTCTTCTTCTGAAGCCATATTTCTAATTTTGATTCTGCTTTCTTTATTGATTTTAATCTGTTATGTCTGAAAATACCTCCCAAGTGATAATCACTAAAATGCCATTTAGAAACATTTAAAGCCCAAGAGAGGGGTTTCCTTCAGAATCTATCGATAGCAGCTTTCTTGTTTCCAGTCACTCAGGGCCACATCCTGCCATCATTTCAGATTTCTTGTGGAAGCTCTATGCTTCAGACAGTGGCAGAGTGTGTGGCCTTGCTTTGCCCTTGAATTGGAATATCTGAGTGAGCAAGGAACCTGAAATAAAACAAAAACAAAGAATAAGGAATAAGCATGACATCATGTGTTTCCTTGAATCCCTCAGATTCAGTCAGTAGTAGAGGGACGCAGGTGGCGCTGTGGGTTAAGCCACAGAGCCTAGGGCTTGCTGATCAGAAGGTTGGCAGTTTGAATCCCCGCAACGGGGTGAGCTCCCATTGCTTGGTCCCTGCTCCTGCCAACCTAGCAGTTCGAAAGCATGTCAAAGTGCAAGTAGATCAATGGGTACCGCTGCAGCAGGAAGGTAAACGCCGTTTCAGTGCGCTACTCTGGTTCGCCAGAAGTGGCTTAGTCATGCTGGCCACATGACCTGGAAGCTGTACGTCGGCTCCCTTGGCCAATAATGTGAGATGAGCGCCACAACCCCAGAGTCGGTCACGACTGGACCTAATGGTCAGGGGTCCCTTTACCTTTACCTAGAGGGGTAATAATCTCACTCCTCAAAATCTTTATAAAGAGTGCAAGCTAGAAGCACATGGGCAACTGATTCAATCCTGCCATCTCCACATGGTATATTGTCTATTTGGTATAGACAATATTGTACGATCACTGATGGCCAACATTTGTGTGATTAGGCTCTAGCAGTGACATTGCTGCACTTACATTTGACACTGAACCCACCATGCCAGGAACTGTGATGTTTCGGTGGGCATCCAATAATAAGACTGGCATTTCCAGTATGAATGCTCTGGATGCACTGAAAAGAATCATAATGCCGCCAGAAATGTCCAATGGGAGGGTGACATGGGTATATTGTAAATGTAAACAACGTTCTTCTTCCTTCTGCTGTTCTGAGGTTATTTTATTTTATTTTTATTTTTAAAAAAATGAAAAACTGGGCCAGAGCTACAGAATATGTTTACTGCATCAGAGAGCTGCCGTTCAAAATAAGCCCATTACCGCCAGTGTTTTCCCTTTCTCACTAATGCTGCTCCAAGGATGGGAGATGAAATCATATGCCTGTTAAAACTATTCCCGAAATAGTGCATGAATATGTGAAGAAATGAGTTAAAATATTGGGATGAAATGGGGGATCACATGCAAATGTAGCAAATTAACTTTTTGAGCTGATTATGGCAAAAAGTCACGGTCACTGCATAGGTCAGCCAGCTTCTTGTTAATGAGGCCTTATTTAGGAGAGGCAACTGATTCTCGCGTGCCCCCCCCACCTTCCCCTTCAAATGAATGTTCTCTGGTTTCCTCTATTTCTGCAACTACATGCTGTTCTGTTTCTAGGGCTGTTAAATGCAGCTTAAAAACATCATTACTTTCTCAATCCCTTGAGCTGCTCTCTTAGGTATATAATTTGGGCCAAGGGAGGGTCATGTTTCACGCAATTGTATGCCATTCAAGCTTTTCTACAGTACTAATGTGGAATATCTCATGAATACTGCATTGTTTTAATGATGGTCTAAGTTTATCAACCAGAAATGGCTACTGCTATTTCCTTTTACAGATAATTTTGAGCTACTTTCTATCATCCAATGCATAGTCAGAGGGCTTCTACCTGGCCATCGGGCTGGGTTGAGGAGACTGGGTTCAATTCCTTGCTCAGCCACAAAGCTCATTGGGAAGACTCCTAAAAAATGTATAGCTAGGCCAGAATTCTTTCAGGGAGAGCCACATTTTCCAATTCACATTGAGGTAATTGGCTAAACTGAAATAGCATCTTTGCTATAAAGCTATAGAGTAAACTAGTAGCAAAAGGTTATGATCAATGAGATGTATTTTTAGGAAGCCAAACCTCTATTATCATTAAAAATTGCCACATTTCCCCTTTCAGTTTTCTCTGCTTTATTCAAACCTCTTCTGTTCTTTTAAACTGCCATTTTAAAACCTGTCTTCAATTTTGTTCCCCTTCCCCACCCTGACCATGTAAACCCAGGATTTTGGTGGGAGAAATCCTGCAATTGGGTGGTGGCGGTGGCGGCGGCCTTGTGATTGCAACCTTAGATCATTTTTCTGTACTTGGAAAGATATATTATTTTCCCTTGACAAGTCCTCAAACAACATATTTTATTTTTTAAAACAATGATTGAATTGGGGGCAGGATTTTCAAAACATGAAAGACTATCTAACAAGAAAGCTGGGAAGCCCTTTGGGGATAGCTCGCAGTGCCAGGGTCATGGGTTTGAGCCCCACCTTGAGCATTGTCGGAATTTGGACTAGTTGACCCTCGTGGTTCCATTCCAACTCTACAATTCTATGATTCTATGGTTTGTTGGCTAACTGAGTTACTGTTTTGCCAAATGCAAGGTGTTTTTTAAAATAATAATAATAATAATATGAAGTAATACAAAACACAAGTGAGTGAGAAGATTAAAGATATTATTCTAAACAGCAAGCAATATTTACATACCAAGCAAGCACTTTGATCTGCCACTTGGAAGCCCTCAAGAAGTGGCAAAGTGACTCCCTAAATCAGGGGTCAGCAACCTTTTTCAACCGTGGGCCAGTCCACCATCCCTCAGACCATGTGGTGGGCCGGACTATATTTTGAAAAAAATAATGAACGGATTCCTATGCCCCACAAATAACTCAGAGATGCATTTTAAATAAAAGCACACATTCTACTCAGGTAAAAACACCAGGCAGGTCCCACAGATAACCCAGAGACGCATTTTAAATAAAAGCACACATTCTACTCATGTAAAAACAAGCTGATTACCGGACCCTCTGAGGGCTGGATTGAGAAGGTGATTGGGCCGCATCCAGCCTGCAGACCTTAGGTTGCCTACCCCTGCCCTAGGTAGCCTCAGGTTGCATGGCCCTGCAGCTGTCAGTCTGTGAACAAACTTCTCTCAAACCCTGCCCAAAACCATCCGATTTATAGATAGATGATAGATAGATAGATAGATAGATAGATAGATAGATAGATAGATAGCCCATGTGGCTTGCTTGACTGATTACATGCAGCTCACTAGCCACCTTCTCCCAATGCTTCACTTAAAACAATGTCCAACATCAAAGAAGGTACTCATCACTATTGCTTCCTTCCAACAAATTAGGACACTAACGGCTGTTTTCATGTCATCAAAGAGCTTAACAAAAGATGGGGGAAAGGAAGGAACAGGGGGCAGGAAGGATAACCATGTTAGATCACTAACTCCTCGAAATACAAATATCTTCCAGATAGATTGCCCATACAGCTACTAATCAGGAAGTTCCTGCTTCTGATCTCCTCTCTGCTATGAATTTGCTAGGTGGGCTTATTCAAGCCACCAGCTCTCGGCTCCTCCACCTGCAGTCTGGGGGATAATGCAATGAGTTAAGCACATGCAAACTGCTTTGAAACAATTGTTTAAAGTGAAGTGCTTTAAACAAACATTAAATATTGCTACTATTTATTCAGTTATACCAAAGCAATAGCTCTGAGAAGCAGAAGACTAATCCAATCAATTAAGCACGGTGCTGATTTTCAAACTGCCTCCCAACCTGATCCTGACATTCTTTCACATGCAAGATCTCCTCTGCAAGTCGATACTGTTGTAAGTATGAAAGGTTATGGTCTTGGGTCTTGATGAGGGCTAACTCTTAACCCTTTGGAAGGGACATGACTCCACAGTCTGGTTTCGAATTGATTCATTGTAGTTGCATACTAATGGACTTTTTGATATTCTGTTTTAACTGGGTGGCAAGGGAAGGGATATTCTGTGCTCATGTTAATTAAAAGGAAGCCTGTAAGCAAACATTTGTCACACCCAGGACCTCATTTCCAAAATGTGTTGGTGGGGAGGCAGTGTATGCTTTGAATTTCAAACACACTTCTGTCGAAGACTTGATGAATCAGGAAACCCTTAGGGTTAGGGATGGGGCAGAAGATTCGCTGAAATACATTTAATTCTTATATGTCCCTGTGAAATTTCATTCCACTGAAAAAGCTGTTGCTGAAGTATCTTATGATTTACTGCTGGTTAAGGAACTTCCTTGTAATCTTATTTTTTTCTGTCTCTCTGGAATATTTGACACGGTCAACCATCCTGTTCATGTTTTTGAAACCATTTTTTCGGGGGGGGGGGGGGTGTTTCTGTTTGTGAGGAAAATGTTGCAGTGTAGAGTACAGTCCCTGTAACGTCACCCAACCCTCCCATGTTGTTATCCCAATTTCACCTGAGCGTCCTTTATGTCGGTTCTGGTTATGTCTCCCTTCAATGACTACCTCCGCCACCGCTTCCTCTTTCCCTGCTGAAATAAAACTTGGTGTGTTCCTTCTTCTCTAAAGTCCTACTGGTGTTTCCATCTAGCTCCTGATCTGCATTGATCAACGTTTGAAAAACTTAGAACTGAAGGGGAGGGAGATATAAGCAGACTGCTAGATAACAGCCAGCGGAGAAGGGGCCCCAGTGGACGAAACTTGAAGTCAGAGGGACAAAATTTTATTTCGTTGTAGTGAGGTGGTTGGGGGTTGTTAAACTGACAAAAATTTCTTCCTAGGAAGGACAGATCAGAAACTTTTCTTGGAAGGAGCAGAGTTTGCTTGCACAAAAGGGTGCAGGTTGGATCTCAATCTGGGAGGGGATGAATGGGGTGCATCCTTATCTTTGGGATGTCTGGGAATGTGGTGGATGTTTGAAAAAGAGAATGTAGGAATGTTGGATGGGTGTGGGAATGATGGATGGATGGGTGTGTGTTTGAGAAAGAAAGAATAACTGGATGAATTTGTAATTATAATAAACTATACATTCAGATGGGTAATGATGTTGAGAAAGGGGGAACTGACTCGGCTCTTCCTATTTGGCCAATACTGGGGGCAGTGTAATGACTCAGTCCAAATTCACTTCAAAATGAATTTAGTGCCTCTTTCCTGACTGATATTAAAGTGCTCTTGAATGCTTGGGGTTCCTTCAGAATGTCTCAGGCATTTTGACTGGGTAGCAACTTCTGAATTCTCCTTTCACTTCATTTCATTTATTCAGCTACAACGTTCCTTTTGCTTAATGTCCCATTCAGAAAATAATAATAATTCTTTATTTCATATTGATGTTCCCCGTTTCTCTGGTGCTTCTATCTGCCCTTCCTTGGAGTGAACATAATACAATTGGCTGTGTCAAAATACAGATTAATTTGATTACTGTGATATAATTGTCATCACATTGCCTTTACACCTTGCAAAAAAAAAGAAAACTCATGAGACCAATGCTCTAACGAAATGGTTGTATTTATTAATATAACAATTTGGAGGAACTACAAACCAAATTAATCAAATTAACTTAATTCAGAAAGTCTAAGCAGCTGAGGAATTTAGCTGATTCCTGTAGCAAAGCATTCCTCCAGGCTACTGGGCATGTAATACAGCCTTAGGTATTCCTCCTTTCTAGGTGAGCCTTGAGTATGAACATGTGCAGTCAGGTCCCACTGTCCCAGTTTTCACCCAAAGCATGCATGCCAGGCCTAGAGAGCACACCCAGGTCCTGCCAGCAGGGGAAGGAACATAGGGGCGGGGTGCACCATGGGGCCTCTGGAGTCTGCCTGCCTCCTCCCACTCAGATGCCCTACAGCTGGGGGGGGGGGGCAGCAGGTGGACCGTTTGAGCAGCACAGAGCCTGCACACACCCAAACCACCACGTCTCTCCCAGGAGAGATGTGTGGCTCGGGCGTGCTGCAGGCCTAGCAGTGAGTGCCACCCAGCATTTTGTCACCCCCTCAGCGTTGACACCCGGGCTGGCCCGCACCCACCACACACACACCACCTCCACCCCTGTCCACAACCCTGTCCACAACCCCACATTGATAGAAAGGGTCCACTGGGTTTGAACTTCTCCAAGCTGCAATGTTGATCCAGCCCAGTTCTATGTCTGCCCTCAAAATACATTCTTCCATCTAGCAAAGGAAGGACATAATTACAAATGGGGGTGGTGGGGAACCTAACCAAGTGCCAATCAGGTTGAGAGAGGTGGGGGGGGGAATCCTTTCTGGTCCTGTCAACCAGCAACCCAAATTTGTTCAGTGAAGGCTCTAACCCAGGTAGGAACCTTTCAAGGCAAAGTAGCCCTGAGCTCCAGGGTAAGCAGGCTTTCCTGTCCTCTTTGCAAGGACTCATGGAACAGCTTTTTCCCCATGAGCCCATTGCATGGGAAAATACTGAGGCAAACCTTGTCCAGCATTTTGCTGCAATCTATGGGCCCCGGCTGCACTGGGCAAAGGCTCTCCATGAATATTGGGTGTGCAACAAGGATTATGACAGGAACAGGAGCTGTGAAACTCTCTAGTTATATTTGGATATACATTGTTAATACATATGCC
Source organism: Darevskia mixta (assembly GCA_034641385.1). NCBI lineage: Eukaryota > Metazoa > Chordata > Lepidosauria > Squamata > Lacertidae > Darevskia > Darevskia mixta. The sequence continues at coordinate 12,881,878 of JAWWNH010000042.1, read as the reverse complement.
AAAAAAACCTGTTACAAGTTGGCAGGAATCTACGGTGAGCTGGGGATAAACTGCAACATTTTGTTGTGGATTCCCATTAGACACAGTAGTAGCAGCAGGAGCTATAATGCTGCAAGTTGCTAAGTAGAATCCGAACTGCTAACTGGAATTAAACCTGGCCAGCTGTCAGAACAATTTGGAATTGAACTGCTCTCTCCATTCATCCCCAGTTTTAATCCAGGTTAAGATACATCAGATACCAATATTATATTGCATAGAGCAGGCATCCCCAAACTGCGGCCCTCCAGATGTTTTGGCCTACAACTCCCATGATCCCTAGCTAACAGGACCAGTGGTCAGGGATGATGGGAATTGTAGTCCAAAACATCTGTACGGCTGAAGTTTGGGGATGCCTGGCGTAGAGCATGCAGGCTGGGCATGAGAGAAATATATCTAACAAATACCATTCTAGGTAGTATCATTTTAATAGTAATTCTAGGCAGCATATTTTTCAGTTGCTTCCCCTTATTGGGACACCAGGACCAAAAAAGAATTGTTTAACTTTTGCACTGAATCAAACAAACTACCTGTCTTTCTTTCCCCCTTCTCCTTCAGTGTGTAAACTGCACTGAGAATGCACAATATTTCCTGAATTGCTAAGGATATTGAAAATACGACCCGTGGGATTCGACATATTAATAATCCTAGGAAGTGGGCCAAGTATGTTAAAATAAGATTGTAGTTTTGAGAGCATATTGGATCTAATGATCATTAGTTTTGAAACATTAGAATCATGAGGGAACAATCCTGGAAGCCACACAAAGTTTCTGATGTTGCAAATCTAACTTCAAGTGATTGAAAATGCCCTGAGGAGTCTAATTAGAATTATGGATGGGGGAAAAATTCTGACAGCAATTTTGTTAATGCCTGCATAGATGCATTGCTTCTTTGTCTGTGAGTGCCTTGATTTCCCACCCGCCACTTTCATTCTTGGCTTTTTAAAAATATATATTTGAGTTAAAATTCACTATTAAATGACCAGAATAATCAACATCTCTATAATGTCATTCCAAGGATCTATAAGCATTCCAGTGAGGATGTGGCTATCTGTCTATCTGAATTTCTTCACCAATATGGACCAGATAAGTCCTGTTAGTCTGGTTCTACCCGTGTAGTAGAAGGGGCCAGCACCACTTCCAGCTACAGGTGAGAGACACCATGCTGGAAAGCTCTCACATGTTTAGCTTCAAGTTTCATAAACCTCATTGCAAACAATAAGTTTACACATCAACAAGAAAGGCTGTCATGATAGTCAGCTTTTGACAATACTTGCCATTTTTAACAATAGCCGAAAATATTGCACAGTTTCTCCTAAGATATGCATTTTTGTAAACATTGGTAGGAGATCTGCATCTCAAAATATGGATAAGCGCAAATTCAAAAGCTCTTTTGCTTTGCATATTGCTTCCCATCCCTAGGACTGACCCACTTGAGTCCTTTGATTATAAATTGTCTTATTTTATTTTATCTTTTACATTGCTGTGATGTGTTCTGGCTATGTAGTAGTAGTAGTAGTAGTAATAATAATAATAATAATAATAATAATAATAATAATAATAATCTGCTGTCTATAGAGAGATTTCCCAGTTTTCCTCTGAAAGTTGAAATCACACTGGAAAATAGAGGGGTTAAGTTCTCAAAAGTCTAATAAACATGCATATTGGTTGTCAATGCAGATTGAAGTGACAGTATCCCTAGAAGGGGTATCAGAAGATGATATTCTCTGCTGTTCAGCACATTTGTTCCTACATTTACAAAAAGGGGGGGGATCTCTGTCCAAAACCATATATCTGTATCAAATATGCCCAAGAGGCAATTCATAACAGCAGTGTGTCATATTCTAAATGAACTACTAAAGGGATGAAAATGTACTTTCTGTATTAAGGTCTCGGTTTCATTTCTCTGTGTGACGTCTTCATCTGGTGTCTCTGAAGTCCTCCTGGGATAGCCAAGAAAGGCTGGCAAAGAGCTACTGAAGTGCCTGCCCAGTTCTGGACTCATTGAAGAGCATCTGCTAGCTTGTAATTCAAAGTAGTCTTGAAAGGGGACTTCTCTTCCAATTGCTAATGGCTGCGTATGCTTCTGCCTCTGAACACATTGATTTATAATAGACTTTTCATTGCTAGCATTTGGAGAGTGGCTGCAAGTGCAGTTGCTGCTGAGCATTATCAGCTATTATAGCTCAGTTCCAAGTTGTGGCGCCACCATCGCTGGATCCAAGGAACTCAATTTCAGATCTCAGCAGGAACCAATTGATTCACAGCAGAAAAGTGATTTCCTAGTGGAAGGACCTGGTTTAATATGGGCACGTTCCCCATTGGGTGTTGGAAACAGTTTTCCAACAAGCATCCTAGCAGACAGATTTGAAAAGGAGAACATTTGGGACTTTCTTGTTTTAGACTGTGATGAGCTATAGGGTGAAGGGCTCTATGCTGTTCAGTGCCCTACCATCCCATCCAGCCATAAACACTGATGGACTGGCAGAATTCTGGTACGTAGTAATGGCAGCCGTCTCAAAAAACCCAAGACTGTATAAAAGGGCTCTGAAGGAAGGAGGCCAAGTTACGGAGGGAGCAGAAGGTAGGGGAACTGCTGTGCCCCCATTTCACCCTGGAGAGGGCAATAGCTCAATGGGAGAGCATCTTCCTTGCATTATTATTATTATTTATTAAATTTCTATACGGCCCTCCATCTGTATATCTCATGCAGGAAGTCCAGGTTCAATCACCAGTATCTCCTCTCTGAAAACTAAGAGTCAATTTTATCATAGAATCATAGAGTTGGAAGAGATCACAAGGGCCATCCAGTCCAACACCCTGCCAAGCAGGAAACACCATCAAAGCATTCCTGACAGGTGGCTGTCAAGCCTCTGCTTAAAGACCTCCAAAGAAGGAGACTCCACCACACTCCTTGGCAGCAAATTCCACTGTCGAACAGCTCTTACTGTCAGGAAGTTTTTCCTAATGTTTAGGTGGAATCTTCTTTATTGTAGTTTGAATCCATTGCTCCGTGTCCGCTTCTCTGGAGCAGCAGAAAACAACCTTTCTCCCTCCTCTATATGACATCCTTTTATATATTTGAACATGGCTATCATATCACCCCTTAACCTTCTCTTCTCCAGGCTAAACATACCCAGCTCCCTAAGCCGTTCCTCATAAGGCATCGTTTCCAGGCCTTTGACCATTTTGGTTGCCGTCCTCTGGACACGTTCCAGCTTGTCAGTATCCTTCTTGAACTGTGGTGCCCAGAACTGGACACAGTATTCCAGGTGAGGTCTGACCAGAGTGGAATACAGTGGTACTATTACTTCCCTTGATCTAGATGCTATACTCCTATTGATGCAGCCCAGAATTGCATTGGCTTTTTTAGCTGCTGCATCACACTGTTGACTCATGTCAAGTTTGTGGTCTACCAAGACTCCTAGATCCTTTTCACTCAAGCCAGGTGTCACCCATATGTATCACAATCATTTAGAAATAAAGTCCAACAGTCATGCCTTCCTGTCCCGCTCAAATATACATTCAGTAAAAAACCAGAAGCCTTTCTATTGGGAATTATAGGTACAGATGTAAAAAAACAAGATGTTAAACTTTTCCAATATGCTGTAACTGCTGCAAGAATTTTAATAGCACAAAAATGGAAACAAGAAGAATTACCGACAAAGGAAGAATGGTTAATGAAGTTAATGGAGTATGCGGAAATGGCTAAAATGACGGGAAGAATCCAAGAACAGCGGGATCAGAAGTTTATCAAAGATTGGACTAAATTTGTAGATTATTTGAAAGACAATTGCAGTCAATTAAATACGTTGGTAGGATTGCAAGAAGCTTTGCAAGTTATATTATAAAAATCAGTGTAGAGATGGAATTTTAGTGATATCTGGATGTTACAATTTTAAGCAGTGGTTAGGTAGTGCAAATATAGAAATTAGTAATGAATGTAAGAAAATCATTAGGAAGGTTTGAAGGAAGTCATGGTCCTAAAAAGCCAACATGTATAATGTAAGAAGAAAAAATGTAATGGAAATTATTATTGTATTATTGTAAAACAAATAAAAATGATTTGGCCAAAAAAAAAAAACCCACTTCCTTTGTGTAATGTGGGCAAACACCTTAAGACATCTGTTCATAATAATTTTGCTAGATCATGTATTTCTATCCCTAGCTGTGCTTTTAAAAAAAGTTGCAGCACCTTCCCTTCAGTTGTTTGCCCCCAAGATTTCTTTTGTAATACGTAATGGGAGGCAGGGTTATCAAGAGCTCTTTGGGGCATTTATTACCCATCACATCCAGGTAGGGGAGGTGCCAACTTGAATAAAATATTGGGGGAGCCCCGGTAAGCCATGACCCGCATAATCAATTACAAGATGCAACACAAACACACACACAACACAACACCATTTGAATGGCACTGCACATCAACTGGGGTGTGTGGGAAATATTTTATTGGAGGGTGAAGGGACCTTGGCCCCTAGGAGTTGGCTTCTATTTTGTATGTTGAATACATGCAGTGGCAAGCCTATTGCCCCCCCCCAGGATGCTCACAACATAATTTAGGACCCTGATCTAACTCAGACTGAGAGCATCTGCAAGTAGAATGGGCCCCCCTCCCACTGTAGACATTCACCCACCAAGGCAGCAAGGCTGGGCATGAGAGCATAACAGATGAGTTTTGGACCAACCAGCATGTTCTAATTGCATAGGAGAACTGAATCCTTGTAGCTATATATTGCAACCCCAAACCGCACGTTAACAGAAGATATCATGTTAATTTTAGGCACTGTTGGCTTGCACCAATACACTCTGGGACATCTGAATCCAACCCATTTACAACAATTGTTCAACCTAAGAAGAGAGTTTTGCTACAGCCATTCAAGTCAGTCTTATTATGGACTATGTTGTATTCCTTTTGCTCAGAATATCTCTTTGCTTATTAAGAGAAAAAATGACCCTCTAGAGTATTTATATTTCCCTGCTGTGCTCCCCCTTTTTACATTGAGGAGTCTATAGTATGCATGTTAATGGCAACATAAGAACTGGCCACTTGTAAATTCCTTACCTGAGTGGAAGGAGGGGGGCATTTCCCACACAATTGTGGTTGTTTTCAATTAACTTTTACTCTGAGTAGTCTGAATTTAATAAACATGACTAACTCAGCTCCATTAATTTTAATGGGTCTGTGCTTAATAGGATTTAGTTGGATACAACCCCATTATCAGCTTGTGATTAATATTGTTTTGCCTGTTCTGTTTTGGTCCTTCATATTGCTATTTCTTCTCCATTCCTCATTTGCCATTTTCTCCTGACATTCTGGAAAGAGAGGTCACAGGGGAAGGTTAAGAAACTGGTATTATGTTTTCTGTTTAGTATTTTCTCCCCCCTGACATAATGAACATCTTTTCTCACCATTGCTTCAGTCAGAAGAAGGTGGTGACTGAACCAAACAAGGTCATTAACGGTTAAAATGGCCCCTATAATTATCTTGTCAATTGTATCAGACCTTGAATGTTAGACTATGGAAATCTTTTGGAAATGCTTTGATCGAGGGAATGCCAGTTTAGCCTGGTGTTTGTGAAACTCCTGTTTAAACCTTTAAAGAGATTTAAAGCTTCATAGGGCATTGCTTGTCAAGAATCAAAACAATGGATCAGGGCTACAAATGCTGTTCCTTAAAGTTAGAGCTTGATGATACCATTGGAATAGTTGCTTCATTCATGCCACACACAAAAATGTCACAGCATGTTACTAAAAAAGCATGCCAAAATTGTTTCTTTTAAAAATTAATTAAATAAACTATTCGTTGAAAGCAGGTCAATGTTGATATGCTGGTTTGGCAGTGCCTATAAAGCTGGGGTTTACCTAAATTAAATTGTGTTGCTAAGAGATGGAGTAACAAAATGCATTTGCACAAATGATATGGAAAAGTGTGTACAGTTCTGTTGTCTCCCCCCACCCCTTACTTCATTTATTTGTAACATTCCTAAGCCATCCTCTTTCCATATGGGCTCCAAGGCACTGTAAAATAGTCAAAATAATATAATTTATACAGTAAGACAAGCAACAAAACTATTAAGCAAAACAGAGGTCATAAAACCAATTTAAAGGTAGGAAACGCAATCTCAATTCCAGTCACCCTATAAAAAAAATTCAGAGGGGAAAACCTCTCCAATCCGAGACTCTCCTGTATTCCCCACACATTTTAGAATCCTGTTTCTCCAGGTTTCTAATTCATTTGGGAACGTTCCATGAATGCATGATCCTCTCCACTTCACCAGTTCTCCCTCCAACTTGTGAAGGCTACCAAAGCAGTGACAGGAGTTGGAGCTAATGGACTTGTCCTTTCTGTCTACCCCACCAACACTCACCAAATGATTGAGGTTTGTTAAATTAGGCACGGTGTTCAGAAAGAAGATGGAGGGAATAATTCTACCAGAGCGGCAGGATATGGGGCCACCCAATGATACTGATTAGCAGTAATTCAGGAGAGACAAAATGAAGTACTTCACCACACAGAGTTCAGCTATCCTGTGGAATTCACCTTCAAGGGGGAATTAGACATATTCATGGAGGGATGGTTATTAGCTGTCATCAGTGCTGGGCTGGAGTATGTTCCCAGTGGTTTTATGTAGTGTGGGGAGGGATGAAATCAAAATGTACTGCTCTCAAATTAGATTTATCTTCACAGTGGGTGAAATTGAAAGCCTTTCAGGTGTAGAGAGCTTAAATAAGAGCTGACAAAGATATTATTATTATTATTATTATTATTATTATTATTATTATTATTAATGCCATCTTGATGCTCCAAGTAGTGGTCTGTCTGCTCTCCAACCCTTTGAAATTTGGGGAGAAATGCTCCATAGGAAGGGTTCTATATCACAATGTAGCATCTTTCCCAGGTGGTAAGCAGCTGCCCTCTGGTCAGCAACTGGTACTTCATGGAAAGCATGGCCTCCATGGGATCAACAACTACATGACATTTAGAAAACACCTGAAGGCAGCCCTGTTTAGGGAAGTTTTTAATCTGTGATGTGTTAATGTATTTTAATGTTTGCTGGAAGCCGACCAGAGTGGCTGGGGAGACCCAGCCAGATGGGCAGGGTACAAATAATAAATTATTATTATTATTATTATTATTATTATTATTATTATTATTATTATTATTGGTATTGCTACAGCAGTGCTTGAGAAGAGAGTGTTGGATGATGATCTCCAAACTCTCCTACCCATGAGTCTGGTCAAGTCCTATTGCCAGAATCACTGCTTCATCTATACTATCTTTTTGTATCTTGGGTAACCGATGGGTCATTTGGCATCTCACAGGGCCTGGATGTGATCTACAGTTGCTGAAACCTAGGGTTCAGCTTTGGTTTTAATAAGTGCTACATCATATAAGGGGGTCATTGCTTAAGCTTTCCTTTCCTCGCCTTCCTGGATGCGAGACAGAAGCAAATTCAAATACATCGAAAGAGGCTCATGCTTGGAAGCATAAAAAATCGGTTTAGGCTTTCCATTAAGGTTCCAAAGAAATTGCATTCATCTTTATTGTGGAAGCAGTCTCAGCATATGCATTTTTTGGCCAGTAGGAATTAATGTCGTTCAATGCTGACAGGCATTAAGAATATAGTTGATTGCTATTTGCTCCAAAGCTGACCACAGCCGGAAGGATTAAAATCATTTCAACCTTTTAATGTATTATTCTGTTTCAGGAAAAGAAAAGAAAAATCTTGAACGTCATCGGATTTAACATCCTCCATTGATATTTCCCCTGGTAAATATATATTTATACTTAAATGCAGGCTAAGCAAGGGAAGAAGCCATGAATGGCTATCGTTTGATTATCTTGCTTTCATCCACGAGTGCTATTAAAAGGGCAATAATGCTAAAATGAAATATTTGGAAGCATTTTCCCCCCAATTGCCTTCTTTTAAAAAAAATAATGAATGAATGAATTCCAAGTTATGCCTGATGTCTGTCAGATAAGAGGATACAATGAATGATTTTGGACTTATGATAATCCCCTTAGAAATATAAGTAGCATTAAAAAGAAATATCCAAAGTAGCTGAAATGGGCTGTTGTTAAACATTTCGGTAGTAAGAGTGTAGCTAAACACTTGCAATAATGGACACATTTCGGATACACTGCACTAGCAGCTTCTAGATGCACCATAATAAAGCATTTAAAATAAACCTCAAGCTTTTAGTGATTTGATGCACTAAATACGTTTCTGCTCCAATTATTCCAAGTTGTGGGGGCTACACTTATTCCTAAATAGGTCTTGGACAAATACAAATGCTAGCTGATATGTACTTAAGATGATGCATTTTGTACAGCATAGTAGGCATTAAGTCTTGGGTTCCAGCTGAGTGAATGAATCAGTGAACTTAACACAACCTTGGTGGTGGGGAGAGATGAACAGGTAAGCTCTTTACTCCCAGAAATTTTCCATTTGCAGCTGTTTTTGTCCTTAGCAGATTGGAGTCAAGGTGCAGCATCACATATAGCATTCAGCAAGAGAGGATGAAAGATCCATAGGTATGCATTTGTATTTTGTACACAACCATAGTACTGCATCGTTTTTTCAGCCAGCAGCACAAAATCAGAGTTGCAGTCTGAAGTCTACCAACAGCTGCACTGCATCATTATATTGATTATGTAGGATCATCCTTGAGATGGAAAGGCATATATTAGTTATATATATCCAATTTTTGTTGTTGTTGTTGTTTAGTTGTTTAGTCGTGTCCGACTCTTCATGACCCCATGGACCAGAGCACATCAGGCACTCCTGTCTTCCACTGCCTCCCGCAGTTTGGTTAGACTCATGTTGGTAGCTTCAAGAACACTGTCCAACTATCTCTTCCTCTGCCATCCCCTTCTCCTTGTGCCCTCCATCTTTCCCAACATCAGGGTCTTTTCCAGGGAGTCTTCTCTTCTCATGTGGCCAAAGTATAGGAGCCTCAGCTTCAGGATCTGTCCTTCCAGTGAGCACTCAGGACTGATTTCCTTCAGAATGGATAGGTTTGATCTTTTTGTAGTCCATACAAGAGTCTCCTCCAGCACCATAATTCCAAAGCATCAATTCTTCGGCAATCAGCCTTCTTTATGGTCCAGCTCTCACTTCCATACATCACTACTGGGAAAACCATATGTATATCCAGTTTTGATGAATGATGGCATTCACAGATGTTTAACAATTTAACAATCCCAGTTTAACCATCGCAGTTGGATTCTGTGAATATCTGAAAGCTGATCTATAAAAACTTCACTTTTGGACATACACTTCAAAATTCTGACAGCAGCTCAATTCAAACATTGTGCCAGCCCCATGGTTTAAATAAGCTTAACTATGGGTTGCTGCGATGCCTTGTTTTGAACCGATCTTGGTTCCTTGTCAACTGGCAAACTAGAGTGTAGAAATAATGGCTTAAAGTGAGTTGCCAAGCTATGGTTTGTGCTAATTACATTTTGATGTGATGTTTGACTTGGCACTGTGGACAAAACAAATAAGTGAGTGTGAGGAGCTACACAAGGATGTTTCCAGACTTGGTGAATTGACATTGAAATGGCAAATGTGATTCCATGTGCATTCAATATAAAATTATTTTGCACATCACAAATAAGTGCAAAGTAAAGTGTGTGGTGGTAAAATGTTGCACCTTGGGTCAAAAAGCCCAACTCCCTGTATACACCAATCAGATCTGAACTGGAGGTGGTGACTGGCCACTGATCATAAAGGGGATCTTGAGGTTATGGTGAATAGCTCAGTGAAAACACCTGACCCAGCTTGGTGACAGCTGTGAGAAAACAATATTCCATTGCCATTAGGAAAAGAACAGAATAATAATAATAATAATAATGCCAATACTGGAATTCTTTTATGCAAATCTATGATGTGACCTTACTTTGGGGCTTTCCACAGCCCCCATATATAGTGGGGGTGGTGATGGATTGCATTGGATTGAGGTATCATTATTCAGCTAGCACTCTGGAATAATGCACACATTTATTTATTTTTATTTTACTGAAGAAAAATCCAACTTTTATGAAAGATCCAGAATGGATCTTCAATATTATCATTTGTGCAGCATTGCTTCATGCAGATAAGGGATATGACAGATGGAGATGATGGTACTGATTGAAAGCACTGTCCATGATAACAATTAGTAGAGGCTGCTGGAATTTTCACCACAATAACCAGATTCACAATAGCTCAGGAATATATGTAATTCCTCTTCCAATCTCCTATACTAAGGCATCAGTATATAGGCATGATAGGGCTATATGTGCATACTCATGACTCTGGCATTTACTGGCTGAAGGAACATGACTACAGAGACATAACTTTCCTCAATTTACGCATGACCCGCCATTAGTATGGAAAAGAAAACCCCACAGTCCCTCTCTAATAACAGTAACTTGTGACCAAAGCTGTACACACCCAGCTACAAATTAACTCCTACAAATGTTGGGTCAAATAGTAGCTAAACGTCCATAAATTGCAAGTGTATCATCAATAGCCTTGGAACAGTGTGTTCAGTTCTGGTAAAATCGGATCTCAAAAAATATTACTGTATATTGCTGGGAAGAGGACATCCAAACTGATCAGGGGTGTGTGTGTGAAACAATCGTTCCCCAACACTTGCAGGAAAGGTTATAAAGCCTTTCCTAGACTATACCAGAAAAGACTGCAGATGAGGCATTATGCATCTAAATGACTCCCTGCAAAAAAAATAAAATAAAAAAAATAAAAATCTTCAACTCATTTTCCTGCATATGGGGAATTAACAGGTCAAGGTGCAAGTTTTACCTCTTGATTTTGCTCAAATGTGTGATTTATCTCTCTCTAAATGAACAAACATTACCCATGCCTTAATTAAACACTTACCAGACATGGCTGAGCATGAATTGTTGTTCCTGCCGTACTTCATTATTTGCACATTGTGTTTTTAAACCAAAATTCAAGCCCGGTCATGCCACGGAAATGTCACAGAAGGCTGACTACTGAGTCTTCTCACATAAGTATTAAAAAAGATGTCCCAAAGCATTTTGATTCCCCCTTCCCTTCTATTGGGAAAGAATAGGATTGATTCAGCTTAATAACTGGAATTCTCTGAAGTACATCTTATGCTGGTGACTGACTGAGATTGCAGTCTACAAGGCATTGCTACAAGGAGCAGAAGCTGACTAGTAGCAGGTGTTGGTGGAGTCTGTCAGTGCGCCTGAGAAGGAACAGGACTTGTGAGTTGTAAAATGGTTGTTTTTGCTTTAGAGACTTACCTGCATGGGCGCGTCAAAAGTCCACATGAAGGTTAAAAGCACAAGTGGGTGCTTTGTTCAGGATGTTTTGCGCAAGGGGATCAAAAATTCAGCCTATGGACCTGCCAATTAAGGGGAAACAGTACCTGAAACAAAGGGCTTACCAGCCTCATTGGCCAAAAGCTTGGGAGGGAAGACTGAAAATCTTGTATATAGGTCAAGCTATGAAACAGGGTAGTTAGTTTGAGGTGTTGAAGAGTTGTGGAGTCAGATTTTTGAAGAAATGGAGCTGAAGAGCTGCAAAAGCGAAAAAGCTGAACCACTTTCAGGGAGCTGGAATACTGGAAAGTGTTAGAGATCGCCAAGGGCACTGCAGCGGAAAGAAACCAGTGTGTGTGTGTGTGTGTGTGTGTGTGTGTGTGTGTGTGTAGTATGACTGTCATGCCTCACTTTTCTGCTCTTATTGTGCTGTTAGGGCTGGTATTTTATTTTCTATTTTCTACAGGAATATTATTTATAGGCCACCTTTCATTATGGAAAACAACAAGGTGGCTTGCAAAACAAAACCAGTGCAATAATAAAATATAAATAAGAATATCAGGAATAAAAAAAGGCTTTTTAAAAGCTACTGCCTTGATTTCAGACATCCTAGAGAATACTGCTTCATCTTTAACCTCCATAGACCATTTTGATTTCTTATTTTTCTAGTCAAGTTCATTTCTCCACATTTCCACATCAGTTTGTGACACCCCCCCCCCAAGTCCACTTTTTGGGTAAAGCAATTTCCCCCCAAAATATAAAATATTGTATGCTATTTTCAGTAATATATTGTTGCATGTCACCCCAATTTCTGAGTGGTGTGAGATTTCAGGGGTCCAATTTCTTATAAAGCCTTTATAATTGCTCTACCTGTAGATCCATTAGCAACTGATCAAGCCTGCTTTAGGCTCCATTATTATTTATTGTTTAGATAACTAATCAGAAGAAGAAAAATCTCTCCCTGGCCTTGTTCTATGCCACTGTGAGTTGCAGCCTGGAGGACCTACCCTTACATTGTCTTTTCACCTCACCATTATCTCAGCCGGATTGAGCAATCCATTAATCCTCACTCCGCAGCAAAGTACTCAATCATCTGCATTTATAAGTTGCTTGCTGCTCATGTAGTGTTCAGGTTAATAAAGCTGAAGAATCTACAGCACAGTTTGCGTGGATCATAATCTCTTCTAACATCCTCTTCTCTGGGAATGTCATTGCCCTAATTGTTTAAAAAGTCTTAAATTGTTTAAAATGCTTTTTAGCTCGCGTGGGTTTTTTTGTTTTTGTTTAAATTAGGGGATGTAAAATATGTCTGGGAAAAGAGAGAGCGAGTGGGGCAGGACCCAACCACAGTGGTTCTGGGTAAGGGGAAGTATGGTGTGAGGGTGAGGCAGGCCAGTGTGGGGCACAGGGCACAGGGCACAGGCAGATGGTAACTGCCTTCAACCTGGAGAATTGTGATTGTCCTATCATAGCTGTCAAACTTCCCTTTTTTGCAGGAAATTCCCTTATTCCAGCGCCGTTTAACATCGTTTCCCTTTTTTGGTGGGAAATTCCCTTATTCCAGTGCCGTTTCCCGCTGCTATCCCGGATTGTTAGCTATCCCATAAATTTCCCGGATTTCAAAGGAAGCAGCTCCTCTCCCTCCCTGCCAGCTAGGGAGGCTCCTCAGCTGCGTCGCTCGGCTGTGTTGCCTACCAATAGTTACAGAGAATAGGATGTCATTAGGCAACAGCACTGTTTGTGCTTTGCTTGCATGTAAAATCAACCACTCTGGCCCAGCCCACAAATACACTCCTTCCAAAAGAGTGTTAAAGGATGCAAAGTCTGCAACACGTTTGTATAATAAGTCATTGATGGATGCCAGAAAGCCAAAAGAGTGAACCTGATCAATCCCCCCATGAAGAAGTCATTCAATGATGAAGAATTCCGTGTTCAATGGAAGAAGCCTTCACTTCCACTTGTTTTCATGTGAGGTGAGTACATCAAGAATACACATGTGCTGGTGTGCTGTAATAGTTATTATATTGGACTAGAACAGGCATAGGCAAACTCCGGCCCTCCAGATGTTTGGGACTACATTTCCCATCATCCCTAGCGAACAAGACCAGTGGTCAGGGATGATGGGAATTGTAGTCCCAAACATCTGGAGGGCCGGAGTTTGCCTATGCCTGGACTAGAATATGAGAGACATTGGTTGAAATCCTCACTTAGTCATTAAGCTCAAGGGGGTGGGAGCTTGGTAGAGTTTCTCAGTTTCAGCCTAACCTACTTCACAGGGTTGTTGTGAGGATTAACTGAGGATGGGGAATACCACATACACCACAATTAACACCTTGGAAGAAAGTTGAGGTATATTTGCAAATAAATAAATAAACCAATGTGACTTTTTCAATTATCAAAGCCAAAACAATGCTTAACTTGGATAGGATCTTAAATTGTCATCATCTCCTTTTCTTCTTTCTTTCTGTCCTCAACCTCTTTTTGAGTTGTCTGTTTCATCTTACTCCAAAAACGATCTAACAAACACAAACATGTTTGTTTGTTCGGCGTGAATTATGCAGCCCTATGTTAATACAAAAAGAGAAAACGAAATCAACCAACTGCCTTTTAAGTTGAAAAAGAAGGCTCTGCCTTGAACAGACACCCAAACACAGCATGTGCTTAATGACGGAAATCTGCTTTCCTCTTTAGGCACTTCTGTCAAATTATCTGAGTTTCCTTTTATTGTCATGCGCCAACATGAGGTGAAGCATCTGGAAATGGCTTTTCATAACTGATGCTATGAGATGATGTTAAATCAGTTGTCCTTTGAAAACAAGCAACTTTATAATTATAGAGCTTTCAAGAACATGGCTTTCTAAGGGTGGGTTCACACTAGAAAGGATCAGGCAAATGCACAAAGAATGTATCAGTCTGTCATATATCAACAGCCAGCCCAATGCCTCTCTTTTGGCGCTTCTGAGAAGAGAAGAGCTATGAGCTAATCCCGTGTCTCTATTCTGCAACTTCAAAGAAGTGCAGAGCTAAAAGTTAATTTCATCTTGACCTGAATTAGAATAGACCTGACCACCTGGTGATTTGGGGCCTGTGTTTGAGGAGTATTTTGACCCATGGTCACCATTTCCCACTTACTGAGTGGCAAACGGGTATGTGTGAATATGAGTCCAAAGTTTGGCTGAACACATTTGTGCCTCGTTCTGTGTGGCTTTATGGGTTCTCCACACCCAATGACTTCCATGCACCATTTATGTGAGTCATGAAAATGTTTATAGTGAAATATGCATAAACTAGCAGACAAAACACTCATAGAATTAATAAACAAGAGCAGAAAAGTCTCATGAATGATTGAGACATATAATCTGTTCTACAAGGAACACAGATTTGTAAACTGGTTTTCAAAAGGTAAAACATCCTTTTTAATATGGATGCATTGCATTTTTAAAGCACTGGTGAAATATTTATTGTGTGACATTAAAAGAAATCCACAAATGTTTTTAGTGATGGGCAAAAATATTCTTTAAAGAACATTGGCAAAGAGGAATATAGTTGATTTAGCCCCTCTCAGTAGGTTTATTCGGTGTTTTACTGGTATATGCAGTTGGTGTACAATATGCTGAAAATATTTTGTGTGTGTTTGCATCAAATGTAGTCGCACAAGTGTCATGGAGTGTCTGTGGAATCACTGATAATTCAGTTCTGTCCCCTCTTTGTCTACACCAGGGGTAGGCAACCTAAGGCCCGTGGGCCGGATGCGGCCCAATCGCCTTCTCCATCCAGCCCGCGGATTGTCCAGGAATCAGTTTGTTTTTACATGAGTAGAATGTGTCCTTTTATTTAAAATGCATCTCTGGGTTATTTGTGGGGCATAGGAATTCGTTCATTTCCCCCCAAAAAATATAGTCCGGCCCACCACATGGTCTGAGGGACAGTGGACCGGCCCACGGCTGAAAAAGGTTGCTGACCCCTGGTCTACACCATGGTGTGACCCTACAGAGGCATTAACCAGGACAAGAAACCAATTCTGGTGAATCTCAAGATAACGTATGGACAAACCTGTCATCAGTTTCTCCTTCCTAGCAGCCACTTTAGCCTTTAGTGACCGAATATAATTTGGATTTCAATCTGAATCGAGACGCACTAAAAGCACATTACACAGTGCCAATCCCTGGGTTTTACAGATATCTACAGTTAACTCTAGCTCCCTAATGAGGATTCAAACACCACACATTTCTTTGTAAACGCAAGTTTGCTACCGAGCATTTTGAAGTGTGCACTTTAAACAACTTAGAAAACTAGAAACAAACTAGAAAAATGTGCAGAGGGCTTGAGACTGCACAACCTTCATATTCAGGGGGCAATATACCTCTGATTAGCAGGTGATAGGTTGGGAGTCTCCTGTGGAAAAATTAGGTGTGGTAGACATTTCAAAATAATAATGCACAATACTTGGGGCTGGCCCAAGACGTTTTACTGTTGAGGGAGAACATCAAATGATGTGACCCCAAAGTGAAGGTTCATAGTATCCAAGGGTGGCCAACTTATTTTGGCTCCTGGAGCAGAAAATCCCACTATTGCCTCTCCTTGGAAGCCAAAATTCAGTAATAATAAATAACAATCAAATGCTCTGCCCTTTCATAACAACTGGAATTCAGCTGTTTGAACCAGTCGGCTCACTCTGTCTAATAGTAGGGCTGGCCTTTCATTATTTATAAATCTCCGCATCTCATTTTAAACCATCAGACCAGCCACAGGAGGGTGAGTAGTTTGTTGTGTTGAAGGCAGCCCTCACCTTCTGTATTCCCTGGAGAGGTGTTGGGTTTATTGGGCTGCAGCTATTTGTGCTGCCTTGGGGGTGGGTGGGTAACAACAGCCAGGGATCGTGTAGCCTGCATTTTTTAGTTATAAATTACAATCTTATTTATTGAAACATCTAATCATCCAGAAATGCTGTCTGTTGCCCCTGAAGCATTAAAAAAAATGAAAAGTAGGA
The DNA here is from genome assembly GCA_034641385.1 of Darevskia mixta. Taxonomy (NCBI): domain Eukaryota; kingdom Metazoa; phylum Chordata; class Lepidosauria; order Squamata; family Lacertidae; genus Darevskia; species Darevskia mixta. The sequence continues at coordinate 12,865,557 of JAWWNH010000042.1, read as the reverse complement.
AAACTGCAATTGTTAAGTGCAAACTTACAGCCAGCTGTCTGTGAAAAATGAATACAAACAGAAAAGCACTTTATTCTATTTTTAAAAATATTATTCTTACGGGGGGGGGTGAGCTTTGTAGTTTCAAAAGTGCAGCAAAAAGTCACCTTCTCCAAACTTTGTAAAACAATTAGCTGGTTGGCTAGCCTACTGAAAAAAAAGCCTTGCTAGGATATCTGAGAACTACTCAGGAGAGCTAGCATTTCGCTTTCTGAATGAAGCACAACCCTGTGTTTGATTAGAAATGGTTGGTTAGTTATTTGTTGGTCGAGACATCCATGGATTATTCAGTTCATTAGCTTGAAAACTTCTGAAAAGCTCCTGCCTCATCTTTTCTATATCAATTAAGTGGGACCTTTAGCATGTACAGGTATATGTGCATTATGTCCTAGGGAGCTGGAGTATTGCATGTCGGAATGGTCTGTACATGGAGCATCGTTTGAAGACCGTTCAGAAATTAAACCTGCTGAGAATCCTGTTGCTCGGCTGTTGGCACGGCTTGTTATTTTGAGCCTGTGACTGTTTCTTTAATCTGTATTGGATCACAGAATGTTCTGGGCCCAATTCAAAGTGCTCCTTGTTATTTTTTAAAGCTGCATTTTTTATCTTTTTTTTTTAAAAAAAAAGCTGCTTAATTCTACATCATTTCATCTATTAAGACTTTTTGGTGGGGCATATGCTGGTCTGCATCCCAGCACTGTCTGAGGTGTGCTCAGTGAGTATGTGGGATAGAGCCTTGTTAGTGGTGGCACCTAAGCTCTGAGATTCCCACCCTTTATCCCAGGGGTAGGGAGCCTCAGGTCTGGGGCATCAAATGCAACTCCCTAGGCCTGTCTATCTACCCCTTAGGACTCTCTCCAGGTCACACCCCTCTCTATCCTGCTTCACACCTACATTGACTGTTTTTGCCTGACTGATAACAGGTCCTTGAATAATGAGTTGAAAAAAATGTTTAAAATAAACTTTGTGAAACCAGAAGCCTTTCTATGAGGAATTGTAGGTGCAGAAATACCAAAGGACCAGAAAAGACTATTTATGTATGCGACAACAGCTGTGCGGATACTTTTGGCCCATAGATGGAAGGAAGCCAAAGCCCCTACCAAAGAAGAACGGTTGATAAAGATGATGGACCATGCTGAAATGACAAAAATGACCAGGAAGATCAGAAATCAAGAAGACAACAAATTTAACAAAGAATGGGGGAAATTTATAAGTTTTCTTGGAGAACATTGTAAGCAATTAAAAACATTGGTAGGATATTAACAACACTTGCAATGTAACAAGAATTATGTTAGGAATGAGATTTTAAGGAAAAATGAAGAACCCTATACAATGCAGTCGAAAAAGATGGATGGGTGGAGGGAAGTACAAGGATTCAAGGAATCCTAGATATTTATGATTATGATTTTTATTTGAATGTAAATGTTAATCATAAAATTGAATTTTAAAAAAACCTTTAAAAAAAGATAATGGGTCCTTGAACTTAGATCATGCTTCTTGGTTGCCTGGGTAGAGGCTATAGAGAGTGGTGTGAATCAGTGTAGAAACCAGCCAACTATACAAAAGCAAAATTCATTCATTCCTCCATGAATCTTTGCCTCTGTCTCCATCTGTCCTCACAGGCTTTCCCAGAGGGGAATGTGGCCTTCGGGCTGTAAACCTTTCCTCACTTTGCTTCATTCTGCTTCCTACTTACCTCCTAGGCTTTGGAAATATTGTTAAACTTTTCTTTCTTTTTTGTATATGATGCAACATTTTTAAACTCAATTCTTTGGGTTTTTAAATTCGATTTACCGTAATCGTTGTTTTCTCATGATCTTGAACTGCATTGGGAGCACTGCATGTGAGGCTCCCATATGCCCCCTAGTTGTTTTTATTCACTGTGTTATAATATGTTTTGTTATTTCTATGAAACTTTCTAAGTTTGAGGAAAGTAGGGCAAATTAATTGCCATGAAGTTTGTAGAAGTAGCCATCTCATTTGCCATAGCAGAGATGTGGGACAGCTGACATCAATATCAGGACACCTCTCTCTCTCTCTCTCTCTCTCTCTCTCTCTCTCTCTCCTCTCTCTCTCTCTCTAACTCAGATGGTTCATTTCCATCACAAACTGAAAACCTTAAGATACAAATGGGCACTATGGCAAATATTAAGCTATCACAAGGAATAGCAGCTCTATGTCTCTTTTGTTCCTTAATTTCTGGAGATAATCAGCATGTCACATGATGCCATGGCATTAAGAGTGTTCAAATCTCTACTTTACTTTCATTGGCTGCTACATGCCAAGATGGAGCCCATACATCTAGCGATGGAGAAGCAGCTCTATAGAAAAATCTGGTTTAGTGGCAACTCACACCTGCTCTTCTCTATAGCTCCATTTCAATGTAGCCATGCACAAAGTATTTTTTGGAAATGAATCAATGCACAGAATTTGTATTCTGAATTGTTTCCCTGAAATACTACATTTTAAGTGAGGTTTTATAAGATCCAGAATGAAATGCAAAGAAAAGGATTCCTTGAAGCTTGACCTATGCCAGATTATAAAGAAAATACCCAAATGATCATTGACCCTTTATTATTCTCTTAAATCACCTGTCCCTTGACTGAAATAATTTTCTTTCAGAGAAAAGAATTATCATTCAAGCCCCACTACTTTCCATACTGTTTACTCTGAACAACCAAAGAGTAGGTGGTCTACCTAATACAGTTTCTTAGGCTTTCTGAATGAGATTGGAATTGGAATTGATGTACTTTATGCCTCATTTTATAAGACAGGAAGAATGCAGAACATTTTCTTTCCAACTCTAATAATGTCTAGCAAATCTTTCTCAGCATGATATGTGTGTGTATGTGCTCATGCATAAAATGTGCTGTGTCTCTGCTTACTGGTGCTTTGAATATGCCTCACAAATAGGTGACTGACATGTTCTATGATTTCAGATTTTAAAGGAAGGCAACCCTTTATTACCGCTACATATAGGCTGGAGTGAGTGATCGGTAGAGAAGCTGTGCTCTCAGAAATAACTCCACAGAAATGGTTGTTGCTTCAACCACATCATATATTCAAAGAACTCTGTACTGGGCAAACTTTTGGGTAAAGTGCACTGCTCTGATTCAGAAATGACCCACCAAACATGAGCTAATCTGTCCCTAATACATATGGTTTGGGCCCAATGTAGTTCATTTTAAGGTTGGGTCCTTCCTGAACTCTAGAACAGGCTTCCTCAACCTCGGCCCTCCATATGTTTTTGGCCTACAACTCCCATGATCCCTAGCTAGCAGGACCAGTGGTCAGGGATGGTGGGAATTGTAGTCTCAAAACATCTGGAGGGCCGAGGTTGAGGAAGCCTGCTCTAGAACTTTCAGCTATCCCAGTGATGTCACAGATAACTGTCAGTTTGCATTTCTTAGTAAAGAAAGTATTGATCTGATGTGTAGAGATCTTTCCTATTCTGAATAGTTCAAGTGGGTTCTAGAAGGTTTCTTCTCTTTGGGAAAGGTTTTCTTTCTATGTGAAAGAAACAGGAGGAAGGTTTTTGTTTGGGTTATTTTTGCTGGGAAGCTGAGTACAGCTAGTTTAAACTGATTTTGTTGTTCTTTCTGTCAAGATCATACTGACTATAATAGTAAGACCAGGAGGAGCCTGGGTCTCACTCACTTTCTTGTTTTTTCTCTTTGTTCTGGTGTTCTGTTCTGTGTGCTTAGTGTTAAGGTTTAGTCTTATTATAAGTTTTGTAAGTTTTATTGTTAAGTGCTGCAACTTGATTTTTGTGGACTGTGCCAATCCTGAATGTTTTGGATTTGTGACCATTCTGCTCATTTGCCTTCGGTGGCAAGTAAAAGCCCTGCTGGATGAAGTACATTTGCCTCTGGTCTATTTTTTTGGGAACTCTGCTATGTGTTTAGGTTTTCCCCTCCTCCGGCAATGGTGAGAATGCTCAAAGTCCCAATAAGGCATAACATTTGTAGGGACAATATATTGGCCAGTGGGAAATCTGGGAATTATTTGGTCCTGCTTTTTACTGAATGGCTGGTCCATTTTCATTGTCTGGCTGTGTTTGTGGTTTGGCACCATCCCCAGTTAAGTTATGAGGCTGGAAGTTTTACCCAAAATTGACTTGACTTGTGAAGCTAAAACAGCTTAAATTTAAATGCCTTGATTCATCTAAGTTATGGGTGACAACTGATGTTATTTAAGCATTCTTTCAAAAACTTTGATCAGTGCACCTAATATAGCCTATATTACATTAGAAAAGAAAACTCTTTATCTTTATCTTTATATCTTTATCTTTATATCTTTATTGTCATTGTACAAGTACAACGAAATTGGATTTAAATAATAATAATAATAATAATAATAATAATAATAATAATAATAATAATAATAAATTTTTAAAAAATCATTTTTCATTTAAACAATTGTTTCCCCAACCAAAAATGTACTCAACACGAGTAACAAACACCCTGCAAATACTTGTATGGTATCTCCCCCCCCCAATTTATAATTTCAATAATATAATAATTTTGCAATGATAGTAGGACTGAATCAGTCATAAAATAAATTGAAAGTTAATGTTTTAAGGACAAATTAATCAAAAGGGTGACTGAAATAAAGCCTATTAAAACATGTTAAATACTCAAATGCATCTTTAGTTGAGGTTTTTTTATTTGCAAAAAAACAAAAAAAAGTATTTTAACCACTTTTGCTTATAATATGCTGTATCTTCATGTTTGAATACTCCCACAGTTTAATTATCCTGTGTTCAGCTGTGAGCTAGCTCAGTTTGAGTATGGGATTCAAAAAGTGAGTGGTGAAGCATCTTTGGTTGCGAGTGGGGGAAAGATTTATTTGTTTCAGCCGGAAATAAATTCCAATACTATGATCCACAGTTCTGTGCATGTGCACATTCATACTATCAAAAAGAACCAATCTTTGCATGCAAAGGAATGTTCATGAAATAAACAGGAAAACTAGGGGCAGCATTTAATGAATGGGGCAACTAGGGATGTTGCCAAGTTCACCTGAGCTCTGCTAAGGAACTAGCATAAGTGAAGTCAGTGTCAAAACTGACACTTTAAAAAGCTCCCAAATTCTTTTCCAACTCAGATTTTGGCACACCACCACCAAAGGGATCCATCTGCACACAATCCACCTTCTGATTTTGCCTCTTTGTCTTCCACCTACCCTTTTGCCAAGATGGCGGTGGGTATTTTTTTCTGATCCTTCAGACTGGAAAAATTATCAAAACACGAGCACTGCAGAAGAGATTCGGAGAGCTAATCCATCTTTAGGGGAAGCGTAATGAGCAGGAGAGCACTGTATAACACACATTGAAGTTCCTGAATTTGGAATAGATAGCTAGGTTTTAATTCTTTGTGTTAGGAAAAATTACCGTACTTCACTTTAGCCAGCCCTGTGTATCTCTGTACTATCTCTATCCCTGAATTCTTTTCTGTAATAACATGCTTGACCTTAAATCACTGTGTGTGGTTTAATGGTTGTTGCTATCTTGCAATTGCCAGGCAAATGTGGATTTATTTATTTTTTAAAAAAAAATTGTTTAGGCTGTGAGGCTTTCAGGTTAACCTTAACAAGCTAACCTGAAAAGTTGTCTCCTCTGCAGGGGTAACTTGAGTGTCTGAGAAGTTAAGCCTTCTGTCTTCGAGATGGAAGAGGACATAAAATGAACCTGAGGGTCGAATGAACGCACTCCACATTCTTCAACATAATCACTTATGACCTTGATTGACCATGCAGTGCTCAAATGACATTTGTGGTCTTGTGTATGCTCTATTTAAAACCTGGAAGCAGAGAAAATTATCATGGGCACTGACCACTTTTATCAACCTAGCATGCTCCTGAGTCACACTTTCTTAGAGTAAAGCAGGCGTACTCTGTATTCATTATTTATATCTTATTGATTTTTTAAAAAACATCTTCCTATGCTTAAGTGCTTACTACTTCTTTCCTTCCCTCAAGCAATTGAAAGCAAATTAAAAGAGGTAATGGAACTTAGGCTGGACTGTGCTCCTTTGTACTAAATAATATATTTGGAGACAGGGTGATGTTTGCTTCTTCTTCTTCTTCTTCTTCTTCTTCTTCTTCTTCTTCTCCTCCTCCTCCTCCTCCTCCTCCTCCTCCTCTCTCTCTCTCTCTCTCTCATGTGTGTGTGTTCCTAATATTTAGGCAGAATCTTTAACTTTCATTTATCTGGGATGTGGAATTATAAACCTTTTTTCAGATATACCAAAACTTTTTAAAAATTTTATTTTATATTAAAAAGTACAAAAAAAATTTTTTTGCTTAATATATGTAGGGTTTGATGTCAGCGTTGCTTGTGCAGGTTCTCTGTTGTTCGCTTGTGTTCCTTTTGTGGTGAGAGAGGTTGGGGTTGGCCTAGGGCAGTGATGGCTAACCTTGACACTCCAGATGTTTTGGGACTACAACTCCCATCATCCCTGACCACTGATCCTGTTAGCTAGGAATGATGGGAGTTGTAGTTCCAAAACATCTGGGGTGTCAAGGTTAGCCATCACTGGCCTAGGGTGTGGTTGTTCATTTGGGGTTGGCTATGGTGATCTTTGTTTTCATGTGTGAGTGGGGGTGGTGGTGTTTTGGATTAGGTTAGCCATATTGATTTGTATGCTGTTGGTGGATTTTTGTCATTGTTGGGCTGTGTGTGTCACCCATCTTCCCCCCCCCCTGTCAACCTCTTTCCCCGTTTTCTTCCTAATGTCTCAACAAATTATACTGATTTGTAAAAATGTTACATGGGAAAAAAATGCGAGAGAGAGACATTGCACATACTTTTGTAAATCAAGAAAATATTTAATAAAAATACATTTGAAAGTACAAAATTATAAGTGTACAAAGACACACACACACACAAAGAAATAGTACCCATGTAGAAAACAAAACAGAAAAAAAATATTGTGTACAGTACAAAAAAAGGAAAAACAAACAGACCGTGTTATTGTAGTTAACCAGACTTTAATTTAATATGGTATTTATACAAAAACTTAGTCAGGGGACCTTTTGCCTTGCTTGTCTATGAGAAAGTGAGTTACTCTTTTATGACTTCTAGTTAATAGATAGTTTGATTATTTTTTTTAAAGAACACATTTGCAACTACCAATAGGTGTCCTGAATCAAGCAAGAAATATCCCTACTCCATCTGTGAAATGAATCAGAGGGGTGGAGGCTAGTTACTTGTGGTCAGTGCTTTTTTCCTGGGGGGATGCAGGGGTACTCATACCCCTAGACATTTTGTGAATCTAAGTTTGGCCTCATGGAGGTGCAGTATTTCAGTATGAGAAGGAAAATGAGAGTACCCCTAAACATTTATTTATTTTTAGAAAAAAAAGCACTGCTTGTGGTGCAAGATCTTTCAAAATCAAGCCAACTATACCATAGAGAAATATGTGCAGTATACTACAGTTGTACCTTGGAAGTCGAATGGAGTCTGTTCTGGATGTCCGTTCGACTTCCAAAACGTTTGGAAACCAAAGTGTGGCTTCTGGTTGGCTGCAAGAAGCTCCTGCAGCCAATCGGAAGCTGCGGAAGCCCTGTCAGACTTCCAAAAATAGTTCGCAAACCGGAACAGTCACTTCCAGGTTTGCGGCGTTCGGGAGCCAAAATGTTCGAGAACTAAGCTGTTCGAAAACCAAGGTATGACTGTAATTGTTTTTGAGAACCATCCTAACACTAAGCATTGTAGGAAACCAGTTAGCATTTCAGCGGGGAATGTTGAATTTAACAGCCCAATACTAAGTGCAATGCCAAAGCTGTCAACAATTTGAAGTGAAAACAATACAAGCCTATGCTATCCTGTGAACTAACATGTGGCTGAACCATTTAGAAAGCCATTGGCCTGAACTAAAATCAATGGCTACTAGCCACAATGGCTATGTTCTTCGTCGAGTGTTGGACACAGTATGCCTCTGAAGACGACTTACTGGAAATCTTAGATGGAGAGAATGGTGCTTCACTCCAGTTCTGCTTGCAGTTTCCCCATGGGCACCTGGTTGTTCACTGTGAAAACAGGAAGCTGGACCAGAAGGACTTCTGTGCTTATCCAGCAATTATGTACCTGTTTCCATTGTTGAATGTCTTGAGTAAGCAATGTCATTTTTCAATGATGTAGAACAGGCATAGGCAAACTCCGGCCCTCCAGATGTTTGGGACTACAATTCCCATCATCCCTGACAACTGGTCCTGTTAGCTAGGGATGATGGAACTTGTAGTCCCAAACATCTGGAGGGCCGGAGTTTGCCTATGCCTGATGTAGAAATATTGAATGATCTCCAACACAGGCTGAAATAACCTAACTCCACTGATTTCCATGGAAGTTTTGCACATCACAGGGAAATTGAACGGAATACATTTGGAAGAAAGTTAATGCAGGATAGATTTAGTCAGTGCTTTTTTCTAATATATATATATATATATATATATATATATATATATATATATATATATTAGATATATATTAGATATATATATATATATTAGATATATATATATATATAATATATATATATATATATATATATTAGAAAAAAGCACTGACTAAATATATATATTCTCATTTTGACTCAAGAAAATCACCAGGAAAGGAAAGGAAGCCACTATCAGAGGTGGTAACAACAAAGCTGACCCATCACCATGCTAGATTCCAACTCCTACTTCACACATTAAACGCTCGCTTCTGTCTGAGACTCAGGAAACACTGTGACAGGAAATTAGGCCTGATGATTCACCGTTAGTTTCCTCTCCCGTTAGATTCACAAAATGTTTAGCGGTATGTGTGCCCCTGCGTACCCCCCAAAAAAAAGCACTGGATTAAGTCTTTAATCAGAATGAGTGAAACTTCTTTTCCCCCCTCTCTGTTTCATAACTGTTTCCAAGATTACCTTTTCCAAACTCTCAACTCCCATCTGTTGTAGACCTGGGGTGAATTTCTTTTAAGCTTCATGAAATATGTATCAGCATACATGTTCCTCCAATGTGTGCTTTCTCAGTTAGACGTGCATGTTTCCCAGTAAGATTTCCTGCTGTTTTCTTCAGAAGAATGACAGAGGGATTCTGCACTGAGGATTTTGTACGTTTCTCTGTTTTGTGCAGTTCCACAAAATAAATAACTCCATTTGCCATCCAAAGTAATATTTGTTGGAGAAGATTGTTCCATCACAATTTTCTCCATTCCTAATTATCAGAGCAACATTGTATAAACCGTGGTGTCACCTTGGAGCTTTGAATAGCCCTATAATTCCATTTTTCTTTTGGGTTTTCTTTTTATTAAGTTTTGTTTTGCATACTTCCATATACATTTTCCATCCATAATTCAGACTAAGCCTAAGAATAAACAGATACATAAGAGAGAGAAAAATTACATAGCCATTAAATATCTTTTTCACCACCCGTACCCCATACTTAAAAAGGCAAAGGACCCCTGACAGTTAAGTCCAGTCGTGAACAACTCTGGGGTTGCGGTGCTCATCTCACTTTATAGGCCGAGGGAGCTGACGTTTGTCCACAGACAGTTTTTCCAGGTCATGTGGCCAGCATGACTAAGCCTTTTCTATTCCTTATTGGCTTTTTCTATTCCTTATTGTTCCTGTCATTTTAGCCAGCTCAATGTATTCAAATAACTTTACTTGCCCTATGATTCCAGGTTTCCTTTACAATAAATGTTTTGAACTCCAACTTAAGGCTAGACCGGCTTCTTTTGTTAAGCAAAACCTAGTCAATTATCTTCCTTGGTGTATTTGGAAATTGCCATTCTAGGACCACCCTACTTTTTGTGAGTCTTCGTAATCTCCCACTCTCTCCTAAATTTCTTATGGGCCTATGCTGCTAAATTTCAACCCCAAGTTACTCATCATGTGTACCTGTGTATTGTGGTAAACATATGTGCTTCTGAGCTAGTTCAGCCATGAGAAACGGTTCCCCTAGCACTAAATTTCTGCAATCATTCATCTTTTGGAAAGGTTTTCCCCTGGATATGGAGGATTGTTCTGTAGACATGGTGACACATGTCCTTATCAAGCATAGCAACTGGTGGATGAACATACCAAAACGAGGAAGTATATAGGAACATACCAAAAGTATATAGGAACATACCAAAACGAGGAAGCAGGGGGTTGGACTGGATGGCCCTTGTGGTCTCTTCCAACTCTATGATTCTATGATTCTATGATTCTATAGGTATATGTGCACTGAATGCTTTTGACTTCTAGATAGAATTGTGCCTGCAGCAGGAGGTTGAACTCAGTTAAAAGAGATAATATTTATAATGTACCCAAATCAGTGCATGAACCAGAACTCAATAGAAATGTATATTTGATTGGCAGATGCATCTCTGAAGCTGGAAGATTCCATTATGAATTTCTTATCAAGACAAATTCCTGTTGGAATTCATGGTCTATGTGCAGCTTGGCAAGTGAGCAATTAGTGTCTCCACAGCCTGGGAAGACAGAGCACAGAAGGAATCTGCGTAGAGATAAGAGGACCCAACAATAGCTCAGTGATTGGCTGAGGTTCCTCATATAGGCAGCATGACCTATGGCACTGGTTGTTGAGTAGTGTTGAGGACTTGTTGGGGAGTAAGTGCTAGTGTGGTGTGGTTAGTGCTGAGGAGCTGCTGAGAGTGAAGAAGTTGTGTTGTAAATAGTAACCTGTAGATAGCTTGTATGTTTACTGCTGTATATAATAAATTACAAGAATCAAGTTGCTAGTCATCAGCTTTGTTCCTGATCGTCGTCCTGTCTGGGCAATCTCAAGTGTTGCCTAAGAAACGCTGCAATACTCTGCTATACTCTGCTAAGCTGTGCAACAGGCGAAAGCACTTCAAAATTCACCGGCTTCAAAGTTTTAACAATTCCATCTATAGTCTTTTCCTTTTTATTGCTACTTGTAAATGGAGCTGAGCAAAAGTTATGTTAGAACCTAGATCACTGTCTGAGGTAGACAGGATTTTCAATTAGTAATATGGAAACTGTATTTAAATTATATCCAACTAAATAAAATCCATATCAGTTTAATGCATTGACATTGAGTCCCTCCAGGCATCCTTTTAACATACATTTTTGATGTTTTGTGCTCATGATGCTATCTCACATGACCCTGTTTCCAATAATATTTGGGCTTGCAAAGGTTTTGAGATGGTAACACATCCTCATTTCCAATCCATGCTTACCCTGTAGCATTCTTTAATGCCACAAATGTTCTGGTTATTTTTGCCCCATTTTTGTTGCACTATAGCCTCTCCAAACAGCAATAATGTGTGAAGAACATGTTGCAGTATACATCTATAATAAAACACCAGTCTAGAGGGGCCAGTTGATGCCCCTAATTCTGATGAAAACATCATAGTGAAGCATGATAGAGAATGTGTTTTTGTGGGGTTACATTCTTTTCATAAAAATAAGACAAAGAAAATGTTGGAACGATATAGTGAAACAAAATAGGAGGCTGAGCCTAAAATACAATACACAAATTGTGAATGAGCCATTTAATCAAGTAACTTTGACATACAATGTCACACCACAATTCATCATGGCAAGAGAGTCTGAATAAATCAGAGAGAAAGTTCCAAACAGGGCATTTATTAATATCAAAAGAGATCATGGGGACAATAATAAATGGATCATAAATTGTTAATTAAAACATTTTGGTCAGAGATCAAAATAAGGTTTCTAACCATTCTAAGGTTGTCTCCCGAGAGCAGTCTTGACAGGAAAGAATTTCCATGACTTTTAACTAGATTTGGATGCATTTGGAAAGTGGGTTATGTGATGAATTTTAAACTGGAGCTTATGTTAGTTAGGATAATTGGAGGAATCTACCAAAAGCTAAGAACTTTTAAGGCTATAATCCAATACACAATTACTTGGAAGTAAGCCTCATTTAACTCAGAAGGACTTGTTTCTGAGTAAATATGCAGAGGGTTGCATTTAACAGTCGTTTGGTGGAAGAGGCATTCATGTGTTTGTCTTTAGAACTTCTTGACTTTGGATATTATCAGGACAATACTTGAAACTTTCTCTGAAAATTCTGATATTTTCACAATGGGAAACAGCCATACTACAATATATGCAAGTTTATTGTATCAGTTCTGGTTGTGCCTCTAGGGGCTCCCTCCCTCCCTTCCTGGAGTATAGCTTTAAAAGGTAAAGGGACCCCTGACCATTAGGTCCAGTCGTGACCGACTCTAGGGTTGCGGCGCTCATCTCGCTTTATTGGCTGAGGGAGCCAGAGTACAGCTTCCAGGTCATGTGGCCAGCATGACTAAGCCGCTTCTGGCGAACCAGACGTGGTTCGAACTGCTAGGTTGGCAGGAGCAGGGACCGAGCAACGGGAGCTCACCCCGTCGCGGGGATTCGAACTGCCGACCTTCTGATCAGCAAGCCCTAGGCTCTGTGGTTTAACCCATAGCACCACCCACGTCCCTTCTGGAGTATAGCTTAAAGTGCTCCAAACATATGCTAAGAGGGTATGACGGGAAAGCAGAGCAGAACAGAAAGAAGAAAGAAAGAAAAAGCTCACGAACCAGACACCCTGGTGGCTTCTTATGAGACCATCTCCAAGATGCTTTTGTCCACAAATAGCCTCAAAGTAACTACAGTCGAAGCTTGTAGAATCAATGTTTTGCATCTGAACGTGTTCACATCTTGTGAACCCTAAAATGTCTCCTAATTTTGTCGTCCATTGACTTTTACGATTGTCCTAAGGCTCACACATATGGAAAGCAGTGACATTTCATTTTGCAGAAAGAAAGCAAACTAGTGCTATAAGTAGGTTTTCCCGAGTTTTCATGGGCCCCTCATCTCTTTAGAGGCAATTAGTACAGTAGGCCGAAACATAAACCATATGATTGCTTCTGTTGCACTAGATAATTACCATCTACTTGAGAGAGCAGGCGGACTCTGGTGAAATGTTGTACTAGAAGCAAGCAGATTCTAGAAAACTGCTAACCACAAACTTGCCTTAGAAAATCTCCAGTGCAGAATTTTCCTCAATAGCATCAATCAAGCTAGATAAGGCTTTAGGATAGATTGATTTGTGTAGTTTTTTAGAGGGGGGTGTTGGGGAAAAAATATGGGGAAATCCACATATTCAAATCTTTAGAAACATATATATGTATATAACGTTCTGAGAGATTGTAAAGTCAGACGTAAACCGTTTTGTAAAAGTAATTTGTGTGATTGCTGATATTTTTGTTCATAGTCTGGATAGTAAAGACACATCAAGAATGACAATGCTGTTACAGGCTGTGGAAAATTAAGATAATGGTGCACTTTAGAGCAGACCAAACGATCTGTTGTATAGAACATCATTATATTTTCACATTCTGCCAGAGTAAGTATTGACTGACATTTCCAGCTGGGTAAAGTTAAATAGAAGCCCATCAACTGGCAGATAGCAAGTCAGTCTTGTTGATGGGGGAGGGGGGGAGTCATATTATCTATGTTGTGCGTCCCTTTGACTGGAAGTTGATTTATCTAGAATATAATGTGATTAGAGCATTTTTGAATTCAAATAGATTTCTTTATGATGAGTGTTTTGTACAAGGCATGGAAATGGATTTCCTGAAGATGATGCATTTTCATTTGTTCCCACTCGTAGTGAATGGAAAATGTAAGGCGGCGTGTGATAAGGAATTATGTAAACTCCTCAAATCAAAATGAAACCAACATTTTAACACTCGGGAAGGGTTTTTTTATTGTTCTATTTAAGCAAAGGAGACAGAGAATTGTGGTGCTGAAAAGAGTGGTATATTCTCCCCCTGAATAAGTGAATTCAGGGTTGAAAAATACATTTGTGTACAAGGGTTTTGAAAATGTGGCACTATATTGGCAATAGAAAAGGTCCAATAATAGAGACTGCCTAGATCACTGCAATATAGGCCTACACAATTTAGGAGCCACCAATGCGAATACAAATAATTGCAGTATGTCTGGCTTGGTCTGTTTTGGCATCTAGTCTACACTCTCCTGTTCTTCCTGAGCAGCACAGCTTTTACGAGGGTCGCTCATGAAAGATTTCCCCTGACCCACTTCTGGTTATCATAGAAGGATGAAATTGCACATGCATAATGATACATCTCTCCATAGGTAACGTGGTAATTTGTAGCTGTGAACAGTTTCTCTGTTATGGGTGCTAATGTGGAGTAACGTCTGATAATGGGACCAGTTGGATGCAGAGCGGTCATCAGGTTGCTGTACTTGAAAGGGCACACACCACAGGAGATGTTCGATGAGATGAAAGAGATTTATGGGGAGGATGCCCATTGTATGACGTAGTCAAGCACTGGCATCGTCAGTTCAAGTGTGGTCGGACTTTGGTGGAAACGGCTCCCATTTCTGGGTGACCACAGTCTGCCACTGATGGAGGCCACCATTTTGGAGGCTCACCACATAACCGTTCACCAACTAGCTGCAGATGTCAAGATCAGTGTGGGCTCTGTAGGAAAAAAAATCATCCATGACCATTTGCACATGGAAAAAGGGTCCGCACGGTGGGTTCCCCATCTGGTGATGCCTTTCCAGAAGCAGGAACAACTCACAAGTTCACGGCTCTTTTGGCCATGTGTCAAGAAAACCATGGTGACTTCTTCACCAGACTAATTACTCAGGACAAAACATGGGTCCATCATTATGACTCAGAGACTAAATCCCAGTCCAAACAATGGATGCACTCTGCGTCACCACCTCCAAAGTAGGAACGTGTCCAACCGTCAATGGGCAAGTTCATGCTCACGGTCTTTTGGGACCAGCAAAGAGTAGTGATGATGGATTTCCTGGCAAGGGGGTACCACAATTACTGGGACATACTATACTTCACTGCTGCAGAAATTGCAGAAGGCCATCAAAATCGAGAGGTGTGGTATGCTGACCAAAGGTGTCCACCTCCTGCAGGATAATGACCCGGTTCACAACTCGCATGTTGCTCAGACGGAAGCCTGGTCCTGTGGCTATGAAATCCTTCCTCACACCCCTTATTCTCCCAATCTTGCACCATCGGACATCCACCTCTTTCCAACCATGAAGTTATTTTTGAAGGGCAAGCTTTTTCCAAAACAAAATAAAATAAAAAAATTCCTTCCAGTAGCACCTTAGAGACCAACTAAGTTTGTTCTTGGTATGAGCTTTCGTGTGCATGCACACTTATTCAGATACACTGAAACAGAAGTCACCAGACCCTTGTATATAGTGAGAGGGTGGGGAGGGGTATTACTCAGAGGGGTGGTGGAAATGGGTGAAAGGTTGATAGCTGTGGTAAACCTGTTGACGACTGTTAACGGCTGCAATTAGTCTTACAGGAAAAAGCAAGGGGTGAGAAGGTTAAAAAAGCTTTGTCATGTATAATGAGATAAGAATCCAATGTCTTTGTTCAGACCAGGTCTCTCCATGGTTTTAAGCTTGGTAATGAGTTGCAATTCAGCAACTTCTCTTTCCAGTCTATTTCTGAAATTCCTTTGCAATAAGACAGCTACTTTGAGATCTTGTATAGAGTGTCCTGGGAGATTGAAGTGCTCTCCTACTGGTTTCTCTGTCTTGTGGTTCCTGATGTCAGATTTATGCCCATTTATCCTTTGGCGTAGGGTTTGGCCTGCTTGTCCAATATAGAGAGCTGAAGGGCACTGTTGGCATTTGATGGCATACACAATGTTAGATGATGAGCAATTAAATAGTCCTGAGATGGTATGTTTGATGTTGTTGGGGCCAGTAATGGTGTTGTCCGGGTGTATGTGGCAGCAAAGTTGGCATCTGGGTTTATTGCAGGCTCTGGTGCCAGTGTCTGTGTTTAGTCTGGTTGTAGTATTGTTGTGGGTGAGGAGTTGTTTAAGATTGGGTGGCTGTCTGTAGGCGATGAAAGGTCTTCCTCCCAGGCGATGAAAGGTCTTCCTCCCAGAGCCTGCAATAAACCCAGATGCCAACTTTGTTGCCACATACACCCGGACAACATCATTACTGGCCCCAACAACATCAAACATTTTATTTTGTTTTGACTATGACAGACCAACACGGCTATCTACCTTTAACTGAAGCTTTTTCCAGACGATGAAATGCTGGTTTCTGAGGTCAAGTCATGGCTTCTGACGCAACCTGCCAACTTCTACAGATGAGGTCTCCACAGCTGCATAAAGCGATGGGAGAAGTGTTTGACTCTTGCTGGTAGCTATGTAGAGAAGGACTAATAACTGTGCCTAGTTTCATTTGTCTCAGTCCACAAGAAGTACGTCAGGGGAAATCTTTAATGAACACCCTTCGTAGATGGTGCTCAGGTCAAACCAGGTCCTGTGTGTGTTGCAATTCTGATTTGCTCATTCTTCATAGATCACTGCATTTTCTTATCTTATTACTGCTGCAATAATAATAATATCTGAGAGACCTGTGAATAAAGGCCAGCTCTTTCTGTACCCTAGTGCAGCTGTTCTGTGCAGCAATATACGAGCAGAATGCAGAGAAAAGGAAAGCATAGCTAGGCTGGCATACTGCCTGTCTCTGAGACATTTTACTATAGAGTCGGCTAATTACACCGTCCTTCAGTTTTAATTACATAGTCCTTCAGGTGACCTGGTTTCTCCAAGGACAGCATGACTTATCTTCTAAAGTTTATAATAATGCAAGATATGGGTCTGTATATACACACACACACTCTCTCTCCTAAATCAAACTTTGAGACAGTTCCTTGTGAGCAACCTATAGGGAAGTTCTAAGGATTTGGATGCGGCCCTCAGAATTTCTCTGGGAGTTCCTGAACATTTCTAAGTTGTTACAAAGTTTCAATTAAAAGCTAAATTCTGTCTGTGGAATTCCAAGGTAATGAGTTTCAGTAAGACTATCAAGCATCCTTCCTGGTTTGATGTTCATAATATGCATTATCAGTGCTGCCACTGTTGGAAGCAGAGTAATTACCCCTATTCAGAATGTAGTAGAGGTTACTGAAGAATACTATTATGGTACTTACTCACTGGGACCACCAGGAATGTTTTCTGGGCCTTAGCCACAATTAAGGAACAACTGTATCAGACATTCTTCTTTTGTGTGTAGTTTATCATATTGTGTGGATGCACACATTCTGTCTTCAGTTCAGTTCAGAGGCATCTCATCTTAAATGGTGACCAGCATAGAATCCATTATTGGTTGCTATTAGCGTTAAGAGAAGCCTTCTCATCATGCCCCTTGTTGGAAGGATGTGTGGATGTTTTTAGTGTGGGATCGAAATATTTATTTTGTTTTTGCATTGCAAGTTATTCACTCAATAACAACAACATTGTATATAAGCCCTGCTTTTTTCCCCATTCTGGGCTCCCCAGCACACATCATGTTTATGACCCACCAGCTACATATTGTGACCTTCCAGATATGATGATGAAGCCTGCAGGTGAAGGTGGGAGATTTCTTGAACAGGAAACTCTAGCCTTTGCAGTCTGAATGGCTGAAAAAAAGTGTGCCACTCTGAGTCACAAGCTGTCCCAATGAGTATCCTGGAACTCCCTTAGTTCCAGAACTTCATGAGGGAATTTCCTATATAAGGCAGTAGGAGCCAACAGCGTGTGGCAGCAGGAAGGAGGAATAGGAGCCATTACAAGTCAAGGACACTAAGATCCCAGGGATAGTGGGGAAATGACACTGATAGGATTGGTAGACCCCACATGTGAATTCATGAGTTAGGCCTCTGGTTTCCAGAGCTGACAGTAGACCCCAGTTTCTAAAAGGCTTTTGATACGCTTACATTAACTTTTCCCTGGGAGAAAGCCCTCCTACTGCCACATTCTCCTATAAACTTTAGTAAGAAACAAACTCTCAAGAGAAAGCAAAGAACACTGTTATATTTTTGGCCTCTTTTGGTGGCAAACGATCCGCCAGGTTTGTACAGATGTATTTCCTCTGTTTAGGTTTTTATTGTTTGTGTTTATTGGTTTTGGTTTTAGCATTTCTATTTTGTTTGTAAGTCACTTTGCCATTTTTATGAGTAAAGCAACTAATAAATACAAACCATCATCATCATGGTCACCACCACCACCCAGTAGACCATGGGTAGCTAATATAGTACCCTCCACATGTTGTGGACTACAACTCCCATCTTGACCACTGACCATACTGGCTGGGTCTGATCCAACATCTTTAGGCTGCCACATCAGCTGCCCCCTGCAACAGAGCAACCTTTCCACTCTACCCACTCTTCCTATTTTTAGGGGGGGGAATCTCTCTTCCCACTTTATTTCCTAATCCTCATGTGCATGCTCAAAACAAAACAAAACAGAAAAAAATGAGTAGAAATACTAAATTATACACACCTTACCTATAAATAAATAAAACATTTAGCAGCAATATGGCTAGCATGTGGGTAAGAAAGGGGCAAATCTAGACATCAGATGTGGAGACATCAAGGAGAACTGCACAGAGGAAGGACGTTACCATATGGCTATATGATTGAAATTTAAAAGAAATGTTTGTTCCCAAATAACTTTAAATAAAACCCCTCTTTGGAGAGAAAAAAAGTGGCGGCAGCAGCCACACAGCTGTGCATATCCACCTGGCAAGAAACCAGTTTCTAAAGCTTTCTGCTTTTGCTTTTATTTATTTTTTCCCAAATGGACCGCTTAACAGATGGAAAGCAAATTAGTAACTGGAGCTTGTTATAAAATGTAAAATATGTTTCTGACCAGGTAAAATCACGGTAGCATGAGTACAGAACAGTGTTAAGGCTGAGGTGGTGCCGTAAAATGGATAAGGCCTCGTTCTCACTGAGGTAAAGCTATGCTTGGCGGCTGTGACCAGGTCCAGATTATTGGAACTAGAGACCTAAGGCTAATAGAAGAGAAGACCCTAAGGAGTATATGTGACATACTGCAGCAGTAAATAAATAAATAAATAAATAAATAAATAAATAAATAAAATCATATTATTAGCTAAAATTAATAAATTATTCAAATAAGGAATAAGATCTTCAGACACGAATTGATCATTCCACTTTGCCCGTGAAAGGTATATTCCTCAAAGGGATCAAGATGGAAGACATGCATGGATTTCCACTCTAGACCATAATATGTTTAGAATGGCAAGCATATTTGAATATTGAGAAACAGCTTGACAACCCCCACCCACCAAAGTTTATTTTTGGTCACAAATGAAACTAAAGAAGAATCCCCTCCCCCTGTTCCTTTTTTTTTTGACAGGAGCAGACAAAAACAGATTTTTTTTGGGGGGGGGAGATGTTGATGTTCTGGCACTAGCAAACTTGTTTCAAGCTGTAGTTTGCTCATGGGATAATCCCATACCCTGCAAGTGTGCCAAGATCTTGCCTTGGAAAAGTGCTTTTTCAGGGCCGCAATCTTGTGCGGTGCCCCAAGATGTGCATGTTTGGGTGCCGTGTGAGCACGGCCCTGAAAAAGTGCATCTTTTGGGCTCTGTGATCTAGCATGGGTCACAGGACTTGTGCTGGAACACAGTATACAAAAAAAAAATCAGGTGTTGTAATAATTGTGATCAAACAAAACCAAAACTCCAAAACACCAAATTGGCTAATAAATATTGAGAACAGTTTACTCAATCAAACATGTTAAAATTGTGGGAATGTTTTGGAACGTGGATGGAGATTTATAATTTAATATATCTCATCCTAACTTGTGCTAACAAGTTCAACTAGCAGAGTAACATTCCCTTTTAAAATACACACAGCGGAAGTTGCTTTTATTCGCTAGAATCAACTTAATCTAGTTTCCTGGTTTGTCACTATATTTCCCCTTTGTCCCTCTTAAATAAGACACAACACACGTCTTCTATAAAAAGATATAAAATGTTTACTCACATGTATCCAGCTCAAGACAAATCCCAAAGAAGGCAGGCTTATTCTTAGTAAAGATATTTACAATTGGAATCTCCCCATGTGGGAGAGAAGTCCAGGCCCCAGTTGGCTGGAAGCCAACTGAGCATCCTCACAGTTCGAGTGAGAGAGTGGAAAAGGAATGGAATGGCCGCTGACCTGTGAGGTTCTTTGTTCATACCTTCCCAGGTGAAGCCACTCCCACATCTAGTTGCAAGAGGAAATTGCCTCAATCCATGTGACCAGGAAGTTGTGGCTGGAGGACTGAGGCAATCTCCACTATCTGCTCTAGCATTGTTGTACTTGACTGCTCTAGTGTTTACATCCCACAAACCCCTTCTCAGGCAAATACAACATACAAAACATAAACAACTTTATTCAACCACCCAGAGTCCCAGCTTGACACGTAGATTCTGGAAACTCTCTTTTGGCAAGGGTTTTGTCAAGATGTCGGCAGTCATCTCTTTGGTGCAGCAATAAGACAGTTCCACAAGTCCATCTTGCACCATCTGGCGTATATAGTGGTACCTGACCCCAATGTGTTTGGTTCTGGCTAGGAACTTTTCACTCTGCGTCAGCTTCAGGCAACTTTGATTGTCCTCTAGCAGGCTGACAGGTTCCCTTCTCACCAGTCCAAAGTCTTTGATGAGTTCATCAAGCCAGGCAATTTCTCTGCACACTTCTGTTGCAGCAACATATTCGGACTCTGTTGAAGACAAAGCTACACAACTCTGTTTATAGCTGCCCCACACAACAGGTCCATCCCCAAACATAAAAACATGACCGCTTGTGGATTTATAGTCAGCATTATCCCCAGCCCAATCTGCATCAGTGTACCCAACCAACTTAGGGTCTCTGACAGCTGGCAACTTTAATTTACAATTTATTGTACCTTTCAGGTATCTAACCACCCTTTTCAGCCCCGCTAAATCATGCTCAGTGGGAGAATTCACTTTTCTGCTCAGAATCCCCACAGCATTAGCTAAGTCAGGTCTACATGTGGTAACCATATGCAAAAGTTTACCAATTACCGACCTATATTGACTGTTATCTGGCAACAGCTTCGAATCCTGCTGATTCTTCAAGAAGTCTGTAGCCATGGGCGTTGCAACCGGGTGTGCGTCTTGCATCTGCAAATACTCAATCAGTTCATGAATCTTTTGCTTCTGGCTGAGAAGAAATGAGCCGTCTTCTTCTCTTTCCACTTGAATTCCTAGGTAGTACTTGACATCTCCAAGTTCTTTTACTTGTACCTCCTTGCTGAGGTGTTTTACTATTTGTGTATAGTCTCTATTATTTGCAGTAGCAATAATCAAGTCATCGACAAAAGCCAATATATATGAATATTGTCCATTACTTGACTTGGTGTACAAGCACTTGTCTGCGTTTCCCTGCTTGTACCCAAGTTGCACAAGCATACTGTGCAATTTCTGATTCCAGGCTCTAGCCGCTTGTTTAAGCCCATAGATTCCTTTCTGGAGTCGACACACGAGGTGCGTCTCATTTGGTTTTGTGAAACCTTTAGGTTGTTTCATATATATTTCTTCTGAAATTCTCCCATGTAAAAACGCAGTACAAATGTCAATGTGCTTCACGCTCAATTGTTTAGAGGCTGCAATGCTCAAAAGCATTCGGACGGTACTATATCTTACGGTTGGTGCGAAAACTTCGTCGTAATCTTCACCAAAACGTTGTGAAAAACCTTGTGCTACTAGCCTTGCTTTGTAGCGTTCCACTTCCCCTTCTGACCCCTTCTTAACCTTGAACACCCACTTGCACCCAATGGCCTTCTTACCAGGAGGTAGCTCTGTGAGGGTCCACGTCTGGTTCTGATGCAGTGCATCCATCTCCTCCTGAGCGGCCTTCTTCCAGAGACTGGCTTGCGCAGGTGGCATTTTCTGAATCTCTTCCCATGTGGAAGGTTCCTGTGGAGACACCGACCCTGCAAGGTAGGACAGTCTTGCTGGTGGGACACCTCTGTTGGTTCTGGATGAGTGTCTGACCTCTGGTTCTGGATCCTGAACCGCATCAGCTTCCTCACCATCCTCCAACGCTTCCATGTCCCCATCTGAGTCCTCCTCTTCGTCTCTGGAGCCGCCAGGGATCTGGTCATCTGCGTCTTCTGGTGCGTCGTCTGTAGGGGGTGCTATGACACTAGAAGGCAGATTAGTATCACGTGGGGTTTCAGAAGGAAAGTTTATGAGTTCTTGAGTCCATTCTGACTCCTTGGAGCAGCCAATAACAGTGTTCTTTGTGTCTGCTTTTGCATGTTCATCAAAATAAATTGCATGGTGCGCACTCACTTTGCCTGTCTGTAAGTCCATTACTCTGTATCCCTTGCCTCCAGCAGCATATCCCACTAAGATACCTGCTTGTGCTCTGGAGTCAAGCTTGTGCCTCTGTTCCTTGGGCACGTGGTAGTAACATATACTGCCAAATACACGTATGTGCGACAGACTAGGCACCTTTCCATGCCAAAGTTCAAATGGTGTGCGCTGTGTTGCCTTTGTTGGCAACCTGTTCTGGAGATAGACAGCTGTGTAAGCAGCATCTCCCCACATCTTCCTAGGCAGGGACGCTTCCTTTAGCATACACCTTGTCATTTCCATAATGGATCTGAACTTCCTTTCAGCTATGGAGTTCTGTTGTGGCGTGTAAGGAACTGTGGTTACATGTGTAATTCCTTCCTTTGCCATAAGGGCTTTCATCTCATGTGAGCAGTATTCTCCTCCATTGTCAGACATTAAGACACCTGGAGCTCTTTGGAACTTGTTCCTAACCATGGCAATGTAATTCTTGAACATTTCTACTGTCTCACTTTTATATTTGATGAAATATGCCACACAATATCTCGAAAAATCATCAATAAAAATTAAAATATACTTGTTATGTCCAAGTGATGGAACACTGAGTGGCCCACACAAATCTGAATGCACAATATCCAGAACTTTAGTACTCCTTTGTTCTGTGCAACGTGTAAAAGAAGGTTTTACTGCCTTTTCAGTAACACAAGTTATGCATTTTGTTGGAGCCTGGTTGCTGCTCCCTTTTACCTGCAAACCTGTGACAAGATCACTTTCCTGTAGACTCTTAATGATGGTGGTATCTCTGTGTGCAAGTCTTCTATGCCACAGCGTCAAATCTGCGTCTTCCTTCTGGCTGGAGCGTGCCACTTTTGCAGACTGGTTCTCTGAAAGATTAACCTCATAAACACCATTTATTAATTTTGCTTCAATGTACACTTCACCATCTTTAGTTACACTGCACTGTCCATTCTCAAATGTGATCTTGAAACCTTTATTGTCCAAAGTAGAGACACTGAGTAAATTGCAGCTCAGTTCTGGTACATACACAACATTGGACATTCTGGTCCTAAAAGATTCATTGTCTACATTGAATTCCAAATGCATTGAACCTTCACCTTTGGACTTTAAAATATTTCCATCTGCAACCTCAATTTCAGTCTCTTTATCACTTAATTCATTAAAACAGTCTCTTTTAAACGTATAGTGTGAACTGCATCCACTGTCCAACAACCACTTATTGTGTGTGTTTTCTTGGCTCTGGACAGCTAAACTCCTTTCTTTCAACAGCATGTTGCGTTCAGATTTCCCTTTTCTTTCTCCTTTATGCTGAAAGGCTTGGGAATCTTTCTCTTTAGCTTTAGGCGCTCTACAATTTCTGGCTATATGGCCGATTTTATTACAATTGTAACATGTGACCTTCTTGTGTCCATCTCTGGACTGTGCAGGCTGTTTAAAAACATAATTGCTGCCTTTATTTCTAGTGCTCCTTTCTGGGGAATCAGATCTCTTTCTGCATTCCTCTCTTAATTCACTAGTCAGTTCCTTAAAAGTTAGATTCTCTTTATGATCCATCAAACTGACAAATGCATCAAAATGTGGCCCTAATGAGGCTAACAGAAATGATACCTTTGTTACTTCATCAAAAGATTGTGGAGTAAGTTCAAGCTTTTGAATAATTTCTGTGAATTTATCAATATGCTCTGTGAATTCTTCTTTTGAATTCATTCTCAGTCTAGTTAATTTGCCCATCAATGTTCTGTAGGAGTTCTTTGTAGATTCTCCATACATGCGCTCAATATCTTTTAGGATCTGAGATGCATCATCTTTGCTATTTATTAATGATAGATGCTTATTGCGAAGTCCACTCAAAATTATGTGCTTGGCCTCGCTGTTCTGCCTTTTCCAGACTTTAACCTTGGCTTCATCATCTGTACCTTCGGGCTTTGATTTCTCAATCGCATCCAAAACATCCCTTGCTTCTAAATATGCTATTAAGCGCGTTTTCCAGTGCACAAAATTGTCCTCATCTAGCAGCATTAAGCCTGGCTTTGCTTCACTATAAAAACTGGCACTAGCCATCTTAAAATCCAAAATTTGGAAAAAAATTCAAAATTCAAAAATTTGTCAAAATTCAAAATCAAAATCTCAAAATTCTCAAAATGCAAAAAGCAAAAGCCTCAAAATAAATCTTCACTGCCTTTGGGTCTTTTGTGAGCTCTGAGGGAGGGGAGGGGTAGCTTAATCCCCTTTCTCTAGACAATAGGACAAAAGGACCATGCGGTCTCACCAGGAAATGCTCTCAGGAAAAATCCTACTCAACTCAAAAATGCAATCCAACGCAATCCTTCAAAAATACACAAAATACATAGCGCTGGGCATACATAACCCTTTGTGGGAATGTTTTGGAACGTGGATGGAGATTTATAATTTAATATATCTCATCCTAACTTGTGCTAACAAGTTCAACTAGCAGAGTAACATTCCCTTTTAAAATACACACAGCGGAAGTTGCTTTTATTCGCTAGAATCAACTTAATCTAGTTTCCTGGTTTGTCACTATATTTCCCCTTTGTCCCTCTTAAATAAGACACAACACACGTCTTCTATAAAAAGATATAAAATGTTTACTCACATGTATCCAGCTCAAGACAAATCCCAAAGAAGGCAGGCTTATTCTTAGTAAAGATATTTACAATTGGAATCTCCCCATGTGGGAGAGAAGTCCAGGCCCCAGTTGGCTGGAAGCCAACTGAGCATCCTCACAGTTCGAGTGAGAGAGTGGAAAAGGAATGGAATGGCCGCTGACCTGTGAGGTTCTTTGTTCATACCTTCCCAGGTGAAGCCACTCCCACATCTAGTTGCAAGAGGAAATTGCCTCAATCCATGTGACCAGGAAGTTGTGGCTGGAGGACTGAGGCAATCTCCACTATCTGCTCTAGCATTGTTGTACTTGACTGCTCTAGTGTTTACATCCCACAAAAATGAACACATTAAGGTGCAAATCCAAGCCTGTAAAAACTTAATAAACTGATGGCATAATACTGAGACTTATGATAATGTCCTAGCGTAATCAAATTATGCAAAAGTGTTGCAAATGGTACTCTACTGAACGCGCAAAGTCTTTTGTGAGGGAACGTTCACAGTCAGGCAAGAAAACATGGTCATGTGTGATGGTAGTCGCAGATAGGCCCTCCTCGCCATCCCTCAGCGAAAATAGATCTGAAGACCTGAATCCTGAATATAATCAGGTTTCACGGGAGCTTCTTCAGTTCATCGTACTATTTTTACAACACCATAAATGAAATTATAGATTCTCACAGGCACAGTAAGAATAGGGATCAGCGCCTAACATCCATTGGTTGAAACCTGCCCCATTGGTTTAGATTGCTCGGCCCCTTTGAGCTTCCTTGGAGGAAAGATGGAATAAAAAAATATGTTTAGATTTATTATTGTCATTGATGGTGGATGCTTAAAGTATTTAATTACATACCTATCTCACCAGATCCTATGCCCTTTCAACATCAGAGCTGAAGATACAAATGTCTCTAGGAAAACAGGCGTTGATGAAATGCCCTTTGCCTTCTTCCGGATGCATAAACAGCAGTTCCCTAAAATTGATGCTGTTCCAGTTTCAGTTAGATTTCTTTTATTATTATTATTATTATTATTATTATTATTATTATTATTATTATTATTATTAAATTTATATACCACCATTCAACTGAGGATCACAGCACAGTTTATGGTATAGAAACACAAAAATACATCACAAACAAAAGTATAGCCCCCTTTTCTTTGCTATAAGCAGTAAATCCAAGACAGTTTATTCTACTTGGCAAAGTGAATGATTTCATCCAGATATAGTCAGAGGACAGCAGGTCACTATGGGCCTCTTCCCAACCCCTTTAGTTTTAAAAAGAGCCCTTGGCTTCAGAGGACTAGGTAGAACAGCTTACTGCACAGGCCAGATTCATCTATGGGATGCAACAGACAGCCTTCCTCCATTTGTCATATGGACAATTAGTTTTTCACTGCAGTTTATTGCTCCCATAGTGTACTGTCTTCCAGATGGTGTATTTTTACCCTGGAAAAAGAATTATTTGGCAAGCAGGCAAGGTTAACACAAAGAGAGACAGTGTTGAGCACACTGTGTGATCTGTCTTACATCCTTAATATTTGCAGCTGGATTCCCCCCTCTTCTATTTGAAAGCAAGTCCCCATCAATTTAATGGAACTTACTTCTAATAAAGTGTGCATAGCATTGCAGTGGTGGTCTGGGTGGGAGAGGAATTAAAATTTATTTGCATTTTCTTGAGAAACCACCTAATTCATGCTTCTTGACCCAAAATGCAGCTATCATTTGAAATTGGCACTTCTCCAAACTTGGCTGCAGTTCTCCAGCCAAGGAGTTTAAACAAAAATGCATGTAAGGAGGGGAAAGTCTGTGTTAAAATCCATAAATTAGTGAAGATAACATGCACAGATGCATTTTGTTAGGGGAATTGCTTGCAAAAAAGACAGCCAAAATGGAGAAAAATAGTACTGAAATGCTGCTGAATTTTCATGTTTTGTTTTTTACAAAAAATGCAAATTGCTCCAAGAAAAGCCTTACAGAATGGTATCCCATTATGCAACAGTAACTACTACTAGTCCCACTTATTCCTTAGCCCTGAGCTGCATCCACTGCAGAACTCTGAGAATTTGTTACCAGAATGCAGTGCAAATTTCTCCTAATACCGGTAATTTTTTTGAGTATGTAGTTTCAGTTACTGAGCTTTTCTTTTCTTTTTTTGCAAGCACTTTTCTTTAATGTGGTGCATTTTGAATCCTGTTTTCAATAATATGTTCATTTTTTTGTAAACATTAGTTGGAATTGCATCACAGAATTTTGGAATTTGGAAGTGTGAATTTCGAGGGATGACTGTGTTTCAGTTTGTGTTTTGAAAGGTGTGTTTCAAAAAGTGTGAATTAGGTAGGTTCACATTAAATGTGAACGGAATTGAATTCTCACCCCCATCCCTACTGGCAGCTAGTGTCTTAAATATAACAGAATCTCCCCTACAATACTTCTTCATGGCATTTTTAGATTAATCCCTATTCTAAAGACTGCATGCATATGGAGAGCTAGAGCATACATAATAAATAGATACCCCTTGCATGTTCTCTCCTAACTACATGTTTCCTGCTACATAAGCAAAAACCAGGACTGATTTTAGTTTGAAAGCTTTGTGTTAAAATTGCCCATGAAGCCAAATTAGCAGAAACATCCAGAGATGTGAAACCAGCTTTGGTCATGCATATCAAATCTACATACACTCATTGCAGGTAAACAAGCAAAAGAATATATTCACAGTTGTAATGCTTTCTGATTGTTCCCTTAGAAATAAAAATGTTTGCAATACCCCTTTCTTTCAAATAATTTTGAAAAAAAGCGATTTGACAAGCAGTAATGCAAAGGCAAATTAATTTGGACAAAGTTATGGGATATCTGATACACCCCAGTGTGCTGTGATCAATTATTGCAGTTCATGACTCCTCAACAGATACAGCCATTCAATAGGCACAAAATGTTAAGAGGTCATCATTGACCAGAAACCAGAAGAAAATCATTTGACACAAGGTTCGCTCTCAGCTTCAATTTCCACTGAGGTTTTACCTATATGAAGGAAATGGACTGTTTTGTATTATAACACACTGCTTTGTGTTGTCAGATGAAGAATACAAAATTGGGGTATAGGTGTCTTTGGGGGTTGTGGGGGTTAACGTGTTATACCTGATCTGTCCAGGGCTCAAATGGGGGAAGGCAGGGAAACAACTGAAGGATTTGGAGCTGGGATATAAAATCCAAAAACTTCATTGAACCTTGTTGGTTGCAGGCCACTGAGTCGTGTAGCCCCCGGCTATCTCTGCCGATATCATGCTTTTGTTATTCAGATGAAGGAGGATCTTCACACAATGGATACATGCCAGGGAGAAATGCCATGGGGAAATGCTGTACTGACATTATATGAAGAACTGCAGTCATTTGTAAGTCTGTAACCAAAGGGAATGTGACTATGGAGGGAAAGCTGTATTTGAGTTTAACCCTTATTTGTTCTTATTTGTTGCATTGGTGGGATTTGGTGGTTTTCTGCAACGTTCTTCTTCTAAGAACTGATTATATAATCTTTTTTAGTAAATTTTTAGCTTTGTTTCATTAAAACACTTACAACACCACTCACATCTAAAGCCAAGTTCCGCTCTACTTTGATAGACAAGGGAAGGTTCAGTGAAACACAGCCATGGTAAAATAACTCTTTCACCTGGGAGTGGCAAAAAAAGTCTAAAGGGAAGAGTAGGCAATCAGGCCATTCTGATTTGGCCTGGAATGCCCTTCCCTAAATGGCAAAGGATTCCCCGCTGTAGCTGGGGTGCTGTCACAACCTAATTCAAAATTTGAAATGAATTTGGAAGCAACACATCTGAGGAATTTCAGAGGAAGTCAAAACATTTCAACAGGGTTCGTAACATTTGTCAGGTGAGTCACCTTGCCGTCACATCCACCTCAAGCAAGGCTTGAGAAACTGCTTTCAGCTGGGGGAAAGGTTGATTTTTTAAAAAAAATATAACATGAAGGAAAACTCGAGGATCTGCAGAGAAAACCAATTAACCTAACTTGATCCAATTAAACCAAAGAAAGCATAGTCCGAGCAGGAAAGTTCCCTACTTAGGGGGCAGGGATGACCTCCCTCTCAATTCCTGGGGCGACCTTTGCCCTGCAGCAAGGACTGAAATAAATACTGTCTCCTTACTACATAAACCCCGGGTCTGTGAACCAGACAAATGCACTGTGACTCCACCAGTTTGGCATGCACCCAAACTTTCCTACCCGGACTAAAGGCCAGTTTAGCAAGAAATTACTCCCAACTGTGTGGAGTCAGTTCTCCTCCAAATTCCTATCCAGCCTCTTCAAAGGGCGTCTGGCAAAGCCCACACTGCAAAAGGGAGGGAGGGTAGGCACCTCATCAGAAAAGAGATGAGGTTTTGGAGAGGAGCAGGAATACCTATCCCTGCTCCTTCCCTGTCAGGATTGGTCAGTTGTCCAGTTGGGAATGGCAGAATACCCTAGGTTTTACTGGAGATTAGGGGGAAAGGGATTCTTCCCCAGTTTATCTGTTTAACTGGATATAGCAATCAAGCCTTATGTCACCTATCACAGCTTGCTCTTACAGGGATTGAACAGAGCTTATTGTACAGAACAGAGTGCATTGTACTCTGTGTATATATCCAAGTAAAATTGTGACGCTTTCTAGTGCAGAAGTGAATGAGAAACCATTTACTTGGAAACATCTATCTGCCTGTCTCAGTTTCTCAGAGCTTTGGCTATGATATGAATTATTGTTTGGAATCAAGTCTCACCAGTTACAAGAGAACATAATTTCCACTGATATGCTGAGGACACTACTATATTAGCTGTTTCCTTATGTGACTTCCTGTTGGAAAGAAATGAAGAATGTTGAGAAACAGATTTCTGGTGGGTGCTCTTGACAAGTAGGGTTGCCATATTCCCAAAAGTGAAAATCCAGACGTTATTGTTGTTTTGGCGTTGGGAGGGAGGCGAAGTTGTTGAGCTTTTCTTGGAAAATCCCCCCAAAGCACATTTTTAGGCTTTTTGGGGGGGTTAAGGCATTGTTTGTTTAAAATTTCCATGCATCTGGGTTTTCCTGGACATTTTGCTGATTTTGCAAAAATCCACCGGAACGCCATTCAGAGATCCCGATTTCCGGACGTGTCCAGGAAAACACGGACGTATGGCAACCCCATGACAAGGATATTTCCAAAGTTATTGAGAGATCAGCATCTCCCCAGCTTCTGTGCTATTGTTTCACATGGATACTTATTCAAGGAAGTCCCCAGTCAGCAATATTCTTCAAACCATGATCAATATTTAAATATATGTATAGTATAGGCCTGCAAAATGTGTGAGTTACTAAAGCAAGTGCTGCCCATCTGCCACATATCATGGTCTTCCAACTGTTTGAGTGCTCTCTCCAATTTTTACAGCCTATGGAGGACAGAAAAAAGAGGTTTATCTACCCCCCAGAGTAGATAATATACCATATATACTTGGTGGTCAGTGCTTAGCTTGGCGGATCATGAGCTTAGGTGTACCTAGGAGTTGGTTAGGTTGGCCGCTGCCAAGGGCACAACCCCAGGGGGGCATAAATATCACTCCTGTCTGGCTCAAAGTTGCAAAGAGCTCAACTGCCCACCCACTTTCCTTTCCAAGGGTGCCAGGGAGCCTAGGTGTGCCTCTGATCATGAGTTATGTATATTTAGTATAGAAAGTTTAGAGATTTAATCTTCAAATTAGGAATGTTTTCTCAACAATCAAGATCCGTGTTAGTCAGCAGGGAAGGGCAATTGAATAGTACTTATGGTACTATGCTTCATAGATAGATGGGAAAGTTTTCTGCGAAGTTTCTTTGAGCTTAGCCTCCTTAAAAGACAATTTTCAAGTTTCAAAACTGCTTCTCGGAGCTTAGGTTTCCTTAAAAGTTATTTTCTGTTTTGCCCAAAGGCTTAGTTCTGCTTGGACAAGTATTAGCAGAGGAACCATTTTCCAAGTTAGACACTTAAATATGCCTGATGGGACCCATTTCAACAGGAACACAGAGGCAGGATTGTGGAAGGAGGGGAGGGAGGGAGTGTTCAGTCCATTGAAGATGAACTTCTTGTAACTTGTGGTTCTGCTGCAATTTTCAGTGTTTGGACAGAAATGTTGCTCTCTTAGCCGAAGCAAGCCTAAGTAAACTCTCAATCCAACATAGAATTAGACCATTGTGCTTCTAATTTGGAAGGCAACCAGCTCTTTCTTCAGGCTGGGGAGTTTAGAAATACTTAAAGCACTGGCATAAGAAATCCTTGGCACAGAATTATCTAACTCCCAGACAAAATTCTATTCATTTTATTTAAAACAACTTGCATACCACTTAACTGCAATTGTCTGTGTTTTACAAGAAATACAATACAGAAAAGGTAACAATCGGCTAAAACAGATATCAGTTAATATGCCTTCTAGAATTTTAAAAAGTGTCTTTAGTAGTTGGTGAAAGTTCAACAGAGAAGGGGCCTGTCTAACTTTAACTGGACAGCAGTTCCATAAAATTGGGCCTGCAATACTGAATACATAGCTCATGGTTGATGCAAGCCATGGATCTGAGCCATGGAGGACCACCAACAGTGACTCACCTGAAGACCTCTGTGATTAGGCAGGGTTAAAAGGGATTAGGCAGTCCTTGAGTTATCATAGACCCAAGTCGTTAAGCTTTTGAGCAGTACAGGTATAGTCTGGTAATAGACTATGCCCTTCTACAGTCATGCTGCAGTGGTAGGCACCAGGTGGAGTCTCCAGGCCCGACCCAAGAGTAGCCCCACATAGAGTGGATCCAGGAAATTCATATCCTCCAGGAACTCATGCAATTGCTTGGCCACCACTCTCTCCATCACCTTACCCAAGAAAGGAGCATTTGCAACCAAGATCCTATAGGATGCTGGAATCAACACAGGATGGTTTCTTGCTTATTTTGCTTTTAAATGTTCCACTGTTTATCTCTCAAGTTACTAATCTTCCCTAGCAGTTGAAAGTGAAGAAAAATGGAGAAGACCAGCAGCGTGAGTGTTAACAATGACTATATGGGGAAACGCTTGGTCAGCAGCAACAGCTCCTTAATCCACAACCCCATCAATTAAAAATTGACCTCTTCAATTAAAATTGGCTGCCGCCCATTAATCAAATAAAGTTTTGGTTAGTTAATTTACTGATTGGAAATTCCAGTGAGCACTCTGAAAAGTTCTTATACCATCCAGTATTTTATTTATTGAACAGCAGGAAAGGAAACAAGCTCTTAGTTTTGCAATTTTTATATATTGTAGTGTTGATGGAAACTTTAGTAGAAACTTTTCTTTGTATTTGATCCCATAACCTGCTGACATTTAGCAGCAACTCTCGAATATCATCAAATCGCAGAACTGCTTTAGCTTCACTGCACTAAGGGTGAGGCCTGAAAACTGTATACTCAAGAGTCTTTCCACTCACTTCAATGGCATTACTCCAGAGTAAGCAGCTTAAGAAATAGTCAGATACTGACACATTATTTGAGAAGCTGCATTTAGCAGGCTAAGCACTTCAGCTCACAAACTCCCGGAGCTTATTGATTTTTCCCTTTCCTTTTTTTTCCTGAGGAAAATAAACTTTCCAATTCTAGTTTATTTTTAGAGGTTAATCCATTGCAAGTTGCTTTCTCCCTCTTTCTCTCTCTTCCCCCACTCTAGTCTCTAACAAAAACTGGCTTGTATGCATATACTTAAAGGTGGCATAGCTGGTATATGAAGAACCTCCATCCCACAGACAAGCGAAGTCCATATTTCCTTCCATAGTCATGCAGAGCTCCTGCAAGATCTGGATTCTCCATTCACTTCAATGGACAGTGGTGAAAAGCCAGAGTGGAGTTAGGTTGGAATCTGGATTTTATTTTTATTTATTTTTATTTTTTTTAAAAAAAACCATTATGTGTGATTTGATTCTGAATCCCTGCTTGCAGAAAACTGGTTGAAAACCAGGACTTTGTACCCTACTATTGATTTGGGTGCAGTTAGACATTCTCCATACCATTGATTCAATAGGTTTATCTCTTTTCTGGATAGGGACCATTCAACCCTGCTTATCCTCATTTAGCTTTGACAATCATTCACTACTGCTGTTCTCAATATGATTTATTCTCCACCGTATGAAAAGTGGATGCTCTTTTAAAAGCATGCTGCATTGCCCGTCCATCGTTGATTTCTCCCCACCTCCAACTCATTTATACAGAACTGGAAACACAATCAAAACAAGAGCTATGTTTCCTACTGCTGAGATTGTGCAAAATGACCCAGAGGAAACAGCCGAAATGCTGAAAACAAGTGGGGGAAAATGATTTTGCTCTCACTAATGAGCAGATGCTGCAACAAAATGAGCAAAACAAATGAGCAAACAATGGAATCAATGAGCAAGCAAAGTGTGTGTTTGAGGGGGGAAGGTGGAAATCTACAAAAAGACTTGCAAAACACAGATGCAATCTGAACAGGCCCTCTCCTTGGTACTGAGAGGCCTGTGCAAATGAAAGTCTTTCCAAGGAGCATCTTTAAAATGCTGCTGCTGACAACATTTGGATCCTGTTACGCAATCCAGATGCTGTTTGTTTACAGCTGATCTTCCATGGCACAAGGGGGGATGTGTCAGATGTTAGCTGCATTGAGATATCAAAACCTAGAAAGGCATGATATGCTAAGCAGCAGGCAAAAGAAAAGCTCACACCGAAAGCCATCGGCATAATTATGAGAACAAAAGAGATTTCTTCTGTCAACGCTTAAAAGAGGCTTCAGTCCTTCTGTCGGAAGCTGCTCTGACCCCGGCTGTCAAATACAATTGGAAACACACTGAAACATCTGATTAGTGCATCTGGAGCTCACAAGGCTGAGACTGGACTGTGAACCATTTTGGATACAGCAACTGGAGTTGCTGTAGATTTGTGCTTCTTGTCCCTTATGCACTTTTCTTACACTTAAATGGGGGAGATGCGAAAACTCCCCTTCTGGCGTGATGGTGTAAAACCACACTTCCATTTGCCCTGCCACTTTCCCCTGAGAAACCCACAGTTTAGCTCTGAATCAGAACAAAAGGCAATTGGGTTTTGCAGGGGAAAGCAATGGGACAAAGGCATAACCACTTGGACCCATGTTTTCTAGGCATGGGGCAAGTGGAAGTGTGCACAAGCCAAAAGGCCAGCTCAGTTGTGCTGAATTTGGCTTGTCTGCAAAGCATCAGATAGTAGTGACTCCCAAAATTCACCTCCCTCAGTAACATGGCCAATGCGGCCTGCTACATCTGCTGGAGGTAACAAACATAAGGAAAATAAGAAGAACCTTCTAGATCAGGCCAGTGGCTCATCAAGTCCAACATCTTCTCACAGTGGCTAACCATATGCCAGAAAAATGGCCAGCAAAGAAGGTGAGTGTGGGGTTCAAACAGAGCCCCCGGTCGTTCCACGGACTATTGACCCTGTGCCACCACGTCTATTGGTTTCTGCTGCCACCAACCAGTTTTCCCCGGTAATATATTCAGACTCAGTCAGGTTGTAACTTATTAACAAAGAACCCCGTTTATTGTGAACGCAGACAAGTTTTCAATACTTTGAAACACTGTAATCCGATTCACTCTCTCTGTCTCCCCTCTTTCTCTAACCCACTCTGACTCCTATGCCTCCCACCCACAAGAAACCAACTGAACTAACTGCCAAAACCCCTGTGCTGAGCCTTAAACACAGTTAGACTCCGCCCCTGGGCTTTCTTATTGGTCAGCCTATTAACCCTTTCTCTCTCTCTCTCTCCCAGTACGACATCTCCATAATGAGTGGGCAAACACCACAGTGAGGATCAGGTCAAACCAAGCAGGTTACTACTAGGTGTAGCAGCTGACTCTCAGTTGCTGTGACAACAGTAGAAGACCATGATAGGGAAGACACACAAATATGCATAGTTCAACAAATTCTATTTGAAGGCCGGAGGGAATCTTCCAAGAAGAAGAGGGGAGAAACTCCCCCCTACCACTGGCAGAGCAAGGCAGTGTGAGACTACAATGGAGGAGAACTTCAGTTCTGTTTCATGATTTCTGAACCAATACACAAACCAAAGCCTATCTAACTTTCAAAATCTACACTTTGTTGCAATGCAGTCATCCAACCAATGTGTACAAAAATGCACATATTTGGGGACCATATGCATAAAAATGCACAGATTAATGAATATAACATTAAAATGCATAATAGTGTAAATAGTTTGTGAACATCTGTTTATTAATTGTGCTAAGCCAGGATATTTGTCCAGTGTTCAGAAAATATTTGTTTCTCTACTAAATCTGTCACAAAACACCATTTACACGATAAGAAAAAAGATCCTGATCAGACTAAGGTGACTGCATCTCAGGGCTGGCCCACCCATTTGGCAAGGATTGCCTCGGGCAGCAGAACCCACAGAGGGAGCAGATCTGGACTCCAAGGAATGCACTGTCTGATGGTGCTGACGCAATGGCAGCGATGGGTATTGTGTGCTCCTTGGGGGTCAAATTTGCCACCACCTTGACAGCTCCCCACCCTGCTACCTCTACAGAGGCTTCTTGGTGAATAGAAGGTGCTGTTGGTCGCCTCCCACCCTTGTTGCTGCTGTGGAGCCTGGCAGGGGTGAGGGGGGACACCATTTTGTGGTTCTTCTCAGGTGCCCAAAATGTCTTGGGTCAGCCCTGAGTTCAACCACCAATGACTGCCATCTGTAGATGCAAATAACCATTCTATGGGAAGAATTCAAGGAGAGGGAGGAAGGTGGACAAAGAAAACTTGCACCTCCTAAGCTTTCCCTTCTCCCCTCATCTTCCACCAACTCCCTAAAGAGAGGGATGGAGGCAGGTGAAGGAGACATTGGGCCAGCCAGACTACGGCTGGATTAAAGAATTATTCACCTATGAGTATTTTGCCCAGAAAGCCTTTGAGATTACTTGGGAGTCATTCCTTGGATCCACTTTACCCAAAAGCCTGATCTCTGTAAGTATTTTTGTAAGGTTTTTCCTCTTGAGAGTATTTCCCCAGAGTCACCCCCCACTCAACCTTGGCTTAGTGAGATCTATTTATGGCACACTGTTATGTGTCTTAAAGATCTATTTGACTTTTGTATAGCTTCAGATAGGAAACAAACATATCAGCATAAACTGTCAGTCGCTCTGGGATTAACCAGTTTATCCTCACGCTACTGGATGTCTGGAGGGCAATTGTCACAGAGAATACTGCACACATTTATAGCAGTGTGAGGTAAGGGCTGCCTTCGGTTTCTAAGCTGGTGCTGTGTACTGTCTGAGCTCATCTACGAGCAGTGTATTGTGAGACAGACAGACAGATAGATATAACCAAATGTCAGCATTTCAGGGGAACAAAACTGACAGAACAATTCACATGTTCCTTTGTAGGCAAGAGGGCGTGGGAGCATATGGTCTTCAATAAAGGCGGTCTTCATTTCCAACTCTGGCAAACATTACTACTTAAGCATCTCAGACAGCAGAGCTAGAATTCATCTTTCCCTGAGGCCCTGAAAAGTCAGGCTGGACAATGCTGGACTAGATGGATTAATAGTCTGACACTATTGGCAGCTTCATATTGAAGCCCTAGGCCTCCACAGCTGACAGTGTTCTAATGGACAAGGGTCTGGCTGAAAGAAGTACACTGTCTAGCATAGGCAAGGAACTCCTTTTAGCCCAATATCTTCATTCTCTTGTGCACAATGGATACATTTGTTGTTGGGTTCAAACAGAGGCAAAAGGTGAAGATAACAAAGGATGCGATTCCTACTTTTACACAGTAGTTCATACCCTCCAACATTTCTCTGATGAAAATAGGGATGTCTGAAAGGGTTGCCCCAGCCACTCTGGGTGACTTCCAACATGTATAAAAACATAATAAAACATTAAACACTAAAACACTTCCCTATACCAGGCTGCCTGCAGATGTCTTCTAAAGATTGTATGGTTACTTATCTCCTTGGCTCAGGAGTCGCACAACTCTATACACTCCAACATTTCTCTGATGAAAATAGGGACGTCCTAAGGAAAAGTGGGACATTCCAGGATCAGATCAGAAACCCAGGCAGCTTCCATAAATCCTGTCTACATTCCAGCCATAAAGAAGGAAGACTTCAAGAATGCATCCCAGCCAGGCAAAAGCACTGAGATCACAGAGCCAGGATTGTGAGGAACAGGGCCTGAGGAAAGTGTATGGTTTGGGGAGAGTACTGGGCCTTAGGTTACCTACCCACAGTCTAGAAAACACACTTTAGGCAGACAAAAAGTATTCATTGCTGGATGGACATTTGTTAGACAAATGGTCATGACGTTAGATGCTGGTGACATTAGCAGAGGCCATGGGCTTGAGTAAGAAGCCAAAAAAAAACAAAACAAGTCCATGGGGAGGCAGAATGAGATATTACTAATATAATAGAATTGTCCCAAGACATTGTTTGATATCCATTTTGTCTCAGTATTACTAAGCTTTTATATGAAGTGGTTGCAAGTGGTCATTAGGGGATTTGAAGCGAGGTGTCATCATCATACTGATGGCACTCAGCTCTATTTTGCTGTAACAGCTGAATCAGGAGAGGCTATGCAAGCCCTGGATCTGTGCCTGGACTCAGTGGTGGCCTGGCTAAGAACCAAAAAGCTGAGCTTGAATCCTGGCAAGACTGAAGCAGAGTAAGTGAGTAGTTCCCAGGTCTGGGAGATTGGTCAATTATCTGTTCTGGATGGAGTTGCATTCCCTATAAGTACAACTTCCTAGTCTGCAGGGGATCCTAGCTCCAACGTAGGTGTATTCAGGGGCAAGAGGTGCCTTTTAGCAGCTTGGTTTGGTTAGACAGCTTACAGCCCATTTCGAGACCAGGAGAGCTTAATCTTGATAGACTTGATTACTGCAATGTACTTCATCCTTGAATCTGCTCCAGAAGCTTCAGGTGGTGCAGAATGGGATGGCTGAATTGCCTCCAAGCAATCCATAACATCCCTGCTTTGAGAACAGCACTAGCTGCCTATATGCTATGGACCATTTGTTACTAGTGTACAATGCCCCCAAAGAACTTGGGAGCAGGTAACTTAAAGAGTGTCTGACTCCTTATAGACCAACTAGATCTCTGAGAACACCAGGGGCTGTGCTTTTGGAGGCTGTGCTCCATAAATCAAATCTCTCTATGCTCAGAGCATTCAGCCTAGCAGTCACAGTATTATAGAACATCTCCCCCCCCCCCAGTGCAGGCGAGGCAGATACTGGCACTGTATGAGCTACAGCATGCCATGAAGACATTCCAAATCCAGCAAGCATTTTAGGAATGTCAATTTTTATCTGGCCACTCTTAATGCTGTGTCATTTTATCTATAACGTATATTATTTTGTATTCTAAAAGGTAAAGGTAAAGGGACCCCTGACCATTAGGTCCAGTCGTGACCGACCCTGGGGTTGCGGTGCTCATCTCGCTCTATAGGCCGAGGGAGCTGGCGTTTGTCTGCAGACAGCTTTTCCGGGTCATGTGGCCAGCATGACTAAGCCGCTTCTGGCGAACCAGAGCAGTGCACGGAAACGCCGTTTACCTTC
Organism: Darevskia mixta; assembly: GCA_034641385.1. NCBI lineage: Eukaryota > Metazoa > Chordata > Lepidosauria > Squamata > Lacertidae > Darevskia > Darevskia mixta. Next base: position 12,827,174 of record JAWWNH010000042.1, on the reverse strand, counting down.
CCGCCAGAGCGGTACCTATTTATCTACTTGCACTTTGATGTGCTTTCAAACTGCTAGGTTGGCAGGAGCAGGGACCAAGCAATGGGAGCTCACCCCGTCGTGGGGCTTCGAACCGCCGACCTTCTGATCGGCAAGCCCTAGGCTCTGTGGTTTAACCCACAGCGCCACCCGCGTCCCTATTTTGTATTCTAGTCTGTTGCAAATTGCTTAGAGATCTGATTACACATTATACACAAATATTTTAATAAATCATAGTAAATAAGATCTAAATATACTTTTAGTCCCTGGATATGTTGCTGTCAGGGCAGGAGTCAGACCGCAGGTCAGCAAGCAAGGAGCAGAGTTTGGAAGAGAAGTTAAATCTTTATTCAAAGGAATGGCATGCATCTCAGCCATGCTTCCCAGTAAGTCTTGCCCCTATAGAACAGTTTTGGAGTTGTGTTTAGTTTAAGTTTATTACTTTCAAATCACTCATACCCCGTTTCAGGGAATTGTCACGGCAGAGCAGTATTGGCTCTTCTTTCTTTGTGTCCTATAGAACAGTGGCCAGGACTGACGATTCCCACCTTCAACCCACGCTAAAGTTCCTCCTCTGCTGGATGTTTCCCAAGCAGTTTCAAACTGCGCCTGGACATCTTTAATTTCTGTTCCGCTCAACGCATCACTCTGCAGGAGGGGAGCTTGGCACAGTAAGAGAGGCAGGCAGCCTCCTCTTCTGCAGCCTTTTGCCCCTCCTCCTCTGCTTCAACCCCTAAGTTGGAACTGCTTCCTGTCACAGGCTCTCCCTATTCACCAAATCCTGTGTCCCCTTCAGCATCCAACAACTCCCACTCTTCCCCCCTTGACCTCTTCTCTGTGCCCCACCACCAATCCCTTGGCTCTGAGCCTTCCTCCTCTGAGGTTTCTCTTGGGGGTTCCCCAGCTGGTGCCTCTCACCTTTCCTCTTCATACAGCCAGTCCCTTACAGTTCCTGAACTTTGGTAAACCCATTAAGATTTATGCATTTTCCTGCTGAACTCTCACTAAATTCGTTTTCTAGCATCATAGCATTACATGGATAACCTTAGTAATGCAAAATAGTACAGCGAGTAGCCTGTGACTCTGTACACTGACTTTTCCAAAGAACAGTGTAAAAAGAACAGCTAGCAGAGGGACAGATCTAAGTAAGAATATTCTAACACAATTAGCTCCAGTTGTGTTGATTTAAGACATTTAGGTTCTTTAGCTACCTGTCTCTGCCATGGTCTACCTGATCCATCAGCGAGGCCTTGCTTTGAACTGATTGGAAAAGGTCCAAATCTCACTTTCAACTGAAGACTACAGGACTGCTCATCCTTCTTTACTGAGGAGAATCACGTTAGGTTACAGCAAGCCTAATTCATGCTGTAATTTTAACCCTAGTTATGTATGGCTGGAACCTTGTGGGCAAATGAAAGAATGAAAGGATAGGTCAGTCCAATGCATAGCTGTCAACTTTTGGATTTGAAAATAAGGGATTTTTCCGAACTTTCGGATTTGAAAATAAAGGATGCTGCGAGGGCGGTGCAATGGCACCAAGTAGCCTCGCCACCCTGCGCCCCAGAGGCTGCGCGCGAATGGGTGAGCGAAAGAGCGAGCGCGTAGACGGCAGGCAGGCAGGCTGGCTGGTTGGGCGTGAGGGTTTGGCTGCACAAGGCATGCAAGCTCCGCCCCCAGTCGGTCTCAGACTCCTTATTGGCAGCCGAGCAACGCAGCTGAGGAGCCTCCCTGGCCGGCAGGGAGGGAGAGGAGCTGCTTCCTTTGAAATCTGGGAAATTTAAGGGATATCAACAATCCGGGATAGCAGTGGGAAACGGCATTGGAATAAGGGAGTTTCCTGCAAAAAAAGAGAGGGTTGACAGCTATGGTCCAATGGCCCTTCTAGTCCAGCATCCTGTTCTCACAGTGGCAAAACAGATGACTATGAGATGCCCACATGTACTCTCCCCATTTGTGATCACCAGCAACTGGCATTTAGAAGCATAATATATCCAACAATGGAGGGAGAACATAGCTAATGTGGCTGTTAGCCACTGACCGCCTTATCATTATTGGATAAGGATGGTGGTGGTCATTACATCTTGTAAAATTGAAATCTGTAAGTTAACTATATGTTGTGTGAAGAAATACTTTCTTTTGTCTGTACATACTTGTATTGCATGTTAGTAAATGCATTGTATCGACAGTCAGTAAAACGTTCTTGCACCTCTTTTGTGGTCTGGTTCCTGGTTCCATCTTGTTGAGCCCTGACACTGACATGGGGAAATGCTTACAAAATGTCCATTGCAACTTCTCTGTGACTTTCTGCAGCGTACTTGGATGAAATGCTGCTATGGGAAATGAGCATCTCCAGCCTCCAAACATGGCTTTGAAATCAATATTGCAAGTCCTGTTCTCTGGTTATCCTCATAATTCCGCTTTTGGACAGATAAAATACGATTTGCAAAACAGGCATAGCGTCAAGATGTCGCAGCTGCAGGTTTTCCCCTCAAGACTTTGCTTGTTGTTCTTGGTGTCCAACTGTTTTTAATTAGCAGAAGTCTTGAATGAGAGCCTCTTCTTTGCGGTGGCTTGAGTTGCAAAGATCAGAAGAATGGGAAAGAAATGGCAGTGCTTCTGTGTGCCATTTCCATGTTTGGTTCAGAGGTAAATGTTGGAACCTGTTTGTGATTCAATTATGAGAAGTTAAACCTGCAACAGATTCCGGCCTGTTCAGGGCTCTATTCAGCCCTCCATCCAAGATACTCCATTCTACCCAAATCTAGTTTTCTCTCACTCCCCTACTCCAGGCACAGTCAATCAATGTTCCATGTCTAATGAACTGCCCACCTTTTTAAATCTTAAGATTTAGCATAACTTTGTACATTTGTATGTGGATGGGTGCTGTTTTGGCTACATAAGAATCCAGGGTTGGAGAATGAATTCATTTTTAGTATGTAAGGTAACTCCAATGTAAGGGAGTTCTGGGGCAGATGGGGGTGAGCTACATGCCTGGGGATTGTCTGTGCATGCCTAGTAGCCATTCATATTTTACATGAATTTGTCTAATTCCTTCATTAAATTTTGGTTTGATGGGGAAAGAGCATCTGCAGTATATTGTAGCAGTGAAATCCATAAATTAATTACATATTATATATGTATCCTGCCAGGAAGGAGGCACAACATTTTTGATGGGTGGCTGTTAGGAGATGCATGAAGCAGGTTGCTTATTTATTCCTTATTCCTGTTGATACTTTCACCCCTCCCATTGTGAGAATCTCTTGATGTGATGTTATGAGAAGGAGGGGGCGGGAACTGCTGTACTGCTTTAAATGCTCTTCCCTCCCAGCCTGACTCAGCTTGTGGGCGTGTCTGAGAGTGTTTGTAGTAGAGTTAAGATGGTGGAGTGAGAAGCTGTTATATGCAAGCCTGTAGTTTATTTAGTTTGTTGTAGCTATCAGAAAGAAAAGAAGATATGCTTCAACTAACACTGCTTGCTTCCGCATGTTTATGCGCTATGCTGCTTGAGTCTGGTGCTCACAATAAGCCATTGTGAGTCCAGTGCACCCAGGACCTGCTTTCCAGGATTGGAAGGTCTCAGAAGGTGCTGCAGTCGCCCAAGCCCAGTCGGGGCAGAACCAGATGACACATATTGGCCCAAGGGCGTACTGACAATTCCCCCATTCTCATTTATTTCTCCAGCTTCTCACTGCTATCTTCTCACTCCCACTTCCAAATATGTTATTCCCTCTCTACTCTTCCTAAAGCCTTCTTTGTGGTCCCAATAGTCACACTTGGACTAGAGGCTGGCCTTTCTCTCTTCAAATATGCTGACTTCATCTACTTTGTGTAGTCTTACTCAAGCTCCCTTAGCCAAGCCTAGGACCTTTGCTTCCTATCAGACGACAGGTAATGTATCTGGCATTCTAGTTCCCACAGTTACATGGTAAATGTGGAAGCTATTGCTGGTTGGGCATATGCTGAAATACTTGAACAAATGCCAAGCTTTTTTAGGTTCCACGTGCCCCACGATCCCAACATGCAAAGCTATTATCATGCAAATGTACCATGGTAACTGGTTTGCAAATAAATACATGTATCAGTATTTAGGTTTCTAGCATGCCATGCAAACAACATAATGCAAACTTTTTGATATGCACAGACAACATCTGGACCTCCTTTTCATTCACAAACTGCTGAAAAAGGAAGGCTAGACAACCAGCACCACAAAGCACATAAAAACCACAATAAATTATGAGCATTCAGTTATTACTGGGAGTGCTCTATTGTTATTGGCATTCTGTCACTCTACTCATGTAATAAGGATTGTAGGTTGGGAAGAGAGTGGCATAAAGTCTATGGGCTTCCCTTGACAAACATTGCCTCAATTAGCAATATGGCAAATGACACCTACAGCGTTGAGGAAACAAAGGCTAACCACATCAACCTGCTGATATTTGATGACAACAAGGAAAGACCAAAAGAAAGAGAGGAAAAGAATGTATGTTGGCATAGAGCTGTGGTTGAGAAAGAGATCCAATTGACTTGATTTTGAACTCCCTAAATTGTACTGGATCAATATGCAGGATACCAGTATACTGGACTGAGGAGGAATGGTGCCCCCACTTCTCCTGAACCTTCCTGAGAACAGGAGGACAGTATAGATTTAGATCAGTGGTTTGCAGAAGGGCACAGTTCAGAGGCTGCAGAGGGGAGAAGATGGGAAATATTGGAAGAGGGACAGCAGGAAGAAGAAACACCAGGGGAGAGACAGCTGACAGACTCAGTGTCCTTGGAAAGCATTCCTGGACCACCACCCCAGGACCAGGTGAGCATTGAGGGTAGTTGAACAGAAAGCTCAGATTAACCAATGCAGGGGTGACGTAGAATAGGAGAGACGTAGGGGGTGGACTTTACTTGGATCAACGTAATTATTTAGAGAGACTGCATTCCTTTGTCTCTCGCTGTGATTATTGAAAAAACTAATTGGTAAGAAAGCCTCTTGTTTTTTCTCTTCTTCTTTGCTGCCACTGTGGGAGGGATAGGATTCCCTGAAGCCTAACAGTCATGCTCAGTTGGTAGAGCATGAGACTCTTAATCCCAGGTTGGTCAAGCCCCACGTTGGTCAAAAGATTCCTACATTGCAGCTGATTGGACAAAATGACCCTCATGGTTCGTTCCAACTCTACAATTCTAGGAAATATGTGACTGCAAGACAGAGAGCCCATAAGTACTTATATGTTAAGCAACTTTAAACTATATGGGCCTTTGGCCCCCTGCAGACTGGGTTTTTGGTGGGTGTATTCGACAGCATGCCATTGATGCAATGATAGTGCCTAGTGGTGGATTTATACTGGTTCATCCACACACCAGTCCAATTTTAGTTGTGCTGTGGTGCTTCCCAGTGTGGTGTAGTGGTTAAGAGCGGTAGACTCGTAATCTGGGGAACCGGGTTCGTGTCTCCGCTCCTCCACATGCAGCTGCTGGGTGACCTTGGGCTAGTCACACTTCTTTGAAGTCTCTCAGCCCCACTCACCTCACAGAGTGTTTGTTGTGGTGGGTAGGAAGGGAAAGGAGAATGTTAGTTGCTTTGAGACTCCTTCGGGTAGTGATAAAGCGGGATATCAAATCCAAACTCTTCTTCCCCAGTGTTTTGGCATTATTGCCATCTGGCAATACAACAAAAGTAGGACAGCAGCCTCTCCACCCCCTCACATTTGAACTATGAAGCTGGTGAAGTGCCTAGCCACAGGATCTGGTCTCCTCCCATGGCCTGGATAACTTGCCCATTCTCTAAGCCAGGCATAGGCAAACTCAGCCCTCCAGATGTTTTGGGACTACAATTCCCATCATCCCTGACCACTGGTCCTGTTAGCTAGGGATCATGGGAGTTGTAGTCCCAAAACATCTGGAGGGCCGAGTTTGCCTATGCCTGCTCTAAGCTGCCATGGAAAGAAACTGTGAATTACAGCTTGGAATCAAGCTGTTTTGTTTTTTCGAGGTAGGGGTCCTAGAAAGGCATTTTCTCTTCTCAGATCACTATAACTACCTTAAATCTTGTTCTCTTTCCTGCCCCAAAATAGGTAAGTTAAAAGGAGAAATGATGGTGGCACTACCCAAAGAGGGTCTAACATTCTGTCCCGCCCTTTCTGTGACAGGTTCCAATAATAATCCATGGGTGTTTCATCTAGGCCTGATCCTCCAGCTACGTTTCAAAACATGCTCGAAGCAGAATTTTGTGGCAAACTAAAGATGTGTGTGAAAGCCCCTGAAACTTTTAGCTTGTCTTTTAAATATTCTTTTCATCTTCCTTTTAAAACTGCTTAAGTGTTGCCTCGTCAATAAGCGGAAGCGTCTGAGCTGCTCAGAATTTCATTTACTTTGAATGTGAATGTGGTGGCAAATCTATAAATGAGACAACCTCACAAACAGGAAGCTTTATAAAAGCTATAAGTTGAATGGCTATCTATTCTATTATTATTATTATTATTATTATTATCATCATCATCATCATCATCATCATCATTATTATTACTATTATTTGTTTAGCATATGTGTGTGTGTCCTACAAACCAGATCAACAATTTTGCTAAGGTTGCAAAGCGATAAAAAGGCGTGTAGCAACCAATGGAGGGGGGAAGGTATAGCAGAGAGAAAGAAATGATATTCTCAAATAGTAAAAGAAAAAAAAAACACTTCTACCAAGTGTACAGAAAGCCATCCTATTTTTTGCTTGAGGAAACTCAACACACTGCAACATAATGCAATCTTTAAAAGCATAATGACACAGAAGCATCTGTGAATATAGTGAATAAATGCTGACATTGACAAATTGCATAATAGTCTATGGAATATAAATAGGCTTGGCGGGCCTTCCTTCCATTTCCAAATATGCTTAAATTCTTTTGGGGGGGGTACGGAGTGAAGAAGTTCAAGCACCTTCAATAATTTAATGATGTAATTCCAAGAGGGGAAATGTTCACTGGGGATTCTTCACCCTGTGCTGCATTATAATAAGAACAAAATGACAAGTCACAATAAATCTAGCCCCAAATGACAGACTGATCCAAAACATCCACCTACCCCCGGGTAAGTTTTATATGCAAAGAGTATTTAGCTGCAGATGTGAAATTAGTGACTGGTGAGTTATTTCTGAGGTGGTGGCTATCAGACCCTCCAAGTGTCCCTATTTTCCAGGGACAGTCCCAGATTTACAGAAGCCATCCTGGTTTCTGATTTGATCCCAGAATGTCCCACTTTTCCTGAGGAAATCCCTGTTTTCATCAGAGAAATGTTGGAGGGTATGGAACCCCGAGCCAATGAGATAAGTAACTATACAACCTTTAGAAGACATCTGGAGGCAGCCCTGTGTAGGGAAGTTTTTTGTTTTTTTTTAAAGGTTTGATGTTTTATTATGTTTTTATAAATGTTGGAAGTCACACAGAGTGACTGGGGCAGGGTATAAATAATAAAGTAGTAGTAGTAGTAGTAGTAGTAGTTATGGAGTAGGACAGGCATAGGCAAACTCCGGCCCTCCAGATGTTTGGGACTACAATTCCCATCATCCCTAGCTAACAGGACCAGTGGTCAGGGATGATGGGAATTGTAGTCTCAAACATCTGGAGGACCGGAGTTTGCCTATGCCTGGAATAAGACATCCCTGTTATCATTGGAGAAATGCTGGAGGGTATGCAGTATTTGCTTTAATGGGTAGTCTAAGAGCAGCAGAGTTATCAAGCAGATATTGGGGTCAGGCAAAGTAACAGGGATAATGGTAGCCGATGAGACCATGCAGATGTCAGCAACCAACAGCCACAAATTCTTCCACCAAGGTCAAATTTGCATAATATCTGATCCACCATGACAAACCCAGCTCACCAGCCATGTGCTAAAGCCTGCCAAGTATTTCTCAACACATGCATGCACACAGAGATTTTTCCAGTCTGCGGCTAGCAGCAAAAACTGAAGTTTTATTAAGCCACTGGAGGGCTGCCGTACATGATTCATTGGTTCCATTCAGCTTGTCAAGGTGCAGTTCAACCCTGAGAGTCTTGTGGCTGTTACCCCCACCAGCACCAAAAAAGAAGGAATAAGAAAGGAAGGTTGCATATGGAAGCAAGCCCTGTCTAATAAAAGGTGCTGCTGTTCATAACATGCAAGTAAGCACAGATAGCTTTCTTTGGCCTTTATCAAGCTCAATGCAACTTACGACTCTAGACAGACAAGTTTCTCTTCCTCCTACTGATTCCCAGGAAGCATTCCATGTTAGGGTAATGAGTTCTATCATTTCTGTGGGCTTTTATTCTCTTTTCTTCCTTTGCTTCCTCACTTAACAATGGTGCCGCATACTGTAGCTGCTGATCATATGGGCATGGCCCTGGCTGACTCCATCAAAGAGCCGAGTCATGCAGCCATTTTCTCAGTCTAGTATTGAGTTGTCTTGTTGTCTTGTTCCAGTGTTGTCTTGTTCTCTCTCTTGTTGCCACACTGCTCTCCTACAGCTATTTTGTTGTCTTAATGTACTTTAGCTGTCTGCTCTCAGCCAGCAGCACATGAGTTCAGTCTCCCTATAACATGAACTCACAGTTTCTTTGTGTAACTACCAAGTAAAGCCTGCCTTTCAGGGATCAAATTGTGAACTGAAATGTGAGTAAACCTTTTGTTACTTTACTCAAAAAGACTCTTGTGTCTTTATTCTTTTTAAGAGGGATTAAAGGGGACACCGGAAACATAATCTTAACTAAGAGATTCAAATGAATCTGCAAACTAGCTTCCAGCTATATTGAAGGGAATCTGCTCTGCTACATCACTCACTAGCATGAGTGAAAGGAAGGATAATACTTATTCAATATATCATTTCCTACTATAAGGTTAAGGGACGTGGGTGGCACTGTGGGTTAAACCACAAAGACTAGGGCTTGCCGATCAGAAGGTTGGCGGTTCGAATCCCTGCGACGGGGTGAGCTCCCGTTGCTCGGTCCCTGCTCCTGCCAACCTAGCCGTTTGAAAGCACGTCAAAGTACAAGTAGATCAATAGGTACCGCTGCAGCGGGAAGCTAAATGGCATTTCCGTGCACTGCTCTGGTTCGCCAGAAGCGGCTTAGTCATGCTGGCCACATGACCTGGAAGCTGTACGCCGGCTCCCTTGGCCTATAAAGCAAGATGAGCGCCGCGACCCCAGAGTCGGTCACGACTGGACCTAATGGTCAGGGGTCCCTTTACCTTTTACCTTTACTATAAGGTTACCAGACGTCCCCGTTTCCCGGGGACAGTCCCTGGATTTACAAATCAGTACCCTGACAAATGTTTCAGAGCTCATCATATTTGGACACAACTGGACCAAATGGTCAGGGGTCCCTTTACCTTTACCCTGACAAAATCCATCTATTTAGTAGGAAGTTGAAAAGTGTCCCCGGATTCGTTGAAAAAAATCTGGTAACCTTATCCTACTATCCTTAACATTACCACACTTCATGCTTGTGCACTTCCAGTATTAAACATGCCACATTGCAGTTGAACCAGAGAAGTCAGGATTCTGAGAGTAAGTCAAGGCACCTCAGCTCCATGGCAACTACAGAAGCACAAGATAGCCCTAAAAATGTATTGTTAGCTACATCACAGGGTCTAGTATTTATCCGTGTTACTAATTTAAAATGCATGTCAAAATCCCATTGCCCAATCAGTCCCAATTGCAATGAGTCAAGTAAAGGTGATCTGGCATATCAAACTTAAAGGTTTCTTGCACAGAATGGTTTTAGTGTGGACCTTCACCCTATTGTAATGGTTTTATTTAAATTACCCACAAAGGGTAATGGGGGGGGGGACCCAGTGCATAGTAAATGGTATTGTCTACAGAGCAATGTGCAAAGGACATTGGGTTATTAATATTAATATGATGAGCTCTGAAACATTTTTCATTTGGGTTGAATAAAGTGTCAAGCTTTTCAAAGTCTCAGAAGTGCCATCTGATTATGATGAATCCATTGCTCAAACTACTTAGATATTGGCATCCATGTATAAAAGGACACAGTTTCCAGTTATTGACACATTTTTCATAACTGTAATAGAAGCTTGAGAGCAGAAAGTATCCCCTGGTGTCTGTGACAAAAAAGGCAATCAGTTCTGTATGACACACTTTATCATTGCCAAAGATCATTTGCAATTGCAAACATGTGGAAATGTACCTCCTCTATCTTTTACCCCCATTTTTTTTTTCAAAATAAAAACTTTAGAAATATATAGGTCCAAAAACAAAAACAAAAAACTACTAGATATCTGTTGCACCGGAGAGTACCTTAAAACTAAAGCAAAATAGAGCTCTTTGAGCCTGAACAAAATACTGTTTCGGATTCCCCAGAAGAATGCTCTAAAATAAAATAAAATTCAAACTTTATTTTTAAAAATGTAATCTTTTCACAAAATTGTCAGCTGTTTCATCTAAACAGCAACATCACAGTGTGTTTCAAAAATTTAGTTTAAGCAACACTCTGTGACTTTTGACAGAAATTATTTTACCTCTCAGAATCATCACACTATTCCTGTCAAAATCATTTGCCATCCTCAACATTCTTCAGATAGTTAGCAACAAACTCACCATTAAATCTTCATGTGAAATTTAGGTACGCCTCTTATTCCAAACCATTTGAGAAAAGGATGCTTTGACGGAAATTCCCCTGAAAGAGAGGTAGGCAACATGAAGGACAGAAACAAGGGGCAAGGTGGTTTTGCCATAACAGTCCAAAGGTATTGGTGTGTCTGTGACTCGGGAAGAAGGCAGGAGGGGTGTGATCTACGATGTGTACATCCACAGCACTGGATTTAGGCACTGAGCTGGGGGGTTGAAAAATTGAGAAGATCCATCACTGAGAAGATCCATTTGGAGGCACCAAATTTTTGGCCTCACGCAGTGCTTTTTTCTTGGGTACGCAGTACCAGCACCACTTTTTTCTGGAAGAAAAGCACTGGTTAAAAGTGTGCTGCTTACTACAACAATTTCATGGTGAGTATGGCACCTTTTTGTATGGGAGAATGCACTGCACATTACAAAAGATTACCAAAGTCCACCACTGGTGTCTGTATGCAGTAGGATCTCCTTAGAGGAGTGGGGCAGATGAGGATACATTAACTTGCACTGGCTCCCTCCTGCTCTGGATTCAGTATGGGCTTAGTTACTTAGAAAAAATATTTTTGTTTGTTTGTTGGATTGATGTTTGTTCCAAGTCAACAGTAAACAGCAGGTTTTTCTGGCGAAGTAGTCAGACAAATGTGTGTAGAAAGCAAGCGGCAACTGGAAGACCTCTTAGACCCATGCTTTCTAGATACAGGACAAATTGATTCATTTCAAAAGGTACCAGTCTTAATCCCAGGCTTTTGAGTCGCCATGTATGTGTTTTTTTGGTTCATAATACACACGAGCACATTAACCATTTATTGCCTCCAATTCTGCCATATTAGCATATATCTTCTCCCAATGGAACTTTCAGATAGCTCTTCTGTTTAGCTTCTCTGGCACCAGAGAACAATTAATATATTGCCTTACACAAAAGCAAAATAAAACGGTTAATGCTTCTCATTTGTTGGTGGGTTGCTGTTTTGTTTTTATATAATGCCTTTATTTTGGTGCCAGCAACAGATGAGGATGTTAGGATTTGTGGGACAGCTCGCATATTTTTGAATCGGAATTTAGAATGCTTAGTAATTTTGTAATTAGCATTCATTTCAAGTCGTTTGAATATGGAGATTGTCATATCCAATCAATCCAATGGTCCATCTAGCTGAGTATCCAGATATTTCACATGAAGTGTAAGAAACCTCATGGTGGGCAATTAAGCAGTAACCTGCCCAGGGGATAGCTGCATTCTTAACTTCCATCTGGTTTCTGCTCAGAAGCTGGGGATTTTTATCCATGAACTGAATCAATAGTTGTTTTAATGTGATGCTTAAGATAATTGTGGACCTTCACATTCTCCATAGAAAATGTTTGCTTGCCATTTTTATTTTTTTATTTATTTTTTGCTTGTAGGGCAGGTGGCTGCAGTAGCTAGCCTAGAGGTTTATTATATTCAGCCAACAATTCTCTCAAGGCTCCCTTTCGGACCCAAGGTAATAATAAAAAGAAATCATTGTCTAAGGGCTCAAAGCATTTCATATTTATTGTCTTAGTAATACTGTAAAGCAGTGGTAGGCAGAAAACAAACTGTGATTCATAGGTAGACTGGTCAACTTTTAGTGGACCATCAAACCTATGATTCTGTGATATATTTTAAGGTCTCGGCCTCATCTACTGTGAAGGAGTTCCATTGTTTAGGTGTGTATTAATGCACATTCCTGCTTTTGTTTGTTCCTCTTTACTTTCGCCCTCCCCACATTCCAGAAGAAATGTTGGGACCCTCTCTTCTCGTTCACTGTGCATATTTTGCTGACTTGCTCTTGACTTCAGAGCTCACCTCAGCTATGAACTGACAGGATAGGTTTTGGCAAGCCACAATCCTCTCAGACTCAGCCCTGATTTGAAATGTGGGGATAATAATATTGGCCTCAATTGTACAGAGCCGGTCGCTTGAGGAAACCAGCCCACGGAGTACAACTGAAGTCACATTATGAATTGTGAAAATCAAATAACTGAGCATATAACATTTACATAGAGATGGAGATGGCAGAGAATTAGAATTAGTGCTGTACAAAAAACACACACGATACTGCATCCCCTCCTCCCCAAACATTCTCTATTAATTTATGAGAAAAGAAACAGCATTCAAAAATTATAAAATATTTTCTCATGGGTTGGGATGCTGTGAATACCAACTCCCCTCCCTCTCTCAAAACAATATATAGCAGCACTTTTATCTCTCATACACACACCGTATCAAAGTCAGGACCAAGAGTCAGCATTGCCAAGCATCTCCTAAGGTCCACATGCTAAGAGGACCCCCACTGCCTCCCCTCCTTATTGCCACTGATATTCACCTGTCCTCTGTAAATATGCAAGATCAGCCAGCAGCCTGCACTGATATTTCCTTCTCTCTTCTGTCCCAATCTGCACTAGTGAAGAGGTACTACTGACAGTGGAAAAGAGGAGAACTAAGGCTAGCCCGGGACGCGGGTGGCACTGTGCTCTAAACCACTGAGCCCCTTGGGCCTGCCGATCAGAAGGTCGGCGGTTCGAATCCCTGCGACAGGGTGAGCTCCCATTGCTCGGTCCCAGCTCCTGCCAACCTAGCAGTTCAAAAGCATGCCAAAAAGTGCAAGTAGATACATAGGTACCGCTCCGGCGAGAAGGTAAACAGCATTTCCATGTGCTGCTCTGGTTTTGGTGTTCTGTTGCACCAGAAGCAGCTTAGTCATGCTGGCCACATGACCTGGAAAAACTGTCTGCGGACAAAGGCCAGCTCCCTTGGCCTGTAAAGTTAGATGAGCTCCGCAACCCCAGAGTCTTCTGTGACTGGACTTAACTGTCAGGGGTCCTTTACCTTTATCTTTTTTTAAAGGCTAACCCAATGGTGGCTACCCATATTGGCTAAGCAATTTGCAGAATCATCTGATGATGAGGTCAATTTGGGCACATTCTTCACATCTTTATGTGAACATGCCCTACTGGTAGTGATGATGTACCGGTATATTCATCATTCAACTCCCATTAACTTAATACACATATGAAGAAGTTCTCACAAAAATACAGCCTTGCACAAGTGTGTGTTGTAGAATTATTTATTTCTGTATCGCTGTTGTCCAATTTATAGGAATTAGAAAGAAAAGAAGTTCTAAACCAGAACTTATTGACAATGAAAAGTTAACTAATATTGATTATTTATTGCTCACAATTGTTTGACTGTTATTTATTGCCATCTGTTTGGTAGGACAAAATTGTCTGTTGCTTTCTTCTTCTGGAGAGCTGGGAGTTCTGGTGTGTTTCCCACACAGTGGAGTTTAGTTAAATACTTTATCAGAAACTAAATGTTTCATAATGGAATGAATGTGTTGCAGAGAGAGAGAGAGAGAGAGAGATTCAATATCGCATAATTTTGGAATAACATTAGTTTGCTCCTAAGCAATGCATAAATGTTAATAAAGAATAAGTCGTTATGACTGGATTCATTTCTGGAGTTGAGGAAAATGAGAACTCATTATGTGAACCAGCTGAAGCATTCTCTGAAGCAGCGGTTGAGTTGAATTCCTGTCACCTTTCTCATGACAGCAATAACAAATAAAGAAACCGAGGATGGATTCCTAGAGATAATTAAGCAGTGTTGATCTTAGGACATTGTCTTTTCAATGAAACACTGATTGCATTGTTCATAACAAAACTACCTCTGCATGACAGAACTAATTAGTGACCATCTGAACTTACTTAGCCAAAGGAGAGGAGGGGGGAAGCAATTAAAAATGCCGTCATCACTGGATCTATCATTGAACAGCTGGTTGTATTGATAAGCAATACTGCATGTTAAAGCTACTTTAGAAGACAATAGAACTTAATCTGCTTGCTAAGTAGTAATTAGAAAGCAATGAAAGACTATGAAATTACTGTTATTATGATGCAAACAACTTTCAAAAGTGGTGGGGGGGTTTTTGTTTTTGTTTTAAATCACATTCTTCCTGAACTGGGTTATTTAAACATGGATGGTAGTGTGGGTGGAGGAGGAGAGTTTTAAATATTGACAATAGGAGAAAACTTAACTCCAGCATCTGTAAAGATGGTTAGAAAACAGCCCCTAAAAAGCTAATTTGTGATGCAATGATTTTGCTGTCTGGTTTGCTGAGCTCAAAGCAAGTTCATAATCCATTGCGGTAGAGCATTTTATTTTTTATCAATGTTATCCCAGTCTGTGTGTACTGGATTTGAAATTGCTTTTGCATATGTTTTAACTCTTGATACTTCTGTTCTGAAATTGCTTCTGGATGTTTCATGAGAAGCAAGTCACAAACTATATGATTCTATGATATGAAACAAATAAATATAAAATAATTAAAATTCAAAGGTCATGCTTTATCATTCTGTGCAGGTGGTTGCCTCCACCTCCCACTGACGCTAAGCTGGTCCCACATGTGAACTGGAGTTCACCAGCCATTATACGGATTTATGTAACTTTGAGATCAGTGGGTAGATTCAAACATCACAGTCCTCCTAAGTATGATTAGCTAATGTACGTGGCCATGTGGAGAAGCAAAGACATTGGATGTAAATGTCAGAGGCATGCAGGCTACCAATGGTTTATTATGACTTCTTGGCATCCATCTGTCTAGAGAGACAATGAAGTGCACGTCTGGTGGAAAAGTCAAATCACTGCTTTAGCTTCACTGAAATGACCTTCCTAGGGCACAAGGGTCATGGCAATGAAGAATTGTATCCAATCCGGGTCCTGCTCAGTTTATTACTTTCAATGGGTCTACCCTGAGTAGGACCAGCTTTGGTCACAACCCAGTGAATGAAGTTTCTGTTATGGAATCACTTTATTAAATACAAACAGAGATTCCTCATTGGGGAAACACATGCACTCAATGCCCGATCATGCCATTTATTTCTGAGGATCATAATTTTGAATCATGTATCCTCCTTCTCAATTTAAACCCCTTAGACATGTCATGCATTGACTGGATAGACTATGTTTTGCACATTTCACTCCTCAGTAGATGCTATAATAGCCAAAAAAAGAGAAAGAAAACCCATGTTGTTAATGAACTCTTGTACACATAGCTCCATTTCCCCGCCAGACAGAGTCACACTTATTTTGGTGAATGATGCACACAGGGTCCTGTGGACATAAACCCACTACTGAATTAAGCCCCACCCCCACCCCGGCCACTGGCAACCATCCAATTCCCAGGTAATGGTAAAGTATAACCTAACCAGATCATAGGATTTCATATCACATTGCCTAAATAAAGCCACCAAGGGCTGAAATTTCCCAGCATTTTAGAGCTTGAGTAAACTGAATGCTAAACTGCCAAACTGAAACATTTTTGTTAATTCAATAAAAATATGATTCAGTTCTTTTGTCCAACTGTACTGAAAGCTTCAAGGTTTTTCAATGAAAATCTACTTTTTGTTTAAGTCAGTTACTCCTTTTGCTTAATGTTAGCCAAGGAGAAGTGTATCCTTCAAGTTTTTACAACAGAGTTCCAGTTATTTGAATGGTTACGCTGTAAATTGAACTGATCATTCAAACTGAGGAAAAATCAAACATTTCAGCACTTTCAGCATAATACATGCATGAAGCAAGGTTAAAGGGATTGAGGAAGACAAAAAGAATGTTCATTGCACTAATTTCTTTTTAAAAATATATATATGCAAATTTGCAATCCATCTTCATAAAAAATAAGCCTTGCATCGGGATTCAGGATGCACCTTTTCTCAGTGGAACAATTGTGCTTGCAAAAGAGACATCGATACTGAGCAATTAGGTTTGCAGCCGAGACAAAATTTAATTCCTGTTTTAGCTTAACAAAAGAAATAGGAAAGTACTTCTTTCTAAGTAGCTGGGAATCAAATATCCTTAATGCAATATCTTGTAGCGGAGTTTCTTCATTAAATTATCCAGAAAATTAAAGTAAAGCAATGCTTGCTAGAGTTCAATCAAAAAAGATTGACCAATTTCTCCCCCTCCAAAGAAAAAAAAAACCGCACGCATGGCCTTTCAGCCTTCCCCTTTGATTGTACTAGACATCTTCTACATGCTATGACTGCCTTTTAAGCTTGCTGCCTTCAAATAAACCTATCCACAATGACATTCCAGTGGGAAACTCCTTTACATCTGCCATTGAACCCATATGTGTTGAAGAGAATTCTATGGCATACTCTGGGCTTTGGGAAATTAATTTGGGTGGTTTTTTGTTTTGTTTTCTTTGCTAGAATTGTGAGAGCTACCAGGTGAAGCCAGGTGCAAAAGATATGTGCTTAGAATTAAAAAAAAGAAATACTGGACCCTGGAATTTGTTGTGGGTACCAACGCAGGTGGCGCTGTGATCTAAACACAGAGCCTAGGGCTTGCCGATCAGAAGTCTAGAACTATAGCCATCATAATTACAGCAACGTCACCAACACAGCATCTGCAGGTGACACCAGTGCCTTCAATGGCAGCCACAAGGTGTCAGTAAATTAAGGTTACCAGATTTTTTTCAATGAATCTGGAGACACTTTTCTGTTTTCTTTTTTTTAAAAAAATAAAATTTTATTGTATATGCAAAAAAACAACAAACAAAAAACCCAAGCAAACAAAAAACCAACACCGTTTATTTGAAAATCTGCCCAGACTAAAGACTTCGGATTTATTTGCCCTTAGCTTGGCAGGTTTCTTTTTCTCTAGAGAAGCTACAGACTGAAAATGATCTCACCAAGCTTGTGGTCAGCATTGTTAACACTGATTACTAGAGTTACCACTAAGGTTCATCAGAAGTTAATTCACAAGATGAATTGTATGTTGCTCCTTGACCAAAACATCAACACAATTTGCACTGGAATTATTCTTTTGCTTCTTGAATGGGTTTTTTTGTGGGAAGTTTTAAACAAAAAAGCAATAGAGCTTATGTTTGTATATGAGAAATATAAATCACTACGTGTGTACATTTTAAATATATCTTTTGAAGCACTACATTAAATATTATTAAAATATATTAAACTTTTAATAAAGTACAATAATAACATACTTTGAAAAAGAGTTAATACATTTGCATTATTAAAATCTGTTGATCCACAATAATGCTTTGGGCTTTTCAGCAATGTTTTGGCATTCATCATACTTAATATAGGATCAGCAGGGTTATTTGAACCCTGTATGCAAGAGAAGTTGTATATGAAAATTTCTGTGACAAATATCAGGATGGTTGTTTGACCCTCTAAGTGCTTCATCCGTGCAAATTTTGTTAAAGCGAATGGGGCATACTCTGGCACAGTATTTTGGGGATAATATTTATTGTATTTGACCATTCCTTTTAAAAAACAAAACAAATTAAAATCCCAGATACTTTCCAAACAGCTTGTGTACAGGGAATTAAAATAGAGGCAAAGAAATTTATAAAAAGATCTGCTGTGGATCTGTTGGTGAAGTTGACGTCCTCGTCCTCTTCCTCTTCCTTTTCTCATTATTACATCAGCTATGAGCATGGTGCTTCACAGAGCAACCTCTTCTCAAGTGTCCGTTCAAGGATCTTATTATTTAAATTACCACAGAGGGATGGAAGGAAAGACAGAGGCAAAGGAAGCAGGAAAGCACCCTACCTTGGCAACAACCTTGTTGGTTTATTGTATTCAGGGCCGGATTTAGGTTTGATGAGGCCCTAAGCTAGGGACCCTTTATATGTCCAGCTGTCCTTTGTCAACCACAAATTGTCACTGTTTTTTTGTGTGTGTGTTGAATATATGCTATATGGTAATTTATGGACCTAATAGGTATCTAAAGCCATTTGCACATAACAAAATATGTACTGTATTTTATCAAAGTAATTGTTGAACTGAAATACAATTAAGAAGTATATTAATAGTGAAATAATTATTAAGCTCTAACTTAAAATGATTGGGGCCCCATTACTTACATCATAGGAGCCTACACAACACAAAACTATTGTTGTATGTGGGTTTTATTTTATTTGTTTTTTAATTTACATTTTGTAAATGTACATCTAGTTTTTCCCCCCATTAATTTTTTTTGGGGCCCCCCAAAAGAGTGGGGCCCTAAGCTATAGCTTGTTTAGCTTATACGTAAATCTGACACTGGTTGTATCCCAATGCCATCCTATTCCTACAGTCTCCCCTTCCCAGGTTTGATTTGTTGATACCTGTTGGATTGTGAAGGAATAGACCTAGTCATAGCACTTTATTACACACCAACTTTCTAGCTGTATTGTGTTAATGAGAGTGTCAAACTCGGGATGCACATCAGACATGAGATTTAGTATAAGACCCCCCAACTGGAGCTCTGGAAACAGTCCCCGCTGATCTGAGGTGACTCCTGAGTGCCCTCTTTGGCTCAGCATCCATCTGAGCCAACTTTGTTTCCTCACTGGCATTCACTATTGAATTTTTTTAAAGTTATATTTTCCCTCTTTCTGGCATCTCCTGCAACTAAGCTGGTGCCAAACATATTGCTGTGCTTTCCTTTGGACCACATCAGCAAGGCCAAGAGAGGGGATCTTCTCATCTGGGCAGCCCAGGACTTCCTTACACACTGCCCAGCCTTGCACCCTAGGGAGTTGACTTCGGTGCTGCTTACACAGCAGTTCGACTTCGCACCTGGAGGCGCACTGTCTTTCAATGCCAATAATACCATGTTCTCAGGGCTTTTTTGCACCCAGAACTTGCCAGAACTCAGTTTCAGCACCTCTCAGATGGGTGCCATTGCCATTATGAGAGAACAAGGGAGGTGTTCATGGCGAGTTCCGGCACCTCTTTTTCTAGAAAAATAGCACTGAATGTTCTTAATGTGTTAGTTACGTCTGGAAAAATAAGACTTTTTTATTTTTAAAAAATCAACTTTTATTTTCAGACTCCATGTAAAAAGATGTAAGAAGATATTATTATTATTATTATTATTATTATTATTATTATTAATACCTGAAGGTCTCAGGGTGGGTCACAGAACAAAATCAAAATCTAAAACCACAAAATATATAATCAAAATAAAAACAACAACCCTATAGATTTAAAAATTGAAATAAAGCACACTTCAGAATAAATTTCATTGAATTTAATGAAACTCACTTCTGTTTAGACATGCATAGATTTTCCCTGTAAGCTCTAAATATATTAATACAGTTTTTTTCACAATGTGAAATTGAAAACTTTTGATGGAGGAGTAAGTGTGCCTGGTTGAAGCTGATTAAGGAAATCAAGAGAGGATTAGCACAGCACCTATAATGTAGATTAAAGTGTTCTGAAGAAAGTTCCAACATTAAATAAGATGAATGAGCATTGGACAGATTGTATTTCTGATTATTGACCTTTTAGTCAATGTACATGGTGAGCACACTGATCTGTGATGAGGAATGATTGGTGACTCATAAGCTCTGTTATTCATGAAACCATAGCTAAGACAAACAGCATGTTGATAAACAGATCTCTTAAAGAAAGAGGCTTTAGACACAGCAAAATCTTAGCATAGGTGACCCATGCTAATTATTTGGTCATTCATAAAAATGAATAAGCAACACACCAGTAAATTCTTCTGCATGAGCCCCCTTGAAACAAATGCCCATTCTGATCTTAGGATAATGTGCACACTATGTCAACGTAATAATAATGTCAATTTTCAGGAAGTCATTCTTTCAATCCTCTGGGGTTCCAATTTAAGTAAGAGCTATCCACTTATATTTGTTCTGTCACAATTTGTGTGCAGTTTCATTTACCTTATTTGGGAAAGACAGATCATTTTCCTGGAAGGGGTCTTGCCTTTTCTTTCTTTGGCTATCCTGCTTGTTAACCACGCTGGCATCTTCTTTGACTTATTTCAACTTCTCCTATTCTTGGAACCCATATCAAACCCATATTAAATTGAGCCTCTGTTTGACTCAATTTAAATCACTCTTAAGGAGCCTACAGAGATCTGACTCTCCCTTTCAACTTTATATTAGCTAATCCCTCCATTTTCATAACTTTCTACTTTGAAATTAAATGTGACACTTTCCATATATACCCGTATTGTATTTACCCTCTTCATCCTTGCCCATTCTGGCTTGTTTGTGCAAGTCAGGAGGGGCTAACTGGCTGGATCCAGCAGTGGTTAACACATCTTTATGTGAGGGGGGAGAAGGTCTGTACCTCCTTGAAGGATGCGGTAGTACATCTGCTCTAGAAAAAGCTCTCCTTGTACCCTGAGATATTTGACAACTACTGCATGGTCACTAATACCTCTTTGGGGGGGCAAATGAATGTTCATAGTGATTCAGTTACATACACTTTTGGAGTAAACAGATGACCTGGTTTCATTTTTGTTTGGACACTAGCTTAGCTTTGGCATATAATGCATCCCAGATGCCCTGACAGATGACCTCATTTGAGAGAGGGTTAACTGAACTGGCTGCTCCCAGTGGCTTTTGATGCATTTTTTTTTAAAAAAAGTATTTTTATTAAAGGTTTATTGATTTACAGAAGTATGTGCAATGTCCCTCTCTCATATTTTTTTTTCCATTTATCATTTTTACAAATCAGTTTCGTTTGTTGAGACATTGGGAAGAAGAGGGGGAAAGAGGTGGACGGGGTGGGGGAGTTGGGTGGGGGTGGGGTGGGGTGACGATGCCTTCTATTTTACTTAATATATGTAGAGTTTGGTGTCAGCGTTGCTTGTGTAGGTTCTCTTTTGTTCGCTTGTATTCCTTTGGTGGTGAGAGAGGTTGGGGTTGGCCTAGGGGGAGGTTGTTCATTTGTGATTGGCTGTGGTGGTCTTTATGGCTCCCCATCATCACACACACAGCCCAACAAGACAATGACAAAAATCTACCCACAGCTTTTGATGCATTTGAGCATCATCACCATCATCGTTTTATTTGTATGCCGCCTTTCCATACTTGAGACTATGCTCAAGGCAGCTTACAACATGACAAGATTTACGTTATTATAAACATAGCAGAAGTCATAAACAATAAATAAAACACATCAAAACGTACACAGCCAAATGGAAACAATTTCCACGTAAATCATAAGAACTAAGACTAAAGATGCAACAATCAATATCAATAACAGCAACAAGCTCTCTCAACCCCCATAAACAATACTCCAGCCCAAGAATCTGTTTCAACAGCCTCAGTTTTTGTAGCTGGAGTCAGTCCGTACTCCACTCTCCCAGGCCAGATGGGGAAAAGGCCAGCAAGGCAGGGTGCAGGTCTTCTAGATGGCCAAGATGGTCTCCATTAAAACAACGCAGATAGAAATTAAAAACAATTTAAAAGAGGAGCCCTCACTGCTGAGCAGCAGCCGCAGTCCTTGTGAAGCGTGTCAAGCCCCGCCCCAAGCCAGGTGGAAAGAGGCAACGGCAGGGCCCTTCAGGCCCTCAGCAGGCTGTCTCCATGGATTGGAAGTTGAAGGCACTGTTTTTTAGTTTCCACTCTTCCCTGCATGGTCAGTCTGAGAACAATAGCATTGGAGGACATCTACATTCTGGTAGTTTAGTTGTGGGGTGCCGCAAGGCATGTTTTTAACCCCGATTCTGTGAAACATCAATATTGTTGGAAGCAGTCATTAGGAGGTTTGGGGCACTGTGTCATCAGTCTTCTTGTGATACGCAGTTCCATTTCTCTGTAACACTGGGTTTGCTGTACAAATCCTGAACCACTCAGGCACAGGATATTTGACTGATTCACACCATTAAACGAGGCTTCTGATATTAAGGATGTGCATTTTTGTTCTGTTTGTCATTTCCTTTCTGGCAATCTGATTTGTTTCATTTCCCATTCATTGCTTGCTCTGTCCTTTCATCTCTTCTGTTAGTAGCTATCTTCATGCATGGCATTCTTTATTCAAAAAACAAAAACAAAACTTGAGTGGGGGGGAGTTCAGATAAGTGTGCTAGGACCATTCCCCATCACCATTCTTTTTGTCCTTCACCTCATGAAGCATGAAGGTCTGAAATAAGGAATCTCCTGTATTCCTGGAAACTCTCGGTGTGAGCCTCTATGAGTTGGAAATCGATTGGAACAGAGATGGGTCAGGCAGATATCACACTCATTTCTACCCCACATGTGTTTTTTCAACTTAGAACATATCACCTGAAGGCAGCTATTGTTTCATTCTGAGTTTGTTTCCTATTTATTTTAATTTTACACTATAGTGTAGACACAGACTGTTTTCTGATGCCTCTATATTTGGACCTTTCCACACATAAGACACAAAACTTCAGAACTTTCTCCAATGCAAATTGCACTGAATTTTCTGGTATTTCTACGATGGATTTCAATTGTTCTAATTTTTTTGTATGTTGTTTTTGAACAGTCAATTTGTACCACATATAATTTCTGAATATTGTTGTTGTTGGCATCTGTCTGACTCAAGAGACAATGGAGTGCGCTTCCAGGGGTGAAGACCAAAGTGCTGGAGAGTCTGTTGTGGCTGCAGAAAGTGGTAACTCCAAACTATGTTGTTTTTTTGCTGTGTTAGCAGCACAGAAGTGACCTCTCTGGTAGTGTTTATGATGGTCCTGGGCTGCCCAGATGACAATACCCCACTCTGGGCATCATCAACATGGTCCAAAAGAAAGTAGACCAATACATTTCGTACCAGCTTGGCTTCAGAAATTCCCAGCCATCTTAGGGACTCAAGTCTGGATTTGTGCAGAGTTTACACCTTAGCCTCTACTTTTCCTGAATATGTCCCACGAGGAAGAGGGTAATACTGAATACTACTTAGCATAAAAATACTTTAGATAAATAAATAAATCATATTCACTGTGGGCATCCGATCTAAATTTCAGAGAGACTGGAGAAAGGGTCCTCATTTTATGCGCAACATTTTAAAATGGTGAAATCCCATAAGCTTCACATTGCTTTATGTTTGTCTACCTTTTCTTTTTACTTCGAGAGCACTCCAAGATACTCTCCCCCCCCCCCCCCCGGAATGTTCCCTTTATGAAACAACACGTATCATTTTTGTAAGCAATGCTGTGCAGACTTTTGTCATTTCCAGGAATCCTTGCTACAAGAAAAAAAGCAGGAGAAATGAAATGAACGGGGATTTCATTTGTCTCTCTCCCTCATTTGTGTGTTTTCATCTCATAGAAATGAATTAGAAAGAAATGAAGTACATTTCATTTTCCATTTATTTTAGAAGCGAATGCACACCCCTATCTGATACATGCACTATGTCAATGTTCTATCTTACAACCAAAGCACATATTTTGCTTTTGAGGGATCTGTCATCAGCATATAAATAACTAAGGACGCTGAAATACTTGGTAGATTAGTACTCACCAAGAGGAAAATTTTCCTCATTGTAGGGAATTGCTATTAAAAACAAAGAGTTTTCTCTTGCCAGTTTCAAGTGAGGATTCGGAAAAAAATAATCAACTTGGAGTTTTCTTAATTTTGGATTTCTATAGAAACTCTATAGGGTATCACACATATTAGAAGGTTGAATCAGGCAAATAGGGGTGATTTCAAATGCCCATGTCAGATTGCACTGTGAACAGACCCTCCAAGTATCCCTATTTTCCAGGGACAGTCCCAGATTTACAGAAGCCATTCTGGTTTCTAATTTGATTTAGGAATGCCATGCTTTCCCTTAAAGGTAAAGATAAAGGACCCCTGACAGTTAAGTCCAGTCGCGAACGACTCTGGGGTTGCGACACTCATCTCGCTTTACTGGCCAAGTGAGCCGACGTTTGTCCGCAGACAGTTTTTTCTGGGTCATGTGGCTAACATGACTAAGCCGCTTCTGGTAAAACCAGAGCAGCGCATGGAAATGCCATTTACCTTCCCGCCAGAGCGGTTCCTATTTATCTACTTGCACTTTGACATGCTTTCGAACTGCTAGGTTGGCAGGAGCAGGGACCGAGCAACGGGAGCTCACCCCATCGCGGGGATTCAAACCACTAACTTTCCGATTGGCAAGCCCTAGGCTCAGTGGTTTAGACCACAGCGCCACCCGCGTCCCTCCTGCTTTCCCTTAGGACACCCCTATTTTCATCGGAGGAATGTTGGAGGGTATGGAATTGTGTGACAACTGAGCCAAGGAGATAAGTAACTATACAACATTTAGAAGAAATCTGAAGGCAGCCCTGTATATGGAAGTTTTTAAAATGCTTAATATTTTAGTATGCTTTGTATAAGCTGGATGCTGCTCAGAGTGGTTGGTTCATTGCAGTCAGATGTATGGAGTTGTTGTTGTTGTTCAATAGGATGTCCCTGTTTTCATCGGATAAATGTTGGAGTGTATGTGTTAACAAGGCATCTTGAGTTGGATCAGGGTTTTACTAAAGTCCCAAATTACTCTGTGGAATTGTGTCTCCCCTTCCATCACTGTATTCTGCCCCACCCCACTTAAAATAAAACAACCATTGCATTTATTTAATCATTTTAAAAGGTGAGACCATGTTGATTAGGGAAACCAGCTTGATTAAGGAGGGACAATGTTTTTTTTCATTAAAAAATATTTAGGGGTACTTTCATTTTGACTCAAGAAAATCACCATTTTCTACTTTAAATCAGGAAAATTAAATACAGCAAATGGACAAAAGTACAAAGATTCACAAAATGTTTAGGGGTATGTGTACCCACCCCCAGAAAAAAAACACTGGGGAGGAGTGAGGTGGGAAATATGTTGTTTTGATCGTTTACTTAGAATTGCATGCAAATGATTGCAGTCGGACTTACTCCCTAGTAAGTGTGCTCAGGCGTGCAGGCTTAACGCAAGCCGGGAGAGAATTCTGCTAATCCTTCTTATGGGCATTTGATGAAGTAAGTGTGTGAATCCTGTCTGAGGTCCATAAATGTATTTCTCGCAGGCCTGTCATAAAGGAATGCCCAGGAGCTGCAATGACTCAGTCATTTTTGTGCAGACTGTCATTTAAACCCATATTTGTTTGGCACCTCTGCCTTCGCAGCCTAGCCAACTTGCGAGAAGGCAGGGTGCCATCCTGACAGATGGCTGAGGCCGTAAAAAGCCAAGAGACCATGAATGAGCATCAAATGTGTTTGCTGAGGCTGGGAGTCCCAGCCAAGACCGCCCAAGCAGCTGTCTGTCCTAAGGTTATGCACCTACGGTTGAAGAGATGTGTCACCACTAATTCATCTCATCACTACTGCAACTTGTGAAAAGGAGAGGAGGGGGACACTTTCGCCTGCAGTTTGCACACACTAACACCGGAGTAACAGATACTAAATAATCCAATACAGCTCCCTCTATCTATCTATCATCTATCTATCTATCTATCTATCTATCTATCTATCTATCTATCTATCTATCTATC
The DNA here is from genome assembly GCA_034641385.1 of Darevskia mixta. Lineage (NCBI taxonomy): Eukaryota > Metazoa > Chordata > Lepidosauria > Squamata > Lacertidae > Darevskia > Darevskia mixta. The sequence goes on along the minus strand of JAWWNH010000042.1, from coordinate 12,801,291 downwards.
TATCTATCATCTACATCTAAACTCTCCACCGTACTGCAGTTGTCAATATAATTTGTCTACAGCAAAGCTGTTTTAATTTTTAAAATTAACCTGAGCTTGGTTAATTTCAGTGCATTTCACGGTGAAATAATTACTGGTTTGTTTTCCCTTCTGCAACCTGAAATGGGCTTTCATTGTGAGTTGACATGTGTAGGATTGTGTTGTTAATTTTTTTTCTACTAGCTGGCTTGCTTTGGTACACAAGGGGCAACTGGATGGATCTCTTGTTGGTTTGCATTTCTTAGTACAGAAAGTATTGATCTGATGTGTAGCAATTTTTCCTGTTCTACTTAATTCAAGAGGGTTCTGGAAGCTTCTCTGTGGGAAAGAAGCAAGCAGAAAGTTCATGATGTTTGGGTTATTACTTCAGAGAAGCTGGGTGCAGCTGGTTTAAACTGGTTCTGTTATCTCTTTCAGACAAGGTCATGCTAACTATAAAAGTAAGGCCAGAAGGAGCCTGGGTTCCACTTTCTCTTTCTATCCCTTTTGCTTCTGGTGTGTTTTGTACATAGAATGCTTAGTGTTAAGGTTTTAGATTTATTATAAGTTATTGTAAGTTTAAGTTAAGTCTGCTGCAACTGGACTTCTAATGGACAGTGCCAATCCTGAATGTATTGGATTTGTGACCGTTATGCTCATTTGCCTTCAGTAGCAGTAAAGCTCTGCTGGATGAAGTACAATTGCCCCAGGTCTATTTTGGGGGAACTCCGCAACGTGTTTAAGTTTTTACTTTGCTAACTATACAATGAAATCTGCTCTGGATCAATATTGAGTAGAATTTCAATGACATCTCTATACCCTTCTTCTGATATAGTCATACCATGTACTGCAACTGTCACTACCGGTATTTTCCAGGGACAATCCCCCATGTTCTTGAGACCCATCCCTGGTAAATTGCTGCCCTTCTTTTGTTCCAATTTCCACTGTGACTTTAGGGGAGATCTGAGAAGTCTTTTAAGACATTTTGCCTGTGTGCATTAGAGTAATCCAGGTAGCATATCCCTGATTCTTGGCATGAGAATAGGGGTGCCGTAAATGCACAAAAGTATTCCTATTTTCATTGTGAAATGCTTGAGGGTAACTCATGTTGATCCAAGCAAAATTTAGCATGCTACTTTTTGGACTCATTTTTAAGTCTGATGTGGAGAGGGCTGCTGATTTATTTCAATGTGTGCGGGTATTATTTATGAAAAAGGCTTCCTATATATTTATGAAAGCATCTCAGTCGCTCACAAATCTTCAACATCCACAGAGGAATTAAAGGCAGTAAAAGCAGAGGAGAAAGAGATGAGGGCAGCATAAGAATATATACCGGTATATATTTTCTAGATTTCTGTCAGCCAGTGCATAATCACGTATGGACTCTTGGACCTTTCTTTTTCCAAGTTGGGAGCATGGCTGTGTATGTCCCCCCCCCCTCCAAAGCAGCCAGAAGTATGTGCCTGTAGCATAGTTCAAACTTCAGTGTTTGGTGTCATTAATTCCCCCGCAAATCTGAAATCCAATGTTAAGTCTAGAGCAGCAACATCCAAAGATCTCTGTCAGCACTTTGTGAACTTCTGTGTCAGGAAGATAGATGACATCAGAGCATATTTTCCCCGAGGCACATTTACTTACTTATTTCCCTCCCTCCTTTCTTTTTCTTCTTCTTCTCCCTCTCTCTTCCTTCTCCCACCTCTCTCTCTCTCTATGCCCCCACTCCGAATACCAGCATAAATGGATTTAGCTCAAACTGATGAAACAAGATCTTTCCAGTCTCTTGATATGGTATGTGTTAATGATGTTGTGAAGCAATTATGGGGCTGTGATCAACAGCCTTGGAATTGTGCTATCTATTAACCTGCCAACAAATATCACCCGAGTCAGTGTAAATGTTCCTCTATTAATGGCTTAAACGAACACATTACAGGTAACTCCTTGTTGTACAAGAGATTTCAGAAGCTGTACTATATAAGCCCTCAAATGTTTCCACACCCTCCTCTCCAACCCAACTTGTTCAATTCATCTACATTTAACATGAATAGAACTGGGAGAGGATTTGCTCACTTTCGTCTCTTGTGAAAACAGATGCACTGGTCAAGTTTGTATTTCAACATGTGATGTAGAATTGGATCCCGAATATGCACACCAGCTCCAAGAACTTCTTTTGTGGCCAAATTACACGTTACAAAGGAGAAAACAGAGATTGGTCTAATTATTTTCCCTCGAACCAAATACAATTACAGAGGGATGCCACTAATTTGATTTGATAAGTGGTCTGGGGGCTATTTAGCCCTTTCCTTAGTGACATTTTACTGATCCAAATTTGCCCGATCAGACTGCTGTTTTGCTCCTTGATGGGATAAAAGTTAGTCACTCCACCCCTATGCCCCACTGGATCAAATGGGGAAAGTGGCATAAGCAGAAAGCTTAAAAGGAGATAAATGAATTTTGGGAAAGCAAAACAAAGTTGGAAGATCAATCATGGATCTCCTGGCCAAACAATGTCACTTGGCCCTGAGAGAGGAGATTACAAAGTTAACATATGTGAAAACAGGGTCTAGTAAAGAGGAATGTTTGAAGTATGTAGTATTTGTATTCCCCCCCCCCCATCATGGTTCTATATTGTAGCTTCTGTTACTTAGTTTCAGCACCACAATAGTAAGTTGAAGCTCAGGGGAAATCCACCATTAAACATAGTGAGATGGAGTGTTCAGTCTATTGTTATCATAGGCTTGTGTACACATGACATTTTATTCTAAAACCAATGGAGACTGAGTACTTGCTTTTTCTATGGAATCCACACACCATCTAGATCTAGTGCAGGAATTGAGGAATTTACACCCTGTGCTGTGCTGTGTTTCAACTGCAAATCTAAGAATTTATCACATTCATATTGTACCTTTCCCTGAGCAGTGCAGGACAGTGGTTGTGGTTTGTCCACTCCACTTTATCCTTACAAAAGCCCTGTAAGGTATGTTGAATTGAATTTATTATGGTCCCAGACCAGACTCTGTAAGGTAGGTTAGGTTGAGAGAGTGTGACTGGACCAAGATCACTCACGGAGCTTCATTTTCTCCCAGGTACTTGTCCAACAGTCTAACCCCAAAACACTGCCTTTCTGTTTGAATGGGTTTTCAGCTGTCACCCAAAAAAACTACAACCACCACCACAATGTTAATTTCCACCCAATTGCCATAGTTGTGCCAAATGATGTGTTTTAAACCACCATAGATTTCAGTGGGATCTGCATGTATATCATGGGACACAAATTTACATCCAGAAAGAGAACCCATGTGTGATAAACAGAGATATTTATTTGTACAATTACTCATTATTTTAAAACAAAATAAAAAATAAAAAACTTCCTTCCAGTAGCACCTTAGAGACCAACTAAGTTTGTTCTTGGTATGAGCTTTCATGTACATGCACACTTCTTCAGATACACTGAAACAGAAGTCACCAGACCCTTATATATAGTGAGAGGGTGGGAGGGGTATTACCAAGCTCATACCAAGAACAAACTTAGTTGGTCTCTAAGGTGCTACTGGAAGGAATTTTTTTTGTTTTTTGTTTTGACTGTGGCAGACCAACACGGCTACCTACCTATAACTCATTATTTTAAGTCCCATTTATTTATGTTGTTTAAAAAAAACGTTTTGATTGAATTTTAATTATAGGAGGTAATGAAGATATGGCAACAGGCCACCGAATATTAAGAAATAACTAAATACATTAAAATAAGGTAGAGCATATATAGAAAGAACAATGAGAAAATAAATACTAAATAAAATAATGAATTTACAATTTCTTGATTTAAGAAAATGGAAGGTTTTTCAATTAAAAATATTACAGTGTATCATGGTGAAAAAAATAGTACTAATAAGAGCACATTAAGTAATCAAACAAATATCTAATGTCCTAAACCCCTTCCAACAGGTTGGATCATTACTTTAAGTGATGGAAACATTGAGCAGAGATCTCTCTCCAGCTGAAATCATTGGGGCTTTAAAGGCCTGCTTTGGCTGGATAGTGCCCAGAATGGGCTTTTTGGTTGTTTGTTGCATATTTTAAAAATCCAGGGAAAATTGAGTGGCAATTTATGTTATGCAACAGAATTGGGAAATTGGAGTTGAGAGTGGGAGAAATCGTTAATAAAAGGCAACACTGAGTGACAGGAAGGGAAAAAATGCTAATCTGTTTGCAGATCAATAGTATGAAAGCAAATTTTTCCTGTGCCATTTGAATTAATTTTATAATGGGAAAACATCAAGGTGGCTGGGTCAACACATCTATTGCCTGGGGAAAGAATCAACCTGTGAAGTATTAAATTACTGCACTTCACTTGGAGAGATGATTTGCTTATGCTGTTGCATGGTGTTCCTCACCCTTACTTAGCAAAATATTATTTGAATGAAAAACGATTAATTTCTGAAGAATTTGTACTTGACTTATTTTTATTATGGCAACATCCTCCCCTCCATCCCTGCACTCACTAGAGTGTCAGTCCTGGAGAAATCCCACACCAACTCATTTTAGGCCAGCGTAATTCAGTTGAATGTTTTATGAACACAAAGCAGAGCTTCTATTTTATTATACTTGAAAGCATTTTTAAAACTGTCAGTTAAGGAGCTGATCCGAGTTCCTCTGAGGAAGGATACATCAATATATTGCCCTTGTAGTTTTTGAGACTCAGTCCCTATAGTTATTAAACTTCAGTGAAAGCTTTGAGTCGCTGAACTGTCAACCATATTTAGAGCCCATGACACAGTTCTATTTCCCCAGTTAGGGGGGGAGGGAATCATCTTAAGATTTAGCAAAAATTGTCTCCCCCCCCCCACACTTTTTATTTTATTTTTCCCAAGGAAAAATGTACCCTTTTTTCACCTTTATCACCTTCCTTTTCCTCCTTCTCTTCTGATTAATAGGTTAAGAATTAACTGAAGCAGTTAATTCTTGCAAATGTCCTACTCTGGCTATAGCAAAGTAGTTGATAGCATCTTATATGATGCTGTGTGCATTGCAAAGCTTTGGAGATATGCTCGGTCCCTGCTCCTGCCAACCTAGCAGTTTGAAAGCACGTCAAAGTGCAAGTAGATAAATAGGAACCGCTCTGGCGGGAAGGTAAATGGCGTTTCTGTGCGCTGCTCTGGTTTGCCAGAAGCGGCTTAGTCATGCTCGCCACATGACCTGGAAGCTGTACGCCGGCTCCCTCGGTCAATAACGCGAGATGAGCGCTGCAACCCCAGAGTCGGTCATGACTGGACCTAATGGTCAGGGGTCCCTTTACCTTTATTCACTATCCCAGATTCTGCAATGGATCTTTAAAAAGTTTTAGAAAACTTTACATAATACTACTTCCTGGAACCTGGGTAGGGAAGTGGTGGCTTGAGGGCTCAGCCTTTGCAAAGAGGAATCAGTCAGTCTCATATTGTTCTCTATACACAAACTTGCTGATGCGTTGCTCTTGACAATAATAAGTGATGGCATACCAATGGGCTGTGGAGGGGGGTATGTAGGTCCCGGCTGGAAATGTATTGATTCTTTATGGTTTATCAGCTTCACCTGCAGAGGACAAGGAAATTTCAAATTGTCAATACCAAACTTGACACAAGAAAGTTGGCTGTTTTTTCTGAGCCATGCAGAGTGATGCAGCGGTTCCAACCTCAAAGCCCTAGTGATGAAGTGGACTCCACACATAAGACTTCGAAGATGACTCATTACTTGCAGGATGACAGCTATGAACAAGGAGTATTTTTTATGCACATCAAGTCCAATACAATGTGTTTCTCTCCCTTGAGTCCAAGAGAGAGTCTTTATCTGTCTATTGCTTGTCTGTCCTCACAAACTCCTCCAGACACGGCATCTCCATACTCAGCAAAACAATGACGAAGCAACCAGCCAACTCCCACCATGCCTATTACTACCTCAGACACACATGCTCACTTTTAAAGGAAGTTAACAACTTGACAAGGCAACGATTCAGCGTTTCAGTGACCTTAAATGGAGTCACAAGATTCTGCAGCTGTTACATTACATTACATTACATTGGTTTTCTTTTCCCCAGCGCAATTTATTCTTTGTAAAATACATTTCCTAACAAATACTAACAAAGGATACATGTTGAGGCTGGTCCTTTAAGGAGAATGGTGCACTGCTCCATCAACAAATTCCCAACAGCATTATAGTACATTTTACCACATCAAGGGGAAGGAGTGACAGATGTTTGGAGTACCCACCAAGTGGACCCTGACAGGCCTGAGGGGGAAAGCATGCTTCTAAGGAAAAGATGTATACCACAAATTAAAAACAACAACAACATATTATTGTATTCCCAAAGTGTACAGTGTCCTGCTTTTTATATTTTCACTCAGTGCTATTTTTCTAGAAAAAGAGGTGCTGGAACTCACCATGAACACCTCCCTCATTCTCTCAGAATGGCAATGGTGCTCACCTGAGAAGTGCCAAAACCCACCTGAGAGGTGCTGGAGCTGAGTTCCTCTGAGTTCCTGCTAAAAAAAAAAAAAGCACCGTTTTTACCTATTTTTAGCTTAACACAGAATTCAAGGAAAAAATAGAGATTTCTGCTTGGACAAAGCCTTTTGAGGGAAGTTAACAACAGCTGTAGTAAGTATATTAGTGAAATTGTATCAGGTGTGTATGTGTATGTGCCTGGCATATGGGTTTGATCACATTTCTCAACTTTGCCATTGTAGACTGGGATGATGTTTTATTGCAAAGCAGCTTGCAATGAGCTGGGATGTGACAACACTCTCATTTCCCAGAAAGTTTTGAAGTGCTTCCACATTCCCTCAATTTGCTGATCACCAGGACCAAAGACCCCTTTAAACTCACAGAAACAGAACTGTCCCATCTTGACCTTCAGAACTTTGAAGGGGAAGATAACAAGGAAATACAGTTCTTTTATGTGGTGAGGAAAGAGCTCTGCAGTCGTGCAGATGCAATGATGGGAATGATGTACTGAAGATGAGACAGCTTGTTCACATTAAAGAAGGGTATTTTTTGAAATATATTGGCTTTCGAAAATAATGGAGACCACTACGCAAAATGGTTCAACAGCTCCCATCCACTGCCAGCTCCCTGCATTGCAGTCGAAAGCAATAAACTCTGAAAATCAAGAAGTATCATGTAACATTTTAAGAGGGTTTCAAGTACTTTCCCTATGGAAAATTCAAGAGCAATGAGTACTACAGAGATCCACCATCTACTACAAAATGAAGACCTATGTAGAGTGACCACCTAGGATTAATCTAAAGATATTTACTTGGCGTCATGTTTGCTGATGTCAAAAAATACTTCCTGTTCTCATTGTACTTCCTGTTCTCATTGATTTGATTGTACAGTACTTGATGCAAATTTATCTTTGTAATTTTATTTAAGTTTCCTTGGCTGCTGCTTTATCCCTGAGCTGTTTTTCTCCTTCTTTGTCACCTTTGCCCTTGCTCTGCCTCATTAGCCCTCCTTACTCTTTAATCTGATTGGTGGTGGTATCCACCATGATTTTGATGATGCCCATGCACAAAATGGTTTGTCCCAATGAGAAACTGCAATGAAAAGCATTCACTGCTGTGTTGTGGGGACCCATCTCCTGTAGCATCGAATAAATATGAAAGTTCAGTGACGTAAATGTTTTCCCCACCCCCAGTAATTAGTTTAGCAGCATCAAATATACTAATTTGGTAAGAAATCAGTGAATATTAAGTGTAGCCTTAACTATGTTTGTCTCGTTTATACCATGCTAAATTCTGGGCTGAATGCCAACAGAAGAAATATCTCACCAATACACGACAGTCAGTAATTCCTGTGCGATTTCTCTACAGGGATCTGATCTGAGTCTCCCTCTTGGGCATTTCACGTCTTCCAACATAAATGATACATAAGTATCTGAGCTCACTAAATGTAATCTTGATGCCCCTTCCCAATTCTCCCAATGCATGAGGGCAAGGAACCAAAGGAATATGGATCATCACCCACTACATGTTAAATCATAGATATACTTGTTTGGGTGTAGCTTTATAATGACAGATGTAGAGTGGGTTCTCCAAGGTTGCTAGCTTTTTCCCTCCTGCATCTCACAAGACTTCTGTCACAGGCCAGGAGTCAGCTTCTCCTGTGAACAGCAGCCTGAAGGGGGAGAAGGCAGAGTGATTCCACCTGCAGCTGATCAGCTTTCAAGGACTCAGAGGAGAAGGTGATGATGAGAACCAGCTGGCTTCAGCTTTCTCAGGCTAAGCTTCCAGCAGCAGCCCAATGCTGGTGACAACACTACTAGTTCCTGGTCCTACTTTGCTGCTTCCTGCTTGTTTTTACCCTGGACCCCATGATCATCAGATTCCCTGACCCCCATACTGTCTGAGCATGTGGATTGCTGTTCGCCCGACCATAGGACTGGACCTGAGTCAGAGATTCTTCTAGTTAGCTGGTCTTCACTGAGCTGAGCAATGAAACTTCCCGGCTACCCATATCGGTGACTAGAGAAACACCACTTGCTACATGTCTACAGGTCAGAGTGCCACTGAAGGTAAAGAATGAAATTTAGTTTAAAAAGTCTGTAATCATAGTGCAGGGATAGCCAACATGGTTTCTCCCTACATGTTTTGAGCTACAACTCCCATCAACCCTAACCATTGGCCATGCTAGCTGGGGCTGATGGAAGCAAAGCAACAGGAGGACCCCATATTTGCTCTTCCTGACTTGGTGGGAGATTGGTGTTTTGCTATGATCTCCTCTGCTTGCTTCCCTATAGAGCAGGAGTGTGGTGCCCTTTGGATGTTTGGGAGTCAATTCACATCCACCCAGACCAGCATGACTAATGGTAGAGATTCTTGGGAGTTGTAGTCTGAAACATTGGCTGCCCTTGCTATTAAGCATATCTCAGATCATTCTGCACAGAGGTTTAGCATACTTGCTGCTGCTGATTGGATTGAGAATGAATGATTCATAAGTATTTCAGGTTGGGTGGGAGAAAGAGTATTTTGCTCTGCAAATACTTCTCTTTAAGTCCAAAGCAAAGTCTTAAACTCCCAAAGAGAACCCTTGGGAGCTTTCTGTATGGTATGCTGTCATTATAACATTAAGCTTTTATAAGTCTTGTGTGAGAAAGAGAGAGAGAGAGCGAAAGCGCCGGTTCCCCCCCTCTCCTTAAACTCTACAAAGGAGAGTGTTAGTTCCTTTGGTGCTGTGAAACCACATTTCTGCAAGGTTATCATTTCAGATGGTATTTGGCTTTTATTCCTCAGTGCCAACAGTAGGAAGAAAAATACGTTGCATTATTAGCAAAAAGAAAGAATATGTACTATACACCACTAGGCTCCTTTCCTCAAGCTGCAGCTGCCCTTGATCACTGTAAAAAGAGTGGGTGTCAACTCAAATGTGGCTCGGAAGTTAAAAAGAAAATTATGAGAGAAGGTGCCGTACAAGCCTGAAAGGCTTCCCAAATGACAAAGCAGTTCAATGCACTGCTATCGCAACGTCCTCTTCTTCCCTAACTTTGGCTGTATGTATCACATCCTTTGACGCGTGCGTTTGATTCAAGTTTTCAAGGTGATGGAAATGTTATCCATTTTTCTTGCCTTCCTGCATTTGGAGTTGGGCTACCAGACCTTCGACAGTACAGGCATTCCCCCTTCTTATGCACAGTTGACTTGCACATGACTCCATGTATATGTGTGGAGCCGGGAAATAAGTAAATAATTAAATTCAAACCCAGAAATGTGGGGGAGAGAGCTGTAAAGTCCTCGTGGCTTGCAAGGAGACCCACCCCGGAGCTCAAAGAGGATGTCAGTGAGGAGAGAGGAGGCCCCAAATAGACCAGAGGTACAGCAGGGCTTTGTTTACGCTGTTCATCCTACCTGCCTAACAGTTAATTTATAGCACAGCAGCAGGAGCAGCTGTTTTCCCATGTGCCCTCCATCCTCTTTCCAGCCCCAGAGCTTCAATTCTAGTTGTGGATATTTTTGGATACAGTATTTATTTGGTGTGGATTGAACAGAGAATGGAAGAGAATGGGTTTAAAGGGTTCTTGGAGGGTGCTCCACTCCTTATGCAATTTTGCTTTGTGTGGGGGGCCCCCGGAATGTAACCTCTGCATAAGTAGGGAGACCCCTGTACGATCCCGCACGTGTCTACACAGAAGCAAGTTCCACTGGGTTTATTGGGGCTTGCTGATATAATAAGTGGGTTTAGCAGAAAAACATTAATCTAGTGCAGTGATGGCTAACCTTGACACTCCAGATGTTTTGGGACTACAACTCCCATCATCCCTGACCACTGATCCTGTTAGCTAGGGATGATGGGAGTTGTAGTTCCAAAACATCTGGAGTGTCAAGGTTAGCCATCACTGATCTAGTGGCTCTCCAGGATTTCAGAGAGGAGTATTTCCCAGCTCTATCTGGAAATTCTGAAGATTGACCCCGGGATCCTCTGCATGCAAAGCAGATGCCCTAACTCTAAGCTACAACCTCCCCCCAATTTGTGAAAGCCAGAACAGGCGACAACAAAACGTAACAAAAACAAAACAAGAGCTAACACTGGAATGTGAACCAGCATGTCCATTACTGTCCAGTCAAGGGCTGGTCAGTTGACTCACTGGGAAGCCTTTCTTCTGTCCAAAGACTGGCTGGCTAGATTCCCAGTCAGAGCCCTGATTTCTACTTCCCAGTGATGTGGATGTCTTCTTTCTCTGCTGCTTGGTTCAATGGTGTCCTCTTTCCCACTCCCCCTTTAAATCCCTGTTCAATGGAGCTGTTGCCCCTCTTTTTTGTCTCCCTCTATCCTCCCCTCCCCTCCCCTACCTTTGCTCTTTCCCCTGGTCTTTAATTTCTCTGTTTGCCCCTCATCTTGGAAGATAGCTCCTAGGAACAAGCTGGGCAGGACACAGGTTCTGCTACATTTACCTGGAAAGGTCAGGTCTGAAAGGAAGTGTCTTGCCCATAGCAACACTGGACATTCAAACACGTGCTGGGAACAGTGACCCACACTTCCTGTTTTGGGTCACATTGGTGCCTTGTGCATTTCCACTGCAGAATTGTTCAGTTGGTTCATTCAAAGTTGTTGGCATAGCTTGTTTTCAAGACCTCAGCTATGTACAAAATAATGTGGCCTCCCATCTGAATTGCAAAAAAGAGGACAGTGATTTGCCGGGGGGGGGGGGATGTTTATGCTAATTTATATGTATTGGTGCAAATTTACAAAGAATATCCCGTTTGCCTGCTCAGTCTGCTGCCCAGGCATTGCCAAAACAGCGTATGCAAAAACCGTGAAAAATTCTCTAGAACGGGTAATTATAATATATTATAATATAAAAGGTAAAGGGTCCAGTCGTGTCCGACTCTGGGGTTGCGGCGCTCATCTCACTTTATTGGCCGAGAGCCGGCGTACAACTTCCTGGTCATGTGGCCAGCATGACAAAGCTGCTTCTGGCAAACCAGAGCAGCGCATGGAAACGCCATTTACCTTCCCGCCAGAGTGGTTCCTATTTATCTACTTGCACTTTGACATGCTTTCGAACTGCTAGGTTGACAGGAGCTGGGACCGAGCAACGGGAGCTCACCCCATCGCAGGGATTCGAACCGCCGACCTTCTGATCAGCAAGCCCTAGGCTCTGGGGTTTAACCCACAGCGCCACCATAGTTCAATATAAGGAAAATGCAACAGGTTAACGTTAAATCACCTAACGCAAAAATATATAGAACCTTGATTAGGATTTTCTTGAAGAAATATATATATAAAGGTGTGTAGAACCTAAATAAGGATTTTATTGAAAAAAATAAACCTGACGGGTTGCCGGCTAAAAAAAATCCCGTTTCACCGAGACTATCAGTTTCCTCAAAGGAAATTAAACTTCAAGAAGGTATAAGAACCTAAGTTATAGGAGCCTAAAGATAAAGGGTTGAAAACCTCAGTTGTAAAAATTTGAATATCGGTCAATGATTCTGACCCAGGCTGCACAGTCTCACTTTGAAAAAAACTTTTTTAGAGAAGGCTCGAACCCCCAGGCATTGCCAACTGTTGGTGGGCAACTTCAAGTCTCCTCCACTCTCCTTAGTTATGATTCTTTATTTTTGAACTGGACTTGGGCTGAGCAGCCCTTCAAGCAGAGAACTGTAAACTAAGACATGTGGCCCCTGTAGAATGGAAGTATCTCAATGCTGTTCTCTTTGGTGCAGAAGAAAAGTAAACCTATTTCCTTCTCTTTGCCTTTAATACACACGAACAACCTTTAAAACAACAACAAGAAAACCTTGACACAATCAGGACTGATGGTCAACAATGGGATTGGAGCCAACAGACAGCAGGCAATATTGCTGTCCAGCCTTCCATTATTGCTACAAAAAAACAATCATGATAGAAAAAAAACGATTTGTTGAAAAATTGCAACGCTCATATATTTCACAGACGCTGGGATCTGTTAAGCAGGCCAAACAAATATATTAAAAATATGCTGACTGTGGAGACACATGCAGAAATACACGGTTATTATTCTAGCTTTTGCTGAGCAAATGATTTGTTTTCAGGCATTGTGGGTCAACTTGGTGCTACCTTTTCATCACTCTTTTTCATTTTGCATTTCTCGCCGTAGACCTCAATGGGCAGGCGTTTCTCCTGTGGAATGTACAATAAGGCCCTTCTGCACTTCATTACTGTTTTCGAAAGCAGTCAGGCGGCTCATTTGTTTCTTGCAAGAGGCGCCTTTTTGTAACTGTACAATTTAGAAACAAAAGCAAAACCTCCCTTGTTTTTCTTTCTTTTCTTTTTACAAAGGGAAATTATTATTATTTTCTAGTTCACCTTTTTAGCTGACCCTCTTTGGGCATTCTCTCCTCGCCGACTCAGACATGCAAATGGTAATGATTTTTCCAACTTTTGCATTTCTTGGAGACAATTAAAAAGATATATACACCTTTCTAGTGAACCAAAGTGCTCCCAATGAGCATTATGAATGGGATTTTCCTTGCTTGTGTCCCCCACATCTTGGAAAATTAAACAAAAGCTCCTTTCTCAAGCAGCTAAAGTAAATGGAATGGTTTAATGTGTTGTATGAAATGAGGAGCCACTGAAAAGAAGCAATTCTTTTTATATCTTTTGTTCAGCAAGCACCAGGGAAGTTAATCCAGATATCTTTTGTATATCTATTGCAAATAACAAGGCCTTGCACATGCATTTTGTACTATGATAGTTAAATGACCTCATTCAGTAGTAATGCTAAATCATAGTTTAGTGTGGTGGAAAAGACCCTGGGGCTCATTTGTTTCCCTTCCTCTTTCCTCAATCGGGCTAGATCAGAAGTATATGCTTCCTGCTTTAAGCCCCAGGTAGCACGGCCAGTGTCAGGAATGATGGGAAATGTAGTTTGGCCACATCAAAAGGGAATCAAGTCAAGGAAGGCTGCCATAGAGAATCTATCCCACAACTCTGCTTTGAGTGTCTATAGATCGCTTGCTTTCCTAAACAGCTGGAAGCTGGAATTCAGCTTTCCAGTTGTTTCAGAAAATGGGTGGGCACGAATGAGAGAAGGTGGCACTTTGAATGGTGTTGAGGATCCAGGCATTTTAAGACTGCCAAAGTAATAACTAACATCTTGATTTAGGCTTGGAAATTAACAGCCAGTGCAGCTGAGTGAAATTAGTAGCAATATGGCCTCTATTATCTATGTCGTGGGACGGGATATTACATTCTTGACCAGTACCATCTCTAGTTGCAGCCTTGCATCCTAGGACTTATTATAACTTTACTCTGCTGTAAGTCTTGCTTGCTTTTCTAAATTTAAAGCAGCTCAGCCTGAATAGCTCAGTTGGTTAGCGTGTGGTGCTGGTAACGCCAAGGTTGCAGGTTCAATCCCCATATGCGATAGCTGCATATTCCTACATTGCAGGGGTTGGACCAGAAGATCCTCAGGGTCCCTTCCAAGTATACGATTCTATGAACCCCATTTATTTACCTCCCATGTGGTGGCAACATAGACCTCACTAAACTGGTAAACCTGTGTCTGAGTTGTACCACTTCCGCCTAAAGCTATGGGATCCCCTATCAATGCCCTTTCACTGGGCCTGGGGCTGGATCCTACATGCATATTGTGTCAGGGAGAACTATATCATTGTGTTTCCTGGGATCACAATATTAGACGCACGGGGGTAAAGAAACCTATTGTATGGTGTCAAGGGTTTTGCACGCTTGCAGGGTTTATACAACCCTTGGGCCCTGTCCATCCATGTGCTGCTTTTGCTATCTCCTTCGATTAGGCACATGGGTGATCCCACCCAAACAGGGATCATGAAAACTATACTGTAGAGCAGGTAAAGGGTAACTAGATCTTTTGGGTGGGGGAAAGCTGCTTTAGTTGTTGTTTTGTTGTTGTTGTTGTTTGTTGTTTAAAGACAGGTAAGAGGTAGGACGCAGGTGGCGCTCTGGGTTAAACCACAGAGTCTAGGGCTTGCCGATCAGAAGGTCGGCGGTTCGAATCCCTGCGACGGGGTGAGCTCCCGTTGCTCGGTCCCTGCTCCTGCCAACCTAGCAGTTCGAAAGCCTGTCAAAGTGCAAGTAGATAAATAGGAACCGCTGCAGTGGGAAGGTAAATGGCATTTCCGTGCGCTGCTCTGGTTCACCAGAATCGGCTTTGTCATGCTGGCCACATGACCTGGAAGCTGTACGCCAGCTCCCTTGGCCAATAATGCGAGATGAGCGTGCAACCCCAGGGTCGGTCATGACTGGACCTAATGGTCAGGGGTCCCTTTACCTTTACCTCTAAGAGGGGTATGATACAGGTTTATAAAAGTATGCATGGAGGAGCAAAAAAGGAAGGGAGAGGTTCCCCCCCCCTGCATAATTCTGAAAACCAGGGTCATCCAATGAGGCTGTACATTGGAATAATTACAATGGGCTAAAGAAAATACCTGCCCACATGGCATATCATTAAACTATAGGATCCACTATCACAAGATGTAGTGATAGCCACCAACTCTGATGGCTTTAAAATGGGATTAGACAAATTGATGTAGGAAAAAATAGCTATATACTACCTCCCATATTACCAGTTACTAGGAATTGCAAGTGTTGCTTTACTCATGCCCGGTTTGCAGGATCTATTTATATTTTTTAATGCTCCAAATACAGAAGACCCCCAGGTCCAATTCCTGGTGTTTATCATTACAATGAAGAATTAAGCAGCAGGGGAAAGGGGAAAACTCCATCTCTGGAGAGCCAAAGCCAATCAGAGGAGACAATACTGGACTGGATGGTCAAAGAGTCTGACCACATGTGAATAAAATTCTATGTTACTACATCACAAGAGGCAAATAAAGGCAATTGAGGATGAAAACAATGAATAGGTGGACATTTCTGCAAGTTGTGTTGAAAAATTGTTAAAACAGATATGTTTTTTTGGGTTTTTTGTTTTGCTTACTCTGCTGAACATAATGGCTTGAGAAACATGTATGCTTGAGAAATTTCAGCTTGACCCTACTACTGTGCTTATCTCAGTGAATACAGTGGGATTGACTTTTGAATTAATATGTATAATACGTATGCTTAAGAATGAACCATTATTTTCTTTGCCGAAGTATGGGTGAAATGGTTAATGTGCAATGCTTCTGAACACCTGACTTCATCCAAAGCATGAAAAATCCACTGTGCATATAAGAGATATTTGAAGTGTCAATCAAGGTGCTGTTTACCGATCCACCCACTCTGTTAAAGTCCTGCTGTCTGGAACATATTGGGCGGTTTTTCATTTGCCTGAGCTGACAGATACAGATTGTGACAAGTCTCATATGGGGACACCAGCCCGAGGGTACAGCATTGAAAAGAACTGATGAATTCAAAATTAATGGTGGAAAATGTCATGAATTACCAGTCTAGTCACCCACTACTTCTTTCATTTTTGCTTTTAGCTTTGTGAAATTAGATACAGCTTTTAATATACAAGCAGAAAGAGCAAAAATATAAAATATATCTTTTCAGAGTCAAGGTATATCAATTCACTTTCTCTCTCTCTCTCTCTCTCTCTCTCTCACTCACACACACACACACACACACACACACACAAACCCACACATCATTCTGTTTTTTGTCTTTGGGGCCTCAAGATACAATTCAACCTTGAATTTTATAGTCAACAGTTTTCTGGGAAGGTATGCTTTACAAACCAGGTTGCACTGAATGGGAGATTTGTGCTCTTGTGCATTTTCTATTCACTTAACATGGGCTTCTACAGGACTCTTTCCCAGAGAAATGAAACATTTAATTTTTAATGCAATCCTATTCTGTAGTTGTTCCATACATGCAAATACCGTAAGCAAGTCTTGTGAGATATAAAGAATAGAATTAGCTAAAAATGAACAGTTCATTTTTACAGTGGTACCTTGGTTCTCAAACTTAATCCGTTCCAGAAGTATATTCCAAAACCAAAGCATTCCAAAACCAAGGCGCGCTTTCCCATAGAAAGTACAGTGGTACCTTGGGTTAAGTACGCTTCAGGTTTAGTACACTTCAGGTTAAGAACTCCGCTAAGAACAGAAATCGTGCTCTGGCGGCGCAGAGGCAGCAGGAGGTCCCATTAGCTAAAGTGGTGCTTCAGGTTAAGAACAGTTTCAGGTTAAGAACGGACCTCCGGAACGAATTAAGAACTTAACCCGAGGTACCGCTGTAATGCAAAATGGATTAATCTGTTCCAGACTTTTAAAAACAACCCCTAAAACAGCATTTTAACATGAATTTTACTATCTAACGAAACCATTGATCCATAAATGGAGCACGTTCGACTTCCAAAAAAAGTTCGCAAACCGGAACACTTACTTCTGGGTTTGCAGTGTTTGGGTTCCAAGTTGTTTTAGTACCAAGGCATTTGAGAACCAAGGTACCACAGTATTAGGTGTTTTCCCCAGTCTTTGAATGGAGGAGAAATCCTGTTTAAACCTCCACCCCTTCAGTTTCAAAGAAATCTCTCATGCATCATCTCATATTTGGGAGGGCTTCTATTCATTCTTCCCCTGCAAACAGACATATTTAAAGCTGGCTGGAATATTGGCCCAGCACTAGTATGGGTGTCTTGCATCACATACATATCACTGGGACTGGTGGTAGAGTCCATGTCAAAACTGTTCCATTACAGGAACACGTAAGCATTTCAGTCAGGCTTCTGTTGTTGTTTTTTATCCTTGCCTCTCCCTTCCATCTGTAAATTTTGCCAGGACTCTTCACTGTGACAGCTCTCTGGAGTAGGGCTTTACAGTGCCAGGTATACTGATGACACAATGTCAGTAAACAACAGCAACAAGGTTGGTCACTTCTTGTTCCCCCGCCCCAATTCATTTCCTATAAAGAGGCCAAAATAAGACACAGGATGATTCCAAGACGTATGAAGTACTCTAATTCGCCAACAACTCCTGCTGAAGAACAGGAGTAAACAGATGGCAAGGCCAAAGGTGCTGGTTGAAGCACTCAACCTGATTCGAGGATTTTTACCGGTCTGAAGCCTGGCAGATTTTCACAATTCCTTTAGACGTTCAACAACAGTATGTGCTTCTCCTGGATTATATAGTTAACACTAAACTGGCAACAGCCAGCCGTTTTGTGTCCATATTGTAATAAATCATAAGCAATCAGGGTCAGCAATCATGTAATGTGATAAGCATTAGTCTATTGTGTGCCAAATAATTTCACCAGCAAGCTGTTTCTTTCATTCTCCTACGTTCATATACTTTTTGGGATGCCCCTCGAGCATCTACAAAATTCAATTAAGCATATTTTTGCTTATTTGTTTATTTCCTACAATAGTCAGGCTGCCTGCTCGGAATGACTTAGAAACAATCCAGATACTGTTGTGTGTGCGCGCATTATGAAGCAGCAGAGTCAAAGCAAGGAGATAAAAAAAAAGTGTGCTTTAAAAAAATTGAAAACAACTTGTTTTAACTTCAGGAGGAGGAGATTGTGTTAATTAGACATATGCCAAATGCAGAATTTATCTGCTGCCTGTCAGCAAACATCTGCCACTGAAGATGTTTTCTTGTTTTCAATGTTCCAAATGTGCTAGGTGTTAGAAACAGGGAGTTGATGGAAGTAGAGCAGGATGAAAAGCTCAAGAATGCCTCCTGCAAAAAACAACAACAACAACAAAAAGGGACATTGGTGAAATGCCAATAGTATGTTATCTCACTTCTCTGTACAGCAGACCACACAGTTTCTTCTTCATCTAGACAGTGGAGTGTCTATACTATGAAGATGGTTAACCACTTCATTTGTGTTCTGCTGCTACTGCCTGAATTTGGGGTTGTAAACCATGGTTGAATAATGCACTTATATCGAATTATGGTTTGTATCTACCAATGGATCAATCCAAATATGATAACACTGCTGGAAAGTGCAGATCTGTTAAGATAGCCTGAAACACAATACTGTTCAGACGTTCAGTCTTCAAGTCATCACACACACACATATATCAAATGTCAGGCATCCAGCTGATGTGCATATGTGTGAAACAGGCCCAGGTGACTAGTAGCTGGGTGTGTAACCTTCCTAAAAATCATGAGGGAATCTTAACTTTCTGTCTATGGCATTCTATCAGTGGTGATCCATTCAGATGTGTCAAAGGCGTTAAGTGGTAAACATGGAAGGAAAACCATGCATGGAAACTAATGTTGCAAAGGAAACATAATGCAAAAGGGAGTGATGTCATCAGTTATTGTTTGCCCAGAGAAAGCACAAAAACAACTAGTAAATAAACTGATTTCCAATCCAGACATAGGTTGAATAACTGAATATTGGCAATTTCCACTCCTATTTCTGTTGGAATTCTCTGTCATCCCTAAAAGGTAAAAAAGGTAAAGGACCCCTGGACAGTTACATCCAGTCAAAGGCGACTTATGGGGTTGCGGTTCTCATCTCGCTTTCAGGCCTAGGGAGCTGGCATTTGTCCACAGACAGCTTTTTGGGTCGTGTGGCCAGCATGACTTAACCACTTCTGCCGCAACGGAACACCGTGACAGAAACCAGAGCACACAGAAACGCTATTTACCTTCCCACCGCAGTGGTACCTATTTGTCTACTTGAACTGGCGTGCTTTCAAACTGCTAGGTTGGCAGGAGCTGGGACAGAACAACGGGAGCTCACTTCGTCGTAGGGATTCAAACCATCAACTTATGATTGGCAAGCCCAAGAGGCTCAGTGTTTTAGACCACAGTGCCACCCGTGTCCTGTGTCATCCCTAGCTAGGACTCGATCATGGGTCCATTTAATCCCGTTTTGTGCTACTGTGTTCCTTTCTCTCGCATTCTGTGTTTTTTGTGCACACATTTGACATATCACATTGTATGCAAAATACATACTTTCCAATGCACTCACCTGTAAAACATGCATTTTGTATTGATCTTTTGCATAACTACATATTTTTGTGCACACTTTCTGTGCACTGAGAAAGCATTGCAGAATCTGAAAAGGGATGCAATCCCACTGAGAGCAGCATTCCAATCACAGACAAGTCCAGGTTATTTGGTCCACACGTTGATCCACTGTGAAAAGTGGACCCAACAAATCCCTAGAGGTCATCCCTGAAATATCACTTCTCTTTTTTTGTGTGTAGTCTGAAAGGGGAACTACAGAAAACTAAAACAGCAGTGCAGAAAATTCAAGACAGTTATTTATACAGCCTTTTTTCCAGAAGGAAGACAGTACTGGTTAATGTTCAGATAAACAAAATTCTCTGCACTGTAATTAACTATCTAAAAATGCTGCTTCTCATGTTGTTGTTATTTTGTAATTGGGAGAGAGAGCCTCTGACTTCGGTCTGTAATTGAGGGTGGGAATAGGAACAACCATGCTTTAATAGAATTCATTTGTTATTTCTTAATCATTCCTGAAATGGCTATTATTTACAATTAATACATGTGGCAATAAAATAAAATTGAACTTGTTCTGTTTATTCTAACAAACCTCTGGCAATTTGACCAAGCAGCTACGGGTAACACTGTGCCTGAAAGCAATACATGTACTGTGGCCTACACAATTAAAAAGGTATTGCTCATGCTATCAACTCATCTTTCCTTTCCTCCAATTTTTTTTTTTTGAGGGGGTGGGGATAGGATAAATTCTTGTGGGCAAGACTTATTTGCTTATGATTGGAAAGGTTGGTCAATGGAATGGTGTTAACCATGTCTGACTTGATCCAGGAACAGCATACTAACCTGGTTTGTGTGCCAGAGACATGACTGGACAAAGAAGGGAGGTGAGTGGAAAGAGAGGACAAAATGAAAAGCAACCAGTTTCCTATCAAAGCTGGTGGGACAAGGCCTGCCATCCCATCTCTCCCTGTGCTTCATCCTGAAAGTCAAGCCAGTGCTCTTCTTTGAGTTGTCCTCTGTGAGCATGCATTCAATTAATAAATTCACCATACTTAAAAAAAAAACCAAAAGCTTCAATGCATGTAAACATTCTGACCTCTCTTCCAGATCTGTGCATGGCAATAAATCCTTCCCTAATTGGTTAAAAATAATGCTTCCTTAGGTCTCCAGTGATTGCAAAGGATGCAGCCTTGTCCCTCAAACTCTGTTGTAGTTAATCTCCACCTTCTTATGCACATAATGTTGTTGTTCTCCTTTTTTAACCGTTGTTCTTCATTAGTAATTAAGGGAATCTGAACTAACACTCAGGTGCCCATAGGAATGCAAATGAAGGACTGTGTGTTAGTTTAGACAGAGGTTAGAGTGTGTAATTTATTTATAAGCTAATGAATTAATGCATGAGAATCTGGAGGTGGTTAGGGGATTAAACCTTGTTACTATATAATCTTTGCTTGGGAAAAAATGTATAGTGCAGTGGTTTTTTTAGGTTTCAGCCAGCTGGTGATTAAAACACTCTGACTGAAGCCAGATTGGCTTGCTTGTTTTCGCTTATGTGCACCTCTGAGCCAAATATGAGAAACCGCCATGAGCTTGTCATAATGCATCTATTTGAGGGGATTTCTAGACTCTTTTGAAAACACTTTCAGAGTTACCCCAGATAAACTTTCTCCCTTCTCCTTACATCAGTTGTTTGTCTCCCCATTCAGTCATTTGGAAAAAATCAAAGCACAACTTGGGAGATAAACTTGAGGAAGCCCTATTAGCATGCAGTAATATTGCCAGCACAATTCAAGGCAGGCAGATGATATTTCGGTGGCAGGTGTGGGAAAACTTTGGCCTACCAGATGATGCCAAATTCCGGCTGGAGATGATGAGAGTTGTAGTTCAGCAAATCTGGAGGACCACAGGATCCCTACACTTTTTTTTGTGAGGGGAATAGAACAGTATTTTATTTTATTTTTGGTGTGTGTGTAGGTTTTATCTGGTGTAGACCAATCAAGATTTTGCTGAAGTCCTATGTATCATCCTAATTTTGTGATTCCCAATCGGTCCTTAATATGGTGGTGCTAAAATACATTTGGAAAGACACTGCTTGAAGCCAAAAGATTTTTAGTTCGAACTCATAATGTGGACTAATACTGCAATCACATAACTACTTGCCTGGTCACAAGGCCCAGTAGAAACACCTGAATTTCTACTGTTAGATAAGGTAGTGAATTACATGTACAAATATACATATTATTCACTGACTGATTACAAGTAGTCTTGTATTTCTAGTACAGTATAGCATCTAGATCAAGGGAAGTAATAGTACCACTGTATTCCGCTCTGGTCAGACCTCACCTGGAATACTGTGTCCAGTTCTGGGCACCACAGTTCAAGAAGGATACTGACAAGCTGGAACGTGTCCAGATGAGGGCAACCAAAATGGTCAAAGGCCTGGAAACGATGCCCTATGAGGAATGGCTTAGGGAGCTGGGTATGTTTAGCCTGGAGAAGAGAAGGTTAAGGGGTGATATGATAGCCATGTTCAAATATATAAAAGGATGTCATATGGAGGAGGGAGAAAGGATATTTTCTGCTGCTCCAGAGAAGCAGCACGGAGCAATGGATTCAAACTACAAGAAAGAAGATTCCACCTAAACATTAGAAAGAACTTCCTGACAGTAAGAGCTGTTCGACAGTGGAATTTGCTGCCAAGGAGTGTGGTGGAGTCTCCTTCTTTGGGGGTCTTTAAGCAGAGGCTTGACAGCCACCTGTCAGGAATACTTTGATGGTGTTTCCTGCTTGGCAGGGGGTTGGACTGGATGGCCCTTGTGGTCTCTTCCAACTCTTTGATTCTATGATTTCCCATTCCTTAAGCATTCTTTTTTTAAAAAAAAATCAGTGCCGTTTTGTAGTGCCAACACATTGCTGTTCCAGGATCGGCTGACGGCTTTCTGCAAAAGCCAGAGATCATTTAATTTCATTGAAACTTTCTCCACAGATGTTCCTATTGGATTGCTCTAAATTTTTCTCTTGAGGTGGAGTTGGGAGTGGGATAGAACAAAAATTATTGCAATGGGGTTAAGAAAAATTGGTACTTTTTTATCAGAAACTTTTTGAATGTTAATGAAGCTACAAGAATATTGCTTGATTTGAAGAGATCTGCACATTTCCCATCTCTATATATAGACATTCCTAACTAATCTAATATTTTGGTATTAAAATAGCTACCCAGAGTCATGTTCTACCACATTATAACATTAAGCAAATCTTGTTGTACTTGTTAATTAAATCCTGGAAAAAATGTTAACACCAGACAGTTTTAGTGTCAGCAAACTATGAACATGGCTAATTAAAATCTTTTTTATGCAACTCCTTCATGTAATTTTCTTTCTCATGTGCATATTAAAATTATTATATTGCAAGCTTGGCGCAAAAAGGCAGCTTTGGAAAGGAAAACTACGTAAAACGCACACATCCAATTCATGTTAGTACATAGACTACATATAGACAAGCACTGATTATATAGCGGTAATTGCATTCATAATTCAGAAAAAAACATACAGCATCCTTCTAAGGTAGGTCAGTAAACATTTTCCTCTGTGTTACAAAAGGGACAGGGTTTTCAGGTGCCAAAGAGGACAGGGCAGAGCAGCTTGCATTAGATGCTAAACCGGCTGAAATTCCCTTTTCCGCATAACTAAGATGCAAGACCTATTTTACACCTGGAAACCTTCAACTAAGGTTGAGAGAGAAAGTGCCTTCCCTAAAACAATTTAGTGAGTTCATGGCAAAGGTGGTGAGGTCCTGTATCACAGCTCTTTCTATAGCCACTATGACAATGTAAAAAAATGCATACATTTCCTGGCATTTATTATCATAAAAAACTGTTACAATTCAAGCTTGTCCGCGGTTGTAGAAGACTGCTTCTTTTATCAGAGCAATTGTGTGAGCTACCTCTGACTTGGAAATAAGACAAGGTGAAAATATTAAAAGAGCACACACTCCAATAAAAATTACACACAGCGATGCTCCACTGAAAGTAATGGAAGCTTATTTGGTAGTAACCAAGGTTGCAATCATATTCACACTTAGCTGGGAATAAATTGAACTGAACTTAATGGGTCTTCTGCTTGAAGACATGTGCAGGATTGCTGTTTATTAGGTACAATTGATTTCAATTGAACTCCTTGTTCACATTCAAGACTAAATAAGACATACATGCACGGAAAATCTACCATGAAAGCAGTGTTACATGCATATAGCCAAAAGCAGAAACGCTAAGCATTCCACTCCCACCTGTGAAATAGAATGAAGAAGAAGAAGAGTTTGGATTTGATATCCCACTTTATCACTACCCGAAGGAGTCTCAAAGCGGCTAACATTCTCCTTTTCCTTCCTCCCTCACAACAAACACTCTGTGAGGTGAGTGGGGCTGAGAGACTTCAGTGTGACTAGTCCAAGGTCTCCCAGCAGCTGCATGTGGAGGAGCGGAGATGCGAACTCGGTTCACCAGATTACGAGTCTACCGCTCTTAACCACTACACCACACTGATGTAAGGGAAAGCGTTTATAAAGAGAGAGCTAACACTACCACCCCATTGCCTCCTCAGCAATCTTCATAAGTTGGAGGGAAACATCAGGGTGGGGTGGGGAGCCTGCTCAATTTAGAAAGGCTCCCTATTTCAGAGGTTATCCCAGAAGTTATCCCACAGAGGGCCATGGAGATGACAGTGGGGAGCAGAGCCAACACACTCATCCTGATTCCTCCTCATTGCATGATGAATTGGAACCCCAGAATATGACAAGATGAGCATCAGGGTGGGCACCAACATCTACAGCTCAAACCCATTCAGCTGATGTCTTGTGTTGTGCATCACTATTTGGGAAACACATGTCATTAGACCTGCCTAGTTGCCGATGAGTAGAGCTTGACTGAAGCATTGTCTTTGGTACAAACCAAAACCCAATTGATTCCTTCGTCTGGATTTTGTATCTATTGCAAAAGTTTTTCATTCATATTTGATTTAAAGCATCTCTCCGATTTAAATTCCTAATCCAATATTAAAGTTTCATTGCTTAAAACACGGCTGGCGTTCTTTACTTTGGAACAGACAGTAATGCCTTGGAACCAGATGGTTTGTGTTGCCAAGTGTAGGATTATAGCAGATCAAATCTCAGCATCAGTCAAAAAATCAGATTAAGATGAGCGTTGAAATGAATAGGGATTATTCTCTGACTGAATGATATTCACATTATCATTTTCAAACTTTTTGATAACTTTCCGCAGTTCCTATCTTGCCTATATAAGGGTAGGTTTGCCACAATGGAAACTCATCTTGGGCTACTCATGTGCCTTTTAACAGCTTGATATGCATAAATTAGAAGATGAAATTTATTACCCTATGGGTGGCATAGTGCAAATTGTTGTATATCAAAATGGGGAACAGAGTACGGAATATCTGGCTTGGCACCTAAATATGGCTCTCTATGCTGCTGCATCTGGTACTTGTGATTATCTGGCTCGTTGTGATTCTCCAGTTGTTTGACTTCACCCCCGGTGGTGCACTCCATTGTCTCTCTAGACAATCTCATCACAACAATAATTTGCATCTTGTCCCTTGTTTGCCTGAATGAATTCATAACATTACACAGTCAGGGTTTGTTTTTTGTTTTTTAATCACATGGGGAAGCATCCATATTGGAGGATACACCTTACTTCAGACCTTTGTCCTCAAACTGAGGAGGAGGGCTTCAAACTGTGTACAGGTGACGTGCAGGAGAGGGTGGGTCTTTTCAGAAGCCCCTTTTCTCCTCCTCGCCTGCTTGCTTAGAAGATTGAATACACAAATAGCACTACACATAAATGTATCTGTTCTGGTATTAATTGAACTGTTCCCCAGTTGGGCAGGACTGTGGAGTAAAACCATCACCATTCTCTCCATTTGTTGTATTTGTCAAATACAGCACATGCGCACGCATGCACACAGACACACACATCTGCACTGGGCAACTCCTCTGTAACTAAACCAACCCCTGGAATGAAATGCAGAAAATGTGTCTTCTTGTGATTACACAATCGCAAGACCAAGCCACATTTTATAATGTGATTAAGAGTTCATTCTAAGAATGAGTCCAGTACTGACTTTCAAATGTTATACTTTCTAATCCTTTAAGAAAGGATTAATACTATTTGTTTAAAGTCTCATTCTCTTCTGTAGTCCTTTATCCCAAGACAAAATACTGTTTGGTGATTATAAACATCATTTTGTTTTTGGTTTTTCCTATTACTGATCACACCAATGTAATCTTTTATTGTTAATCTACTTGGATTCCATCTTGCATATAAATGCATGTTAATATGTGCTAATTACATGTGCTAAATCATTCTTATTAATTTTGCAGCATATCTGTTTTGTCCATTGTTAAAGTAACAATCTACCTAGTTCTTATATGCAAAACCCACTGAAATGAATAGGACCTGCATCAGTATAGTACAGTGGTTGGAAGCAGGATATATAATTGGGATGCCTGTTAGGCATAACTTGTCACATGGGATTCTGGCATCATCATTCCATTTGTAGTGTTGTTGTTTTTTTACCATACAGGAAGCACAATATTGTATGTTTCTTATGTTGATGGGGAATTGATTTTGTTAAACAAAGCCATTTAACTGATGTTGTATAACCATGAAAGGAGGGTTGAAACCTTGTAGATTCTGCAATTTGTCTTCCTACTTAACACTTGACCCAGACCCAAAGTCAGGTATCCTAGGAAAATTCCCCGTATCATTCGGTTGCCATAGGCTGTCCTATTTTAGTGAAAATTCGGACAGAAAAATTGTTGAGCTTTTGTTGTTGTTGTTGTTGCCCATAGCTCTTTGTTGTTTTTGTTTTGCTAAAATGGCCCTGCCAACATGGGTTGCCATACGTCTGGATTTTTCCAGACATTTTACTGATTTCCACCTGGACACTGCTAGAGACAGCTGTATTCCAGATATGTCTGGGAAATTCCGGACGTATGGCAACCCTAGCTATCGCTTTTGCTCAGCTTGAATTGTCGCGCCACCGGCAGTTGCAAAACAACAAAAGGAAGTGATGAAGTAAGTCCATCATTTTTTCCTACTTCTTCTAGTGACCATAACATTTCATCCATTAGGTCATATAGAACAGCCCAACCACCTACACATTGTTGTTGTTGTTGTTGTTGTTGTTTTATTACTATTATTTATACCCCACCCATCTGACTGAGTTTCCCCAGCTTGTCAAGGACTGTGCTGAGGAGGAAAGGTGGGAGCCTCCCCCACCCCCTGTTCCTGATCAAGACACTGAATCTTCCCAGGAGCAGGAGGACAGTATAGATTTGGAACAGTGGTTTGCAGAGGGACATAGTTCAGAAGGCAGAAGCTGGGAAATACTGGATGGGGAACAGCTAGGAGGAGAAGCACTGGGAGAGAACGGGTTAACAGACTCAGTTTCTCTGGAAAGAGTTCATCCGCTCAGCCCAAGGTCAAGAAGAGCAGATAAGGTGGCAGCACAGAAAACACAGTGGTTACGAGTTCAGGTTACAAGATGCAGTAGTGACATGGGTGACTAGGGAGGAAGTGGGTGGAACCCTTAATTGGGAGCACCTTCATTCAGAGGAAATGGATTCTTTGTTCTCTTACTGTGTTCATTAAAGTTTCTAACTGGTAAGAAGACTCCCTTTCCTTTGCTCTGCTTCTATACTGCCAAAGGGTGGGGGGAGCCGATTCTCTGAAGCCTGGCACAGCAACTCTAATAATACACCTGATAATAAGTTCCATTGACATGAATGGGCCTCCATTTCCCAGGAAACATGGTTAGGATCAGAATGAAGTTTGACTGCCTTTGCAACAGACTGGGCCTAGCTCTGATATTTCAGAGAAAAGGAACAAGAATGCCTATGCAAATCCTAGCAATTTAAAAGTTTGTTGTTCTTCAGTTATAGAAAATATAATATCCTAGAGTCACTAATGGTCAGTGGGGCAGGCAGGGTGGCATCACTAATCTGGCCACCCAATGCTGATCATCACTGCTAGTTACAGAGAGAAGAAGGGAGAGCATTCAGTGTGGCTGTGGTGGCAGAACCAATCTGGCACTCCTGCTGCATCTGTGGCATACCAACTTCACCACCACCACCACCACCACCCCTCCTGGTAATTGGCAACAGAATTAGTTGGGAAGCCAGGTGAGCAATGCCACTATGACTGCACCACCCCAGTAAACACTTACTTAAGGATGGCTGATCACAGGTACAAGCTGTCCCTGCCCATGTACAAGTGTACAAGTGTTTGTACAAGTGTTTGTAGGGACGCTGCTGGCGCTGTGGTCTAAACTACTGAGCCTCTTGGGCTTGCTGATCAGAAGGTCGGCAGTTCGAATCCCCGCGACAGGGTGAGCTCCCGTTGCTCTGTCCCAGCTCCTGCCAACCTAGCAGTTCGAAAGTATGCCAGTGCGAGTAGATAAATAGATACTGCTGTGATGGGAAGGTAAATGACGTTTCCGTTGTGCCAGAAGCAGTTTAGTCATGCTGGCTGCATGACCTGGAAAGCTGTCTGCGGACAAACGCCGGCTCCCTCAGCCTGAAATTGAGATGAGTGCTGCATCCCCATAGTCGCCTTTGACTGGACTTAACCATCCAGGGGTCCTTTACCTTTACCTGACCTCACAGTTGTTTGTGCGTTAGAGTGTAGACTTGTTGATCTGTACACAAGTACACATGCTGCACAACTCACTGGACATTACATGTGAATAACTGTATAGCTCGGCTATCTGTGCTCACAAACTGTAGACTGGCTGAATGTAACATGAGGACCCCGCTTTGACAACTCACAACTGAATGTATGAGCTGACTTCATTGAAAGTTTGGTGTTCAAGCCAACATTGGGCGATAGCAACATCAGTGAATTTTCTGTGGTGGCTAACCATTCAAGTTGTCACCTCAGGTTCACGGACGTGTGAACTGGGCCCATGCAAACCACCCAAGGCTGTACTGGGTCATAGTCCAACTCCTTTAAAAAGTGTTCCTGTGTTGTCAAGGGAAATGGAATGCAAACGTTTTGTAGTGATAATGACTAGAAATCTACAGACACTTGACATCCACACACTCACCAATAACGATGATGATGATGATGATGATGATGATGATATGAAATATTGGTCAGGAAGTAGCACACAAAGCAAAGTTTTTGAACAGCTCTAGTTTTCTCTCTGCAATTAAAGGCACCCAAAATTATGTGTGCTCCCCCACCCCCACCCCGGACACATCTGTAAGACAAGGTACTTTTAAAAGCAAAATCTCTCTTCAGGCTATTGAAATTAAGCACAGTGATCTCATATAAAGCTCAGTGCAGCTGGTAGAAGGGAATAAAGGCAGTTGAATCCTTTCTAATGGAAAAATGAAGTCAGACACAGCTCTACTTCTTTCTTACACAAAATGCAATTATCTAAAGTACAAAGCCCCATTATAGACAATGTCTATAATTAGCTGGTGTGTGTGTGTGTGTGTTTATGTGTGTGTGGTTTTTATCCCTTTCCTTTTAATAGATAAAGCATGTTCTGGTAGCATGCCTACATATTTTCTACAGATGTTCCCAACAATGAACAATCAATCCATTCCTCCTGTTTCTATCGCAATTATTGCAAATTGTGGAAACCCATAATAAAAATCAATGTAATGAACAAACACCATTATCTGTTGATAAACATCACACTCTTTCAATTTCAGGACAAATCCATTGCATATCACATAGCATGAAAAATTATCTCCCAGCTCTTCCATCCTTTTCACATATAATTGCATTTGTGTAATTTGGAATCCTACGGATGATGTTGTTTGGCATCCTACATTGGAAGCGTGCAGAAAAAAATATGTACCATGAAAATTATACATTTCCATTAGTACATATAGCATAGCTGTCAACTTTCGGATTTGAAAATAAGGGATGCCACAAGGGCGGTGCAATGGCACCAAGTAGCCTCGCCACCCTGCACTCCAGAGGTTGCGCGCAAACGGGTGAGCGAAAGAGCGAGCGCATAGACGGCAGGCAGGCTGGCACAAGGCATGCAAGCTCCACCCCCAGTCGGTCTCAGACTCCTTATTGGCAGCCAAGCAACGCAGCTGAGGAGCCTCCCTGGCCGGCAGAGAGGTAGAGGAGCTGCTTCCTTTGAAATCCGGGAAATTTAAGGGATATCAACAATCCGGGATAGCAGCGGGAAACGGCATTGGAATAAGGGAGTTTCCCGCAAAAAAAAGGGAGGGTTGACAACTATGACATATAGGCACACCTCATTTTATCGCGCTTTGCTTCATTGTGCTTCTTAGATATTGCTCCATACAAGGAAGTTGGGGCAGCAGCAAGCAGCCTGGCCACTGCCAAGGGGTAGGAAGCCCACCACCGCCACCCCTCTTCTGGCCATGGAAGTGAAGCTGGCTTTTGCTGGAGCCAAGTTTCTCCCTCTCCCCCACTGCAGCCAGGGTCACTTGGCTTAATAGACTGCAGTATAGTGTAAACATAACTTTTATATGCACTGCGTAACACACACAAAAAGTGTGACTCACTTTATGGCAATATTTGCCTTATTGCAGTGGTGGAACAGAATGTGTAATATCTCTGAGGTCTGTATGTTATATACAGTTACTTAGGAGAAGGGATGGGAAGAATTTGATTCAGTTTGCATTTAAAGGTGAACTTACCAAGTCTACTATTTTTGTAATAATATATGATCTGAAATGTAGCAATCCTCCGAAATTTGCACTTCTCTGAATTTGGAAATGCAATTCTCATCCAGCTAAGTTATGTGTACAAAAATGCATATTCTGGTCATACCAATGCATACATTACTGAAAGTAGCATATAAAAATGCATATATTTGTAGAAATTGCTAACAAAAATATATGTATTAGTCAAAACTCTATTAAAATGCGTATATTAGAAGAAAGTTGCACAAAAATGCTGATGAATTTTCATGCAGATTTTTTTTTAAACAATTCAAGTTGTTTCAGAAATGTGTAGAACTTAATTTAACAATTGAAAAAAGAGAAACTGAGAGGATAAAAAATGACAGATCTATTCAACCCTACCTGGGAGTAGGTCCTATCAAAGCCAACGTGGCTTACTTTTGAGTTGCCTGCATAGGATTGTGCTGCCAGTGTAGTAATTGCTTTACAATTCCGCTTGCAATTCTGTTTCTCACAAATACCCTGTGAGATAGGCTAGGTTAGGAGAGAACAACTTGGCAAAATCCAGGCATTAAAATCCATATTTGTGTCTGCTGTTTAAACCAGCACACCATCCAAATTATTAGAACTGTGGTCGATGCTACAGCAATTGAGAAAGGCAGAGGTATCGCTGAGTGATTCATGTCCCTGCTTTCCTTGCTTGTACCAAATGAATTGGCTCCCAGGTGTAATTAGAGGTTGAAAGAAATTAAAGCCCAGCTAAATGTTCATGGGTTCTGATTTTCACATTGAAAATCAATGTGGCATCATCAAATAATGTGCAGTAGTTTTATAAGGTGGCCTGCGAACATGCAGGAAAGTCCTAGTTGCCTGACGTCCTGGTACAACAACAAAAATGTCTTGACCACAGAATGCTGGGGTCCACAAATATTATCAGGGTTCCTCAGCATCCTTTGGGGCAGTGAAAAAAGCAGAGAGGAACAAGCTGTAGTCTCCAACTTCTTGCTGGAGAAATGTCTAGCCAGATAAGGGGGAAATGAATGAGCTAAAAAGAAAGATGGAGAACCAAAACTAATGGGTCTGGTGCATGTTGGAGTGGGGGAAATTCCAAGAGGTGGTGGAGAACTCTGCCACTGGTTGCTGGTGCTGAACTCAGTCCTCATTATTCTGATATTTTAGGATGGAAGACATCCCTGCACTAAAGAGCACAGCACTAAATTCAGTGAGGTGAACCATTGAGCTAAAAGGGCACTGAGGAGAGCATGCTCATTTTATTGGCCTGAAGCAGAACAAGTAAGGTCATCTGCAAAGCCAGTTGCATGATCATAGAATGATAGAGTTGTAGAGTTGGAAGGAACCGGAGGTTATCTGGAACAACCCCCTGCAATGTAGGAATCTTTTGAAATGGTGGCTGATGGTGGTTGTTACTGTGCACAAGAACATCATGTATAAACAGATATTTTCAATTAAAAACAAAGTGGCCAGGAGACAGTCCTAAGGCAGTCAACCTTCCAACATCATCCAGGCAGTATCGTGTCTGTCACTCATATCCAGCAGTAAACACATCCACTTTCCTCTCAAAGGCTTTCCATGAATTCCTGACTTCAAAACCATGTACTTAGTTACTGATGGGTTATATTATGGCCACATCTACACCATATATTTAAAGCACATTTATATCACTTTAACAATCAAGTCTCCTTCCACAAAGACTACTGAAAACTGTAGTATAACACTCACAGAGCTACAGTTCCCAGCACCTTTAACAAAAAGCAATGAGGGCATTGAAGAGCAGAGCTATGCATACCATGTGTAGGGATGCATGAATCCATCAATTTTGGGACTCTCAGTTTCTGATTTTTTTACATTATAAAAATCAGTTCTCCATATTTTTGCAGCCATTTACACAACAGCAGATCAAAAACTAAACAAGTAAACTAAGGAAAATTCACCAGCATTTTAGCGTGAAATTTTCTTGTAAAACACAATTTTGTATGCTGTTTTGACTAATATAAATATTTTTGAAAGTTACTTTCTCTTAATACGGTGCATTCTTGTATGTTGTATGAATTTCAATATACATATTACCCTAGTATATGTCGTTTTTGTGTGCACATTGCTGTTTGCACATGTTGCGTGGCTGCAGAACTGCACTGCAAAATTCAGAGAAGTGCAAATTCTTCAGTTCACATGAGAAGGGCAAATTAGATAGTTTCTCATTAAAATACAAGCTAGATTGAATTTAATTTCCTATCTCTAACCATGCCACACACATGCCCTGTGTCTCCTAAACTGTAGACCAACAGTGAAAACACAACAGCAGATCGTGGCCAGACACCACCATGACCTATAGCTGGGCCCAAGACAAACAATCCACAGAGGTGATGGAGGCACCTGAGATGCCACCGTGTCTTCCATTGTTCCTAAAGAGGGGCTAAACTAAAACTAAAACTAAAACTAAACTAAACTAAACTAAACTAAACTAAACAACTAAACTAAACTAAACTAAACTAAACTAAACTAAAAACTAAACTAAACTAAACTAAACCTCTTCCACCAACTGTGTTGAAATAAGATTCAATGTTGGTGATTAATATGATGCAGAAACTGGAGCAGGAGGAAATGGATCTTGTTCTTCTGAGGCAACAAAATGTCTTAGGCTGGCCTTGGTTCCATTACCCATCCCTGGCAAAAAGAACGAACTGCTGAGAGACATCCAGCCTCTTGTCAGCCATATGAGAGTAACCGATTGAATGACGCTCCCTGGCCGTATAGGATGGGGTCTGTTCTTCTTGTGTATAGATTGTCTCTGCCTTCAACAGCTGGGGAACCACATCAGATAGATGCATATTTATGGGCAACTCTTGAGCAACTTTCTTTCAGAAAACGTACACAGTGTACCGCTGTTGCCACTGCCCATCTAAATCACAGGGGCAGCCGAATGCTCCCAGCGCATCCCTTTCTTCTGCTGAATTTCAGTTGCTTCAGGCGGTAAGCTTTGACAGGCAGTCAACTTTTGTATCAGACCCTCCCCATAGGTAAAGGGAGGCGGTAAGTTTCTATTATTTTTATTTTGCTTTTCCTCTTGACAGTCACCTCTCTCTCCCCCCCCCTCTCTTCTACACCTTATTGAACAACTAAAAATGCAGGGAAGCAAAATGCAAAGCAAACACGGAGCAGTCAGTGCCACTCGAGGCCCAGTGGGCTTTCTACTTTGTCAAAAGCTGCCAGATGTAAAGAGAACTATTTAAACGGTGTCAGTCTACAAGCTTCCTGTAGTGACACCAGGAGCAATGTGAAAATCTATATCGGTGGTGTCAAGGTTCTTTTATTTGAACTTGAATACCACCTGCCACATGAGTAATATTCCAGAGATAAAAATAAAAAGTTAATAGCATTATGGAATCGGACGGCAAAATCCTTCATTTTCTTCATTTACCTTTTTAAAAATAATTTTTACATCCCGTGGATTAAAATTGTGTACCAAGTTGTCATGAAAAGTCAAAACATAGAAACAAGAATTGTGGGGTGTGTTTGTATGTGTGTGGAGAAAAAAATAGAGTGCTGTTAACAAAATTTATACTGCTGCTGCTTATATTCACACACTCATGCCCATCACCTGATAAAATTATAATCAGGTGGTCAGTTACATATGTAAATGGGACCAGATTCACAACAGAATCACTTCAGAGTGCAAATGGAAAATTCCAATTGTGAATGCTCCACTTTTTTTTTTTTAAACAAACCTCCCTGCAATTTATTTATTTGGAAAATCTAGTACACCAGGGATAAAGGGTCTAACCTTTCCTGCTCCTTGCTATTCTAGTTTTCTACTTGCAGGGGTTTTTTACAGGATGATTTGTTCCCTAAGCTTAAATGAAACATTTGGGAAGCTAATACTATGCAACCTTGAAATGAGTATTAGCAATTTCTACTGGCTTGTGCATAGTGTCCATATTTAACAGCTTGTGGTACCAATCATTCATGCCCTGGCATACTGAAGGTCTTTTCATCGTGAGCCAAATCTCCTGTAGAAAAATCACATCAAGCTGTGATAGTTTGTCCCTAAACTCCCTATCAAGCACTCTCCTTTTATATCCAGCAAATTGCATGAAACAGTCTTGAACATAAGTAGAGTCCTGCTGGATTAGACTGAACATGCAACCAGTCAGGCTCCGTCCTTCTAACAGTGACCAGCCAAATGCCTCTGGGGAGGTAAACGAGCAGGCCACAACATGTAAATGGTTTTCTATTTGTAATGCACTCAGAAGCCACCTTGGCAATTAAGCGGAATACACATTTATTGTTGTTGTTGTTGTAGTATAATAATAATAATAATAATAATAATAATAATAATAATAATAATAATAATAATTTTATTATTTATACCCCGTCCATCTGGCTGGGTTTCCCCAGCCACTCTGGGCGGCTTCCAACAGAATGTTAAAATACAATAATATATTAAACATTAAAAGCTTCCCTAAACAGGGCTGCTTTCAGATGTCTTCTAAAAGTCTGGTAGTTGTTTTTCTCTTTGACATCTGTTGGGAGGGTGTTGATGATAGGATCATTCTCTTATTGCTTGTCCCTAGTATCTGGCATTGAGAAGTATACTGAGGACACGGTGAAACAAGATGATTGTGATTATTCCCCATGGGGTACTTTCAAGGGCCAGGATCTCAGCAAGCCAAGATCAAGCACAGAAAATCAGTCTAGGTCCAAACCATGACCCAGAAGTGATCAAGGCTGATTAGCTCAGTTGTTATTTATTTATTTATTTATTTATTATACCCCACCCATCTGGCTAGGTTTCCCCAGCCACTCTGGGCGGCTTCCAACAGGATATTAAAAACATGATAAAACATCAGACATTAAAAACTTCCCTAAACCGGGCTGCCTCCAGAATTGCCTTCTAAAAGTCAGATAGTTGTTTCTTTCCTTGACATCTGATGGGAGGGCGTTCCACAGGGTGGGCGCCACTACCGAGAAGGCCCTCTGCCTGGTTCCCTGTAACCTCACTTCTCGCAGGGAGGGAACCACCAAGAAGGCCCTTGGAGCTGGACCTCAGTATCTGGGCTGAATGATGGGGGTGGAGATGTTCCTTCAGGTATACTGGGCCGAGACCGTTTAGGACTTTAAAGGTCAGCATATGGGCCAGCTGCATTTCTTACAGCCTGACTGGATAGCTCAGTTGGTTACAGTGTGGTGCTGATAACACCAAGGTTGCAGGTTCAAACCCCCGTAAGGGACAGCTGTATACTTCTGCGTTGCAGGGGGTTGCACTAGATGTTTCTCAGGGTCCTTTCCAACTCTATGATTCTAAGTTTTATAGTGTAGCTCACCTGGTAGATGTTTAGGGTTTGATGTCAGAATCTTTGGTATGTTTCTTACTCCAGCGTCATTTTGTCTCTGGCTCAGCCTCTTCTTTGAGCCACTGTTTTCTGAATGGCCCTGGTATATGGAATGTGGTGGCATGGTTTCTTAAAAGAAGGAGGAGGTTAGGATTACGCAAGCTTGAAACCTGCCCTCCTCTTATGTAAAGAATCAGTGCAAAATACAAGCTGAGGTTGACAAAGCCACAACGTCTGAGAATGTGTAGGGGCAATTGTAACGTGTGACCTTCTCTTGGATGTCTGAGTCATACTACGGAGAAGCATCTGATTGCCTGAGACTTTGTCCTGGCAGCACCTTAGGCAGCAGGGGGAAAGAGTGAGGATACACAGCGGTCCATGGTGAGGCCTCCTTGTTGCTAACGAACCACCACTCGGTACACTTCAGGAAATGGAGCAGGGGTTAGGGCTGGGTCTCCTATCATGGCATTTGTGGGTATTGTGGGGCCTCCTAACACCCTTCTTAGCTCCTATCAGGGTGGAGCCTGACGTCCAATGTTTAATATATTTTAATACAGTGGTACCTTGGTTTACAAACTTAATCCATTCCGGAAGTCCGTTCTTAAACCAAAGCATTCTTAAACCAAGGCGTGCTTTCCCATAGCAGCGGGGGACTCAATTTACAAATGGAACACACGCAACAGGAAGCGGAACATGTTCTGCTTTCAAGGCAAAGTTCACAAACCAAAACACCTACTTCCGGGTTTGCAGCGTTCTTAATCCAAGTTGTTCATAAACTAAGCTGTTCTTAAACCAAGGTACCACTGTATAAACATTTTCTATTTTAATATACTTTACAGGGTAGGAAATTTTTGGATCTTTAGTTGGGGTGCTTGTTTTTCCACAGGGGTTGGTGGTTTTTTGTTTTTTGTCTCTGTTTCATGTGTTTTGTGATACGTGGATGGTACATACATTTTTGCATTTGTGTGGGGTTTTCAGGGGGCAGCGTTCTGAGCATCACTGGTTTTTTGTTATTGTTCTTCTTCTTCTAAGATTTCTAAATGTGCCCCCATGTCCAAGAAGGCTGAGGACCCTTGGTTTAGAAGATTTCAGGGCATATGAGGGCTGTTGTGCTTCTGAATTTGCACAGGGTCTAAATTCAGCTCTGGCCTGGGATTCTGCTGAGCCCAATGCCAAATGTAGCTGAGTTGAGTTTGTGCATCACTAAACTCCAACAGCGAAAGCTTTGTCATCATTTATGCCTTTAGAAGGATTGCCTTTTCTCCCTCCCTCCTTCCCCCCTACTGCTCGCTTTCTCCCTCTGCCCCGCCTCTCTGTTAAGAACCTTAAGCTGCCATAGGAATATTTGCAGATATTTGCCAGACAGCTAATCAAAGAACGAAGGCCTCTCTTTGGAGACTGTAACTGTAATTACAGCAAAGCAGCTGAAATGAGATGTGCAATCAAGCTAAGGATGAATTGAAAAACTCATACAAAAAATAAAATAAACTGTGCTTTTCATCTCTAATCCTATCCTAATAGAGACATGGCAAGGATTCTAAAGATCTGACTGTTTCAGATAACATTCAGAAATGGGCATAGGAGACAGTGCATTTCTCTGTACTGACACACTCACCTTCACACTAGCTGACGATCAAAGTAGGCCATTTTCACAATAAAAAACAGGTACTTTCTAACAGGTACACACACACACACACACACACACACACACAAACACACCATTTATATAGATTGCAACAATTATTTTACCAAGTTTTAACTTCAGTTTTGACTCCCT
The DNA here is from genome assembly GCA_034641385.1 of Darevskia mixta. Taxonomy (NCBI): domain Eukaryota; kingdom Metazoa; phylum Chordata; class Lepidosauria; order Squamata; family Lacertidae; genus Darevskia; species Darevskia mixta. The sequence continues at coordinate 12,764,107 of JAWWNH010000042.1, read as the reverse complement.
TACCCTTCTTTCTGTGGTTCCATACATATATTTTCGTCCTTTCCTGCATACTTCAAATTGCCTTAACTTATTCTTTTATTCTTTCATTCATGTTTGTGTGTGTGTGTGTGTGTGTGTGTGTGTGTTTAAAACTGCAGGTTTTTACAGTAATCCTGCCAATGTCTTGATCTGTTTACAGTTTGTTTGTAAATCCTCAATAAACCACTTCCATTCCTTTCTTAAAAGTTATTTTTATTCTTCCGGTAAGTTTCGCCATTTCTGCATACTCCTTTAGTTTCTGTATCCAGTCTTCTATCGCCGGGACCTCTTTATCCTTCCACTTTTGGGCAAATAACATTCTTGCAGCTGCAGTCGTATACATAAATAAATTTCTATACTTTTTGGGTAGTTCTAATCCTATAATTCCCAGGAGAAAAGCTTCTGGTGTTTTTGTTTTGTTTGTTTTTTACAAATGTTATCTTAAACATCTTTTTCAATTCATTACATATCATTTCCCAGTAACCTTATTGCAAGACCACCACATGTGAAAAAGATGCCGCCTTTCTCTTTACCTTTCCAACCCTAATTTGACTTATACATTTTTGCCAATCTGCTAGGTGTTAGGTACATCTATAAAACATTTTCATATAATTTTCTCTTAAACCATAACATGCTGTAAATTTTGTATCCGTATTCCATAATCATTCCCATGCTTCCATTTCTATATTATGACCAACATCTATTGCCCAGTGTATCACTGAAGATTTCACCAAATAGCTGCTTTGTAAGTACTCAAAGTGCTTCATATATCCAACTTCAGTATTCTATACAATGATTGTGTAAAGAAGAGCAGTAGTATTATCTTGGAGTGTGCAGCAACCAGAATATTTGGTTCAGACCCCAGTTCAATAACTTCATAAAGCAGCCTGCTTCAACTCAGACCAATTCAGAGGCTGCTTGATTTGGCTTGGGGGTCCAAGTTCATTTCATCCCCCCTCACTATTGGAAAATAAACACCGCAATAACTTCCCCCTTTTTGACAGCAGGGGATGAAATTTGAAAGCATAGTAGTTCCTTCCCCCAGAGGGAATAAACTCTGCTAAATTGCAGGCAAATAGCTCCAGAGGCTTTGTGCTGGATACTACTAAAATGTGTTTTTTTCAACCCTTCCAAAATGGTTCTATAAGTTTAAAAAAAGTTGGTCAGAGTTGGATGAAATTTGCAGGCAATGCCACCCCTTCTGATGGCATGAATCCTGCCAACTTTTAGAAGGGTAGCTGCAGTGGGCTTTTTGACAACAGCTGTTATAATTTTGGGGTGGATGAAAACAGAAAGATTTAATCACTTCTAGTGTGTTTTGTGGTCTGAAAATTGCAGGCATAAAGAGAGGTGTCTTTGGGTAAGAAACCTGTCAGATTACATACAATGAGGTCCATGGGCTTTTGTGCCATGCACATTTAAAGTTGTTTTTGGTGTGAGAACTGAAAGGAATTCACTTTCCACATAAAATTGTTCTGATTAAAAGCTTGACCTTTCAATCACAAAGGAGCTTTCCATCTCCTCCCCATTTTGATATTCGCTTTCCCTACCCTCATCACCCATGCTGGAACTATGGCAAGCTTAGAGACTTAATCGTCACTTGAAGCAAATGCTTGCCCGCAGCGGTTTCTTTAAAAATATATATGTGGTCCATGGGGCAGGCAGGGGCTGGATTGGAGGTGAAATGTAGAGTATGTGCACATATTTATAGTCTAAAATGTATTTTCAGTGTTCAGAACATCAAATTGCATTCTCTAGGCCAGGCTTCCTCAAATTTGGCCCTCCAGATGTTTTTGGCCTACAACTCCCATGATCCCTAGCTAGCAGGACCAGTGGTCAGGGATGATGGGAATTGTAGTCTCAAAACATCTGGAGGGCCAAGGTTGAGGAAGCCTGCTCTGTTGTTGTTCAGTCGTTCAGTCGTGTCCGACTCTTCGTGACCCCATGGACCAGAGCACGCCAGGCCTGCTCTAGGCCTTCATAAAAGACCAGGAGAACTCCTGTCATGTACATCTCAGCTTTCAAATGCATGATTTCATTTTACCTTTTCACTTTTCCAGTTTCCAACAAAAATAGGGGGGGGGGATCCTTTCCAGGGAGATTTCCTCAAGTCTGGTACAGAAATATGGCTCATGTGTGAATTCACACATTCATTCTTTCCTTCAAGGACACATTTCAAGGCACAAGTTTGCAAGTTCATTAACACAGCTTGTTTCCTTCCCAGCCTTGGGTATTCAGAGCCAATAATGCCTTCAGCAGTAGAGGTAGAATATAGCCATCATGCCTAGCTAGCCTCTGTTAGTCGTATCCTTCATGAATTTGTAAATGATGCTATTTGAAGAGGATGGTGATATTTATTTGCTTAGTTATTTATTGAGGAGAAAATTTTATTGATTTATTTCATTTTAATTTAAACCCACCCTTTATGGAGATCTTTTGCTACCAAGGTCATATGGTTGTGCAGGCATGTGAAATTCAGTGCTTGAGGAAGTTATGTGAAAGTCCATTCCCCTGGTTTGAGCTACGAAACAGTATTATAAGCTGAATTGTAAGACCCAAGTCACGCAGGTGAGGTGATGTTCATGAAGACCAGGACAAATCAAGTTCACTCTCGATTGGAACATCCAATTTAGTCATAGCTGACATTTCTTCCCACTTCTACCTACATAATATACAGGTATCTGGAGCAAATATTTCAATCTTTATCCACACAGCCAGGAGGTACAGAGTTGTTTTTTTTGGTGGTGGTGGAATAAATTTGAACATATCTCAGCTGACCTCCAATCTAGCCTCTGCCCACACCACACATATGTGTGAGCCATTTCCACCACCACATTTAAAATGTTATGTCTCTCTTCACCCCCACATATCTAGTCGAAGTCATGCTTCTTATAGCCTACTTTAAACTCCAGGAACAGGGACTAACATTTCTCCTGAGCTAATATTTGTCCTAAGTGCAATGTTAACACAAACAAGCCAAGGAATTTAACTGAGAAAATATAATCACCATTGCTCAAGCTACAATCCAATGGGATTTGTGTCCAAATAAATATACAGAGGTTCCTGTTGAAGAATTCTGGTTGCTCTATTGATTTTTTCCTTCAAAATCCAAAGCCCATGTATTGCAAGTTAAGTTGAAGCCCACAAATGTTGCAATTGTGTTAGGAGGAGAAATTCAGTTCATGTTGAAAAGCGAAACTATAATTCACACTTTCTGAAACAATACATGAAATTGAAACACAACAATCTTTTGAAAAACTGCACCTCTCTAGCCAAGTAATGTATACGCAAATACATATATTGGAGTAAGTTGTGTAGAGAAATGGATATATGAATGAAGACAGGATTAAATAAGGTTGGGAAAATGGGGGGGGGGATTCTTTGCAAAAATGTTTATGCATGTTTGCTTTAAAAAATAAAAAATAAAACTCACTATTATACATGTTTAAGAATCAGCCCACAAGCAGAAAGCTGTCTCCACATAGAGGAAGATGTTTTCCCAGATTTCTGGATGAGAAATCAGTTATATAAAAAAGTAAACATGCATAAATTGCTGGCAATTAAGAGGAAAGGACAAGGAGGTGTTCTATGTGTGTGCCTGTAGGGAAGCTGGGATCGACAGAGACACAACAAAGAGTGGGCAGGAGAGTGGTGGAGAAAACAGTGACACAGAAGGAAAGAAACAACAGTCAATTTATATAAAAATTGGTCAATCAGTTGCACACATGTGAAGCCATGCGCCATAAAAGTTTGGCTACAAGAAGAGATAATTGAACCATTCTATGTGAAAGCACAACCTAAATACTACAAAGCCACATGTTATGTGTTTCAAACTGTTCATCAGATAGTAAAATCCACAATTGCCCTATGTCAGACTCCACCAGAAACCTCTTAGAAAATATGTCATGTCTAATATGAGGCCACATTCATTAATGCCTTTGACTGCATTTGTACAAACTTTATTCTTTTCATGCTAATGACAGAAAAGATAGCACTCGGTGATCAAAGTGCAAATGCACTCAGTCGAGCTTGTTAGCAAACAGTTTGCACAGTTATAAAAGGCGGTGAATGGACCACAGGCTAAATTGAGTCTGTCCTAATTTGACATGAAACTGCCTCACTTCCTCTCTTCCTCATCCCACTCTGAGCGCTGAATAGTCTCTTGTTACAAGTAATGTGTCTATGATAGTCATGCATACATCAGATACAGTCCTACAGATGTGTACCGTGGCCTCCTTTTTGCTTGATAACACCCTTGCTGTAGTCCCAGGCAGGTTTATCTCTGTCAGGAGAAGAGACAGGGGAAATGTTTCCCTGTTAATTCTGAGCCTCTCGGCAGCTTTCGACTCCATTGGCCATGATATCCTTCTGGAACAACTGTCCCAGTTAGGGGTGGGTGGCACCGCTTAGTGGTAATTGGGTGGTCATTCCCAGAGAATGTTGCTTGGGGAGTGTTTTTCAGCCCTGTGGAGCCTTTAACATGGGGTTCCACAGGGTTCAGTCCTATCCCCTATGCTGTTTACCATCTACGTGAAACCACTGAGTGGAGTTATCCAATTTCCAGCTGAAGTATCTGAACCGTCTTCTGAGGCAGCCCTACATATAATGCATTGCAGTAATCTAACCTAGATCTTATCAGAGCATAGGCAAAAGTAATTAGGCTGTCCCTGTCCAGATAAGGGCACAGCCGGGCCACCTGAGTTTCAAGTGACAGCAAAGGATCCAGAATTACCCCCAACCTACGTACTCACCCCTCAGAGGGGGCGTAACTCCACCAAGAGCAGGCAACCTCTGAGCCATCTAGTCTAGGGAACCACCCATTAACAGTGTCTTAGTCTTATCTGGATTGAGTTTTAGTTTGTTGACCCTCATCCAGTCCATTATTGAGGCAAGATCCAGCACATCCACTGCCTCACCTGCAAATGTAAAGGAGAAGTAGAGCTGTGTGTCATCAGCATATAGTGTGTCATCTACATATTGCTCTGCTTTCCTTTGGACCACATCAGTAAGTCCAAGAGTGGAGATCTTGTCATCTGGGCAGCCCAGGACCTCCATTCATGCTGCCAAAGCTTGTGCCTCAGGGAGTTCATTCTGGTACCGCTAACATAGAGCTTTGACTTCACCCCAGGAGGAGCACTCCATTATCTCTCAAGACAGACGGATGCCAACAAACACCTATGTGTGTGATCAGAAATTTGTTTGATAGTATAAAATACTATGTTACACATAGCATACAGTGCAGAGCCCCAGAAATACACATTGCTCATAGAGTTCTTTCAGTTCCCTTATCAGTAAAATCATTCCACTCCTGCACTGGGCTCAGCTACCCAGGTTCAGGTGCTTATGGCTATGCATTTACTGTTCATTTGTTTCACTTGCAAAATGTGATACTCTGCAATTGTCAAGTGGAACTCGACTGAGATTAAAAACAGAACAAAAACCCTGCACAAGTAATGAACACATGGAACCAGTTCGTACCAATACAAAATATAGATAACATCTGAAGATATCTGCAGGGCTATTCTCTCCAAACTCAAAACCCATAAATTATCCTTGAAACTCTATAGCCCTTTACATGCAAGCAAAATAACCATGGGATTTAGATATTGCTGCCTCTGTGTTCTGGATGTATTTCATCAAAAGGAATAAGTAGATAAGGACTTATGGAGAGAGAGAGAGAGAGAGAGAGAGAGAGAGAGAGAGAGAGAGGGAAGGCAACTATTGAGAAAGGGAAAAAAACATTATCCAAGCTGGAGGCATTCCATTTTTATTTTCCTTTTTGAAAAAGGTATTGCCATTGTCTTGTTATAAATATTTCTCCTTTAGAATCGGTTGTCTCCAATACCATAGGATGCAGGAAAGAACATCTCTATTTTGACCGCCCCAAAGTTAACAGTTGTTTTCTACAGTCCTAAGTGACAACTCATTATGTTAAGTGGGGAGCGATTGGGGGCTGAGAACCTGGGTACCTCCAACTCCCATCAGCCCCAGCCAACATGGATCTAGTGGTCAGAGATTATGGGAGTTGCAGCTCAGCAACATCTGAGGAGCCACATGTTCCCCATCCCTGATTTGGATGTACGTTGGGCCTCTCAACTTCAACAAGTGCTGATGTTTAAAGATTATCACAGCTGCACTACAAGAAGAATATAAAGTTGTGATTGTCAGTAGGTAGCCCAAAATTGGGGAAGTAAAGGCAGAGTTTTCCTAAGGCACTGTCATGGACTGGTTGGACGCAGAGGAAGCGTGGGAACAATCAACTGGGGAACCAATAAAGGAAGAAGGTCCAGAGCCCGGGGTGTGGTGGTTGGACAACAATGATTAGTCAGAGGAAGAAGGAGAAGAAGACTGGGAAAAGGAGGTGTTGGAAGCTGAAGAGGTAACAGAGATTATTGAGAGTTTGTGGCAGAGAGAAGTCCAGAATCAGAGGCAGAAGTGGAAGCAGGAGAGTGGGAGAAGGGAGGCCAAGAGGTTGAGATGAGTCAGGCTGGTGAAGAGTCACAGGTTTCTCTCCCTACAGGTGAAAAAAGCTCACCTCCCCGCTGTCTCCCAGAACCAGAAGAGGGCTGAAATGCATGCAGACACAGTCTCTGATTGCTTGGGGGAAATCCTGGAAAGGAGGGGACTTAGCTGTGGGGAGGTAGGGACTTTCAGTCTTGGCAACTGATTTCATGGAGTAAGACCTACCGGGGATGAGATGCTGTGCTCATTAGACCTGACAGTCAAGTCTGTGAAGATTATGTTTTTGCTAATAAAGAGTTAAGTCCAACTTTGAACGGTGTGATCTACTGCAAGCTTGCTCTGAGACAGTCACATTATTATGGAGAATTGCAATGCTGTCCTATAGTGTTAGGAGGTGACCAATTAAAAATGAATATGTCATTCTTCCTTACCTGGACATGACAGCCACCCCCTCATCACAAAATCGTGAAGCTATACATTATGCTGTATTTTTGCAGATGCAAATGAGATACGAGATGAGAGAAAAACTTGCCTCTTGCAGACTAGCTCACCAGCATACTAACAAGTGAATAGAGTGCAGTACAAAAATGCTTTGATTATTTATGCTACCCTCATTTAGGATCAGGTCAAGGCTATTCATGTTTGCATTATTGGCAAATCAATGCAAACGTTTTAATCTTAATCCTGGGAGAGCCAGGTGCTCTAAATGGAAAGAGATTTTTCAGCTGATATAGAAGTTCAAGTTTAAAAGCAAATGCTCAGCTTAAAATTTAGTGCCTTGTTTCAGTTTATACACGATCAATTGTAGACGGGGAGGGGGAATGCTTTGGATCTTCAAATATTGCCAGAATAAGACCTCTTTGGATCATTAGCACAAGCTTTTTGAAATTATTCCAGTGAATATTGAAGATCAGTCCACCATCAAATAATCCTCTTGAACTTGGTTGATAATTGCAATCCATGGCAGTTTAGTTTCGTCTGTGGTGAGCATATTGAGCTATTATCCGACACTTCTCAATCCTGTAGGAAGCATGAAATTGCTTACTTATAAAACTAGAGGGGAAAAACCCACTACAGTCTGCAAACTGTGTCTAGACTTCTTCATTTGTGTGCTATGCAGAATTTACTTTAATGTACTTATCACAATTTCGGCAGCCGTGTTCTCTTTGTTTCACATTCCATCAAAAAGTTCCATAGCTTGCATCAACATTTCCTCATATTTTAATCTCAGTGAATTGGGCTTCCTAATCATAGGCATTGTCTGAATCATGTTGGTGTGAAATGTTACGCTCTGGGGCAGCTCCTGCATTTGATGCGTGCTACCTTAAACAGATATATAATAGGGTAGGAGCTCCATGTGTATATCTGGCCAGATGTGGGGAAGTGGTTAAACCAGGCATCCCCAAACTCAGCCCTCCAGATGTTTTGGGACTACAACTTCCATCATCCCTAGCTAACAGGACCAGTGGTCAGGGATGATGGGAATTGTAGTCCCAAAACATCTGGAGGGCCGAGTTTGGGGATGCCTGGAAACGGTCCCCTCCATCCTGCATATAACATTAGGTGTGATGCAGGTGCTCCATGCAGATGGGGATATGTAAGGATGGGCCACACCAATTTGTGAGTTTCTTCTACCCCCAGAGTGTGTGCAGATTTTACCTCTGTGGATATGGGCCTGCATGTGGAGCATTCATGGATAAAGGGTCTTCCTCTAGTAACACGTCTCCCATTTGCCTTTTTGCAACAACAACAACAGCACAAATCAGCCTTCTTCATTCCACTGACAAATGGCATTGTTAAAGGAGGCAAGCAGCTAGCCTGGAGATCCATTGACAAACTGAGAAGAGAGAAAAGCTGAAGGAGGCCCCTTATACTGCTGGTTATATTTACTGCTGGAGGAGAAAAGGAAGCCCCCTGTGCTAACTGTCCAGCAGCTTGAGACTTGCTAGCCACACTTTGCTCCAAAAGAAGTTCTGCCTCCCAGGGAACTTGAGAGCGCAAAAGTCTTGTATCTTGTACATTTGTATGGATTGAAAAAAGCCAAATGCCGTGTAATGGCATTTGCGGGCAAGGCTGTTGCGGGGGTTAGAGGAGGGGACATCAAAAGTGCAGGTGGACCAGGGGCCCCATTTGGGATTTTAAGAAGAGGCCGTGGGTGTCGGTTACAAAATGGCTGCTGTGGAGGCACGGCACAACACAAAATGGCCACTGTGGGGCAGCAGAAGAACACAAAATGGCTGACACTTTTAAAAGAGCCAAAAGAGAGAGAGAGACAAACACAAGATGGTACAGTCATCACCTTCCCCCCGCTTCAGCCACCACATCAATGAGAGAAAAAACACCAATATTGGGCACCAGCTTGTTTGTTCACAGAGAGAAGCATTGCACCTCTCCTCTGTTCAGCATGGAAGTTTGTGTGTGTGTTCAGTGAAGTTTGGTCATGTTTAAGGGGTCATGCTCAATGAAAGAGAGACTGATCCAGTACAAAGAGGTACTGAGCAGGAAGAGCAAACGGTCTCACACAGAGTTTTGAGGGATATTTATGAATATTTGTTTTATGGGTGACAGAAGCAGGGGTGCCCATGAGTAACCAAATTTTTGACCCCAGAGTTAGACTGTCTAGAAACGGTACCATGGTTTGGTAATCCTTAGATTAGGAATTTTGAGAATGATTCCAAACAATTACAATGATGTTATCAAAAGCAATATTATTTCAAACTCATCCTTTAAGTGTGGGTATTTATATTGGGGGGAAAGATGGGGGAAAGTGACATTTGTAATTACTAAATATATTTTTAGAGGATACCGCCCCCATTATGAAGCTCTGCAAGGTTATTTCCAGTTGCTTGAACCTAGGTAAATTTCAGCTGTTTGTTAAAGATACCAATTAGGTGACAAGTTTAGAGATTAAACTGTTTTATGCTTTTTTTTTTGGCCTCACACTCAAAAGATTATTAATAAATTGTGTTTCATTTTCAGTTGCATTAATATTTTATATCAGAAACTGCAGACATGGCAAGTTTGCAGCAAATCCTTTCAAGCATGCATCTAAATGAAAGAATGAAAAGGGTATTTGGTTGCCTTTGAATCTATAGAAAAGCTCCAGGAAGATCATATATTTAAGAGTAGGCTAGAAAGTTGGAAGAAATAAAAATCCCTAGATGGGGCTCCATTTAAATGTAGAGTGACTACCAGAACAGGGTAAGTGGAGGGGTGAATTTTCATTTGTGAGGCAGATGTGGCCGGCAGCACAACTGACAACAGAGGATTCACCCGCCACTTATGGTGGCCAGGGTATGCCATTGTTGTGATGATTATGAGATAGGTAGGATTGGTGTTACCTTGCTGAATTCTTTTGCATGCATGGATGTGGCTGTGGGTGTTCATGCTCAAGATGGCCATAGCACATGTCTAACCAAGTTGAAGGTTGAAGCTCACATGCCACCTGTCTTGTCTATAGAACTGTCAGGGTCTCACAACCCATGCTAAGTGTTCTTGCTAGGCCAACGTACCTCTGTATGGCTGAAGCATAGGTCTTTTGCCTGTGCCTGTTGAAAGTTTAGTCTTGGACCCTCAAAGCCCTGCCTTTGCCAACCTGGTCCCCATCATAGCTACAGACAGCATACTCTGTCATGGTGACAGATAATGGCAGTCACTACTGTTAGTGTATTTCAGTCTCTGAGGAACTTACTGAGGATGCCATAAAAACTGGTGTGTGGGTGTTTGTGGGTGTATGTGTGTGTGAGAGAGAGAGAACTTTGTTGCTTTGCACCAATGCCATACCTCTGTCCAGGTTCTCCTTCTTATGGTTAAAATTCCAATTGCTATCATATGATGCACATCCAAGACAGACAGAAGGACAAGGTCTAAGCCAAGGGTCAGCAAACTTTTTCAGCAGGGGCCCGGTCCAATGTCCCTCAGACCTTGTGGGGGCAGGACTATATTTTTTTTTGGGGGGGGGAATGAACGAATTCCTATGCCCCACAAATAACCCAAAGATGCGTTTTAAATAAAAGCACACATTCTACTCATGTAAAAACACCAGGCAGGCCCCACAGATAACCCAGAGATGCATTTTAAATAAAAGGGCACATTCTACTCATGTAAAAACACGCTGATTCCCGGACCATCCGTGGGCCAGATTTAGAAGGTGATTGGGCTGGATCTGGCCCCTGGGCCTTAGTTTGCCTACTCATGGTCTAAGCTGTTCTATCCATTTATCTGCCATCCATGGCCATAACAACTGTCACTTCCCCTGTCCCACCCCTGGTGATTTAATTTGGTTTGACTACAGCTGACTACAGCTGCGGAACTATTATCAGTCCAGACACAACCTGTCATTGGTGCAGATAAGGGAAACCACTCAATCTCCAGTAAACGGCAAATTCTTAAAATACCAAATAAAACCTCAGCTATAGCAGTACAAACAACAAATGCAGAAGGGCCCCTGGACTCCTAGTTTTTATCCTAGTGGCTGAATATGTGTTAGTTCACATGGGGACACATCCCATAGGATGGTTAGGGGACAAATTAGTGCATTGTGGAGGAAAAGTGAGCTTGTAACAGAAATTTGTCCAAGGCACATTGTGATACTGTTATTCAAGACTGTTATATACTTTAAGCAGTTCTCCCAGAGTTGGTTTTATTCCAATTTGAAAGTCGAGCCATTTTTCATGTAAATAAATTCATTTTTGTAAAAAAATAAAAAATAAAAAATGACCTGATTATGTCAAGGAGGAAAAACACACATTAGCTAACTATTCCATATGTTTTTGCCTGTTATTTTACATCAGTATCCTGTGTGTACCAAAACAACTGTCTTGTGGTGAAGGCATTATTAGTTCCACACAGATGAAGAGATGTCACATTAGCTTTTTAAATGTTTCTATTTTAAAAAATAGATGGGAACAGGAGGAGAGAAATGAAACAACTTGTTTTCCAAAAGTGTGTGCTAAAGTGAGGTCTCTGGTTCTCACTTCTTCTGGAGAGTGATGAAAGATCTATTTTTGCTCATTAAAATAAAATAAATCATAGAGAATTGTTTTATAGTATTTCTCTGGCTAAACTGTCACTTCTGGAAGGGGACGGATTCATCGCATGCATCTTTATGTTAGCAGCAATCTCGATATCTCAATCTTAAGGAAAACAACTACTGATCTGTGTGTATAAAATATCTTTGGAAACAAGGGTGCATTCCAATCTAAATGCTCCTTATTTCCCAGCTGAGACTTCAGTAGCAGCCCATTTTGCTGGGTGTAGCTGTGGCACATCACCAGCACCACTGGCAATCGTATGCAGTGAATTTTTTTTGTAGGGGAATAGTTAGGGCCAGAGGTGCCAGCGTGCAAGGACAATTGGGGGAGGGTGACATTGTGAGCATCACACCTCCCCCTAAGCCGGGCAGAAGCTTCCCAGGCTTTGGGAAGGAGGCACTAGGGAAACATTTAGGGGGCTAGTCTAGTCCCCCTAGTCTACTGGCCACACACCACTGACCACTGGAACTTATCTAAATGTGGCTGGGCCTGGGACAGTGTAGAGTGCTGGCTTAGATTGGCTTGAACTTGCTGCTGAGCTGTAGTGATGGCAAATCCACAGATCTGAATGGGCTGCTACTGCTTCTCCTTCACCTTAATTTTTTTATAAATTACAGAATTCCTTCAACAGTGTGTCAGCATTCGCCCATAGGTAGTGTGGCTCCCATTGCTCTGTCCCAGCTCCTGCCAACCTAGCAGTTCGAAAGCATGCCAGTGCAAGTAGATACATAGGTAGCACTGCAGTGGAAAGGTAAACGGCATTTCCATGCGCTCTGGTTTCCGTCACGAAACGGTACCTATTTATCTACTTGCACTTTTGGGTGTGCTTTTGAACTTCTAGGTTGGCAGGATCTGGGACAGAGCAACGGGAGCTCACCCCGTCATGGGGATTCGAACCGCCGACTTTCTGATTGGCAAGCCCAAGAGGCTCAGTGGTTTAGACCACAGCGCCACCCATGTCCCTGTGAAGAAGTGATACTACTTAATGAATTGAAGAGATAATGTGAAGTGCTTTAAACACTGAATTGGCGCCTGAGATTTTTATTTCCTCCTGCCCTCATGATCCTCAACTTGAAATGCACTATTTTCCATAACTGCAATTGATGGTCTGCTGTTTCCATCAAGCTAGCCACTGGTGAAATGTGTGGCAGAAGGCTTTTGTTAAACAGCAATACAACAACAACAACAACAACAACAACAACAACAACAACAACAACAACAACAACAACGATAGCTATATTGGCAACGATAGCTATACACATCTTTTGTCCTCCTGCATCACTTAGGAATTTACTTTTGACTGCAATGGCAACCTGTGAAACATGGCCGAGAGCAGAAATAGGAAGCTGTGGTCCTCCAGAGTTGCTTTACTACATCATACTACTTAATGCATGCCACATTGGCTGTACTCACTGAGGTTGATGGGAACTGTAATCCAACAACATATAGAGGGCTACAAATTCACCATTCCTAAACTAGAGTCACTGAACTATAACCAGGGCTAACAACAATTCATTCCTGAGTAAGAGTCTGCTCAACTGAGAATTTTTCTTAGGCCTTTATCATGAGCTCACCCTTTTAATACCTAGAGGGTACCCCAGTTTCATCTTTCAAATGTTTTTGAAGTACTTTTTATTAACAATGCATGTGGATGCCGCAGGTTGTTGTTGCTTTTTAAGCAAAAAAGAAAAGGAAAAGAAACAAAGCAAAAAAGCTTCCCATGAGCAATCCATTATGTTGTTAATCTGTATTTAAATTGCAAAGTTGTTTAAGGTCATTGTTACTCTAAACTCTCTGCCAAAATGTTATGTTGGCTTCTGGCTACACTGAGCTGACAGAAATTGCAGCACTTGAGGGGTGATAAAAGCTACACCAAATCTCAGGCTGCAATGGGGGCCGTGAATAAATAAGAGCAAGGTCTGTTGGAAATAAAGACCTTTATGAACAGAGAAAAAAGGGACTGGCGGGTAGTTTATGACTATGATCTTATGCAAGATAAGTGATATGTCCATAACAAAAGAAGGGGCGGTAAAACACATTTGTAAAAGCTTAAAGGTTTTAAAGTTTTGTAAAGCTGCCATTCAGCAAGCAACTTGTTGATTCAAAATGTGCTAGGAGCCAGGGTGCAAATTGGTTCAGATGATAAGTATTATTGGGCCTGCTATACTATTAAGGGAGTGGAATGTTTCTCTCAGCCAGCGATCACTTATGCATGTGGTATGCAGAGCAAATACCTCAGCAACAGCTCTCAACTGAATGCATGTTGTTATGTATTATTGTTTAAAATATATATAGCTCACGCTTCCTTGACCTTCACCAGGGCAAGATGCAACATAAAATTCTGGAAGAAATGATCTTTATTGTTATTATTATTTTAATAATCAGCAAACGAGCCAGAGGTGGGGAACCTCAGGTTCAGGGGCCAAATGTAGACCTCTAGGCCACTCTGTCTTGCCCTTGGGACTCTCCCAAACCACATCCTTGCTGTACAAAGGTAACATTTATAAATACTACTGCACTGTGATCAAATAATCATTCATTGCTATGCCTACTTTTTCTCTGCCCCCACTCAGCTCTGGCTTGTGGCTCCTTGGCTTGAAAAAGGCTCTCCAACCTTGAGCTAAATAGACTATTTGGCTGAAGCAGTCCCTGGTTCAGAAATCTAGAAAGCCTGAATAAATAAGGCTGTATTCACTTGGTGCTGACATGGCAACAATGCATTTTAATCTATCTGATGTATTTATATGGATAAAAATGCATTGTTGTCATCATATGTTGATGTAGTTACCACAAAGAAGAGTTCTAGTGTCATTGTCACTGTCAGACAGAAGTAGATGGTGGTAGAAGTGTGAGATAATCTAACGTTGGTATCTTACATTGGCTTTACATTGAGAGACAATGGAGTGTTGCTAAAATATACTTTCCCCAAAAAACCGGAAGCATTTTTGCTCGGGTTGATGGGAGAAGAAATTGCAAAAGTAGATCAAAGACTATTTGTGTATACTACCACTGCAGTAAGAAGAGAAGAAGAAGAAGAGTTTTGGATTTGATATCCTGCTTTATCACTACCCGAAGGAGTCTCAAAGCGGCTAACATTCTCCTTTCCCTTCCTCCCCCACAACAAACACTCTGTGAGGTAAGTGGGGCTGAGAGACCTCAAAGAAGTGTGACTAGCCCAAGGTCACCCAGCAGCTGCATGTGGAGGAGTGGAGATGCGAACCCAGTTCACCAGATTACGAGTCTACCGCTCTTAACCACTACACCACACTGGCTCTTTGAACTTTGTTAGCCAAAAGGTGGAAATTACAAGAATTACCATTGATTGAGGAGTGGCAGATGAAGATGGTGGACTATGCAGAGTTGGCCAAACTGACTGTGAGGATCCGGAACCAAGGAGACTAGAAATTCCACAGAGATTGGAATAAATTTATTGAGTATTTGAAATATTTGAAAGATTATTGTAAAAATGTGAAGACACTAGCAGGATTGACCTGAATCCTGCAACAGAACGTAAAAATAGTATCTGACCATGGTTAATAAAAGGACTTGATATATATTGAAGGACAGAAACTGGCAGCTGAAATGCGCATATAATTTTCCAGGAAATGGGAAACCAGTTGAAGGGATTGAGGGAAGTCACAAGCTTGGCAGAGCAAATGCGATTGATTTGTTATTGTAATACTGTTATATTTTATTTTATTTTTTATTAAAGAAAATAATAAAAAATATATTATTATTTTTTAAAAAGAGAAACAATGGACTTCATCTGGGGATGAAGTCAAACCACCAAAGTGACCTCTCTGGGGCACAAGCCTGGTGGGCAGTGTGTATGGAGGTCCTGAGATGCCCAGACGACAAGACCCCACTCTCAGCCTCACTGATGTTGCCAAAGGAAAGCAGAGCAATGTCTTTGGCACCAGCTTGCCTACAGGAGTTGCCAGAAGGAGGGGTATGAGGCACCATCCAACTGTTTTAAGGAATGAACTCCAGATTTGGGTAGGGTTTAATCCTTAGCCTTTGCTTTTCCTGAAGATATCCTGTAAGGGTAAGGCGGATAATCTAGGTACTGGTTTTATACCCATAGCCTCCCAAAGTTTATCAAGAATTTCAGAACACTCACTAAGGGATATATCTTTGGTAGTTAGAGGTTATCTTACTGAAACAAGATGGTGCATTACAGGAAACCAAATTACATAAAATAGAAAAAGAGATACATGTAAACGTGTACTGGAAATATACACCACCAACCCTCTTAAATCTACAGCAGCCAAAAAGCTCCACCAGAAAAAACTGACACACCAATTGGAAATCCAGTTTCTGCTGGATCCAATAATATTCTTATTAACCCATACTAAAGTTATATAACCCGATGATCAGGATGATTTCCTACCAGCATAGTATACAGGTATGTCAAATACTGGAGAATAGTAAAGCATTCCCACACTAGCTGAATAAGAAAATAAAGTGTATGAATATACCACCTTGTTTAAACTTACTAACTCAATTAGAGGGAAAGAGAGCAGGCAATGATGTAATAAATTCAATAAGAATTGAATTGTATTAACTATGTATTGGCAAAGCAAGGATAAAATTGCAGAAATGTGAGCTATGTTCATTTTTTATAGAGTACTGCTTGTTGATAGAAGTGGTTTATTCAGTATTGTGGCTCAGGCAGCTACATTTCTGGTTGTAACAAATCACAGTGTAAATTTAAAATTTACATTGTAAAAAAAAAAATTACAGTGTAAAAATTACAGATGCAAATGATATACCACTATACTTCTGGGTGCTAATCAGTTCCTGTACCACTGAGGCTATGACTATCTCCAGTCTCAGAATGACTTTTCTAGTCATTCCGCAGCATAATACCTGATGACTACTTGAGTGCAGTGGAGGAATATGGCAGAATGTGGTACACAAAGGCTTTGCAGACCTCCAGTGCTGGTTATCTGGGTGCATGATGGTTTTATCGACCAGACCAGCAAAATATTGCTGCTTGGCAGCCTTTGAGGAATATATAACACAATACAGACATGCTTGAAGCAGACAACCAGAGCTTACTCTGGAATCTGAACGGCAGAATACTTAAGCAAAAATGGTCCACTTATCTTAGCTCTAGGGTCTCTTCCCCCATCCACAAACCCAGTTTGAAGCTGCCTCATGAGGCTTTTGCATTGTTCAAAGAGCACCAAGTGGTTAACAGTATCATCATAGCATATTCAATGTCCAGCTGACAGCAGGATCTTCATCATTTGTTATTTCTCCTAGAGCTTTCTGTGGAAATTGCTCATTTACTCTAGGCCGTGTTTGGTTTGGTTTGATGTGAGCTCAGTCCTGAGAAATCATCCTTTGTATATAAAAAGGGGGGGGAACCTTAGCAGAGCTGTATATGGAAAGATAAGATTGTATTTTGCCCAGGTTAGCACAATACAATGATCAAACGTTGTCTGACATTTATACAGACAGTCAGGCAATGGCTCAGGCACAAGACCGGCCTCTTATGCTAGCCATAGAATTACAATTTGAAGTATAGTTTACTATTCAGCCCATATTTTGAGAGTTTACTTAACCCCGATGGGACGAAATCTAGATGTGACACATAAAGGGGTCAGAATTCAAAGGAAAGGTGCTTGGCGATATGCTGGGCTATTATTGTCAACAGGATGTCACGTCTCACTGCTTTACTGCTAGGACCAGCCTGTAACTAAATAAGAGCTTGAAATAATATCGGGACATTATTGCTGGGCCCAGTATCTTTGAAGTTCAAGGAAGTTACTGAGAACCCCTCTCCAAGATTACCTCCAAGGAACATATCCCTGTCTGAGGATGCAATAGGCCCAGCATTCCACCCTCATCTCTGGACACTTCATGAGTACCCCAAGGATCAGATATGACGGCAAGGGCCATAGTTCATCTGCCTTTCAGATTCAATTCCCAGCATCTCCAGGTAGGGTTGGGAGAGATTCCTGCCTGGAATCCTGGAAAGTCACTGCCAGTGAGTATAGACAATTTTGAGATAGATGGATCAATGGTCTGACTTGGTGTGAGACTTCCTATGTTTCTGTGACAGTGTCCAAGTGGAAGTTGAGAAACAAAAGCGCAGTGTCCACCTGGAAGCAAATGGCGTCCCATCACTGAGACATACTCTTGAAGAGGAAGGCAGACTTCAGTGTGCTCTGTTTTAGGTCTATGGTACGCCAGGAAGAGTTGGGACAGCAGAGCCAGCTATAAAGCTCTTTAGTTTAGGGTTAACCATAGTTGATGCAGCAACCGCTGTTCTCCTGCCACACTTTCTTGAAATCTGTTGCTAGAAAGCTCCCCTGCTTTCAAAAACCCATTGGACCTTGGACAGCTCCTCGGCCTTGTTGGTAAGGCCGGATTTTCAGCAGGGATCTTCTTGTTCTTCTTAAAGGTAAAGGGACCCCTGACCCTTAGGTCCAGTCGCGGACGACTCTGGGGTTGTGGCCGCTCATCTCGCTTTACTGGCCGAGGGAGCCAGCGTACGGCTTCTGGGTCATGTGGCCAGCATGACTAAGCCACTTCTGGCAAACCAGAGCAGCACACGGAAATGCCGTTTACCTTCCTGCCAGAGTGGTACCTATTTATCTACTTGCACTGCGTGCTTTTGAACTGCTAGGTTGGCAGGAGCAGGAACCGAGCAATGGGAACTCACCCCATCATGGGGATTCGAACCGCCGACCTTCCGATCAGCAAGCCCTAGGCTCTGTGGTTTAACCCACAGCGCCACCTGTGTTTTTCTTAAGAGTACTTTATTTTTCTCTGAGGAAAACTGAAAAATCTTTCAGCTCCTAAATAAAATATACTTACAAGACAGTCTTGTTTTCCTTAGAGCTTCAGATTGCCATAGTTTGAACAATCACATTTGCCCTTTTCTTGAGCTGTCATGACCTCACAATGGCCACTTATATAGATTGAACTCTATATAAGATGTCCACCTAGCTCACAACCTAGCTCACAACCCCACTGTGCATATGTCTGCTCAGAAGCTGTCTACGGTCTGTACTGGACCAGTCACAATTCTAAAGCCTTGTGCCAGCTGAACACCAGTAGCCACTTGATGGAAACTGGGTTGAATACAAAGATGGCTATCATTCAGTTCTATGATCACACAGAGCTACCTGCTTTCCATCTTGCAGGCCCACTTGTAAGGAAGAGGAGCAACATTTCTGCCCAAGGGCTATATTTCCTAGTGGGTTACCAACTAGGAGCCACGTGCCATTGGTGGGATGGAGACTTTTATCTTTGCACAGTAAGATCAATGTTAGAGATTTCCAGGCTGACCCAAAAAAAGAGGAGATTATGGAAGTGGACCGGTGGACGGTGTGGTCTGCTGAAAGAGGGGAGAAGGAATGGCCTGAGAAGGAATGGCCTGGGGAGAAGGAATGGCCTGAGAAGATTTCCAAGGGCCAGAGAGTGAGACTTGGAAGACCACATTTATCCCCCAGACCTAAGGCTCCCTGCTTTGAAATGTTTGTAGATTTTGCAGGTGGGTGTTCCCACTCTGGTACATATCCTCTTATTCTTTCTCTTTCTCTTTCTCTCTCTCTCCCTCCCTCTCTCTCTCATTATGTTACTTCTTTCAAGTCTTCCAAGGATTTGATCAGAAATATATAGTCCACCATCAATAACAATAATTGTTTGTTTAGAAAAAAAGAACTGGGAGGTTAGTCTCCCACCCTTTAGACACACATATATATTACATCTTTTGTATTTATTTCTATATATAGTGAAACCGTCAGATCAAACTGAAAAACTAAACTTTACTGGCATTGAACGAGATGTATAACTGATATGATTAATCAATGGACTATTAATTACCAATATAAGCAAAACAGTTTTGCTAGTCTTATTGAAAATAGGCAATGACCATTTTGATTTTTATTGCATATATGGTCAGGGGATAATTTGGATTTTTGTGTCTGGGGGCATCCAAAGCATATAAATGGAGTGGGTGTGGGGACCAAAAATGCATTTGTCCTTATCAGAAGAAAAGGTTTAACTGCTTGCACCGGTGGGTTTGTTCTGAAAAGACTATGGATGCTGTGAAGAGCGAGAGTGAGAAGCTACCACCCTGGGATTAACTGATAAAGACAAGGTCACACACATGCTTGCTATCACTTGCACCATCTGTCATCCCATAAAGGGACTACTGGCTTGAAAGAGAAATACATATCTCCATCTGATGTTTTGTCCAGCTGGCTGCTCGAAAAGATCATTTCTCAAAGGTTGCCCTTTCGCTTGGCGTGATGTGATACTCTCTGCACACTGTCTTATTTTCCCTGATCCCTTTTAGATCTGCACACATCTAAATAAGAGCATACACTTACTTGGCTCAAAGTGTACATTCAGCTTTAGCTGTCTCAAAAGGTTTCACTGAATAAGTGAAAAGTGATGCAGCTATTGATGGGGAGTTAGCTTGAGAGTTCATCTGCTTGGGAGGTGTTGCATGTTTTGGGGCAGACAACAGAATACTCTTCACAAGCCCCTATGCTAAAAGCAACTTTGACCTCAATGTGCACAGCAATTACAGTGTCTAACTGCAGTTGACAGGCTTCACTCAGCATTTATGATGTGTTTGCATAGGCCCATTCTTGGAGGAATTAGTTTGTAGCAGGAGTGATTCTAAACCATACCTGAGCCAAAGTTTATGGAATAGATATTTGGTGCTGACATATCAGGTTAAATAAACATCTTCACGCCTTGCTTTAATTTGTCATCTCATCCTGTGCTTCTAATATATGTGATTACTTTCTTTTGAAGTAATGGATTAAAAATGGATATTAGTGAAGAATGGAGTACAGTCTTGCCTAAGCTGAGCACATTTGTGTCTCGCTATTTTTTTGTGGAATGATGAAGCGCACACTTCATTTCCTCCTGCTAAAATCATTGGTGGGTAGACCTTTCTTTGGTCTAGGGCTGTGCCCCAGAATATTAAAAGTTAGCATCTCAGAAAACTGGGACTAACTTTACTGCAATGCCCTAAGGCCACATTCATGTCATAAATTTAAAGCCCTATGATAACGTTTTAGACAGTCATGGCTTTTCCCAAAGAATTCTGGGCTGTTGATTATGAAAGGTGTTGCAAGTTGGTAAAGGTAAAGGGACCCCTGACCATTAGGTCCAGTCCCGGATGACTCTGGGGTTACGGCGCTCATCTTGCTTTATTGTCCAAGGGAGCCGGCGTACAGCTTCCGAGTCATGTGGCCAGCATGACTAAGCCGCTTCTGGCGAACCAGAGCAGCGCACGGAAACGCGCCACCTGCTTCCATGAAAGTTGGTAGGAGACCCCTATTCTCCCAGAGCTACAGTTCCCAGAGTAGCAGTTCTTCTTCCCAGGGACCTCTTCAAATTCTAGCTTGATGGTGGGCATAGAGGTCTCCTGACAGCTTTCCTTTAATAAACTACAGCTCCAGGAATTCTTTGGGGAAAGCCATTATATCTTAAATTGCATCATAGTGCTTTAAATGTGTGGTGTGAATGTGGCCTTAATGATATCCATAATTGTGTGTGAAATGTTTCGTAGTCAGTGCACACCAACCATTGCACACTCCTCTACTATTTTTATTTTTACTCTCTGCAAATGCTCACTTATCCCACAATGTTCCCTAGAAATCTCATTTCTACCTTATTTTGGTTCAAGTTGGCTCTTCAGCGCAATAATCAATAATCCAATAATTTTGAAAAGCTGAATGACCACAACACCAAGCAAATATTTGAATATGTGGAAATGCCATTGTGGCTCTTACGATGGATCCAGTCTAAGTTAGTTGTACTTGGGTCCCACTGAAATCCATGTGAAAAGTAAGTTTTAGGTTGGTCAGTTCACTTTATGCATTGTGTGGACCGTCACCATTTGTCAAGTGTTAGCATAGAGAAAGCAAATTGTGCGCATGTGTGACTCAACCTTAAACAAATACAAAATTTCGATTACTGTGACTGAACATCTTTAACAAGTTAAGCCACTTAGCAAGTGGACTTTTTAGCCTGAGACAAAGGGCAAAATGCTGCGTATTTCCATTCAATGTACAAAAGTCAATGAGACTTTTAGTGAGTTAAATAGTCAACAAAACTTTTAGTGAGTTAAATGTTACTTCAGCACTGGCATTGGGACAGCATCTGCAACCATATCTGAGTGTAGCGAGCTAGCTTAAGAGGTGCAGGGCAGCTCCTTGTTTTCCTGAGGCAGTCATTTCCCTCACCTAATGATAGGGCTGGCCCAGGCTATTAAAGCTGTCATTGTATGTAAGCTTACTAAGCTCTATTGCTCACAGTGGTACATACTCCTGAATAAACATGCATAGGATTGCACATTTCACCTCACTGGGAAGCTCTGCTGTTTGGCAAGGTATCTGGATAATTGCTGGAGACTTTAAAAACAGAAACAAACTAATTTTAGCAGATTAGTTTGTCCCATTATGCTCACAATATTTCCTGTAAAAGACAGCAGTGCACCTTCCATATGTTGGTAAATAGCTGTGTATATATAATTCTAACGGTTCTATTTATACTGCTAATTTAGCAGTTGGAAGTATATAAGCTTTTTGTGTCCTTATTTTCCCTTGCAATACTTGAAAACATACTGCTTAGCAGTGGGAAGCCTTATATTACCAAAGAGACGAGAGTGCATTAAGTAAAAACACTTAATTTTTGTTTGGTGCCCCACCTCACCTCTTTAGCATTTCTGCTGTGATCTGAAACAATAAAATAAAGTTACTTACACATTCAGTATGCCATAATTTCTCATTTGCAATCTGTTTTCTGCAGTCATAGAATATATGCATTAATAAGCTCCTGGGGCGGTCTGAGACCTGTTCTTATTTAGAATGAGTAAACAACAAACCATGATGTAGCCCCCAAAATATACATGTTTCCTCAGGTATAAGTTCAGTGGGACCTACTCCCAAGCAAGTGTATATACAATTGTAGTGTTGAAGGCTCATCCATGCTTGCACTTACCCTGCAACTTTCCATCAGGAAAACCTTGTTGGGAAGTGAATAGATGCCAGGAGAGGATATATTTGTTAGATATTATCCTTCCTTCCTCACATTTGTGAGGCAGCTTAAAAGGGAAGCTTAGGTAGGCTAGTTTTAGCCCTTTAGTTTAAGTAATCCAGGATGCTTTAAGGCAGACTGGATTTTCCCAGTATTTCCCTCTTTTCTATTCCTTAAAGCAATAATCACACAAACAGTCTTGTAAAAGTTAAAAAATAACATTTACTCACTCAGAATACTTGTCGAAGAGCAACTGTTACTGCAGCTCTGTTCAGGGTGGCTTAAAATGGTAATTCAGTCACAAAGACATACTTAAGCTTAGCTTAAAATGGTGCCTGAGCATTGGAGCTCAGACTTAGCAGATGTTCTCACATTTCTGACTTAGTGATGAAGAGATGAGGAAGAGACAGAAAAGAGAGAATGTCCCCAGGCAGGTAAGGGGATATATAAAGCTACACCTTCTGTGTGTCAGGGCATAGTGGGAGTGCCTCACACAGAGTTCTCTCTAGCAAACTTACAGGAAAACTCTGTGGCCCACAAGTTGTTGCCAAGAAGGGATTTTGCCCCTCATGCTGAGAAAAGTTCCCCATCTCCAATTTAACACCATGTTTCAGGAGCATGGGGATTTATTTAACAGGAAAGGGGAAAGCGGGGGGCGGGGGGAGAGAGAGAGAGAGAGAGAAACAAGAGAAACAAGTTGTGTAGCTATACAATTTAAAACATGTCTCTATCCTACCAAACAGGCATGGATGGAGTCTAGTAATGAAGTCAGGCAACGGAGAGGATTTAGGGTCTCTCAGACCTGTCTCTGGTGTCACAGTCCTGGGATGCAGGTATGAGTTAGACTGCAACGCTTGCTAGCGATCTAGCAGCTGCTGAATAAATGCTACTGTGTGGTGGTGGAAAAAGCTGGCTGCTTTTCTCTCCTCTATGATATTCTCTGGAAGGTTCCTTCTGCGTCGCTCCCAAACCTTCTGTTCCCTCTGGCGGCTCTGAACCTGCTGCCCCTAACGCTGCGCCCCAGGCATCTCAGAGGGTAATATACTGTTCAGGGTTACCTGAGTAATTATACTTCAGAGCAGAATGCTTTTCTCAAGTGCCCACATATCCCCAGATTCCTTATTAATTATAAGTCCATTGTGATGAACGTAACATTTGCATCAACGCCATTAAATTCACTCTCTCTGATTTTAAATCAAGTGCCACTCGTCACTTGCTGATTAGCCAGAATTTCGCTGGACAGCTGATTATATCCTTGTCGCTCTGTGAAAGGCATTCTCATTTTCCTTTGTAAGAAATCATCATGGTTGAAAAATAAATAACATCTGCTTCTAATCTCCTTACATAAAACAGCATTTAATGCTGGATTACCAGCTTCTGGTACCCAGGGTATTCTGAGCAGTTTGTGAATACACATATTGATTAAATGGTGGTGTTAGTTACATAGGTCTTATTCTCCCATCGCTGAGCCATCCATATGAATTGCTTGCCCTCTGATGTTTCACAGATGAAAGGGGTGTTGCAAGTACACCTCTGCATATTTGTAATTAAGGATGCTTGGGGAATTTGAGTTCTGTGAGTTCTGATACAAACTGACCTTATTGCACTAGATTGCGCTAGTTAATTTTAAAGTTATTTTGAGTATTGCTCCAAGTTTTATTGTTCGTAAAAACTCTAAAAAGCAGCTGTGCTGAGGGTAGGGGGTGACCAAATGTGGCCCTCAAAGGGACATTCCTCAAACCACACCCCTGACCAGACCTGCCAGAGAGCCAGTGTGGTGTAGTGGTTAAGAGTGGTAGACTCGTAATCTGGTGAACCCGGTTCGCGTCTCCGCTCCTCCACATGCAGCTGCTGGGTGACCTTGGGCTAGTCACACTTCTTTGAAGTCTCTCAGCCTCACTCACCTCCCAGAGTGTTTGTTGTGGGGGAGGAAGGGAAAGGAGAATGTTAGCCGCTTTGAGACTCCTTTGGGTAGTGATAAAGTGGGATATCAAATCCAAACTCCTCCTCTTCTTCTTCTTCTTCTTCTTCTTCTTCTTCTTCTTCTTCTTCTTCTTCTTCATCACACCCTCCTTGAGGTAAGATTTACATGTGCTGCTCAGCCCTTTTTTTGCCTCCGACCTAACCCACCACAGGCATGTGGCCCTCAGAATGTTTTCCAGAAGGGAATGTGGTCCTCAGGCCAGTGGCGTTGTGTCCTTCACTGGTGCCTGGGGCACACACACATGTGAACCAGGCGGGACCAGGGACTGGGCGCAGAGGGTAAACAAAACCTGCCATGCCAGCTCAACCCTCATTGCTGCCAGGCAGGTGCAGGGCACAGATGGTTCACAGGGCCACGCTGTGCCACCTGCCTACATTCCTGCACAGGGGGAAGCCCAGCCAGCCAACATGGCCCTTGTTGGGCACATCGCCCCAATGCTGGCCAGGCAGCCATTCGGCAAGGGGGCTATGAGTGTGGTGGCAAGGGCAGGCCAGGCTCCAGGGCTCAGAGAGCCCCGGCCACAGACAGGGCAGGGATCCCTGTATGGGGGTGCCTGGCTCATGCCCTCTCAGAATCATGTTCCTGGGCTATGACTCCCCTGGCCCTCCCCATACTACGTCCCTGCCTCAGGCTGAAAAAGGTACCCCAGTTATAAGGGGGAAATCTTTTCTTCCATTATCACCCTCCTGACAAAACTCCCCCTTGAAGCTCTTTGTGTCTCTAAAGCCAAACAGCAGCTAGGAGGAGGCAATTTTCAGCAGGACTGCAGCATAATCGGTAAGCTAACTTTCTTTATGGGAGTTTCAGGTTGAAATGCATCAAACTAAAGTCCTTTATATTTCACAGTGTGCCACACGAATCAAAATAAGGAGGAGGAAATCATTTTAATGAATAAAGAACACCCTATTCATTATTCATCTGCTTATGATTTAACAAATAGTTTAGCAATACAAATTTTCTAATTTTAATGAAAATTGGTACAGTAATTCATAAATATCAAAGTATGTTATTTGAACGTGTCAGGTCTATGCTGCTAAAAATGCAGCAGGAAATATCACTTTGACTCTTTGACATCTTTTGAAAAAACAGAAGTTGCTTCTTGGTAAATGGATCTGATGTCAACTAATGCTCTTCTTATGTCAAAAACTTCAAGAGCAGTGAAAAGAGGGTTATATAAATTATGTGGTGAATAGTGTGTTTCTATACCTGCTTAATCAGAAGTAACAGAGTAATCCTAACCTTCATATTTGGCATCTGGAAGGGGTAACGATGGAAGAGATTGCCCCTCTGCTAGCAAAAGAGATACCCCCATGGTCCCAGTGGTCCCCAGTACAAGCGAAGAAAGCTCGATGGGCAAAAAACAGTTTTTTCTACCAGTGGTAGTTCCAGAAACCTGGAATTCCAGGAGTGAGCCAGAGGTAACCTAGGATCTACTGGATCCAATGCTTTTGCAGCATTCTTGAGATTCCCCAAGGCTGGTCTGGACAACTAAATAGTCTGAAGCTGGTATACTTATTATTTCTCCTTTCCCAGCAAAACCAATGCAAGGGATTTTTTAATTTAAAAAAATGGGGGAACAGGAATCATGATTTCTTAGACAAGTTCTCTTCACTAATGAAATTTCCCTACACTAACCACACAATGCTATGCATGTCTACTCAGACTCGAGCTCAATGAGATTTACTTCGAGATAAGTGAGTATCAGATCAAACCTATCCATTCTTAAAGAAATCAGCCCTGAGTGCTCACTAGAAGGACAGATCCTGAAGTTGAGGCTCCAGTACTTTGGCCACCTCATGAGAAGAGAAGACTCCCTAGAAAAGACCCTGATGCTGGGAAAGATTGAGGGCACAAGGAGAAGGGGACGACAGAAGATGAGATGGTTGGACAGTGTTCTCGAAGCTACTAACATGAGTTTGGCCAAACTGCGAGAGGCAGTGAAGGATAGGCGTGCCTGGCGTGCTCTGGTCCATGGGGTCACGAAGAGTCGGACACGACTGAACGACTGAACAACAACAACAAGTGAGTATAGCATGGATGGAGAACTGGTGGTTTTCCTGATGTTGCTGGACTACAACTTCCATTATCCCCAAGCACCATCTATGCTGTTGAGGCTGATGGGAGTTGGAGTTGGAGGGCCACAGGTTCCCCATCCCTGGTGTATAGGATTAACAGCCATCAGAAGCTTTCCTTCTTGCCACAACTTATGGCTGGTGAGCAATGTTTTGACTGGTGCTGGTTCTGGACTACCCAATCCCTGTCCCTAAGCAAGATAACTACAAGTGTCTCAAAATATTGATGTATCAGTATTGGAAATAAAGCAATTCTGATTTCTCAAATCTGAATATTCATTTCCTTGAGGGGAGGAGTAGAAACATGAGAAATCTGTGAAATTCAAAATTAACCGTGACTAATACAGCTTCAGTCTACAAGTTCTGAGATGAGAACTTGTTGATTGGGAAACCTGTGAATGTCATTCTCGCTTGTAACAACATATTCAGTATGATCCGGGGGCGGGGGCAGGGAATCAACCATGTCCTTAACTTTCCAGCTGTATGGAAACATGGGAGCATAGCAAACTGCCTCATACTGAGTCAGTCCATCTAGAAATCTAGATGTTCAGTATTGTCTACACTGATTGACAATCACTCTCCTGCCGTCTGGAGATTGCCTTACATTCCTGGTACACTCCAGCAAGTATGGTAGCGGGAGGTTAGGTACACCACCACATCACCTTGCCAAGTGCTACTACACCAGGCTAGCTTGGGGGTTGTTAAGACAGTTTGCGTCACAAGCACAGTTCTGTATTCCAACACCTTGCCACCACTCCCCACATTCCAGCATCTGCCACTTGAGAAAGGCACCTCAATCTGCCCAACAGTAGGACCGGCCTTGTAAAATATGTCTTCAACTTCCTTCATTTTAGCTGGACTTTTCATTCATTTTAGCTGGACTTCCTTCATTTTAGCTGGACTTTAAAAAAAAAAAAAACAACCAATTTACTGTGTTAAATAAGTCCAGTCCTTTCAGAACACTTGTATTTGGCATTTTGCCATTCTTTGCCAACTTTTGTTAGTTCCTCCATTGTACCTTTAGTCCCATCCCCCACGCCTCCCATGCTACATGCATCATTTCTGGCTGTGGTCTGCATAGCACAGGGATGGAAAACCTGTTGCCCTACACATTCCGCTGACCACAAATCCCACTATCCCTGCCTATTGGGAAGTTTAGGGAAGTTTTTAATCTGTAACATGTTAATGTATTTGAATATTTGCTGGAAGCCGCCCAGAGTGCCTGGGGAGACCCAGCCAGATGGGTGGGGTACAAATAATAATAAAAAATTATTAATTATTATTATTATTATTATTATTATTATTATTATTATTATTATTATTATATTGTCCACAGTTGCTGGGACTGTTGGGAGGGGTAGTTCTGCAACGTCTGGAGTTGTCTGTTGGCTATGAAGCAAATTGTAAATGTCAGTGCTAAGAGTGTTTTGTTTTTGTTTCCCAGTGGTTCAATTCCTAATATCTACAAACAGTATGACAATTTCCCCCAACGAAAGAAGGTTAGAATAATGGTCTTCTGGGACACACATATCATCCAGCCCAAATGGGTGTGCAGTTTAGTCTTCTTACATCACATTAATAAGAACATCACAGGCTAGTTTCCACCCCCGCACCCCCTTCCCTTGGTCTCAATCATACACAAGGTATCATACAGCTAAGTTCCACCTGACTGAGCAACTGGCTTACAACAATCTCAGCAAAGCATACAGCTATCTTTATATATATATAAGATAATGGGGGGGGGGAGACCAGTGTTTGTTTGTAAAACCCAAAGCTTTTCAGAGATTTGTTTTTCTCAGGTCTGTTTGTCACAAACCTCCAGGTACTCCCCCTCCCTCCAGAGATTGTTACATGGTGTGTGTTGTGCCACAGAACGGATTTAAGCTGTTTTTCAGCAGATAACTCAGAAAACATCAACCCAGCTAATGGATATTCATTTCAGTGCTGCCATACAAGATCCCACATAATTGTTTCAGAAGTCTGTTCAGATGTGTGCAATGCTTTCTTTCTTTTTCGGGGGGTACTCAATGGTACAGGGACCCAGGTGGCGCTGTGGGTTAAACCACAGAGCCTAGGGCTTGCCGATCAGAAGGTTGGCAGTTCGAATCCCTGCGACGGGGTGAGCTCCCGTTGCTCGGTCCCAGCTCCTGCCCACCTAGCAGTTCGAAAGCACGTCAAAGTGCAAGTAGATAAATAGGAACCGCTCTGGCGGGAAGGTAAACGGCGTTTCCGTGCGCTGCTCTGGTTCGCCAGAAGCAGCTTTGTCATGCTGGCCACATGACCTGGAAGCTGTACGCCGGCTCTCGGCCAATAAAGCGGGATGAGCGCCGCAACCCCAGAGTCGGACACGACTGGACCTAATGGTCAGGGGTCCCTTTACCTTTTACCTTTACTCAATGGTACACAGTACCGGCACCTTTTTTCCCCTAGAAGAAAACCACTGGTTAAAAGTGTGGCACTTACTGTAACAACTTCATGGTGAATACAGGCACCTTTCTTTCTAGAAGAAAATGTGTGTGGGGTTTTTTTTTTAAAAAAAATTAAGATTTATTTATTTATTTAACACCTTATGGTTCAAATGCAACCTGGAGTAAATGTCTCCAGATAACCTGTTTATTTAGCATTCAACCTGCATTGTTTGCCCAAAGCTTGCCCCAAGGCTATGCAATGTCCACTATTTACTGAGCACTATTTCTGATTCATTAGTGTGGAGGTTATTTGGCATCTACCGCTTATTGGGCATTCAGTCTGAATTGCATCTGCGAAGCTTACACCACTTCCTGTCAATCAGTTGCTACCCCACCTCATCAAGAACATTTCCTCATAATTTCCCTTTCCGCAAGGAAACCCTCTTTATTTTTTAAAGTGAGTTTCACTTTCATTCCACAAATAAACCCAACATTTTATGCTATGTGTCTGAATTCCTCCTGTAAAATAGTAACAGTCTGGAGGGAACCACTTGCAGATTTAGCTTTTTAAACAGCATACATTGGTTTTTTTAAAAAACAACCTAGGAGTATTAATTTTTTTTTTATTGGCATCATTTGTCAGGGAAGTTTCACACACCTGGGCACATGGCTAAGGTGAAATTATCGACAGGACAAACAGGATGCATTTTTAACAAGTCGCCTGGGGCATGAACCCAAAAGACATTGAGGCTCAAAAAAATAACAAGTCAGAATTCACATATGTCAAATACCGTCAGTAGCAAAAAAAACCTACAACCACAAATGGCTGTTTCTGCCAAGGATGTCAGGGCAGCAAGATAGATTGTAATGTGAGCAGGTAGTAGCTATTGCTTCTGTCCTGTCAGGATCACCATATGCTATATTTTTTCCAAGGCACTGTCATCTTCTTAAGGGTTTTGACAATGCTGTTTTCTCAAGTGGGTCTTTTCCTTTTTGCAGCTCTTTCTTTTAAACAATAGTGCTCATAATATTCATATTTGGGATGCTGCCTGCCCTGAATCTGTTGCCACGAAGTCAAGCTGTGCTGCTCACTTACAGTAGATGAGGAACCCTACCTGATTTCTCATGACAGCCCTAATAAATATTATTATTATTATTATTATTATTATTATTATTATCATAATCAAATCTGTATGCCACCTTTTCTCCAAGGAATCCACATCAGCTTAACTGAGGTTGCCCCATTTCATCAGAAAAAGTTTGTGTGGGATATTAGGCTGTGAGATATCCAGCTAATAATATGCTTCCTGGCAGAGCGGAGATTGAGTCTCCTTACTGCAAGGCCAACCATAGCATGGCTGCAATTATACATCCCCTTCAAATCTTTGCTTGAGGAATTTTCTAGATTGTCATTCAGGACACTAACATGGCAATCGTTACCACATCTACTCAGAAGTAAATCCTGTTGGATTGATGCATCCAGGTAAAAGGGATTAGGATTTCAGCCTCAGACATTAAGAAGGGCAAGTCTGAAACCCAAGGAAAAAGCATTTGAGTTGTATAACTTGAAACTGTGCCTAGTAACTGTTTTCAGAATGTCCAACTCTGTATTTTTTCCAAGCTAGAAAAAACATGGTTTCATAAAGCTTCCCATTTATGACTAAGCGTAGTCCTTAGAAGTCTCAACAATGGTTTTAAAGTCCCAGAAGCTCTTGTTGTCCCAAAGGTTGCCATGACCACAATATTATGGTCGTGCTTAAGATGAATGCAATTCCTGCTAATAATAATAATAATAAAACAAATAATTATATTCTGTGTTTTGAGGTTGGTGCTGTGCTTTTCAAATATTTATGATTGGCATCTCGAGAAGTTTGCCGTATTGGCAAGCAGGCTGTAACAATTGCTCTGATGTTGCTTTGCAGCAGCTGCAGTTGGCTGGAACTCTACTAAGGAAATAAAACAAAACGATACTTTAGAGTGATATTCAACATTTAAAGGGCCACAAGAGTTTACTGTGGATGACGTTACACTCTGAATCGGTAGAGCTTTATTCCCAGGACTAGTCTTAGCCTTCTGCCTTCACAAGCCATATTCCAGCATCCCATCTCCCCTAGGCTCCATCTGCTCAGTAGCCCAATCTGTTCCTCCAGCAGTGGACCAATGTATGTGCATGTATGTGCATGGAATTTTATACAGCTATCCAAGAATGGGAGCATCAAAGTACAGTGTCATCTTGACAGATCTTGAACCCTTTCCCTGCTTCCTGTAGCAGTATCTGTTTCGGGGTGGGGATTGTGCATCCAAAACATTGCCATGTGCCCATGCAACCGCTCTGGTTGCATGTTCTTGATACACAGGTGCACAATGCTACCATTAACACATCTTTCTCCTACAAGTTTGGGGAACTTGTGACCTTTTAAATGCTGTTGGATTCCAACTTCCATCAACAGTCCCAGCCAGCATGGACAATGGTCAGGGATAATGGGATGTGTAGTTCAACAACATTTGAAGAGCTACAGGTTCTTAAAGGGATGCAGGTGGCACTGTGGTCTAAACCACTGAGCCTAGGGCTTGCCGATGGGAAGGTCGGTGGTTCGAACCCCGCGATGGGGTTAGCTCCTGTTGCTCGGTCCTTGCTCCTGCCAACCTAGCAGTTCGAAAGCATGTCAAAGTGCAAGTAGATAAATATGTACCGCTCCGACCGGGAAGGTAAACGGCGTTCCCGTGCGCTGCTCTGGTTTCTCCAGAAGCAGCTTAGTCATGCTGGCCACATGACCCAGAAAAACTGTCTGCAGACAAACGTCAGCTCCCTCGCCAGTAAAGCGAGATGAGCGCCGCAACCCCAGAGTCATTCACGACTGGACTTAACTGTCAGGGGTCCTTTACCTTTACCTTTAGGTCCTTATTAGAACAGGTGAGTGCACACACACTAAGGGACAATGCAGATTGGACACCTCTACAAATTTGCCTGCACTTATACTGCCAGACATTGCATTGTCTTCGAGATCAGCATCACTCCACCTCATGACAGGGATACGTTTAAGAACAGCAATGTTAAATATGCAGGTGCTGGCAATGCTTGAACCAACTGCTCCTCCACACAGTTGAGTCTGCATTCTTTACAGTTGCATCAGCATTTTTCTCTATTTTCCAAAGCTCATAACTCGATCATAAAAATCCACTCTGAGCTATACATCACAGACCAAAAACATATTTTCAGATTTGCTGTTCTTGAAATATATAGTTGTAAACATGGCTTTTCCCAACAGTGCTATTCACATCCTTCCGTTGTCTCGATAGATTGCAGAACGAGACTGCCTTGTTCCTATTTCCCTCCCTGATGTACATAGTAAACATAGCTGGAGGGATTCATTTATCTATTTTCTTTAATGCCAACATTTCACAGGCTCACTCATATTGTTTCTGTAAATAGTTGTCTTTTGTATTTAAGAGCAAAAAAATGCTTGGAACTATAGAATGTAAATGAAATATGCTTCATCTGAAGTCCTTCATGAGAAACTCGTTTGCACCAAAGGGCCACAGTTGGGAAAATATATTGTGTGGGCTGGAGGGAAGCAGCTGATTTGATGTTTAAATTGCATGAAAGTTAATGTAGCTTACACATTTTGTGAATCATGGAAGCCCAACTAATGCAGTTACTCTAAAACATTCTGTCCCAAGGGTGCCAAAATTTGCCAGCTCAGTTCTTAAGTCTAGTAGATACATGAATGTTGATGATGGCAAATTCAAAATTGACATCCTATCTCAACATGTCAGTGGGCTATTTCAGATCTGGTGAGAGATCTGAAATCATCTGACATCATGACTTTCCATCAAAGTTGACACAGGGTGAGGGAGGGGGTCTGCTTCACCAGTGTGTTCCCGGCAGCAACACCAAGTGGTATTGAACTATGCACAGTAAACCTGCTAGAAGTTAAGGTAAAGGTAAAGGGACCCCTGACCATTAGGTCCAGTCACGGACTCTGGGGTTGTGGCGGGCATACAGCTTCTGGGTCATGTGGCCAGCATGACTAAGTCACTTCTGGCGAACCAGAGCAGTGCACAGAAATGCCGTTTACCTTCCCGCCAGAGTGGTACCTATTTATCTACTTGCACTTTGAAGTGCTTTCGAACTGCTGGGTTGGCAGGAGCAGGGACCGAGCAATGGGAGCTCACCCAGTTGCAGGGATTTGAACCGCCGACCTTCCGATCGGCAAGCCCTAGGCTCTGTGGTTTAACCCACAGCACCACCCGCGCTAGAAGTTACTTAACATTAAATCATCAGTGAAGGATAAATGGATTCATTTCAAAACCATCTTGATGGAGGAAGGCGATGGATGAAGGTGAGACTGTGAAGGCTAGGGGCATGCCAAAGATTTGTATAAATCCCAAATAATGAACCACAGTGCGGTTCCTCAGAGGGATTTTCGGCATGGTGACACAGGATCTCTTCAAGGCAGGTGCAAGTTGGAGCAGGGAACCCCAGAGCACTTTGTGCCTTCGGTGAGCAAGACATCAGCAAAAACCTTAAGTTTACCCGCTAAGCCAAAATGTGGAGATGGGAGTGCCACAGCTGCACTGCAAAAACTAAACTTGCGACTATAGCTGCACCAGACTAGGAGGGGGACTTTGTTCATGACTGGCAGGTGTAGTTTGTAATCAAAAGGAATAATCTTACCAGCACTCACCAATCATACTGCTTTGGGGACAGTTTTGAAAGAGCAAAACACTTGTTTCCTCTAAGCTTAAGGAAGATGCTGGGATCCGGAGAGAAGTCAGCGGGAGAGTTCCATTGTGCATGACAGGTTAAGCTTGTAAGTGCGTAGTACGAAAACCCCTGGAGCTATTTCTCTGCATTGTGGCAGGTTTCTTATCAAGGAGCTTCTCTCTCACGTGTACTATTTTCATATAAATCACCCATAGAACAGTAAGGGAGATTTAGTGAAATACTTTTAACTGTCCCCAAAATGTAAGGTTGTCCTTGAAAACCACTGCAGCTGTCCTTCAGAACATTTGGTAGAACCAATGCCTTCAGAAGGGGACTTCTTTTGCAATTTCTTATTGAACTCCACAAAAAAAATTAAAATATTAGGCCGCCACCACCACCACCAAACTGTGCAATATTCAATATCTGGAAGAGGTAATGACAATTTAAAAATACAATACTAAAATCAGTTAAACGGAATTACAGTCAAAATAATAGGGTGGGTTCATAAGTGTGTGTCAAACCTGACTTCTTGTTTTCAGTATGCAGGGTTTTGTTTTGTTTTTTTGCATGGACATGCAGTCAGTTATGAGACCTCCCCACCCCTACAATCCTCCTGTTTCTGTGAACGAAGTCATCATCTTCTCCAGTTCTCCAAAATCCACAGGATTAAAGCACAATTTATTTTTGGAATCTGATTGGATTCCCAGGCTATGTCAGTTGTCCTACCTATTTCTTTCACACAGACGTGCAGTAAAACCCTGGCCTAGTTGACAGAAGTGGGAGTATTGCAGGATTTCTTACTTATCCTTTCTTAACTGTCTGATCTACAGCCCAGGTATTCCGGCTAAGCCCATTTAGTCTTCTTGACTTTAGCCGGACTAAATTCTTTTAAGTTAAAGTACTTTTGACTCCTCAGGGCTATGGATCAGCCTGGAAAGGAATAGAACGTGTCTGTCTACAAAATGAACCCTGTGGTGTTTCTAACTGCTCCAAAGAACAACTCTGTCAGGGAGGTTTTAATACCTTGGAAATCTTTTCCTCACTTGTGGCACTTCATGTAAACACTGTTGAGGAACCAAGGAACTAAATGCCAAATACAGAAGAGAAAGAGAGATGGGAGAAGAAGGGGGGGAGGGAGGTAACACTTGTGAACTGTTGGTCTGAAGCTGTGAAATCTCAATTAAATGAGGTGAAAAATATTCTGAATACAGTAGGCACTGGAAACTGTTACAGCAATTTATTTTGCCACAGTTTTCCTTATTTTAAATAAAGCTTCGATCTGAACCAAGAAACTCAAGCCCGCTACTAGAGTTGCCGCTGAAATGTGGCATAAAGCAAAAAATTAAAGAAAATGTCTAGGTTTCTCTTCAGATGGGACATCTAAGGAATGCTGAGAACAATCCAAATAAAATTCTACAAGGCTGAGGGAATTTTCTATAAGGCTAGATGACTTCTGCACATCACTGTCAGATTTCACCCAAAGTTAGGGATTTGTGAGGGATTCAGTCTTTGGGAATTCTTATACGAAATAGCATTACCGGATAATGTGCAGATTCAAATTTAGCTATTCCACAGATTTTACATTTCTGCAGATATTGTGACCATTTGTGGCAGTTCAATCTTATCAAAAGATTTATATGCATACTGTGAGACAAAATGCACATTTTAACACACGTTTTGAGATGAATTGGTTTTAAAGTATATAATATTAATGCAGAAATATAGCGAAATTATGGGTGAAGCATATGAAAGAGATGCAAGCCACAGATCTACAGATTGGCCCATTCTGACTGAAAGTGAAAACGGAAGTGAAAGTTATCCCTGGGGCAAAATATCTGAAGTATTTTTGGGGTGGGGTGGGGGGATAGGAGAGCCAAAAAAGTTGTAATGGGACTAGTAAATCAATCTGGAATGGGTAAGCCTGCTCAGGAACTCTTGCGTCCCAAATAAACTCCAGCAACAAAGCTACACATGATTATATACTATCAAAAATTAAAAGCAAAACAAGGGTTCATTATTTCTTTCCAGGCTTTCTTCTGTTTAATAATCCATGCCAATGTCTGGAGTGGCACAGGTCAGGTAGGAGCCTCAAGAAAAGGTTATACATAATTGATTGAACAACCTTGTATTCGATATCTAAATAGTTGAACATAAAAAGGGAACATCTATCCATAAAACTCTAAACGATTTCATGTCCCAAAAATATAATTGAAACGAATGCTCAAACATTTAAAACTTCCCTAAACAGGGCTGCCTTCAGATGTCTTATAAAAGTCAGATAGTGGATTATTTCCTTGACATCTGATGGGAGGGCGTTCCTCAGGGCAGGTGCCACTACTGAGAAGGCCCTCTGCCTGGTTCCCTGTAACCTTACTTCTCGCAGTGAGGGAACGGCCAGAAGGCCCTCGGAGCTGGACCTCAGTCTCTGGGCTGAACAATAATCTTTATCATGATTATTGAGGAATAGGGTGTCCCTATTTTGACTGGAGAAATGTCGGCAGGTATGCATGCTGAATTGTTGCAGTGGGAAATACAACAAAGTGAGAGAAGTGATAGGTAACAGCATAACAAGTGATGGATGCTTTTCTTTAAGTGGATTCATAAAGAACAAGGTCATAGCCAAGTGTGTTTCTCCCTATTGCACCAATATCGAGAACAATAATACTGACTTCTCTTATGGAGTTGAGGTAAGACATGAATTTCCAACCTTTCAGGGCCTGTGGGTTACAGGCACCACACAAACCAAGCTCAACCAAGCACACACCAAGCATATTCAACAACAGAATGTTTGGAGTCTAATTTCGACAGGGGGCTGATGGGGTGGGTAACCCAGCCAGATGATTTGTTCTTGTTGTTGTTAAGCCTCTCCTAGGCCCCACCCATTTAAAGGGCCAACCTCAGGCTAGCTGATGGGTGTTCCGCCTCTGTTCCATAGCCACTTGTCTGTTGTGGTCCCTGAACTGCTGGTGAACTGAAGCCCTCTGGCATTTGGCTTTTCAGGAGGTACTTATGAGGGTCCGGACTCTGGCCCTTTGGTTGCAGCAGGTTCTTCTGGGAGCTGATGTCCATCAGCCTTGAACTCAGTGGTTTCCTGGTCAAAGCCTTCACCTGGCCTGGCTCCTTAGCTGGAGACTTTGCAGCTTCTGACTCAGTTCTTATTGTTGCTGGATTCTGGGGTCATGACAATGGCATGACAAGTAGCCCATTATACATCCTGAACCTGTACCATGTGACTACTTGCCTCATTGGAACAGGGTCGGTATTTATAAAGCCAAAACTCACCCCAAGTCCCACTGAGTTCACAAGGGAGTTTGAAGCACATGCTTAACCCTCCTATTCAAATATATGGAACTTAGAAAGCGATGGAGATTTTTCTGTGCCTGGGAGCTAATAGTGGCTGGAGTGAAGTACTGTTTTCACAGAGGTCAGCATCACCATCCATTTTCCTGCTACTGTGTTAATGACTGCACATTTTCATTCTGCAGCCCAAGCATTTTGCTGTTAAATATTTTTGTCGTGTTGCTCTTTTCTCTCCCTCTCTCTTGTGAGTTGTCATTTGTGGTGATATTCTTAACTAATACATGCATAATTATGTATTTGCTTTCAGATGGGCAAACAGATGGGGAGAGGAATATTCTCCATTTATACGAAGAAACAAGAATATTCCATAAATGGAAGAAAGATCATTATTTGCTCTCCTACCACTCTGCAATCTCCAACTATCAACACAGCTCAATAGCCAGGTAATCACTGTTCTTTCTTAATTGTGGACAGCAGGAGCTATCCTTGCCCTGCTGTGTATGCTATTATACACATAGGATGAATACAAAATATGTATAGTGAATATAAAACCCAACTATTATCCTACTATCCAACTATCTGTGGCACTAATAAGAATCTCCCTCATAAGGCTCTTCAGTTCAGGGCAGATTTATGCTTCATAGTTACAGATCTGTATAATCAAAACCAGATGGTGGCCAAACACCTGAAGTGAGGTAGTGATTTTAAGTGGGAAAGTGGCACATAGTAGAGGCATGCTAATCCTTCCTTTGCCAGCTGCTCTCCTCATTGCAAACACTCTCCTTTACTGATTTTCTACTGGACTGCCATCTTCCAGTCCCAGAGTCCCAACTCTACAGGTGTTTGGAAGTAATGATTGAAGGCTGATGATACAGGTACGCTGCAGTCACATCCAAATCCACAAAGGGACACACATTGGTAATATAGAATGAGGAGTAATATGGAAATATGGAATGTGAAATATGGAATGTGGAATATTTCCATATTGGTGATACGGAATATGGTAATAAGGAGTACCAACAGTCATACTTGACGAAAGAAATTTACAGCCAGGTGGTAGGAATATTCCTAGACTATTGCTGATTTAAAGGACAAGAAACTCCAAAATTCCCAAATGCAAGATGTGAAGATGGCAGTGAATGATGCAACTTGAAGAGTATTTAAGGGACAAGCAGGCTTAGCTGAGCGAGAAAAATAGCACCAGTCCTGGAAGGGGATGAGATAAAACTTTAATAAAAAAATTAATAATACTGGACAGCAAGAATCATACATGACAGAATAGAGTGGCTTGGGGTGTTTGGAAATCCCTAATCTGCCTTTTCGTTGGTGCAATCTGCCTAGGGCATGTAAAAACCTTACCCAGATCTCCTTACCTGCCATGTAATTTGGGCTGCACATAATGTTGTACACCTCCATATTATACCGCTCCCGAGTATTGAGAGATACTACATGACAACGTAGTGTGTGCACGCTCAGAGGATGACTTCCAAACCATCCTAAATATATTTGCAGAAGCTTACGAAAAGCTTGGCCTATCACTCAACTTCCAAAAAACCAAAGTGCTGCACTAACAAGTACAAAATAACCCCTCTGCAGTGCCACAAATCCAACTCAATGATGTAACATTGGAAAATGTTGATCACTTCTACCTAGGCAGTTATCTTTCCACAAGGGCCAACATTGATGCCGAAATCCAGCATTGCCTGAGCTCTGCGAGTGTGGCTTTCTCCCGATTGAAGTGCAGAGTGTTTGAGGACTGGGACATTCACAAGGAAACCAAAATGCTTGTTTACAAAGCTGTTGTACTACCAACCTTACTATATGCGTGTGAAACATGGACCACTTATAAACGCCATCTCCAACTCCTCGGAAGATTCCATCAACGGTGTCTCCGAAAATTTTACACATCACTTGGGAAGACAGGCGAACTAATATCAGTGTACTGGAAGAAGCAAAGATCACCAGTGTGGAAGCAATGATTCTTCAACATCAACTTCGTTGGACTGGTCATGTTTTGCGGATGCCTGATTATTGTCTTCCAAAGCAACTACTCTATTCCAAACTTAAAAATGGAAAGCGTAATGCTGGTGGTCAACAAAAGAGGTTTAAAGAATGCCTCAAGGCAAATCTAAAAAAAGTAGCATAAACACCGACAACTGGGAAATACTGGCCTGCGAGTGCTCCAGTTGGAGAACAGCCTTTACCAAAGGTGTCATGGGCTTTGAAGACACTCGAACTCAGGACGCAAGGGAGAAGCGTGCTAAGAGGAAGGCACACCTGGCAAATCCACATCGTGGTCAACTCCCGCCTGGAAACCAATGTCCCCACTGTGGAAGGACGCATGGATCCAGAATTGACCTCCACAGTCACTTACGGACTCATTGTTAAAACCGTGTTTATGGAAGACAAACTTACTCAGCTACAAGTGATCACCAAAGAAGAAGACCTCCATAATATACCACTCCCGAGTATTGGGAGATTAGAATGCAGCTGGTTCCACATCCAAGAAGTTCCACAATTCATGTCTTTCTGCACTGCACCTTCATGTGCCAGCTTCACTGTCCCAATTTTTTTGGGAGGTGGTGCGGTAGGGAAATAATTTGTAATGCAATATTTTCCTTGAAGATGAAGCTGTTAGTGAAATATATATATCTGAAAAGTATAAATATATTTTTTTTAAAAATGAAGATGAAACTATCTAAATGAAAACCAGCATTCATGTCATGGAAGCTTGGTGAATTTTATATAACTGGACTTTTATTTCTATTCTTTGTATATCATACTGTTGCTTTATTGCTATGGCCGATGGCTGACGCAAATACAGATTCATTCATTCATTCAAGTGCGAACTTACCTGATCTGCTCCACCCAGACTAATGTACAAATCAGAATTCTGAATTATCCACCAGTTTTAACACTTCCAGAACATTACAATACAGTTCTTGTCTGTAAATAGGTTTTAAAATTTGTCATTTGTAGGGGAGATGCATGTAGAAATGTGTGTGTTTTTAAAGAAAATATTTAGAAATGCTTATTTAAACGCAAATTTCTCCATCTATCTAGATTAGTTCAGAAATAGAACCTAGGACTGACAGGTGCAGGTGACATAAATTCAAATTGTGAATTGTAATTCATGCCTGGGACACAATCTTACGCTTCAAGATCAAACTCCAGGTTCAGTAGTATTGGCAGTTGCAAGGACATTAGGATAAAATAAAATAAAACCCAGTGTGCACTGCAAGCCTATGCATGGTCAATTGTACCGGTAAGTCCCACTGCATTCAATGGGTCTCACTGCCAGGCAAATGGGATTGTAGCTAGACTGGAGTATAGTTGGCTTAGAGCAGTGATGGCTAACCTTGACACCCCAGATGTTTTGGAACTACAACTCCCATCATCCCTAGCTAACAGGATCAGTGGTCAGGGATGATGGGAGTTGTAGTCCCAAAACATCTGGAGTGTCAAGGTTAGCCATCACTGGCTTAGAGATATAAGGACATAATTCTTCATCTGAAATTCAAATGTCAGTTTGACTCCCCCACTCATTTTTAATGGGAAAGGGAAAATATGTAGAGTCTACAGTGAGACTTCTCACATAGTAATTGATAGATTCTGCAGATTTCTTCTTCCTTTATTCTCATTATTTCCTGGCAATTCTATCAAATGATTCCATATTATTGGGTTTAAGAGGTGCGAATTATTAACACAAGTGTGTGTGGTATGGTAATAATGTAGACAAGCGACATATGCTGCATCCGAGATGTTCCCAGGAACAAGATCAAACACTCTGTTCATGATACGAATTGGTTAACTGGTACAAGAGGAGAGATGGGCCAAGAGGTTTTGTGAATTAAACAGGGAGGGGGAGCTCTGTGTGA
This sequence comes from Darevskia mixta, assembly GCA_034641385.1. Lineage (NCBI taxonomy): Eukaryota > Metazoa > Chordata > Lepidosauria > Squamata > Lacertidae > Darevskia > Darevskia mixta. Next base: position 12,723,231 of record JAWWNH010000042.1, on the reverse strand, counting down.
GCTAGACGAAGGGCAGTGCTTCACAGCTTGAGGGCATGGCAGATTAAATGCTGTGTCTGTGAAGCAGAGGAACAGAATCAATTTCTTCATGGCAGGGCTGTGCCACTTCACTTAGATCAGGCATAGGCAAACTCGGGCCGCTATATGTTTTGGGACTACAACTCCCATGATCCCTAGCTAACAGGATCAGTGGTCAGGGATGATGGGAATTGTAGTCCCAAAACATCTGGAGGGCCAAGTTGCCTGTGCCCGATTTAGATGGATGTCCTCTCTCTGCTGCAGCACATGACCATTTTGCCATAACCAGAACATGAGGAGAGCACATTCTTGCTCTTTTAGGTGGAAATTCAGGCTTGTTACAGACATGGGGACAGACTGGGGACAGACATGGGAAGGTATAGTTAGGACTGATACGATATTGAAGTGTTGAAGCTCGTCGTGAATTAAGCTGAAGTGCCCAAATTATTTTAGGATTCCAAACTGGTCTACAATGAGACTCTTCCCACAAGCTGTGGACTCTTCCCAGACTTTCCTCTGAGAAGAGAACAATTTGGCTGTGCGTTTTAAACTGCAATTCCTAGACCTTGGGAAATTTATTTCCATGGATTCCAAAATAAGCTGAGCTGATCCGCGTGCGCTAAGCAGAAAAACGGACCTGCCTCCCTCTCAATGTTCTTAGCCAATGAGAGTAGTCGTAGCTATGACTGATATTTACAGAAGTCAATCATAATACATGCTTTCTGTGATATAGGAACACACAGAAATCTAGACTCTCTCTCTCTCTCTCTCTGTGTGTGTGTGTGTGTGTAAATTAACTTTCAGTATCTGAGTGCCTACAGAGAAATTAGAATTAAGAACAAAGATAGGAAGATCTACTTCTAACTTATTTCATGCACACATAAAAAGTGATTTACCTATGTTCAGTTTGTATACATTTTAAGATCACTGTGGGGAACAACCTGCTGATGCAGACATTCCAAGAGTGAGGGAGGAGCATTAGGTAAAGGTAAAGGAGCCCTGGATGGTTGCGTCCAGTTAAAGGGAACTATGGGGTTGTGACGCTCATCTCGCTTTCAGGCCAAGGGAGCAGGCGTTTGTACACAGACAGCTTTCCGGGTCATGTGGCCAGCATGACTAGACCGCCTCTGGCGCAACGGGACACCATGACAGAAACCAGAGCGCATGGAAACGCCATTTACCTTCCCACCGCAGTGGCACCTATTTATCTACTTGTGCTGGTGTGCTTTCAAACTGCTAGGTTGGCAGGAGCTGGGACAGAGGAATGGGAGCTCACCCCGTTGCAGGGATTCGAAAGTAAACAAGACAGGCACATTGCATTTATCCTTACTTTTGAGAAATGTCAATCCAAGACATTTCTCTGCCTGCAGCGGAGCCCCCTGCCAACAAATTCATATCTTCATCCACCTTGAAAGAAGACTAAAATACATCTGTTGAGCAAGACAAAGGTTGCAATTCACCTTTATGCATTGTCTTTAAATTTCAGTGTGAATTAAATTCCAATGGAAATAGTCATTCATCATCATCATGTGGTGGAGCTTCATGTTTGAAAGTTTTTACATCAATCCAAACTCTCAGATACCATTCTACTTAGGCACATGGGCTTTTACTGGCAAGTAATACATCAAAGGGGGAGGGGGAATTAATAAAATTGCTCACAAGCAACCATCTGATTCTGGTGTTCTGAACAAGAGCTGTTTTATAAACACGTTAATGACTATGGCAGTGTTTCTCGCTCAGTATGCACTGAGGCATAATGAATTTAAGGCTCTAAACTGAAATATATTTTCCCCTAGCCATGCACAATCATTTAAACAACCATTGATTTGTTACCTGGTGCGTTAACACTTTATGATGAGTTTCTTCAGAGCTGTCTTATCTTACTTTTTGGATAATAAATAATGCACAACAGGAAGGGTTGGGGTGGGGTGGGCAGAACAGCATTCTCCAAGGAAATTTTTTACTTTATTTCAGATTGTGGTTGCTTGGTTACTGCACAAAGAAATTGCCTTTGTTTTCTAGCAAACTACCAATAATATTTATGAATCTAATGGTTAATCACATTTCTTCAAATAATACCCCACTCTAATAAAAATAATACCGTCAGCAACGTGATTTGTAGCAATACATGAAATCTTTAGGCTGTTAGCGGTTACAAAATATCGACACTAATTTTCTTTTGTTTCTGAATGGAGTAAGATTACAGCAGATTTTCAAGTCAGTTGTCTAGGTTACTCTCTCAAGTAAGCATCACTTCTAAGAAGAATATTTTCACCACAATCGTGGTTTAAATGTCTTTGCTTAAAAAAAAAATATCTCTCAAATATGATTTAAAAGTGTATCGTCTCTCAAAATGCTATCAGGGTATGCTTTCCATACATTTACATTGCTGGAAACTGTGTTTGGGTCTTGCCGTTGTTCCATAATGGTGGAATTTGCTGGAACTGAATATAGCTGTCCAAGGTGGTGAATCACTGAACTGCAATATTTCTGGGTAGGAAGGAGTACCCTAGGACTATCAGCCTGATCTTTTATTCCATCCAAAGCAAGCAATTAACCAATTATTTGACCCACAGCACCTCCATCTTGCCCTGATTCAGAGTCAGTTTATTAGTCATTATCCATCACCAGGGCACGCATGACCCCTCCTGATTCAGATCTTACAGAAAAGTAGAGTTGGGTATCACCTGCAAACTGAGGATGCTTCACCCCCAATCTCCTAATGGCCACTCCCAGTGGCTTCATATGGATGCTAAAGAGCATTGGAAGAAGATGGTAGCTTGAGGCACCCCATGGCACAACTGCCAAGGGGCCAAGAGAAAATTGCCCGATGTTTTTTTCTGAAACTGTTCTCTGAAACTGACCCTGGAGATAATATTGGAACCACTGTAAAAGAGTGTGTCCAATAGCCACCCCAATAAGTCTGCTTAGAAGGCTATTATGAATTATTATGTCAACCAACATTTGATGATCTCCTTCTACTGGTCCACAATAGAAAGTGTCCTTTCATACTGCATCACCGTGTGGTACGCCGGTTTGACAGCCATGGATAGAAAGTGCCTACAAAAGGTGATGAATACAGCACAAAATGTTGTGGGCTGTCCCGTGAATCCGCTGGATGACATGTGGCACTGGAATAAGGCTCAAAGCACAGGACTGGTAGAAAAGTCACGTGTTTACTGCCTAGGGGTTGGAATGTTGTTCCATGGAAGTTCTGTTTCACCTTGAATCAGGCTTGGGTATACCCAAGTAGAAGGCTTGATAGCATCCTCATCCAGGAATCTGTGTTAATGATAGCAGGTTGCAAGCTTCTTTGCTGAAATGCCATTGAATTCCTTGGCCCCAGGTTACAAAGAAACCCACAGCTAAATGAAGCAAGCCATTTCAGATTTGAATCTGTCAAGTAAAATTGCTCACTAAGGCACTATGGTTAACAGCCAGTTCCACAAAACCTGCTTGACTAACCTAAAAGGAAAGGTCAATCTATATTTTGTTAGGCCCTAAAAATCAAGACTGCATGTATGTCTTCTGCATCCTGCCTGCACTGGAAATTGATTCAGTTCCCTCTTGAACTGATTTACACTCCTTTGCTTTTATTATTGGCTCAATTCAGTGTGTTACTCATTTCAGCTACCAGGGACAAGGGAGTTCTGCTTGAATTGCCTATAGGGCTAATGTTGTTCATACAATCGGTATGCATGTCTGTTTTTAAAGGAGTTACTATTCTAAGCAGCCAGTATTTTAGGATAGCTCACTGCAATTTTTCTTTCCCCCCTTTAAGTCTTTTTAAAAGGCTGCTTCTGACAAGCAACAAAGCAAAATAAATGAAAGTCTAGGAGAAATAGGGGCGGGGGGGATTCTAAATGCAAAAATAAGGAACTAAAAGGGACACATTGTACAGTTAATATTTATGAAGAGTTGATAATAACATCAGCCACCTTGAATATTCTAAACTCATTTATACGGCCACAATAAGGCAACCAATAACCACTTCCTTATTGTGGTCATGATTAAGAGTACAATTCTTGTAAGGGAAAGGAATGCTATTGATTTTGGTAGTTTGGGTTCATCCTTGTTATGCAGTACACAGATCTTCTAACATCCTGGTATTTGCTTTATGCATGATGCTTCCAAGAGATGCTTTTACAGTTTCCATGGGCAAAAAACCTATCTGTGCTAGGGATATGTGAGCCCCCCACTACTACTCTGGAGAAATATTGGTAGGTTTTTCTTTCCCCAAAAGTCTTTGGACTCCCCTTGAAAATCCTCAGATTCCCTCTGTAGAAATAACTAAAGGTGATTCAAATTTCACTTTAGGTGAAGTGTGGCAACAAATCATGGGGATGTGCAGAACACCCCAGAGAAATGTCACTAGTGCTACTGAAACTCTTGTAGCATCTCTTGACACTGCTAAGAACTTTTGCCTGGGGAGGAAGCATCAAATTCAGTTTGTGTGTCACTTTTCAGGTAAACTTTCAGAGGCATTTCCAGACAGTGGTCTAATTAAGTACAAACAAACAAACCTCAAGTGCATCATATTTGAAAGGTTTGTCAAGTCTGCAATTCAGAACTTCCTCTGTTCATAGCCATCTGTCTGCAACGCTAGTGGGAAACCTGTGACCCTACACAGGTCATTAGACTCCAACTTTCATTATTCCCAGCCACCATGAATAATAATAATAATAATAATAATAATAATAATAATAATAATAATTTATTATTTCTACCCTGCCTATCTGGCTGGGTTTCCCCAGCTACTCTGGGCAGCTTTCAACAGAACATTAAAAACAAAGTAAAACATCAAACATTAAAAACTTCCCTAAACAGGGCTGCCTCCAGATGTCTTCTAAAAGTCAGATAGTTGTTTATTTCCTTGACATCTGATGGCAGGGCATTCCACAGGGCGGGCGCCACTACCGAGAAGGCCCTCTGCCTGGTTCCCTGTACCCTCACTTCTCATAGTGAAGGAATTGCCAGAAGGCCTTCTCAGTAGTGGTGCCCGCCCTGTGGAACGTCCTTCCATCAGATGTCAAGGAAATAAAGAATGACCAGGATTTAAGGGGAGTTGTACTCCAACAACATCTGTCGGCCCACAGGTTCCCAATTCTTGATCTATAAATATGTGAATTTGTTGTTGGCATCTATCTGTCTTGAGAGACAATGGAGTGAGTCTCTGGTGGTGAAGTCAAATTGTGTGTTAACAGCACTGAAGTGACCTCCCCAGGGTGCAAGCCTGGGCAGTATGTATGGAGGGCCTGAGCTGCCCAGACTACAAGACCCCCTTCTCGGCTTCTCTGATCTGGGCCAAAGGAAAGCAGAGCACTATAGGACTGGCGCACAAGTTACTTGTCACAGGAAAACTTCACAAAATGACCTTTGAATATTCCCCACGATAGCTATTAAAGTATTCACAACTAGGAAGAGGAGAGAAATTCAGTTCAGTTCACAGTTTGTATGTGGACCTGCCTAATTTGTGGTTTCTGAAACAATATATGGGCTTAAAAACAGCCGCCCTTAGAAATTCTTATGTCAGTACAGTTTTCCAGCCAAGTAATGTGCACAAAAATAAATATACTAGGGTAAAGGTAAAGGGACCCCTGACCATTAGGCCCAGTAGCAGACGACTCTGGAGTTGCGGCGCTCATCTTGCTTTACTGGCTGAGGGAGCTGGCGTACAGCTTCCGGGTCATGTGGCCAGCATGACTAAGCCGCTTCTGGCGAACCAGAGCAGCGCACGGAAATGCCAATACTAGGGTAAAGTGTACCCATATTAGCGACAGTAGCATACAAAATGCATTATATAGGGGGGAATTCCTTTGCAAAAATGTGTCTATTAGGCAAAGTTGCATATAAAGTTGGTATATTAGGAGAAATTCACACCTCATTTTTTTGACAGAATTACAAGCCTGGTAGACGAAGGGAACACTGTGGATGTAGCCTATCTTGATTTCAGCAAGGCCTTTGACAAGGTGCCCCATGATATTCTTGTAAAGAAGCTGGTAAAATGCGGGCTAGACAATACTACCATTCAGTGGATTTGTAACTGGCTGACTGACCGAACCCAAAGGGTGCTCATCAATGGCTCCTCTTCATCCTGGAGAGAAGTGACTAGTGGGATGCCACAGGGTTCTGTCTTGGGCCCAGTCTTATTCAACATCTTTATCAATGACTTGGATGATGGGCTTGAGGGCATCCTGATCAAGTTTGCAGATGACACCAAATTGGGAGGGGTGGCTAATACCCCAGAGGACAGGATCACACTTCAAAATGACCTTAACAGATTAGAGAACTGGGCCAAGGCAAACAGGATGAATTTTAACAGGGAGAAATGTAAAGTACTACACTTGGGCAAAAAAAAATGAAAGGTACAAATACAGGATGGGTGATACCTGGCTTGAGAGCAGTACAAGTGAAAAGGATCTAGGAGTCTTGGTAGACCACAAACTTGACATGAGTCAACAGTGTGATGCAGCAGCTAAAAAAGCCAATGCAATTCTGGGCTGCATCAATAGGAGTATAGCATCTAGATCAAGGGAAGTAATAGTACCACTGTATTCCGCTCTGGTCAGACCTCACCTGGAATACTGTGTCCAGTTCTGGGCACCACAGTTCAAGAAGGATATTGACAAGCTGGAACGTGTCCAGAGGAGGGCAACCAAAATGGTCAAAGGCCTGGAAACGATGCCTTATGAGGAACGGCTTAGGGAGCTGGGTATGTTTAGCCTGGAGAAGAGAAGGTTAAGGGGTGATATGATAGCCATGTTCAAATATATAAAAGGATGTCATATAGAGGAGGGAGAAAGGTTGTTTTCTGCTGCTCCAGAGAAGCGGACACGGAGCAATGGATTCAAACTACAAGAAAGAAGATTCCACCTAAACATTAGGAAGAATTTCTTGACAGTAAGAGCTGTTTGACAGTGGAATTTGCTGCCAAGGAGTGTGGTGGAGTCTCCTTCTTTGGAGGTCTTTAAGCAGAGGCTTGACAGCCACCTGTCAGGAATGCTTTGATGGTGTTTCCTGCTTGGCAGGGGGTTGGACTGGATGGCCCTTGTGGTCTCTTCCAACTCTATGATTCTATGATTCTATGATTCTATGATTCTATGATTCAAAATGCTGCTGAATTTTCATGAGGAGTTTTTTTCACTGTCTCAAAAAAATTGCAAACTGATGTGCAAATGTGGATAACTGGGAAAAAGAGAGAAACTGAAAGAAACTGAGATTGACAAATATGCCCATCCTTATTTACAACTTGGCTCTTACCCATCACTCATTTAGAATGTAAAGCAGCAGCAAGATGCCCCTAATCCACACACTAAGTACTTTACATCAAATGGCTAATCAGTCACTACAGTATGTTGAATGGAAATTATACCTGTACCTGTACCTACTTGCTCATACTAGCCTTAGCTCTCTGATTGTGAATATATGTTATCAGGCATGCATACTATTTAGTAGCCGTGTTCAGGCATTTAACTGATGGCGACTGGGGCACACACACAAACCATACTTTGGCACAATTAGGACAAAGATCTGAAGGGTTTCCAAAAGTGCATTTGGTTGAACCCACTTAGAAAGCTACCCACGGGTGGGGACTCTGGCTTCAGGTTTTCCAATCCCAGAGACTGTTTCTGTGCACACTTAATAAAATGTACTAGAAAAACCCTTCCAGACCTTTATGCTAACAGCACAAAGGGGAGTCTGTGTGCCAGGAGACACTGGGGTTGAACTTCTGTGTGTGACTCTGCCCTATTACACCCTGGTCTAAACCTTCATGTGTTCGGGCAAATCATAGAATCATAGAGTTGGAAGAGACCACAAGGGTCATCCAGTCCAACCCCCTGCCAAGCAGGAAACACCATCAGAGCATTCCTGACAGGTGGCTGTCAAGCCTCTGCTTAAAGACCCCCAAAGAAGGAGACTCCACCACACTCCTTGGCAGCAAATTCCACTGTCGAACAGCTCTTACTGTCAAGAAATTCTTTCTAATGTTTAGGTGGAATCTTCTTTCGTGTAGTTTGAATCCATTGCTCCGTGTCCTCTTCTCAGGAGCAGCAGAAAATAACTTTTCTCCTTCCTCTATATGACATCCTTTTATATATTTGAACATGGCTATCATATCACCCCTTAACCTTCTCTTCTCCAGGCTAAACGTACCCAGCTCCCTAAGCCGTTCCTCATAAGGCATCGTTTCCAGGCCTTTGACCATTTTGGTTGCCCTCCTCTGGACACGTTCCAGCTTTTCAGTATCCTTCTTGAACTGTGGTGCCCAGAACTGGACACAGTATTCCGGGTGAGGTCTGACCAGAGTGGTACAGTGGTACTATTACTTCCCTTGATCTAGATGCTATACTCCTATTGATGCAGCCCAGAATTGCATTGGCTTTTTTAGCTGCTGCATCACACTGTTGACTCATGTCAAGTTTGTGGTCTACCAAGACTGCTAGATCCTTTTCACATGTACTGCTCTCAAGCCAGGTGTCACCCATCCTGTATTTGTGCCTTTCATTTTTTTTTGCCCAAGTGTAGTACTTTACATTTCTCCCTGTTAAAATTCATCTTGTTTGCTTTGGCCCAATTCTCTAATCTGTTAAGGTCATTTTGAAGTGTGATCCTGTCCTCTGGGGTATTAGCCACCCCTCCCAATTTGGTATCATCTGCAAACTGTCATGCCTGAACACAGCTACTGGTAGTAATATTTCAAACACTAGAGGTGGTGGCAGAAGGAGGACATCGCTGTATGTGAAATGGACACAGCTTGGTGAAAAACAGATTATCTCTTCAGGAGACTGGAATTTCCCAAATAGTTATTATCTGTACTCCAGTTGTTCAGAATCAGATTAGAAGCATACTGTGGGAACCACATAGGAAGTGAGAAACAAGGGTGGCGAATTAATCCTGTGGCATAACTTCCATCAGAAGTTGCTGGACTCCAACTTCCATAAGCGGCAGCCAGCATTACCAATGGTTAGTGATGATGGGAGTTGTAGTCCTGCAAAGTCTGCAGGGCCACAGGTTCCTCATCCCTAGAATAAATAATGAACATAATAAATTAAAAAGTTTGCCCGTTGCACTGTTATACATAGTTTCCTGCTTATTATATTTATGTGAAGCAAAGCAAGTGGAAGATTTATGGTGGGTGTGTGAATATATCAAAAATCCTACACAGTTTATTTCTTTGAGGAATTTCAGGTTTGACAGAAGGTCCCACCCTGTGGTGAAGTGGGATAGTAGAAAATTCTCGGCATTCATAAAGCAGAAAAAAATGTATGTTGCTTATATATGAAGCTAAATGTGTAGTCTGCTAGGAATGCAGCTCTCTAAAACTCATTTCACTGACAGCCTACGGGCATCTGATGAGAGTAAGATGTTCCAGGAAGGGAGGTGTTTGACTCTGGCCCCAGAAATGAAAGGCCAGTGACTAATTTTCCAAGTTCATTGCCTGAGTGTGTTCTCTTAGCCATTAGGAGAGAAACTACACAACATAAAAGTAATCTCAAGAATGTAGGTCAGCTGGAATATTGCTGTACCAACACTTGTAAAGGGAAGGACTGCAATGTATTTTAAAAATTCAAAGGGGCTTTTATATAGCTACTAATAAAAGATGCCAAAACGCTGTTAGCAGCAGATTTAAAGTGACTTATTGCTTGTGGTGATTAAACCCAGCAGGCCTCCTTGTTTTTACAAACAGCATCTAGCCCCTTCTGTGTATAATTTGCCGAGGCACCGAATGCTTTTGCAATCGCCGGTGTGGAAATGTGGGTAAAATGAACTGCACTTTCCCGAGAAGGGTCTTCATTGAAGTCTGTGGGACTTACATCTGAGTAAACATACAAAGAACCAGGCTCGTTGTATTGTTCCCTAGCAGAGCCTGCTTTGGATATGGCTGCGTAAGAGGATTGCTAAAGGCTTTGGGATGCCTGTGAAGATATTTCACTTCTCCTTTGAACAGCAGGTGCCTCTCCCTGTGCCAAACACAAACTGTTCTTTTGCAAATCCCCTCAGGTTCAAAAAGTGTTTTGTAGGTATATTAGGGTTAGTGTTCTAAAACACCAACCCAGGAGCTGGCATGGTAAGGCACATGCTAAAGTTATTTGAAAGGGACCCACATAGGTCTGGTCCATTTAGCTTATGGAATGCTCTCTGGGGAGCCAGTGTGGTGTAGTGGTTAAGAGCGGTAGACTCGTAATCTGGTGAACCGGGTTCGTGTCTCCGCTCCTCCACATGCAGCTGCTGGGTGACCTTGGGCTAGTCACACTTCTCTGAAGTCTCTCAGCCCCACTCACCTCACAGAGTGTTTGTTGTGGGGGAGGAAGGGAAAGGAGAATGTGAGCCGCTTTGAGACTCCTTCAGGGAGTGATAAAGCGGGATATCAAATCCAAACACTTCTTCTTCTTCTTCTCCCCAGGGAGGTACATCTGACTCCATCGCAATCTACTTTTAGGAACCAGGCAGGAATGCTTCTCATTGCCCAGGTTTTTAACTCCACATTTTAGAGCAGGGGTCAGCAAACTTTTTCAGCAGGGGGCCGGTCCACTGTCCGTGGGGGGCCGGACTATATTTTGAAGGGAAAAAAATGAACAAATTCCTGAACGAATGAACAAGTGAATGCATGTGTTTTTAGGTTTTTAAGCTGTTTTAGTTTTATGCTGGTTTGAATTTCGGCATGTTCGTGAAAATTTCTCCTAATATATTTTGCATGCAGTTTTGACAAACATATATATATTTCTGCAAGCAATTTGTCAAAACCCAATATATTTTTGTACGTGCTTTTTCAGTAATATCTTGATTTTGCCCACACTTTCACCTAATGTATACATTTTAGTAAACTTTTTTTTCAGCTGGAGAACTGCAATGCAAAATTCATATTTATGTGAATTTCGAATGATGGTTGTGTTTCGGTTCCCATATTGTTTCAGAAACTGTGAATTTGATAAATTCAGCTTTAAATGAATTTCTCCTCCATCCTTAGTCTACAGTGATTGGTGAAAGTCCATCGCTCAATGGTAGAGCATCCAGTCTGTGTAGACAATGGCAGATGCACTGATTCAGTACAAGACAGTGTAGTGCCAGGCATTGAACACCCATGTGCTCTACCACTGAACTATGACCTTGGCCTGGACCAGCTGTTTATGTTCCTCTTCACCATTGCAACCTGCTTGGATCATTTCCCCTTTCCCTTTTTGCTTAGATGGGGTGACAATGGCAGAAATGAAGGGTAGCAGCAGTAGCCCCTGCTCCTCTGGGGAATGAGCAGGTGGTAGCAATGCAGAGAAGCAGCATCAGCTGTCAACAGTAATGGCCCTATTGAAGGTGTCTTGTCCAAGGGCCACCAAATCTTGGAGCCAGCACTGTACAAATTCCCCTTGGTTACAGAGAACTAATCACATGGTTCTATGGACCGTGGCCAATGGGAGATGCTCAGCTATTTCTTGGTCTTCCTCTGAAATTTGTGCTTTCCTTCTAAAATAAATGGCTACATGGGTGTTAATATACATGTTAAAAACAGCACTTGCTTTAACACATTCCATTTGCTAAATTGATTGCTCTCACAATTAATGGCTCATTTTGCCTACCTGTTCCCTGACAGCACTGATTTTGTAATTTCTTCGACTATTCACAAAGATAGGAGATTATTTCAAATGGGCAACTTGTCTTCACAGTTGTTTACGGCTGGGAATTGTGTCATCTGCATAACACACACGCACAGTTTCTGCCCACAGTCTTCTGCATCCGCTTCACTGGCATATGTGCTCACTCACGGGTAGTTTGGTGGGAGGTGGCAGGCAATGCAATGTTTACATTGACAGCCTGCAGAACAGACTGCTAATGCCATCCTCTAGGCACAGAGTCCACCCTCTGATTCATCCCGTACTTGTGCATCAGTTCCACAAGCCTTTGTGGACACCTGTTGAGAGTTCTGTGCCAAGATTGCAATCCCATATTAGGGAAGAAAACAAGGCTTTGCAGTTTGTGAAAATGCTGTTCTAGAGAAGGATGGATGATCTGAGGATAGAACACACCTGATAGGTTTTAAGATGGAAACAGCAAGTATCAATATTTGCTCCATGTCATCATTTCCCCAGGCAAGGAAATATCAAATCTACGCTCGTTCATTAAAACGGAACCACAATATACAAGAAGTAGTGCTGTGCAAAGCCTCACAACCAGTTTTGTGAAACTCTTTGCCCCTGCAAAAGAGAGGGAGTTTTTTTTTTCTGCCTTTCATTGGGGTTGAAGGATTTCAGTGAATATTTGTGTACATGTGTGTGTGTTGCAGGACAGACTGGGGAGTTGGGCACTCACCTTAACAACTAATGTTACAAGATGTTAGTGGGGAATAAGTGCTCTTTCTTTCAAAAGAAATACTGTTGTGACACTCTACAATGCTTCACAGCTTCTTCACTTCCTTAAAAAAAAGTCAGTGGGAGTGTTACATCATCTCATAGTAATTTCGGGGATCGTGGAAGCAAGGATATCGCCTGCAGGATGGTAGAGAAAGAGGGAAAACAGGAGTACAATGTGAAGATTTTTTTAAAAAAACAAAAAGTTATAAGGAACTTCCATATGTGTTGATAGTATTACTTTGGGGATAGCTAATGTAGTACCCTTCAGATGTTGCTGGACAATAGCTTCTATCAACTTTGCCCATTGGCTGATGGGGCTGATGGCAGCTGAAGCCCAACAACATTTGTAAGGCTCAGTTGGTTAGAGCATGGTACTGATAATGCCAAGGTTGCAGGTTTGATCCCCGTACAGTACAGCTGCATATTCCTGCATTGCAGTGGTTTGGATTAGATGATGATTATTAATAATAATAATATATTTATTCCCTAGCCACTCTGGGCGGCTCCCAATAGAATATTAAAAACATGTTGAATACATCAAACATTAAAAACTTCCCTAAACAGGGCTGCCTTCAGATGTTTTCTAAAAGTCAGGTAGTTGCGTTCCACAGGGCAGGCGCCACTACTTAGAAGGCCCTCGTCACTGGACCTCAGAGTCTCCTCCAACTCTACAATTCTACTTTGACTATAACTGTACAGTCTTATCTTGGAAGTCAAACGGAATCTGTTCCAGAAGTCTGTTCGACTTCCAAAACGTTCGGATACCAAAGCGCGGCTTCTGGAAGCTCCTGCAGCCAATCAGAAGCTGCGGAATCCCCATTGGACGTTCGGGTTCCAAAGAACATTCACAAAACGGAACACTCACTTCCGGGTTTGCGGCGTTTGGGAACCAAAACGTCTGATTACCAAGGCGTTCAGGATCGAAGGTACGACTATACTAGTTAAATAATAGTTGGTGGCCATCTAGTTTTCTGCCCCCAAAATACTTTTTTTTTTCACCTCTTTATAAGCTGCCCATGAATTCCTAGGCAATCTGCAATACATTTCAACATATAAAGGACAACCTAGTTTGACCTGATAGTGAGTTAGTAGGCCAGTGTGGATGCTTTGGCAATAACGATGGCTACACAATTACTATATGTTTCATATATATATGTTTTCATATTTGTGCTTTTCACAGTTATAGAGTCCTGAAATGTACCATGTTGCTTGCTGATTAGCTCACATTATGCTACAGAAGAGACACATCTTTTGTTTTAATCTCATGCTGCCTTCTTATGTAGGTTGAGGCCAAAAAGAGAAAAATCAAAATCAATGGAGCAGATGTTTTATATTTAGAATCTTCACTTTGAAACTTAATGACTTGCTACAAGGGCAAACATCTGGCTATGTGCAGAAGTAGATTAACACGCTTCCCTTGATTTCTTCAGGACAGGTGTAACAAGCTTGAGGGGGGAAATCATGCCAGGCTCTTCTTGTTTCTTAGTCAAGTGTGAAGGGAGAAATACCAATAAAAGGACACGAGGAGGTTACTCACCACAGCATGGATCATTAATTGTGAGCCTTTTTTTTTTAAAAAAGGATCTGATTAATTCATAAAATGGTGATAGCTGTGAGGCAATAGACTTTTGTGGTTATTGTGTGATATATGTGCAAAGGATGTGTGGGGCATGTATGCATGCGTACATATACATACATATACACACAAATATATATATACAGTGTACTGTATGAAGATTTTCATTTACACCTGAGACAAAGAAGGGTGGGAGGAGCTTTGCAAACATCTTTGCTCCCCATGAAAAGCACCCCCTGCCCCATTTCCAGTGTTTGTGGAAGGCAGGAAAAGAAACCATCTCTGTTGCTTTGGTTGTGTTGTGGCAATGAAATAATCACAGAACAGCACACCAAGAAAATGGAGCACTGGCTTCAAGGATCTCAACGTGTATTCATACTATATTTTCTCTGCAAAGAATGTCTTCTTATGTGTGCAAAAATTGGGACCAGGGTTTCTGAGGGTGGGCAGTGCTGCTTCACTTTCCTTCAAGGACATCACCATGTAGCAAAATCTGATTGACTGGGTGATGTAATCAGGACCGGTGCTAGGGGTTTTGGCGCCCTAGGCGAGGGGGCGGGGCACGTGATGTCATTGCGCATGACGTACGGTGCCCCGCCCCCTGCCCGTCGGGTGCCCCGCGCCGCCGTGATTTTCGCCGCTGGTTGGGGCAGCACCGGGCGGTGGCAGGGGGCGAGGGGCAGGCTGGCCAGCATCCCCTACATTTTGGCGCCCCCGCCGCCGCTTTTTTCACCCCAAGCTGCTTGCTCCGCCGCTGGTTGGGGCGGGGGCGGGCGGGGGCGGGGGCGGGGGCAGGCTGGCCAGCGCCCCCTCCATTTTGGCGCCCTAGGCAACTGCCTAGTTCGCCTAAATGGACGCATCGGCCCTGGATGTAATTACTTTCAATATGCAATCCTGATTGCCTTGGATTGCGTGATGGAAGAAATGGCCCCATTAAACAAATAGCATCAGCAGATTGGGGAAAGGAATGGCTGCATACATATTTGTATAAGGGAGGCTGTCTTTCACACTTCTTCAATGCTCACTTTTCAACTCAATAAATATTTGGGGATGAAAATTCAGCACACCTTTTTAATCCATCTATGCAAGTGCCCATGAACAGTGACTTCCATAAATTAATTACGCATTGTGCTTAAAGAAATCCTTCTTTCTTTCTGTCTATCCTCAATCTCCTGCCAATTAGTTTCATTGGATCACCCCAGTTTCTTTCTATCAACTTTCTTCACACCATGAATAGTTTTATAAGCATCTACTATGACTCTAGATTGCCCTTGTTTCTAACTAAAATGCCAGAAGACTTTCCACCTCTTTATTATATCCAAAGCATTTATTTAATTTTTAAACCAAATAGCCCCAGACATTCTAAGTGTGGGGAAACATTCAGGAAAACCACCAGTCCCATTATATATCTTTGGGGAAAGCTCTTCTGACATCCCATCCAGTGTGAGGCCTGCCTATTCCTACTCTCTGTATTCTGTTTGTTAACCAGTTACTGCTCCATAATAGGGCATTTCCCCTTATTCCATGACAACTAAGCTTTCTCAAGAGACTTTGGTGGGTGAATTTGTCAGTGCCAGTTCTCCTCTAATGTGGGTCTAAATTTGCTCCCATCCTGATTGAGAGGACATCTCAAGAGAGAAGGAAGGAAAGACCACATGGGTCTGCTCCGGCCAATAATACAAGTGAAGATTTTCTTTCTCTGTGCAGCATCCATCTTTCCAACCTTGACAGTGTGGACCTTACTAGTTAGGGAATTTCAAATCTCCTCTTACACCATGAAGACTGTCAGCTGAGACACTTTCCCATCGTTGTGGACAATGCTACCAAATAATGGGTGAATCTAAAGCATATTTGGTGACAACCCATTAAGTGCTCACCATTTTTTATTCATAAGTTTCAGAGACTGTGTTGGTTATCCAACTGCTTTGCAATACTCACCTTTAAAATATGGAACTGATGGGTAGCGTGTGGTTTTTCCCCTTTTCTCCCCCTGGCCTATCACCCAAAGTTGAAATTCTTAATATCAGAGATCACAGAAATGATGTTGCAATGCAAATGGACAATCGATTTTCACATACTCTGAATATAGTGCTTAAAAAGGGCTGAGCAGTAAAGGAGAAATCCCCTGCTGTTTCAAGACTGCAGTAATCCTGAAAATGCTAATAATAGTGGCACATATTACCTTTCCCTCCATTGTGTCTGTTTAAGAGAGAACCTGGCTGTGTCCCTGTGTGAGCACATGTTGTGCTTGGAGTCACTGTTGCTTCCTCCAGGAAGGAACAATGCCTAAGGATTACTACAGGCTGATGCAAAATGACAAGCCAAGTCACATGCTGCATCTCGCCATCTGCCAAGTCACTCTAAAAAGACCTCACACCATGGAAAGCAAAAACATTCACAGTGTGATAATGAAACTTGTGGAATCTGGTGTCTGATTATTGAATTCCCAGAGATGGAGACATGAAAGTATGCTACATATGCCTTGATCCAGCTATAGTTAAGCACATTAAAGTCCCATTTATTCAATGGGATCGTAAAGTACAGGGTCAGATTTTTGCAGTTGAAAAGAGCATAAACAATGATGGGATTGTTTAAATAGTATTACAGGAGGGTTTGTGCTTGCCAAATTCCATTTCATTTTCTATCTTCTCCATCTATAACTCAGTGTTGAATAAAAATGCTTATGTATCCTGTTTATGTTATGGTACGGACCCCACAGAGCAGCCAAAATGTCACCAGAGATATTCTAAACTATGCTTTGACTTTGGTTTAACTGCTGTAGAAGGGAATTTCAGAATTGTACACCTCTTTGGAACATGTCACATGATTTCACCCTAATGGTTGTCTCTCTGGTGGCTAGACATTGTACATAAGATGCACCTGATGCTTGCTTTTGGATCTCTTTGCTTCAACTACATGAATATCACTTATGTCAAGTGTGCTGTGGACTTTGTATATCATCTGCTTGTCTGGTTTTCCCCTCTTCTTCCCCTCCCACCACCTGTGCTATTTTTCAAAGTGTCAGTGGAGAGGCTACATTTTTTTAAAAAAATGTGGTCTACACCGAATTGGCAAAGGATTTAGCTGTTGATCAAGGTGGTTATTTCACCAAGCTTCCCTCTGCCACAAATTATCGTATTTAGTAGTAGTTTACAGGGCAGAGAGCTTGACAGTCCTCACTCTTTAGTGTAGTTGTTGTAGCAAAAAAGAGCCATGATTCCCAGGAAAGAGAATGCACCCATTTCAAAGCCCCAATATGTTTTCAATCACACCTGAATAGGCTTTGGAACAGCTTCTATTATATTGTAACTTCATGTCCTTGCATCAGGCCTGTGTGCAGCCTGTCATTTATCAAACCAATCACAGTCGAACAACCATTTATTATAACCAAACTTTCACAAACAACTAATGTCAAAGGGAGACTGCAAGAATGGAAAGTTTACTGAGTCCTGTGTGGCCTGCCATAAGTGGCTAGTGAGGCCAGCCATTGTGTTGGCCAAAGTAGACTCTGCAGTGCATATTATTCAGTGCATACTATTTGTTTACTTTGGTGAAATCTATTTTGGATGCCGTTATTAACAGGGTGCTCTTGATTTTCTTAGCTTAGCTTCTTGGCTTCAGGCCATTTCACACATTACTTTTTAAAAGTATTCCTCTAAGATTCTACACTTGTAAAATGTGACAAAACATCTAACTCATCAGAGAGTTGGAGCTGTCTAAAGCTCCTTGTTTAGTATACATAGGGGAGGTTGGCGCACTGCCACCCGGCCCTAAAAAAAACAGGATCACCCAGTTTTTGGACACAAGTGTCCCCTGTCCCATTTGGACTTCAATTGGGATGCCTTTACCCCCATATTTGAGCTTGGCTAGTCTAAAATGGTGGTTGTGTTGCTGTTGGTGTAGCTGACAAGGAGCCTGACCTAGTGTGAGCAACAATAGGGAGAAGGGAGCAGGAGCGAACTCCTCTCCTTCTCTTGCCCCCTCCTTCCTTCCATGTCACTGGTGCTCCTCCTCAGCCGCCACTGCCAGTATAGCATGGTGCAGATCCACCACTGCTTGGGCCCCTCTGCCACCCCAACTTGAATTCTCCTTCTCCCTCTTTCTCCATGCTTGAGTCTTTTCTGACACCAGCATGGGCAAGAAGCTGGAGCTGTGGCTCAAGTCACCCATGGGAGCCAGTTGTCTACCCCCCGGCCCCTGCCTGTCTACCTGAGTCAAGGACCAGGGTGGTGAGGAAGGTGGAAGGCCAAATGCAGGAAACCCCCTCCACAAAGGGGTGGTGGTGTCATGAGAGTGTGTGTGCCTGCCAATCCCCATCCCAACCTTAACCTGCACTCAGCTAGCCCCCATCTACCTGCCCTCTTTTATACAAGCATTTCAGAGAGTGGCACGGTTAGCTTCCTACTCCTTAGTGTGAGTGCTTCCTTTGTAGAACTCAAAAGGGAGGAGGATAGGCAGAAAAGTATAATTAGTTGGTGTCACAAGCCCAGCAGTGCTGTTGGGATCAGGCGTTGGTTCACAGCAGGAGGAGTAAGAAATGGGTGAGTGAGAGACTGGTGGAAACTGGAGTTGGAAGAGGGGGGCTCTCCCTATGCGTCTCAACTTCATCCACTTCAAAAGAGGGGTCAAGGATGCTAGCTTCTTCCCTGAACTCCTGGCATAGCAGATGGTCTCAGTCTGTCAGGAGTGCGTGTAGGAGCCAGGCCCTGGGACCAGCAGGGCTTCGCAGGACTGGGGCCTTCCTCAGTTTGTTCTGGAGAGGCAAGGCGCGGCCGCACAGGTGAGGTTGCTTGGTAACTCGCTGCACCTGGTGGCAAGAGCCGGGAGGGGATATAGGTCAGCATTTCCCTTCGGCTCTTTGCCACAGCAAAGCGCTTTCTGCCTTGCTGAGTCTGGCCCCTTGTTTCTGTTGTAATTTGTCCAGGGAAACTGGAGCAATGGACATGCTCCCTTCTGGCCCATACACCCCCGGCCGATCTGCCGGGCGAATTCCAAACCCCTGGAACAGCAGCAGAAAACCAGAGACCTAGCTTCAGGAAGCTAAGCACTCCTCTCAATCCATGCAGTAGCAGAAGATGCACCTCAGAGTCTGGCATGAGCGATATTTACAAGCGTTTATTGAGTGAACATGAGGACAAAGAAAGCAGTCACCTCCATGTTCAGAAAACGAAAGAGAAAAGTACAGACTGAAGAACGGAAGTTCCCAGCAGCACACTGGATCACTATACAGACATGTGACTAGCTTCCATCCTCAGTCTGTTGTTAAGGTGGAATGGGAATTACAACAGTTTCCTGCCTCCTGCTTCCTGATCCCTGGACCTCGGCTTCTTGCCTCTCGACCCTCGGACCTTAGCCTTTGTGATTCCTTGCTTCTCGACCCTCAGATCTTAGCCTTCATGACTCCTTGCCTCTCGACCCCTGGACCTTCGTCTTCATGACTTTCTGCTCCCTGACCCTCGGACCCCGGGTTTCTGGACTCGTATTTCTGCTCCCACCTTGCCATCTTGCCTCTAGTCCTGATGTCCTCTGCCGGGACTTTCCTCACCCGTAGACCAGACCATGACACAGTCATGGTTGGAAAACCCTGTGGACTGCCAAGAAGGGAGACAACTCAACAGGCTGATCATGAGTCTGGAGGGTACAGTAATATCTCCTAGAACCAAGCATCACCTCCACAGTCTGCAGGAGCACACATTTGGACACCTGACATTCCTGCAAAGTAAACAAGTCGTGAGTGAGCATGGCCTGCCTCTTTAAAAACCCAGCAGGAGGACATGGAAATGGTTGGCAAAACTTGCTTCTGTCCAGTCCTGAACTTCTTCCTGATTCCCAAACATCTGAATCAAGACTCCTGAACTCTTTGTTTATTGCCAGGCATGCCCTGCTGCTTGCCTGACTAGAGAGATCTTTCCTACTTTCTTGTAAGTGCCTTTGAGTGTGTTGGGTAGGAGACAGGAGAGCTGACTCAGATCTGCTGTGAACTATTCTGGTTTGCCAGTTTTTGTGTTGTTTGTTTCGGAGAAGCCACTTCAGTGGCATAGTACAAGAGGGGTGTGGTATCTGCCAGACTGCAGCTCTGGGCCTCCCCCCCCCCCCGTGCCCCCAAGCAAGAGCAACATCGTCATCTGCTGAACACCAGAATAATCCTCCTTACTCTGGTGAGTGAGTGAGGACATAACAAGGCTTCCGGGTTTTCCAATTGTTTGTGACAGATTAGCTCTAAAGAGGTCTGAGCAAAAGTAAAGAAACCAAGCCAGAGCTGGTTGCTTCTTGCTCCTCTCTGATGAGCTTCCGACTTAATGTTAGCAATTTAAATGGTAACACTTCTTTGCAAGATTATTTGCATTTCTAATTAAAAGCTAAAGGTTTCAGCCAGTTGAAGATCTTTTGTTAAAGCTCAATGTATTTCAGAAGTTGAACTTGGGCTTCGTGGCTGAACCGCTTTTCTCAGCTAAAATCCAATATGCTAACTACTGCCCCCACACATTTGATAACTCATTGTTCAATGACAGTCTGCTGTTCATAATAAATTGGATAGTCTGTTGTGTATTGGTGTGTGTATGTGTATTTAAAAATATAAAATTGTAATTATCATAAACACAGATGCCTGCATTTTGGACCTTTGGGGGCATGGCTATGGGGGCTGCTGTCATAACTAGCTCCTGCATTTAAACATGTGCTACTGCATCTCTGAGCCCCATTGATTCCAACTGAGTTTCTCTAGGCTATATGAAGTAAAGACTGCAACTCAATTTAAAATGCATTGTGGCTACTAATGAAGAAATGTTTTGATAGGCAGCAAAAGAGCAGAGTCATTTTATAGTGCTCAGCTTTTAAACGACATACAGAAGAGTAAATTATCAAATAAAAAAAACAACAGTAAAACAAAAAAGTTGCTTCGGCAGTTATTGAGGGAAAGTGTCAAAGCATACAGCAAGCTCACTAAATAAGGCATCATTAAAATGAAACGAGCTACATGTTTTGTTTTAATAGGGGTCTGAAAGCCAGTAGGCTATTGCAGACACTGCAGTGTTAAACATTTTTTATGATGTAGAAATTCCCCAGTTTTCTATGTTAGAATCTCTCCGTAAGAATTCAGTTACATTTCAGGTCTTAGTTCTACAGTGACATCTTATGGAGTTCCTTTGTCTGTAAATCATCTAATAGTATATGGCAGGTATGAATACCGGATTTGCAGATAACAAAAAAAGAACTTCTGAAGCAATTAAAAAGATGGTGTGAGATTCCACATTAATGCATTTTGATTTTACAGAGCAATCCTTAGCATGTTTACTGAAAAGTAAAACTCCCCAAGTTCAAAAGGCCTTACATTCTGGAACACGTGTTTCCTATTTAAAATGCAACCCACCTCCTGCATGTTTAAGCTCTCCGCTTTCATGAAAGCACAAAAACGACAGACTGAGAATAGAAAGGTTCATTACGATGATATGAAAAGGAAGACTAAAAATCTCTCTCTCTCTCTCTCTCTCTCTCTCTCTCTCTGTGTGTGTGTGTGTGTGTGTGTGTGTAGGGGAGGTGCTACTGTCTGTTGGCAAGAGCTGCATTAAAAAAATACTTGCAGCAAAATATTTACTTGCTGAATGAATTCTCCCTGGAGAATTGATCTGCATATAGAATCATAGAGCTGGAAGGGATCCCAGAATGGGGGTCATCTAGTCTGCAACGTAGGAATCTCATTGAAAGCATCCAAAACAATGTATCCACAGGAAGACAAGCCACCTCTGACTGTCCTAGTGGCAAAGGAGTGTGTAGGACAGGGGCAGCCCGCCTCTCCTCACACCTACCACAAAGCATGAGTGAAGACAATGTTCCTTTTCTTTGCCCAGTGAAAAAAGACAGTCGTTTCCATAATGGAATGGTGCCCAGCATTTTGTGGCAAAGTACATCTTTGCATAGCACAGTAGAATTTGAAGGGACCACGGGGAGTCATCTAGTCCAACCCCCTGCAATGCAGGAATCTTTTGCCAATGTGGGGCTCAAATCCACAACCCGAGCAGGATCATGCTCGCCGTTACTGTGCTATCCCAGATCTTTCATTCATCCAGTCTGCCCTTCTCCAAGTAACATAACATAAGGCACAGTAGGACATCCTATTTCCCATTCTGGTGTGCAGACTGAGACCCTACCTGCCCACAGACTGTCTCGCCAGAGTGGTGCATGCTCTAGTTATCTCCCGCTTGGACTACTGCAATGTGCTCTACGTGGGGCTACTCTAATGGTAGCTTTGGGTCCTTTTGATTCCTCTGGATGGGAAGAATATCTTAAAAGATGGCAACTTCAGTAAAGATTGAGTTTGGAAAAGACTGTTGAGGAGTGAGACAATGGTTGCAGCCACACGTAATGCTAAGTCATAGTTGGTTTTTAATAATTGCTTATTAGGAGCCAGTGTGGTGTAGTGGTTAAGAGCGGTAGACTCGTAATCTGGGGAACCGGGTTCGCGTCTCCGCTCCTCCACATGCAGCTGCTGGGTGACCTTGGGCTAGTCACACTTCTTTGAAGTCTCTCAGCCCCACTCACCTCACAGAGTGTTTGTTGTGGGGGAGGAAGGGAAAGGAGAATGTGAGCCACTTTGAGACTCCTTCGGGTAGTGATAAAGCGGGATATCAAATCCCAAACTCTTCTTCTTGTTGTTGTTCAACAAACCATGAGTCATCTCAGAGATCAAACAAGCCATGATTTGTTTCTTCAAGGATTCGTTTGTTTTCCAGCTGCTCTTGTCTATAGCTTGGAAATCATCTGGGGTGGGGTGGGCAAAAAAAACATGAATAAGCCAGATTGGTGGGTTCATAGAATTTTCGTCTTTGGGACGATGGGGCCTTTTGTTGTTGTTGTTGTTGTTTAGTCGTTTGGTCGTGTTTGACTCTTCGTGACCCCATGGACCAGAGCGTATCCATAAGGAATTTTATTTAGATTGTATCTTACTGGCCCTGTGGTTTTCCCTACTTTCTTCAGTTTAAGCTTGAATTTTGCTATAAGAAGCTGATGATCTGAGCCACAGTCAGCTCCAGGTCTTGTTTTTGCTGACTGTATAGAGCTTCTCCATCTTTGGCTGCAGAGAATATAATCAATCTGATTTCGATGCTGCCCATCTGGTGATGTCCATGTGTAAAGTTGTCTCTTGTGTTGTTGGAAAAGAGTGTTTGTGATGACCAGCCTGTTCTCTTGACAGAACTCTATTACCCTTTGCCCTGCTTCGTTTTGAACTCCAAGGCCAAACTTGCCAGTTGTTCCTTTTATCTCTTGACTCCCTACTTTAGCATTCCAATCCCCTATAATGAGAAGAACATCCTTCTTTGGTTTCATTTCTAGAAGGTGTTGTAAGTCTTCATAGAACTGGTCAATTTCAGTTTCTTCAGCACTGGTAGTTGGTGCATAAACGTGGATTACTGTGATGTTAAAAGGTCTGCCATGGATTTGTATCGAGTTCATTCTATCATTTTTGAGATTGCCTATTTACTCTCAAAGCAGTATATCAATATTTTCAAGAAATAAATTTTATTGTGAATAACTATGATCACCCAGTATACCCAGGGCCAGTAAAACAGTGAGAACGAGTGAGTGTTGTTTAAATGGAACTGAATAATAATCACATGTGCCCTGAATCATGGTAGGTTAACTTACAACATAACGGTTATGTGTTAAAAGCAATCCTGTTTCAGTGCTTTTTTAAAAAAATGTCATGCAAATAAATGCATTTTCCTGCACAGTTGAGACTTTCGCTTTCACAGCAACTATTTGTTTCCTAGTGAAACACATTGAACTGAACAGCAGAATATGAGGAGGAAGAGGTCACACTCTCATGACTCATTTCTGAAAAGGGGAGGGAGTAATTCATTTTAAAACAAAAACAAAAACCCAACAACAATACAAGGCTTTTGCAGTTTCTAACTCTTCTTAATTTACTAGCCATTATCCGTGGAGAATATATTACAAATTATGATAATAATCAAATTAAGAAAAATAAGCTTGCTGCTAATTGCACAGCATTCTGTAGACGTGTCATTACCTCTTTGCATTGTGGAGCTGACCCTCAGATCTGTCTGGCAGCTTTCCAGGAAATGTTTTCTAAATTACTTGAGCTAGAAGACAATTGGCTGGAGCGCACTTCTGAAGGAAGTGTTTAGCTTCTGCCTGTGATGCACAGAAGGAGATAGTAAAACTTAACACACACACACACAAACCCAACAGCCATTATTTTCAGTTAGGGTTCATGTTTGTTTCCAAATGCATAGAACTGCAAATAGGCAGCACGGGTAGACAACATTGCCCCATCCTGTCCCCTCATGGGGATAGCTTAATGTCCATAGTGTGTGTGTGTGTGTGTGTGTGTGTGTGTGTGAGAGAGAGAGAGAGAGAGAGAGAGAGAGAGAGAGAGAGAGAGAATGAATTCAGGGGTAATCCATTTTTTAAAAACTACAAAAAACAGTATATTAACATAATTTGTAGGAGTATTTATGAGGTATGAGGCTTGCTTTCCATTTTTCCTCCTTCGCTTTTAACAATGTAAAACTGCTCAGAGCGGCTTCTAAGTGGAACACCTCCACCATGCTGATGGAAAATGCAAAATACATCAATGGTGCATTCACAGGGCCATTGCATGAGGTGAGTTATATAGAGATATGCTTGTACTGGGTACTAAACCAAATCACATTAGGTCCCTTTGCTTGAGGAAGACGCTTGGTCAAAACAAACACATTGGGTAATCTTTTTTCATATAATATACTGATGCTTTTTTATCTCCTTTTGTTCTGGACATGGGAACTGGTGTCACAAGTTAGATGCAGAGGGAGTTTAAGGAGGAAGAAGGAAGGGATGGTATCTCTCAGTTGGGCAGCAGGAGGAGGTGTATTTGTGAGGCCTTGGTAATTATTACCAGTAATTCCATCCATGTATTTACATCTAGAGTCTTTTACATCTAAAAAATGCAATTATATTTTATGGAATGAACTTTCTTTAATGTGTTAATGTTGTTTAACGTAGCACCCATATTATTTTCACTTGCATTCTCTCCTTTAAAGAATTCAGTCTAATCATTTATGGGTTCTGTGAATTTACACTACACTCCAGCATACTATTTTAAGGGAATCTGGCCAAGTATTCAAATCTAGTCAGTACTGAAAGAAATGCACAGTGAAGAGACTGATAATTTACTTGTTCATAAAAGTTTTATGCTGCACATAAAATGTTATCGCTTTTAGTACTTAGTGGCAATGTGAATTGCAGGCCAGAACAGAAACCTATGCTATGATGCAACAGTAAAAGAGAATTATATAAGTCACTGAGAGAACACTTACATCGTTTTTTTTAAAGGCAGACTTCTTGTACTCACAATTTCATGAATAAATTACAGAGCAAAATGAAACAAAATAAACATTTGTTTGAAATATCTTTACACTTGACTTCACCTTGAAAGATGAGCTAAGGCAAGGTAACATCTAAAACTTACCAAATTGCAAACCTTTACCAGTAGATTTTTCTCCCATAGAACAGAACGAGAGGCATACTTTGTTTTCTTTAGCTCAGAAATAATTCTGCATGCAAGCTTTCCTGAAACAGAACTTAATTTGAAGGTAGAGAAACACCATTAGCAAGTTCTCTTGTCTGGCCAGACAAGAGTCCAATCCATACCTTCCTTGCACAGTCGTACCTTGGAATTCGAACGACTTAGTTGCCGAAGGTTTTGGCTCCCAAACGATCGAAAACCAGAAGTGATTGTTCTGGTTTTCAAACGTTCTTTGGAAACTTCCGGTGCAACTTCAGCAGCTTCCGATAGTGTTGGGCCAATGGCCGTAAATAAAACTTACCAGCAGCTTCCGATTGGCTGCAGGAGCTGCGCCTTGGTTCCCAAATGTTTTGGAAATCGAACAGACTTCCATAATGGATTCCGTTAGACTTCCAAGGTACGTCTATACTTCTTCATCAGAACTTGCAACAGAGATGAGTGACTAGGCAACTGACTAAGATTGATCCTGTGAGTTGTAGGGATGGGTGGATCTATTAGAGTCTGGTGACATTTCCCAGTGGGGATGCAACAAAGATCTCAGGGCCCCATTTCCAGGTAGATTTTTAACAGAGAACTCTCAGCCCAGAAACACACATTTAAAACCAGTTTGAAATGCTTACAACCTGGTCCGAGGGATACACGCTGCCTACATTCCCCCTCCAAAGAAAATTTCCTTTCAAAACTACAGAAAGAGTGCACTCAGTGGCCCACAGCATGATAAGCTAAGCTGGTGTGTAGCGTTTCTTACTGCTATGCACTTTGATGCGTATAGAGCACATGCGCTAAGGAGCATTGAGACTTTATGCTGTTCCATCACTCCTAGGAGCAATGGTATGGAACAACATGTTTTCTCCCAGTGTTTCTTTTAAAAAAATATCTATCAGTTATATAAAAGAACATATAAAAGAACATACACAATGTATTTTTAATACATACATACGTATCTTAGGCTGACAAGCTAGCATCAAAGCATTCTTCAAGGCTATGATGGCAAGGTGTTCAAGGATATGTCTGCTGTGTTTGTTGGCAGGCTGACCATCTCTGGAGATGGATGTTCTGAACTTAGCCATTCATGGGTACTAGGAAAGGAGATATGTGAGCGTGGAAAGATCCTGGTGGACTGGATTTAACTCCCTCCCCCCCCAAAAAAAAATATCTTGCATCCATATTAGGGATGTGTGAATTTATTTACCATTTCATGTGCAGCCTAAATCTCCTCCATGCACACTTTATTCCCTTACACATGCAAAATTAGGGGTTTTCCTATTTTTCTGTTTGCAGGTGAACTACGCATTATTTTGGTTCTGTTCCTCACACTTACATTTGGACATTCTCATTATGTTTCCATTATGCAAGAATCAAATTCAACATCCAACTTTGTTGGGTTAGTAGATAGCTGTCCCTTTTGATGGCACATTCCCCTTTTTTGAGGAGAATGGGGCTTTGCATAACTAAACAGTTGGCCAAGTATCAGTGATTTAGGGCTTTAGCCCAGACTTCCTCAACCTCACCCCTCCAGATGTTTTTGGTATATAACTCCTATGATCCCTAGCTAGCAGGACCAGTGGTCAGGGATGATGGGAATTGTAGTCTCGAATCATCTGGAGGGCCAAAGTTGAGGAAGCCTGCTTTAGCCAAACAAGCCATACTCAGAGTAGACCCACTGACTAACAGTTCATGACTAGTTTAAGTCCATTGATTTCAGTGGATGTATTCCAAGTACGACTCAGTCTGATACATATTTTGTTGCCACAGTAGCTGATGATCAGCCATTTTGTTTGCAAGCATCGGTGTCAGCATACTGTGGTTACATTGTTACATATGAATAAAAAAATTTCTTTTTGCATAGCCAAAAGTCACTTATAGGGTGGACTTTGAGTATCAGAATGTGAAGTTGGAGAAATTCTCTGATTCCTACAGCAAAGTCTTAATTAATTTCTGGATGAGGAAATGCATTCACAAATAGGTGCAGTGCAGATCTGATCAGATACTTCCATAGTGTTGATCATTCATTTGAGATGCAGAATTAAGGACTCCCAATGGAACTGCTCTGAGACCTGTGGGTATAGGGCAGTATATGAATTCAATAAATAATAATAACAACAACAGCTGCTTGACACTATTATGGGTGTTCAGCTGTTCATGTTTAGCTCTGGTTCTACTCCCCATGATGTGGAGTTAAGTCAAGGAAACTAACAGTTCAATCTTCAGCACACTTACTAGAGAGTAAGCTCCATTGAGCTCACTGGGATTTATGTTTATGTTTTCACTTTTTGTGTATTTTTAAAAACTAAATCAATGTTTGTTGTGTATATATCTAGCAAACATATAAAACAATCCTCACAGCAATAATTTTCCTGATACTGCCCTTATAACGATTATCTAGTACCATCACATTTATGATCTAAATTTTAAAAAGACAATTCACCTTGTTAAATCAGATTCCATTGGGATATATATTTTAATAGTGGTAAACACATATTTGATAATTTTAAAGGAAATTTAGCATGTAGAAATTTATTGAAGCCTTAAAGGTAAAGGTGACCATTAGGTCCAGTCGCGGACGACTCTGGGGTTGCGGCACTCATCTCGCTTTATTGGCCGAGGGAGCCAGCATACAGCTTCCGGGTCATGTGGCCAGCATGACTAAGCCGCTTCTGGTGAACCAGAGCAGCGCACGGAAACGCCGTTTACCTTCCTGCCAGAGCGGTACCTATTTATCTACTTGCGCTTTGTGCTTTCGAACTGCTAGGTTGGCAGGAGCAGGGACCGAACAATGGGAGCTCACCCCGTCACGGGGATTCGAACCACCGACCTTCTGATCAACAAGCCCTAGGTTCTGTGGTTTAACCCACAGCGCCACCCTTATGAGTAGTTAAATTTGTCAGCTGTATTATATTTCATAATTCTATGAGTTTTTTATTTTTAGCATCAAGTAAATACCATACTTGTTTCAAACTCAGATATCAACTTGTTCTAAAAATGAATCATTTTATTTAATGTCTTTGTTGCATTTTCAGAAAGTTGTGAAGAACAAATTTTCTTACATGTAAACTGTGGAATACCAAGAGAAGGACTGGGGTTTCTGAACCAATAACTATTGAAGTACGTTCTCTAAGAAACTGTGTTAAGATCAGAAGCTCAAGGGGGAAGATACTGTTCTTGCTTCCAACAAGAAGCTTCTGTATTACAACTAAAAGCTTTTCAAGGGGTTACAGATAAACATCATACAAGAAAGAAAAAGCAGTTACTAAGAAGAGACAGGTGACTTTTAGAGGCTTTCTCCTGAAGCGCAACATTTTTATATACAGATGCCTTCCTTAACATTTCTAAAAATATAAAATCTATCAAACAGGCAATATTTCATAAAATCTAAGATGATTTTGGAATAAGAGTCATGCTTCACTTTGCTAAAAGAACAAACATTATTTGCTCCGTTAAGTGGGACCGTCCCAATGATGAGGTAGAATGAGGAAGTTTACTTGAGCACTAGGCACAAGGGTTACCAAACTTGCACACCCATTTCCCCCATTTTTATAGAATGATTGAGGTGAGGTCAGGCTTTCCACATCACCTCTGTTAAGTATAGTAATTTAATTCACTGAAATTTGTAAATGCTTGTATGCATTATTCTGTATTTAAATTTGATTGGTTGGTAACAGAACTCTAGTAGTTCTCATGTGATTGACTAATGTTGGTTACATAGGAGGTATCTAGTGAAGGACAGCCTCCATTTTATGTGAAGCAAGATGACTGTGTTTCAGAATCCACTGTGAACACTGTTAAGATGAATAGAGTGTTGGAGTGCTTCTCTGCTTGAAAGAGAGCAAAGCTGCAGGAGAAGGTAAAAGTGAAAATCTCTCCTAGGAGCTGCAAGGCATGGCCTAATTGAGATACAGATGGCTGAAAGTGCTGAGCTCTGGAAAGGGGGGCGGAATTAAGTTGTTTAAGGCTGTGAGTCATGCTTGTATTAGCATGTGTCTGTAAATGTTATCTTTAAATTCATCTATAAGTTTCTACAAGTACAGTTTTAAAAACTCTGGACATTGGTTTAATTTCCGAAGAAGAGTGTCAGTCATATATATGATTTAAGCTTCTTAGCTGTGATTTCTCTACTCTTACTTCAACAGCTTCCATCCCATCTCTGCATCACCTCACTCAATTTGAGAGAGGGTTAAAGGCATCTTTCTTCAGAGTGAGGTGTTCTGGGCAAGTTGGTCAGGAGAATACCTGCTCTGGCTAGAACTGCCTTCCCCGAAGAAAGAATTAACTACTAATAGAATGCAATTATTAATGGAATGTAATTACAGTGGTACCTCGGGTTACAGACGCTTCAGGTTACAGACCCCGCTAACCCAGAAATAGTACCTCGGGTTAAGAACTTTGCTTCAGGATGAGAACAGAAATCGTGTGGTGGCAGCGCGGCGGCAGCGGGAGGCCCCATTAGCTAAAGTGGTACCTCAGGTTAAGAACAGTTTCAGGTTAAGAACGGACCTCTGGAACCAATTAAGTTCTTAACCAGAGGTACCACTGTATTAATGGATTGCAAGAGGGAATTAACAAGAACTTGATAA
Organism: Darevskia mixta; assembly: GCA_034641385.1. Classification (NCBI taxonomy): domain Eukaryota; kingdom Metazoa; phylum Chordata; class Lepidosauria; order Squamata; family Lacertidae; genus Darevskia; species Darevskia mixta. The sequence goes on along the minus strand of JAWWNH010000042.1, from coordinate 12,693,195 downwards.
TTTTTACGGACTAATTGAAAGAATTGAACTGTGTGAAAACATTGTAATGTTTTGTGTCATTGACCTTTTAAAGAGGACTCTAGCTCGGACTTATCATGGCTTTGGCGAGATACCAGTTGGCTGGGGGAGCTCCGGCAAACCGGAGGCCTCTCCCTGGCGGCAGAGGCTCCAGCACTGCCTGCAGTCGGCCAGTTTTTGAAGTCTTGGTAGATTCTGGATTCTGGAATGATAAAACTCAGGAGTATATTAGCGGATTTAGAGTATGTGTAAATCACAGAGCATGGCAGGCCCCAACAATAATACTATTTCCAGAATGGGCCCAGAATCTTCTGACATTAGATGAAACCTGCTTTTTGGTTGAAGTGAATAAATCTCTGGACTGGAACGATGACCGAACAATTTCTGGAGTTTTTTGGCTGGAAGTTGGAACCAACCCTATTTTTGTATCAGTAGTAGGCAATGTCATGCCCTCCAGATGGTGTGAACTACAGCTCCCATCTGCTCCTACCAGCATGGCCAATGGTCAGGCATGAAACAGGTGGTAGTCCAGAACATCTGGAGGACATCAAGCGGGCTGCTTCTCTTCCAGCAGTACGGTGGAACGTCCAAGTCTACAAGATGTGTCATTAAACATGAAATAGATATTATGTGGCAGTAGTTATTACGTGGAGCAAATTAAAGCTGTCACAATGGAGATTGTTAAATAAACAACTAAGAGCAGGAAAGGGAGAAACATGGGCATTGTGAACATTTCTCCAGTCAAACTGAAAGACTGGAGCAATTCACATTATTTCTTATTTAGAAACCATGCTGTTTCACTTGAGCAACATATTATGCAAGAAGTAGTCACTTCTGTGCTTTCGTAATGGATCAATGAAGACTCTTTGAGAACTTGCTGCTTATCTGAGACACTTACCTGCACATGAGAATGTGTTATGTTTGCTTCAGGTATTATAAAACAATACATGTATTGTATGCTTAGTTAAAATAACAGCAATAGTGTGTGTGTGTGTGTGTGTGTGTGTGTGTGTGTGTGTGTGTGTTCTTATTTGAACTCCTGAACAATTGGAAAAGTTCACTTCTGTCCTGAAACTATTTGGTGAAATGGCCTCCATTTGATATCCTTTAATATCATTTTAATATTATTGAAGGAAGAATGGGCTTAGCCTTTTCTCTTAGCCCATTCCTTCCCTCATCCATCAGTATGAACAAAAATACTGGTAGTATTTCATTCAACATTAAGTGCACTAAAAATTCTCAGAAAATGTATTTTTATCTGGGGGAAACTGTTAGAGAATTTCACCTCATCCCAGTAACAATATTTGTCAAAATGTCCTCACTAGGCATGAATAATATTGGCAAGTAATTTTTATTCACCCAAGTAAAAACAGAGCAGGCAATTTTTTTGTCAGCTGTATTGCTGTGTTTCTATTTTTAACACAGCAAGGGTTAATGCGCAAAAAAAAAACCCTCTGCAGTTCCAAAACACAGTTTTTCTATCTCCATGGTACGTACCAAGAAAGTGACTGGTGAAATGATTTATATGCAAAACCACAGCACACTGAAAAGTATTGATTAATTACACTGATCCATCAGTTTTGAGATCACTTTTCAGAAGTCCTCATATGATGTATTTAGTTCAAGGAAAATATGGAGATGGATCAAAAAGTTCAGTGTTTAATTCCCCATCCCTGGGCATAATATATATTATCCAAGCCTTATTAATCATGAGTGGTACCACAAACTCTTTCAACCTGAACTGAAGGTTTGGTTTCTAGATATAAAAGTTCTGCAAACTTTAATAGTTCCCTGAGCATTTACAATGCATATATCTACCTTTCAGTCTTAAGCTTTTTCACAGTGTTATTCTCCGTATCTCTGCTTAGAGGTATGCCCAGCTGAGTAAAATGGGATTTGCACTCAGGTAAAGCACTCTAACTAAACTACAATTTCCAGGATTGTGGGAGTGAGGAGAAAAAGATACCATGAATAGTATGGAACTAATAAAAAAAGTATAATGTAGATTTGCCCGCTAAATTGATAACTTTCACATTAGAAAGATTAAAAGCAATTTCTGATGTGTCCACATCTTATTTTGTCTTTAATATTAATTTTACAAAGTCTCAGGAGTTTACTCTCTTAGAAGCAACAATGAAAATGAGCATTTTGTGTATTCTAATAGGTTAAGTTAGTGCTTTTTGTCCTCATTAGGCTCCTGTAGTTCTGCTCCAGTTCTAGCAGCTTAAGCAAAGCTTTACCCTTAGTCTAGTTACATTGCAATAAACTAAGTTGAGTTTGAAGGTCTAGTTACATATTGTTTTCTCCCTGAACTCCCAACACAACAGAAAAACAGATCTTCAAAGCATTCTTGATTATATCCCTTTAATCTGCCATAGCAGACCCGATAGAATTTTCTTCCGAGGAAAACTAGATTATTTTGTGCTCTCTTGCAAAGTTAGCAGTTTTATTTCATTTTTTTCTCATGGATGGGATTTGGTCTACATTGTCAGATTAGAAATATTCTAAACTAAACTAATTGAAAACCTCATCTGGCATCATGAAATGCCAAATGACCTTGAAGTTGGTTTCATCTCTCTGTAGCTGTGCTCTTTTAGATCAGGACATGTAGGAGAAGTTATTTGATAATGGAAATGGACTTAAAGTGGTACACAGACAATTTGCTTAGTAAATAATTCCATGTTCTTCATAGCAATTTCTCTCAGTGTATACCTGAACAGACCTTATTATGGGACTATGTGTATACCTGAACAGACCTTATTATGGGACATGTAGGAGAAGTTATTTGATAATGGAAATGAACTTAAAGTGGTACACAGACAATTTGCTTAGTAAATAATTCCATGTTCTTCATAGCAATAAATTTGTCCACAGATGTGGTTTGAGTTGTCATTAATCCTGAGATAGCAGAAATAGATTTTAAAGGATATGTTGCTAGGAACATCATTCTATGTTAGTACTGGATGGTGTAATTATTTATCCATATAGTCCCATAATAAGGTCTGTTCAGGTATACACTGAGAGAAATTTGCCTGGCCAATGCAATCTCTTCCCTCTTCTTCATGGTGTCTAGATCATGTGAATGGGATCTACTTGCATACCGGTAGTATTCTTCTTCTGAGAAACTATATGTGAACTTGCCTCTAGTCAGTCGGAACTCGCTGGAACTCAATTCAATTTTCCTCTCAGTTGGGTGCCATTGCTATTATAAGAGAACAAGGGAGATGTTAATGGTGAGTTCAGGCCAAAATATGAACCACCAAGCATGCCCACTGCTTCTACAATTTCTCCTTTTTAATACATTGTTATATTTCATATTAGCTAATTGCCATTTATCTTTTCAGTGGGAGGGGGCTTTCTCTGTGGCAGACCCTAGATCAGGGGCCAGCAAACTTTTTCAGGAGGGGGCTGGTCCACTGTCCCTCAGACCCTGTTGGGGGGGGGACTATTTTTTTGGGGGGGGGAATTGAACGAATTCCTATGTCCCACAAATAACCCAGAGATGCATTTTAAATAAAAGCACACATTCTACTCATGTAAAAACACCAGGCAGGCTCCACAAATAACCCAGAGATGCATTTTAAATAAAAGGACACATTCTACTTATGTAAAAACACACTGATTCATTTAGAAGGCAATTGGGCCAGATCCGGCCCCTGGGCCTTAGTTTGCCTACCCATGTCCTAGATTCACAGATGTGAATCTAACAACTTCCTTGTATCCCTTTTGCTGCTTGTTTTATGGAACCCACCTCTGTTGTTGCTGAGTTTATACTCTTCTGTTCTATTTGATACAGTTGTACTTTTTATAATTGCAATGGTTTATCTGTTTTTATAACTGTATATTGTAACCCTTAACTGAATCACAAAGGCAGAGGAGCTTTGGAGCCCTGAATGAACGGTGTTTGTGTTTTGTTCCTTACTCTCAGTTTTATAATCTGAAGTTCCATTGTACTTTTTCAGAAGTCTACTAAAGTTTCCACCCCCCCACACATACTATGTAACTCTCATTTGTCTACCATGCATAGACATCCTTGACAGTCATCACAACTAGTTATTATTCACTAAGGGGGGGGGGGAGTTGATGTGCAGAATGCATCCTAAACTCTAGCCTCTTGCTCATTAGTTTGTGAAATGTTTCCAGTGAGAAGCAAACTTTCCCAACACATTCCTTAGCTTAATTAAATCACTATGTAACAGGACAGGAAAGTTGGGTAATCAGTCATGCTTATTAAAATATGTTTCAAAAAGTACATCACAGAAAGTATATCCTTATAAGTCAAAAACATATAGTTAACCAGCTGTCAGATAATTTACAATCAATTATCTTATTAAGAATGTGTGAATCATGTCCCCCTTTTCCTGCAATTTAAAAAACTTTTCAGTCCCATGCCCTAGATTTCCACAAAAATTCGAGTGAGCATCTCAGATACTCTTGCTTGTAAGAACTGCAATGTAAAGTTATGGCCTGTAACAATAAGGTGCTGTCCATTCCTTGAATGAGACAGAATTTACGTTCAATGCAATAATACATTATCCAAATAAGAAATCGACACCATTTTAATGCATTTAATAATAATAAAACCTTCCCAAATATCTTAGTAGGCTCTGAGACAACAGCCACTTGGATTCAAGTTTGCATTTGCTGCAAAGGCTTGAAATCAGGTCTCCAACTTTGCAGAACAGAAGCAAACATTGTCCCTGTATCTCTGGCCTGCTGCATCTATAAGGAAAACAGCCATCCCAGGACTGTCAAATAGCAGATTGCTTACTCAGAATTGTAAGGAGAGAAGAACTTATTTGATAAATTGTGGAAGTGCCACCAAATTTTGACAAAGGGGGAAAGAATGAGGCAGACCTGACAGTTCCTTCTTGAGAGAAACAACTGGGAAATTTAGAGTGAACTGTCTACACAGCTCTATATGGAACAAACGAGAAAGCATTAATAAAACAATTTTGTTCCCTTATATCTTTTCTCCAGTGCTGGATTCCATTCTGGGAGTCCAGGGATGATGAACAAACACTCAGTGATGTGTGGACATCCTTGGGACACAGCAATATATGGTGGCATATTTGATGAACTTGTTTGCTGAAGTAAATAAATCCCTTGTTCATATACTCAGTTATTTGCTCCCTCTGTATTCCTGAGCTGAATATTTTAACAGGAGCCGCGCCTGCCTCAGTAATTCAAATTTTTTATTCCAGAACTCCATCACAGGTAAGCACAATTTTACCATAAGTCAGAATGACCTTGCTCACTTTTCTTGGACATTACTAGGCTTTCAGTTAGTAGCCCCGCAACCTGGTTCTCATGACTTGAAAATTAGCAAGGGTTTGTTCTATGTTGACAAAACATCATCTTTCTCATTAGGCTCATCATGTTTGTACAGGGAGGGAAAACATTCAAAAAGCATACCCATTGATGGTGCGGTGTGTGTGGTGTTTGCACATAGAACAATGCTCAGGTCATTAGTCACCATGCGAAATTCCAGATCACCACCTCAGTGAGTCAGTCCTGTTGCCTTATAAACTCTGCAGCTGGTCTTATCTTTGTGTTTATGCCATCAAAACCATTAAATGAAATGTCTTTGTGCTGTTGTCGTGACCGTACAGAACAATAATACGTATGTTTCACGGTGAGATACAGGAGCTTACAACTTCATTTGAATATATCAGCACCAAACAGGCGCAGGAGCTCCATATGCCCGTAAATATTTATTTATTAAACAGGTTCATCACACCAAACTCAGCCGAGTGGTTGTGGTACCTCTTACCTCATAGCTCTAACCTGCCGTCCATGATTAAATGCATCAAGTGTTCGCACTTTTAAATGGTTCTGCTTTGAGGTAATTTTTTTAGAGCCAAACCACAATTTTTAGCCAGCTCTCCTTTGAGGGTCCTTTGGATGCAGTGTGGAACATAGCCCTCCAAAAGGTTGAGGGGGGAGACAATTCTCCAACATTTTCGGGGTTTCGGGGGAGTTACTTTTTTTTTTTTTACTAAGCATTGAGTTTGCTGATGTTTCTGCATTTTCCTTTGGTTAATAATAATAATAATAATAATAATTAATAATAATAATAAAATTTTATTTATTTATACCCCTCCCATCTGTTGTTGTTGATGATGATGAAATAGACTATAGAGTAGACTATAGACAGAAATATGAAATAGATGGTAGAGTTGATTGGAGTCCTTCATCAAGCTCTTTAAATAGCGCCAACACTGCTGAGACCCAAGCCACACACTGAAAAGAGATAACTGAATGCCACTCAGCTACATCTTCTCTTATACTATTAGTTGGAGCATGTGACATGAAGTCTCTGTGTTAGCATTTGCTCACTCCTCTAAGAGGCAGCCCATGAAGCAAAGCAGGTTGGGAAATGCTAATGTGACAATGCCTATGACTAATTTTTCAAATACATAGTTCCAGAAATACATGGAAGGGAGGAGAAATCTTGTGATGTTCTTGTTTCTCCCCGCAATCTGTTGTTTTGTCCGTAACCCAATTGTTTTCAGGGTCAAAAAGCTACCCACTGTGGTGCATATAACTCATAAGGAGGTCTCATAAGTAAATATACCTCAACTTGCCATTTAAGTTGTATTTTATTTTATTTTATTTTATTGTAAATCATTATCTCCTGTGTGTGTAAACTTCCCATGATGAGTGGTATACAAAAAAAAGTTTCAAATAAATCAAATAAATAAATGAAGTCAATTTTCCTCACACTTTGGGAAATGGAGCAGGAAAACATCCAGTGGTGAACGCTAATCATAGGTGCTGTTTCAAAGTTCTCTCTCCCCCCCCCCCATGAAATATTGATGTCTCCAGCATATAGCTGAAGAATGGAAATCCTTGAAGGTGGAAAGTAGGAATCAGGAAGAGGAGTTTGTGGAACTGATGTTCATCTAAGTGATATGAAATTCTCTTTGGGGTGGGGCATTTCAGAGGTGGGGTAGGAAATCACATTTATGAAATTATTGATTTGCTGTTTGGACATCTCCCAAATCAGGAATTTGGCCATCCCTAAGCCAATCATATCTGAATACAGTCTTGACTGGCTAATCCACCGCCTAGAATTAAACATCATCATCATCATCATTATTATTATTATTATTATTATTATTATTATTATTATTATACCCCCTGCTCATTGCTTTAGATGTGAGAGCATTTAACAGCACTAAGTTCCTCAGCTTCAGCATCAGTGACTTCTATTTCTCCACATGCCAGGCTGATTCACACTTCCTGGCAGTGTAATTCTTTCCACACAAGAGACGTGATTCATGCCTACAAAACCATCACTTGACCTGAAGAGTTAGCTGTATTTGTGGGGGAAGAAGAACCCCATCATTGGCTCTGCCTACGTGATTCCTTCATGCACAAATTACTAGTCAAAGGGAAAGAGCTCTCAACTTGCTTCCTGTAAGTAAGAACTGGTTGTCATTTAGAGCAGCCATACTTTCAGTATGGCATTATTTAGTACTATAAACTTTACAGCAAAACACAGAAGCAAAGTATTCACTAAGCATCTGTGCCATACCCAAACTGTCTTAATATCGTTTCCATCCTTAGTGTATGATTTGTTTGGCTGACAGCCAAAGAGCTACTTTAGTTTAGTCTAATGGAGCATGCACATTCTTTGTGCAGTTTTTTAAAAAAGGCTAACACGCCACATCACAAACAGCATTGTCTTAAACCCTGTATGTAGCCTTCATTTAGAACATGTATGAAACCTTTGGTCCTTCAGAGGTAAAGGTAAAGGACCCCTGGACGGTTAAGTCCAGTCAAAGGCGACTATGGGGTTGCGGCGCTCATCTCGCTTTCAGACCGAGGGAGCCAATGTTTGTCCACAGACAGCTTTGTGGGTCATGTGGCCAGCATGACTAAACAGCTTCTGGTGCTACTGAACACCGTGATGGAAACCAGAGCACACGGAAACACCGTTTACCTTCCCGCTGCAGTGGTACCTATTTATTTACTTGCACTGGTGTTCTTTCAAACTGCAAAGTTGGCAGAAGCTGGGACAGTGCAACGGGAGCTCACCCCATTGCACAGATTTGAACCACTGACCTTCTCTGCCATTGGCATCCTTGCTAGGGCTGAAGGGAGTTATAGGTCAGCACATCTGCAGGGCCAGAGGTTCTCCACTCCTGCTTTAGAATATGAGGAACTCCCCCCCCCCACTTGCATTTCCCATATCCTATATATGACTCTGCTCCTAAACATGGGTACTTGGAAGAAGTTACCGCAGTGGCCAAACCCTAACTAGTGATATTAGTGGAGTTTGCAATGAAACAAATGTGTTTTATGGTTGGAGTGAGAAATGATTATTCATCCAGTTAAATCTGATCATTTTGTCTCATTGGGTTTGTGCGTGTGCACATTTTTAAAAACTTGCTTGGAATGCAGATTGTAAACATATGCACTATTGCTCTGAATATGTTTTTGCCGTTTTCAGCATTCAAGGTTGTTAGTTCCTTAGAACAGTTTACTTCATTAACCTGCATAGCTCTAAAAAGCTTACCTTTGGAAAAAATAAATAGCTTAGCTACAGCTTGAGTTCCAATTGCCCTAGTTATCCCCCAAAATAACTTGCTCCATTATATTTCCATTATATTCCTGATACTCTTCTTACTTGCAATACTTATTACGGGGATAACTTCTGAAATGAATTTTTGAATTGGCACGTAGTTGTCAGTTACACCTGTCTATTCTCTTCTTTTTAATGCATGTGCTCACATGATGCATATTACTTAAACCTCTTCAGAGTGGGATTGATTCCTGCAACATTCCTTTCTGTGTTTTGAACATAAGTGCTCAAGTGAATCTGCAGCTTCAAAGGGGGTCTGAAAAAAATGTTTAAAATGTGCAGCACCAGTAAAAGCAATGTCTAGAAATTGCAAGCAGAAGAAGATCTGCTCCGTGCTGCTGCTACACAAACAAAGCCAGATCATTTGGAATCCAACAGTCCCGATGAGGAACATTATAGAAGCTCTTCTAGTGGCGCCTTGTCCAGATTCTAAGACAGCCTGGTGCCTTTCAGGTGCTATGAATGACAACTCCCATCAGCCCTGGCCGGCACAGCCATATTGCAAAACATCTTCAGGACCCTAGGTGAGGGCAGGCTGACCTAGGGGGCAAAATTAAAATGCGCAAGGAATGATGCAGGAAAACACATCCACTGAAAGGAAAAATAATGGGAGCATTTCAGGAGCTGCCGACACGAGGAGTGTCTATAACATAACATGACATTATTTATATTGGTATTTCCTTGGAGGAATGTGATAGAGAGGTGGTGTTGGTGGTAGGGAAATGTGTGCTTTTATTTAAACAATAAGCACATGCTAAGGCAGCTGGCGCAGTCTTTTGGGACAGAATATATGGGTCAGCATATTGCATCATCGGCACTTTTCCTCTCTAGTCAAGCCACCTGCCTGAGTAAACAGACAACATGGGGCCCCAGTGCAACAAAATTACATTATTAAAGAGGCAGCTTTCTGGATTTGTGGCCTACTTAGACGTATTTTCCCCCCAGAAGCCAACTAAACCTTGTCATGAGGAAGTCCTGCTCTTTATAAATATACTTCAAGCAAGCACCTCGTTCCTTTAACTGTCACAGAAATACGAGCAACAGCAAAATTACGAGCCACGGTAGACAATAAACTTAAGTGGCATTTCTTTCTCCTTTTTGAAATCCCTTCCGATATAATTTATTAATCATTTCTATAGCATGTTTTGGTTTGCCGTGTGTGCTTTGTGTCCTCCCCTCTCCAACCCACTCTGCGTTTTCATTTTTGCAACAACACCGGCAGATTGGTTGTGCTGAGAATCACTTTCTGAATACTACCCATGGAGTTGCAGGCCTGAGAAAGGATTCTTGCTGAGGGCCTAAGGCTGTCAGTGTTTTTCCTGGCAGGTTTTCTGTGCTCTAGTAACTATGCAGGAATCAGAAATTCAACAGGTGCAGCAGTGCTTACCTGTGATGGGGAAAAATTAAATTGAAAAGATACACTAGCCAGGGAGGTGGGAATGGCATCCGTATATCGATTTTCCTGTGTGAAACCCAATGCTCTGTACATTGCACTATACTGTACCCCAGTATGGAAAGGGGAACAAATACAAGCCTAGTTAAAAGTATTATGTTCACAAATATATATATTGAGTGAAAAACTTTAGTGCCTGAACTACAGAGAACCAGAACATGATGCATATTCTACACTATGTATGTCACTGACTCATCATGTTGACATGTTCCATTTGCCCACAAATTATATTGTTCCCCCCCAATATACTACTTCTTAATTGTATTTCACTATTAATATACTTCTTAATTGTATTTCAGTTCAACAATTACTTTGATAAAATACATACCGTATTTTGTTATGTGCAAATGGCTTTAGGTACCTTATTTTTAAGTTTTTCGTATGGCTTTTACTGCTGTTAAATGAACTTTTTTAAAAAATTATTTAATTATTATTATTATTATTATATTTTAAATCCAATTTCGTTGTACTTGTACAATGACAATAAAGATATATATATACATACATACATATACATATACATACCTGTTAGGTCCATAAATTACCATATAGCATATATTCAACAACAAAAAACAGAAGCAATTGGTTGTTGACAAAGGACAGCTGGACAAATAAAGGGCCCCATTACTTTCAGTAGCTTAGGGCAGTGTTTCCCAACCTTGTGCCTCCAGCTGTTTTTGGACTACAACTCCCATCATCCCTCACTAGCAAGACCAGTGGTCAGGGATGATGGGAATTGTAGTCCAAAAACAGCTGGAGGCACAAGGTTGGGAAACACTGGCTTAGGGCCTCATCAAACCTAAATCCAGCCCTGATCAGATGCTACACTGAAAAGGGGCTAAAAATGCATTTGTGAATGAATCGTAGATGCTGGGGGACCATAGAATCATAGAATTGGAAGGGACCACAAGGGTAATCAAGTTGAATCCTCTACAATGCAGGAATCTTTTACCCAGTGTGGGCCTCAAACCCAAGACCCTGAGATTAAGAGTCTGATGCTCTACTGACTGAGCTATCCCAGCTTGACCGCTGGCATGAAAAGACATATGCTTGGAACAGAGATATCATGATGTGCTTAAGCAGTAGCTTACTGTCTGATTGTTTCTTTCTGTCTCAGAATCTATTGCTTTCATGCAATAAGTCAATCCTACTGAATTTTAAAAAAACAAACAAAAACCAAGCACAAACCAACCCCCCAAAGAAAACAATCAAAGTAATTGGAGACAGATGGGCTAAGCAAAATGCAGCATAAGCGTGAATAGGAGCTAAAAGACCACATGGAAATCTGAAAGTCAAAGCTATTCTCGTTGGAATGAGTTGTTATGAGTTGGCCTGCAATGAAAGCTCTTGGATGTTTAGAAGGCTAGCTCAAGATCTAGGTTTCGCAAATTAATCAACATATTCATGTTGTGAAAAAGGTTATCCAAGGCATAATGTTGGCTGAATATTAATTTATGAGACCAATCATCACTCTGCTGAAGTGATGTTTCACATCTTCAAATGGAGAAACAAAACAAAAAAGTTTTAAAATTTAGATGCTATTGAATATAATTCCCTCCATCAAATTAATTATTTTTGCATTTGAATTAAGATGGCTACATTTTATCTTGATTGATGCTGTTGGGTCCAGAATTTCAAAATTACAGGGGGAAATGTGTGTTGGCAGTGGATTATCTATAATTTTGGCAGCATGACAAGTTTTAGCAAACAGGTTTCTGGCAATGTGATATTGGTATTTGAGGCACTAAAGATATATTTAAAGCAGGGGAAAGCATTTTATGACTGAGTGTTTGTTTCAGAGCAGCAGCTAAGATGCGGTGTGTGTTTATGTATCAACAGACTATGTATAGATTTACAGATTCCTATGCCCCACAATTAATATCTCCTCTGCATGTATTTGTGGTGCAACCCTATTGTCTGTTGGCAGAAGTCAGGACACTCTTGTCCTCTGTGGGACAAGAGATCTGATTATGGTTGAGGAGGTCAATCTGGTCTGTATCACTCAGACATAGGTGGGTGACCAGAATGGTGTTGGCCTCACCCAACTGTGCCCACCTCAGGGCAGCGTCAGGGCAGACTTGAGGGTTGGGGAGAGGGGGTTGCTGTGGTCTATAGAGATTCCATTTCTCTTGGCTCTCTGTCCAATTTTTTTTGGGGGGGGGTTAGAGTGTGTGTTCCTGGCATTGGGCAATTGGAACAGATTAGGGATTGTGCTGGTTTACTGCTCGTCTCACTGCCCAGAAGTCTCCATGCCTGAGCTGACAGAGCTGGATTCGGAGGCAGTGTTGAGGACTCAAAGACTGCTGGTTCTGGGGGACTTCAACTTCCATGCTGAGACAACTGACTTTGAGGTAGCTCAGGACTTCATGACTGCCATGATGACCATGGGGCTTTTCTCAGCATGTCACTGGCTCAACATGAGGCAAGTAATACTCTGAGCTATTTTTTAGGAAGACCCCGGAAGTTGCCAAAAATCTGCAATTTTTTAATTGACTTGCCCAAGATCCAGGACAAAGCACTGACTTTCAGCCCTAGGGATATTGACATCAGTCCCTTGTCATGGTCAGATCTCTTCCTGTTCAGATTTAGGCTTTTAGCACCTATTCCCCTCTGTAGAGGCAGGAGATCTATTAGGATGGTCCACCCTCAGAGGCTGATGGATCCAATGGCTTTCCAGATTTTCTGGATAATATGACTGGCGCTCCTGTCGAAGCCCTGGCTGACCTCTGGAACATCTGAATGGAGCCTGCTTATCTCCCTGGTGTATTCCAGAGCTTAGGGTGAGGAAACAAGCTGGGATACGGCTCAAACACAAGTGAAGGAAAGATCTGGCTGAATGCAACCAGCCTCCATTGCATCCTCACTTTGTCATCCAGCAGAGCTCTTCTGAGTCGTGCGGGGCCTTTTACAGTCTGGCCCAAAGGAGGTGGTAGAACAGGGGCCAGCAACCTTTTCCAGCCATGGGCCGGTCCACCGTCCCTCAGACCATGTGGTGGGCCGGACTATATTTTTTTTGGGGGGGGAGGGGGAATGAACAAAATCCTATGCCCCACAAATAACCCAGAGATGCATTTTAAATAAAAGGACACATTCTACTCATGTAAAAACACGCTGATTACCAGACCGTCCGCAGGCCGTATTTAGAAGGCAATTGGGCCGGATCTGGCCCACAGGCCTTAGATTGCCTACCCCTGTGGTAGAACCAGCAGTAGCTCACTGTGACTTATTTCAAAGCAATGTAAGTTCCTTCACAGGTTTCCCTCCTTATTTCTTTTACATCATGCCAGCAAACTAGTTAAGGAGAGGAATATAATTAGTCAATTCACAGACATGTGGAACATGCTGTTGAAGATGTTGGGTATGATAGGGCAATATATTCATCAATGTCTTATGTGTGTTTCCCCATCTTACTTTACAAAGGTGTCCTGCAGGCTGCCCACCTAGCAAATATGTCACCAGTAGAATAAAGACGTACATTCTTTTAAAATGATAATAATGAAATATTTCCTGTCAAGAGCTTAATCTTTCTGTTGATAAAATGTTGTTGAGGAGGCTGTTTCTTAACTTTCGGTAGATAATTTGCTTCGGTGATTAAAGGATTAGCCACACACCACTAATCTTACTGTGGGGATTTGTATTCGAATGTCCAAGATGCAGGAACATTTCCATCATACTCTTTCCTAGCCGAGTAAATATTTGTAATTATTCAGAGCTTGATCTTCTCATTACATGACCCAGCACCGGATTTTAAAAAAAATGTCATGGTGCTCAAGCTTTAACATGAAGGTGTTTGAAATACTGGTGTACTCCCAACCTTTTAGATCAAAAATTGAGTCTAGATTGAGTGGGATAGATAAACCTGCTGTGGGTGCTCTGAGTTCTCAGGGATTACCTCCCCTCAGAAGAGGGAGGCAAATATATGTTGTTTACTATGATACAAAATATGCTTTCAGCAGCCCAAATCTTGATTATAAATCCTCTTGATAGGATTCTGTATGTTTTCTCCGACATTTAGCTCCGCATTAATGGAATTTAATGGTGTAGTCATTAATCTTCAGTGGAATTTCCTATTGAGTTCATGGTAGAGGTAAGATATGAACTCAGGATTTCATGATTGGTAGCTTAGTTTTTCTTGGCCACTACGCATGGGCAAAACATCTGAGGATATTTCCCCCCCTTTAGGAGTTCCTATCAGTGACATTTTATACACTTTAACCTTTAATAAATGCAATATGTTAGCAAATCACTGCCAGCTGCTTATGACAGAAGAGCTGTTTATAGGCATCTTATTTTGACTCATAATTGCCCAAATCCCAACACTGGATCAGAGACTTCTGAAAATAGGAAGACAAGCTGGCTGGGAAACCTATCCATATTTACCTAATTGAATCAAACCCAGACATAGGACTGCATTAGTTTACTCAAACACAGCCAACGAGATGGTGCAGGAACTGTTAGTAAATAACCCCTGAGCTGGGTCTAGTCCATGATAAATTTTATTCCCCCCACCCCAAGAAAGCTCTACCAAATATTTATCTTAGTGTGGTGGTAAATTTACCCACTGCTTCGTTCAAAAGAAAATTGTTTTTAGCCTGAGGGCAAAGACTGTTTTGTTTTTTATTGATCTGTAAACTGCTCTGGGAGCCCTTTCAACCAAAGAACTGGGTAAAAATGACATGAATGAATGAATGAATGAATGAATGAATGAATGAATGAGTTGCTGTACTAGTTTAACTATGTCCTGGCTGAGTTATCTGTAACATTTCACCAGGACCATTGCACATCTGTTCTGTATCTCTTACTGCCAGATGGTTTATTTTACTTTATTTTTACATTAATATCCCACATTTCCTCCAAGGAGCTCAAGATGATATCCATGGTTTTCCCAGTGCTTTTTTCCTTTAAATAAAAAATAAAAAATGTTTAGGGTACTCTCATTTTCCTTCTCATATTGAAATACTGCCCCTCAATGAGGCTAAACTTAGATTCACAAAATGTTTAGGGGTATGCGTACCCCTGCATCCCCCCAGAAAAAAGCACCCATTCTCCCCTCCTCATTTTATCCTCACAACAACCCTGTGAGGTCGGTTAAGCTGAGAAAGAGGTCAAATGGCCCACGGTCACCTAGTTATAGTGGGGATTTGAACCCTGCTTGCATTACCTATTTGCCAAAAAAGGACACAATGATGCTGGTATATGTACAAAAATTATAACTCATAGTTATAATTAAGGCAGGTTCCTTTTGAAGAAGAAAATGTACAGTAATTCTAAGATTAAATTGATGCGCTGACCAGAGAAGTAGTAGTAGTAGCAACAACAACAACAATTTATTTATTCCCCACCCATCTGGCTGGGGTTCACCAGCCACTCTGGGTGGCTTCCAACAAAAAGATTAAAAATACATTAAAACATCAGTCATTAAAAACTTCCCTAAACAGGCCTGCCTTCAGATGTCTTCTAAATGTCAGATAGTTGTTTATTTCTTTGACATCTGATAGGAAAGTGTTCTCGCCACTACCGAGAAGGCCCTCTGCCTGATTCCCTGTAACTTCGCTCCTCGCATAAAAAACTACATATGTGCTCTTGTACATCATATAGCAGCCTCTATAAAAAACAGGAAGTTCCTATTTAATGACCATGAAGATTACTCAAAGCCAGCATCACCAAAACTGATCCATTTCCAGCCAATTTCTTCCATCAGGCACCTGTTCAAAAAGCATCATCAAGCAGTATATAGAATGAACCCAATACTTACAGTTGAAGGGGACGATACAATTATTTAATAGACCTTTATGAGCACAAACACTTCTCCATATAAATAATTTTTAAACAAGACTGTGGCTGAATTTTGAAAAGTTAAATAGCATCTTGCCTGCTGAAGCGGGGGGAGGAACCATTTAATTAAATTCACACTGGCTGATTAGTGACTTTGTAGAACTGAGTTATTGGTGTTAGGAATGTAATGGAGATCAAGAGTAATTAAGTGGGAAATCAAGGCCATCCCCCTAGGGCAACTTGAAACAACATTATGGCCAAGGCCACAACTGGAACATATTAGAGGGTACTGTAGCATCCTCAGCTTTCACCACTTTCTGATGTCTAATATATGCGGCGTCTCAAAGTGGAAATTGAATATATAAATGCTAGGCTGGGTAGTAGACTGTGAAGTTTAAGCACACTAATTTTGTCTTTGTTAGAACAGCATAATGCCATCAAAAGCCCTTCTAAAAACAACGGTAATGAATGTATGAGTGTATTAAAAAAAAAAAAGAGGAGGCGAAACATAAATATGAAGCTGGTCTTTTGTAATGCAACTGCAGAAAAAAAGGAAGGCTGCAGAACTGTTGGACTGCTCAGTTCAATGAGTCACTAAATAAATAGGAGTCTGGCCAAGCAAATACTATTTCTAAGATCTAACTAATTTCAGGGAGATGGAGTAGGCTGCTGTAGAATATAAAATTAAGATGTAGGTTCTAGTATTATTATTTTTTTAATAAAAAAAACCTGCTGTGCCGTTTTCTTTTCTTTTCTTAAACAGATTTCTTTCTTACATACACCAACACGCTGATAGAAAAAAAATGCCACAAGAATCTAATAATTCACCTTTTTGACTTTTGATACCAAGCGTCTGATGTTCAGTAAGAGGTTTTCACATGTATCAATCTGGTGAGAGCTGTCATCAATAAAAAGAAAACCAGTTAAGGTTTTTTGTTTTGTTTTTTTTTAAAAATCCTTCATTAGTATAACCTAGAATCATAGAATCATAGAGTTGGAAGAGACCACAAGGGCCATCCAGTCCAACCCCTAACCATGGATGGGCGCTCCAGGTATTTTTGGACACACACTCCCATCGGCCCCATTCAGTATGGACAGTTTTTCAAGATGATAAGAGTCCTTCAACATCTGGAGGGCCACCAGTTTATTGTCTCTACTATAAACAGATGGCAAGCAACCCAATATTTCAGTTCCAAATGTTGATTTGGTTTGCCAAATGTCAAGACCAGTCTCTTATACCACCTTGTAGGGGGAAACAGGTTCAGCTCCACCCCATTCCTGGTGGGTGAGAACATACTGGTACATCCAGGCTCTTTTGTTCTATCTTCAGACACCCAAAGCCTAAGCTAGTGGTTCACAGAACATAGTTCATGGGAACTCCCAAACCTCAGCAGCAAGGCAGTTGTATGATATCTGAGCTTGTCTACAACTCCCATCAGCCCCAGCAGACATAGCCAAATGTCAGGAATGATAGGAGTTGTAGTCCAACAATATCTGGAGGGCAGCATGTTGACTAACCCCTACTGTAGAAGGAGGAGGGGCAATAGAAAGATTATTCTATGCTGATTGCACCACATTTTTCTTTTAAAAAAGCAGTAAGATAAACTTGGTGGTACTTCATCTGTAAGGAGATTTGGAGGAATGCCAAATAAAAAAAAACTAGATTTGCCACTGGAATAAACAATAAAGGTTGAAACAATAAAGAAACCTTTATTTATGATTCATTCAAGGTTGTCAATTTTTTTAGAAATGGTAAATAGAAAGTGACTAAAAATGCATACATTCTTGGAGGTTTTAAATTGTTTAGGTCGACATTTAATCTTCTTTTTTTCAGAGTGTTGTATCTTGAAATACAAGTTCATGCATGTCAAGGGGGGGAATAGCATATCCTTTAAAGTGATTTTTTTCTGCTACATCTAGAGAGCCAGTCAACTTGCATATAATGTAAACAGCTCACCTTATTATGCAGCATTTTTAGCTACTGCGGTGACTTGGGGCATAAGGCACTCGGGTGGATACAGTTCATCATTAGCTCTCAAGAGTTCATGCACACTAAACTCCCAGTGAAATGTTAATGAGCTTTGCTCATAAGCTCCTTTGATGAACTGCTGATGAATTTTGCTGAATGGTCGTGAAGTGCACATGAATGTTCATCAGAATGCTCAAAGACCTAAATTCCAGATCACCTGGGTATTAAACCAGTCAAGCAGGAAAATGGCTAACCTATTATTAGGTAGTGATTAAAAAAATCTTTAGAGAGAAGGGGAAGGAGAGGAAGGAGGAAAACTACAGCATAAAAATTGAGCAAATAAAAATAAGACAGCAAATTTTACCTAACTGCATTGATTTTAAAGTGAATTATATATAAATTAATATAACAAGACTGATTTTTGAGTCCTAAAATCTGTTTCTCATGACGTTTTGAAATGTCAGCATTACTCAGACAAGTTGTAATATGCCTTTCTGGGTGACTATGGGCAGTTTGCTATCCCTGAGTGTGACTTATATTACAGTTTTTCTGTAAGGCTATAGTGGGGCAATCGTCTTTCCCATCAGCCCCAGCAAGCATGGCCAATGGCCAGGGATGATGGGAGTTGTAGCTCAGCCAACCTCTGGGAGGGGGTAGTGGTTCCTCACACCTGATGCCGTGCATGGATGGGGAACCTCTGACCCATGGGCCAAATTAGGACTGCTACAGTTGAATGCACCTAACACCAAACAGCATCAAGTGACTGAAAGTGTAGAAACCCATTGCATTATCAACGTTGACCCACAGAGTTTAGCTGCAACTAGATGTGGCCTACCAGCCAAGGCAGGTTCCATACCACCAACGTAGTGGAAAAACATCATTTCCCATGACATCTGAACAGGACCATTTCCTATGCCCCATCATTGTCACTGGTCCTGACAGTCATGACCTGTTCGCAATTTTTATGGAATCCTCATGTATTGGGAAATCTTTCTTTCATGCATAGAAATTTCATTGTAGATAAGAACCTTCCTCCAAAATGTATGAACAAATTTAAATCAGTGCCACCTTCAGTTTTAGGAATGTGGACTTGAAGAACAGATGGACTTCAAGAGGAGAGAAAAGCGACTGCGTATATGTTTACACACATCCACTTTTCCTACTGGGCACACCCACCCCTGGCACATGCCCCCTGAAAAGGAATGTGGCTTTTATGTTGAAAAAGATTCCCCCACCTTGGGCCTCTATATTTGATGGAAATTAAATAATCTTACCAGATACCTGGGACACGGGTGGCGCTGTGGGTTAAAACACAGAGCCTAGGGCTTGCCGATCAGAAGGTCGGTGGTTCGAATCCCCATGATGGGGTGAGCTCCCGTTACTCGGTCCCAGCTCCTGCCAACCTAGCAGTTCGAAAGCACGTCAAAGTGCAAGTAGATAAATAGGTACCGCTCCGGCCGGAAGGTAATGGCGTTTCCATGTGCAGCTCTTGTTCACCAGAAGCGGCTTAGTCATGCTGGCCACATGACCCGGAAGCTGTATGCCGGCTCCCTCGGCCAATAAAGTGAGATGTGCGCCGCAACCCCAGAGTCTTCCGCGACTGGACCTAATGGTCAGGGGTTCCTTTACCTTTACCTTTACCAGATACCTATGACTATGCTGATTCACAACAAAACCCATATTCATTTTACCCCACTTAATGTGGTAAATAGCTGGACTGCCCATAGGGTTAATAGTTAGAAACCCTACAAAATGAAGTGGTACAGAGACATATCCAAGTATGTCTCTTTCTCTTCCCGAGTTCCTTAGGACCACAGAGAACTCTGGATTAAGTATGTGAAATTACTTGAGTCGTACTAGTGCTTAATTTAGTCCTTCAAGTGTATGATTCACCTCAGTCTCCTGGCAGTGTGTTTTGAAATCCTTTCCCTCTCAGAATTGCTGTGTGTGTGTGTGTGTGTGTGTGTGTGTGTGTGGAATATAAATTAGATAGAGGCGGAGAAAGAGAAAGATAATTCCCACCAGTTACTGGAAGGCACACTACAAGGGAAGAAGAAAAAAATAACAAGGTTAGGATAAAAGAGCTATCAGTACATGCGGAATGTATGAACTGTTAAAATATATTCAAATTGTAATTTCTCTTGCTACCAAGTCAGAAGGTGGAACATTCCAATACATGGGGGCAAGGGGAGTTGCATATGAAAAACTATTTCACATTTTCGAACACTGTTTTAAAGGTTGTTTCAAAAGCAAAACCCTATGTCCTGGTCTATGCATCCAGGAAAATCAGTGGAAGATGATGGCAGAGAGGGCTATAGCATTTCAGACATCAGATGGATTACATTATTTGTGACTGCTCCCCTGTGGGAAAGGTGGAAAGAAATCTCCTTGTGAGAAGAAAACTATCACAGCAAGGACAAAGGTTCTGCTAGTCCAGTTCTCTCCCAGCTGAGCTACTTTTCTGCTTACAGAAAAGTCTTAAATTTTTTTGCTCTGTTTTTAATTCAGGGCAGCATTTAAAATTATGACCTGCCATCTGAAACAGTAAAGCCTGCTTTATTCTCTCTCCTCAGGATTCCCACGATTCCTTCTGGCAATGCATAGCCTCTGGTTGTTCCCTAGAAGATTGAGCTATGAAAGATATTGCTGTGCATGAATACCTGTCCTTGAGTTAAGCTACAGGGGGAAGGCCATTTTTGTGCCCTGCAGTCTGCTCTGTGCATTTGTCTCAGGAAAGGGAGCTCTGTTCTGTTTGTCTCTATCTCTCTTGTTCGCGTCAGGAGCTTTGTGGTAAGGAAAAATAAGCATGCTGTAAAGACAAGAATGGTGAGATTTTTTCTCTCCCTTCCCACCTTCCTCCGTATTTTGACAGGAGTACTAACAAGACCCAAGCACACACACGTACATATTCAAAATATGTTTATCCTATCCCCCCCCCCCAAAAGCTCGAGGCAATAGATTAAACAAAAAAGGAAACATTGCAGCACTACAATCAACAAAATATATACTATTATGGAAAGTTGTTTCATTTGCTCCCTATGTACTGTATGTTATCATAAATCAAATTTTGCAAGATGGTTCCTGAGATTGAGAAAGCCATTTCCGCCTAGCAAGGAAGTGGGATTGCGGGCGTGCATGACCCCTTCACGTGCTCAGAGGATGGCTGGCCAGCCCTTGGGCCATTGGGGGAGTCCCGGCCGCGTCACTACTCAGGACGACCAATCCGGTTGTCCTGGGGGCGTGACCTACTGCATTTAAGCAGGAGCATGGCCGGGCTCTCCCTCTTGCCTCTCGCTCCCAGCTTCACCGGTTTTCCCGCCCACCCACCCTATAGGCGTCTCTTTTCAGGACCTTGCTATGGACCTCGGTTGGTTGCCATTGAGGGGCCTGGTAGGAATTTTCCCACTTGGCAAATTGGCTCTGGCCTGGTGGTTTTTGCCTACCTCGTAACAACTTGTCACAACTTTGGTTTGGCAGTTAGGCATTGGATTATCTCTGTAAGGCTGAAGGTGGGGGGGAGGTTGCGCCATCACCTCCCCCAAATACTGAAGGGTATTCCGTTAAAGGAATATTCCGTTAAAGGAGTCCAGGGGGCGTGGCCCTGTCTGAAGCCTAGGGTGGTGAGGGCCAAAGGCACGCCCCCTATCAGTGGTCCCAGGGTGAGTTCCTAGTTGATGTGCATCAGCAGGGCTCCCCTATCGGTGGCTAACCCTTCCCGGACTTCCAGCACAATGGGCTGGAGTCGGATATAGTCAATTAGATCCAATGCCTAAGCCAATACCGCTCATCATCCATAACCAAGAAAGTTGTGGCCTTTTTATGCCCATTAACCTTACTTCTTGTGCCCTGTGTCTTTATTTACCCACGGGGGAGGGGGGGGCGGGACATCACCACGCAAGTAGGTTTTCATCTTTGTTTGGATAGAATTGGACCCCATTTGAATCAAGATGGTGTAGTGGACCCTTTGCAATGGCACTGATTTTAGCTGCATATTTCAAAACACTGATTTGTTGGTTTCTTAAAATTCCTGAGAAACACAAGGGTTAACTCCTAGATAAGTAATCATTGCTTAACTGTGTAAAATGCAATGTGTAAAATGCAACTCCTATGGGAAACCTTGCAGAACACATTGGGGGTTGTTTATTCACTGTGTATGTATTCATTTACTGTCACCTCAAGGTGGTTTGCATAACCATGTTTACATGTACTTTGAAATCAACATGCACATATTTGGATAAAGTGTGCATAAAATGAATATATTAGTGAAAATAATACATAAAATGCATTGTATTAAGGGAAAATGCTTGCAAAAATGTGTACGGTGGTCAAAACTGCATACAAATAATGTGTTTATTCGGTGAAATTCACATTAAAAGTCCAATGAATTGTCATGAGGATTTTTCTTTTTTAAAAAAAATAAATAAATCACAGATCATTGAGGAAACATGGAGGACTGAATTTAAGATTGCAAAAATGAGAAACCCAATCACAGGTCATTTGTGGGTTTCTGTTTCTGTACGTGTGTGTGTGTGTGTGTGTGTGTGCATATGCTTTCATTGGCGATAACTTAAGCAACTCATCCATCAGAACAGCTGAGTATCTTATGGTGAAGTTGATTTGTCAGATTCAAAATTTAACTGGTACAATGATAGGGATCTGAGTGCAAGGAAGCACAAATGTAACCTTTGAAATGAGCATTAGAAGAATGTGTTTTGATATTTATTTGACTGTTCAGGGGTCAGCAAACTTTTTCAGCAGGGGGCCGGTCCACTGTCCCTCAGACCTTGTGGGGGGCCAGACTATATTTTTTTGGGGGGAATGAACTAATTCCTATGCCCCGCAAATAACCCAGAGATGCATTTTATAATAATAATAATAATAATAATTTATTATTTGTACCCCGCCCATCTGGCCGGGTCTCCCCAGCTACCCTGGGCGGCTTCCAGCAATTATTAAAAAACAATACATTAAAATATCATAGATTAAAAGCTTCCCTGAACAGGGCTGCCTTCAGGTGTTTTCTAAAGGTCATGTGGTTGTTTATTGCTTTGACCTCTAATGGGAGGGCGTTCCACAGGGCGGGCGCCACCACCGAAAAGGCCCTCTGCCTGGTTCCCTGTAGCTTCGCTTCTCGGAGTGAGGGAACCGCCAGAAGGCCCTCGGCGCTGGATCTCAGTGTCCGGGCTGAATGGTGGGGGTGGAGACGCTCCTTCAGGTATACAGGACCGAGGCCGTTTAGGGCTTTAAAGGTCAGCACCAACACTTTGAATTGTGCTCGGAAACGTACTGGGAGTGTGTTTTATTTTAAATAAAAACACACATTCTGCTCATGTAAAAACACCAGACAGGCCCCACAAATAACCCAGATGCATTTTAAATAAAAGGACACATTCTACTCATGTAAAAACACGCTGATTCCCAGACCGTCCCCGAGCCGTATTTAGAAGGCGATTGGGCCGGATCTGGGCCTCGGGCCCCATTCTCCTTCATAAGCACAAGGGAGTCAGAAGGGAATTATACAAATTGTTCAGAATAGATACAGTTAAGGGGGGAGATGTATCACACGTTAAAGACCCAGGACATAGGTAGCACCACAAACACACCATTTCATCTCCATCTCCCTGGGTTGGTACCACCAGATGATTGCTTTTGACTTCTTCATGGCATCTTTCCATAATTGACTTGTAAGTTGCTTTGAGACTTCTTTCTGTAGGAATGAATGTAATAGTAATAATAATCTCCTCAATGGTTCTCTGTTTATCAATGTCTAGGAAGACTATTACCATTTGAGCCATCCACCCTCAATTTCAAGTCTCATCTCACTAAATGGTAAGTAACATCTCTTATCAAACTATCATATCTTTTGGTTTTGAATTGGAACCCGGGCATTTAATATTGAAGCCAGTGGAATTCAGTTTCTGCTTTATATTTGATTCCTTCCTCGCCTCTCAATCCTTAGCCCAATTTCCCTTTGAGAGTTAAAATAAATAACATTCCAGAGACCAGATATTATTAATGGTGTTTCTACTTCCACAACTCAAGGGGAAAATTGTTTAAAAACTGGTGACCCTTTCTTTTGTGATGTCTTCTCCATAATTAATATGTTTATTAATTTTGTGCGCAGCACAAACTTGGTTGCTGAGTCCTGGTTGCTGATCCACATGTAATCCCCAAAAAGCGTGACAAACTTCAAAAATTCAATTCCAAGGTCCAGATACTACATATGCCATGCATCAAATGTTTCTGGTGGAAAGGTTGCATATTAATAGCACCATCTAAACCTGGCTTATCTTTAAACACTGACATTTGAACAAACGGAATATATTTAGAGAGAGAAAATAAAATCTGCACAGTGGAAATGTGTGGTTGAAAATTGGTCAGCACCTCTAAGGGGCTTGTTATGGGACTCCCTCTCCCCCATCACTGAATCAGTACATAAGGTTGAAAATAGATAAAAGTGAAGGGACCCCTGAACCATTAGGTCCAGTCATGTCCGACTCTGGGGTTGCGGCGCTCTTCTCGCTTTATTGGCCGAGAGCCGGTGTACAGCTTCCAGGTTATGTGGCCAGCATGACTATGCCACTTCTGGCGAACCAGAGCAGCGCAGGGAAATGCCATTTACCTTCCTGCCAGAGTGGTTCCTATTGCACTTTGACGTGCTTTCGAACTGCAAGGTTGGCAGGAGCAGGGACTGAGCAACGGGAGCTCACCCCGTCGCAGGGATTTGAACCGCCGACCTTCTGATCAGCAAGCCCTAGGCTCTGTGGTTTAACCCACAGCACCACCTGGGTCCCTAAGGTTGAAAATACTTCCAATGTAAATATTTCATTATTTAATTGATATATAATATAATATATATAATATAATGAACCAGCAATAATTTGAAAAGCAAAACCATTGTGATATCCATGCACAAGGAAAACAAGGGATTGGGTGGCTACACCGGAGACTAACATAGTACAGTGGTACCTTGGTACTCAAACGCCTTGGTTCCCAAATGGCGAAAAACCCAGAAGTAAATGTTCCAGTTTTCGAATGCTTTTCAGAAGTTGAACGTCCTATTTGGTGTCAGCTATTGTTTCCGGGGCGCCTGCACCAATCAGAAGCTGCGCCTTGGTTTTGGAACATTTAGGGTTAAACGGACTTCCGGAACGGATTCAGTTTGGTGCTTTTGTTTTTGCTATTTGCGTGTTTAGACCTTTAACCATCCCCTTAAATAAATTCAGACAAGACTCAAATTTTGGGTTTGGTTTTTTTGGCAGAATTTAGGCCACAACTTTATTGATTACAGCAAGTGCTGTGATCCATGGGGTCACGAAGAGTCAGACACGACTAAACAACTAAACAACAACAGCAACAAATGGTGAATTGTTTGGGCTGCAATCCCTTGCACACCTATCAGGCAATATGCCCCATTGGAACAGTGGGGCTTACTTCTAGGTAAACAGGATAGAATCGTGCTCTTTGTGTCTTATTCTATACACTTAGACTTTCCCTTCCAACGGGACCCAGATGTCTTCGGCCATCCTTGGTCTGCACATGTATATAAATATAGTTCAGGTATAAATAT
The DNA here is from genome assembly GCA_034641385.1 of Darevskia mixta. Classification (NCBI taxonomy): domain Eukaryota; kingdom Metazoa; phylum Chordata; class Lepidosauria; order Squamata; family Lacertidae; genus Darevskia; species Darevskia mixta. The sequence goes on along the minus strand of JAWWNH010000042.1, from coordinate 12,667,820 downwards.
GCAAAAAGCACACCGTTAAATCATTTGCATACACCAGACCTGACAGCATATTAGAAGCCCACTTTGCTCGGTGGATTGAAGCTACCGGTACTTGATTTTTGGTCCTCTGCTTCCGATATTTGCCTGAGGCATGCCATTATGCAGTATAACGCTCACACTTTATTATTGCTTATAGATACATTAAGTAGAATGAAAACTTATGAAATAATAAAAAAAAAAGTTGGGGAGGTTTAGGGTAAAAAAAGAGCTCTTTTATTAAACCTGATGTATTATGGGGATGGCATGTCACACCTTGTTACACTAACTGTCATGTTATGTTGCCTTCCTGAACCAGTTACCAAAATTGGGGCTGACAGTTCGGAACATTTCAAGATTTAAATGCCTCAAATGAAGCTAAATTCTTTATAACATTAGGCAAGAAATCCACCTCTGTTCATTAATTCCTCGCGAAAGTCAAGTAAATAGTCCTTAAGTGCATACTTAGACTTAGTTTACACTAAAGCAATAAACCTGAATACTGGCTGTACCACTACAGACTCCAGGTAGAAGCATGATTGAGCTCTCCCCCATTCATAAATCCCTGCTCCTAGAAAAATCAGATCCTCTTAATTGAGAGGCCGGGTTGCACGCTGGGAGCAGAACATCCCCTCTTTAGCACGGAGCGGTGCTCTGCACCACGCTGGGGTATGGCACCACGGTTACTCCAATGGGAGAGCGGAGGTGTGGCCATGGGGCCAATTTAAACTGCAGCCCGACGCTGGGAGTCATCTTGGCCTCGAGCCGTGTAACACCCGCCCACCCACCCTCTATTTTAGGTGTGTCTTTGGCCTTGCTATGGACTTTGGTTGGTCACCCATTTTGGATCGGAGGCCTGGTAGGATTTTTTTTTTCCCATTTGGCAGATTGGCACTGGCCTCTTGGCTTTCGCCTACCTCGTAGCAATCGTAACAACTTTTTAAGGTTTGATGGTTAGGCATTGGATTGGTGATGTGGAGGGGAGGGGAGGTGCGGTCATCACCTGCCCCTCCACAATCTAGGGTATTCCGTTAAAGGAATCTGGGGGTCTGGATTTCGTCTGAAGCCCACGGAGGGGTGAGGGCCATGCCATGATCCACTGGGAGCCTTGGGGTGGAGCTCGAGTCGATTGCCATCGACTGAGCCCCCTCTTCGGGTGGCTACCCTTACCAGACTCCCTGCAAGGCGGGCAGGAGTCAGTTATACAGGCAGTTTTGGATTCCAATGCCTAAGCCAATACCGCTCACATTCTGTATTCAATAAAGTTGTGGCCAAAATTTGCCCATTAACATTTAAACTTAATTCATGTGTCATTGTATCTTTATTACCCAGGGGTGGACTGTGGCCTTGACACATAACTAGCATGCTACATAGAAGGCTGCACGAAAGTTTTCTTCATTTATAGTTTTCTGGGTGCAAGAAAAGCTTTGGATTGAGGAACACTTAGTCCTATGAAAGCACAGCTGATGCCTGGTCCCACCACTTCTCTGTCAGCTCCAGCATTCTGGTGTTGTGGGGAGTTGGGAGTCTGACAAGGGAATCATGATTTTGGAGAATGATAGTCATTATTTGCATGCAATTTAGAATCATGCAGGGTCATAAATCTTACAAGGATCTCCCTGCCAATCACACAACAGTTTGTTATTTTAATGGTGCTACACTGGTATAGTTGGGGTATGGGTATGTGTGTTGATTGTTGGGGACATAAGTTTTTTATGTTCTAGTTTATGTGGTTCCCCCCCCCCCTATCTTGTACTACTTTTTATTGTTGTGAGTCACCAAAAACAAAACAAAACATGATGATGCAGGTGATGACGATTATCTGGGATTTTTTTCAGTCAGAACTCACCGGAACTCAGTTCCGGCACCTCTCAGGTGCGTGCCATTGTCATTCTAAGAGAACAAGGGAGGCATTCATGGTGAGTGCTGGAATCTCTTTTTTCTAGAAAAACAGCACTGATTATTATGGTTTGTATCTAATGCAACACTGAGTAACCAAGAACAAGGATTTATTACTTGAGCAACAGGACTTTCCTCTTCCTCTCCCATGTGTGCCCCTCACCCTCCCCAGATCTGCTCTGGAGGATTGAAGGGGAACCTAGAACAGATGTAGGTGACACATTGGGGTGAGGAGAGGGGCGAACCATTGTTCAGGTGACAATCCTCTGATAGTGCATTGCTGCATTGGATAGAAGCTTATATACTTGCACTGGGGGAGAACACCTGATAAGGGCTCTTGTTTAACCAGCATATGCAATACCTCTGTTCGATCTTATAATTTGATAAAATCCATTGTTGAACTTGTCTTCTTTGCCATGCATTAATTCTTGCCTCTTTTGCCTATAATTCCACACTGGGTTTTGTGCTGATTGACATCCAATGAATCGCCTTTTAAAATGTGTTGTGTGTGTGTGGGGGGGGGTAATCACCTTTTAAAATGTGTTGGGGGGGTTGTTGGGTTGTTCTTGTTTTTATTTCTATTATGTATTTTGTGTTTTTATATTGTGATTTTATCTTGTGAACTGCTCTGAGACCTGCGGGTATAGGGCGATATACAAATTTTATTGTTGTTGTTAATATATATAATTCTTATACCGCCCTATACCCACAGGTCTCAGGGAGGTTCTAATAATAATAATAATAATAATAATAATAATAATAATAATAATAATAATTCAATTTTCTAATCCTTGCTCCAAGATGTATCTTCTAATTCTAAGTATTTGGGCTGTAGAGGAACTAAAGGAATCTTAGTTGAAAAAGGCCATCCTAGGAATCAGAATGAAATGTATTGCTAACTATTTTCTGAAAATTATTCCAGCTATTGTGTAAGTGTTTCCTCTTGCCAAAGGCCACTGACAACATTCTTGCATGCAACACAATCACACACATACACTTTGTATATCCCTTAAGGATTTTTTACTTTCCCCCCTCCCCACAGTAGGTAGATGTTTAACCTTTGTTATTTGTTGAGGGAGGAAAATGGTCATTAATCTTCTTCACAAATGACTGCATTAAGCAGCAATAGCTTCAAATTGCACTTATAATTGCCTTCGATATGAGAGTGAGCATTAAGGACCTGAACGGCAAGGTGACTGGATAAGAGTGGGATGGAGAGAAGTAAGCTGCACACCTCCCTCTCAATCTATTTCAAAGAGAGCGTCAGTGTGGTGTAGTGGTTAGATTGCTGGACTAGGATCTGGAATACCAAGGTTCAAATCTCTCCTCAACCTTGAAGTTCACTGGGTGACCTTGGGAAAGTTACTGTCTCTCCTCCTAACGTACCCCACAGGGTTGTTGTGTGGATTAAATGAAGATGGAGAGAAACATGTATGTCACCTTGAGCTCCTTGGGGGGGGGGGATATGGACATGAATGCAATAAATAAACAAATTAAGCAGGGCTTTCCAAAGAGCACACTAAAGGATTGATTTCTTACTAGTGTGTAACAACTATTATGTGTCACCTCAAACAGTGCCAGTTCTGCAGATTGAAGCAGTTTAGTGGGCATATAAAGGGTGAGGAGATCCTAGAATCATAGAATCATAGAATCATAGAGTTGGAAGAGACCACAAGGGCCATCCAGTCCAACCCCCTGCCAAGCAGGAAACACCATCAAAGCATTCCTGACAGGTGGCTGTCAAGCCTCTGCTTAAAGACCTCCAAAGAAGGAGACTCCACCACACTCCTTGGCAGCAAATTCCACTGTCGAACAGCTCTTACTGTCAAGAAATTCTTCCTAATGTTTAGGTGGAATCTTCTTTCTTGTAGTTTGAATCCATTGCTCCGTGTCCGCTTCTCTGGAGCAGCAGAAAACAACCTTTCTCCCTCCTCTATATGACATCCTTTTATATATTTGAACATGGCTATCATATCACCCCTTAACCTTCTCTTCTCCAGGCTAAACATACCCAGCTCCCTAAGCCGTTCCTCATAAGGCATCGTTTCCAGGCCTTTGACCATTTTGGTTGCCCTCCTCTGGACACGTTCCAGCTTGTCAATATCCTTCTTGAACTGTGGTGCCCAGAACTGGACACAGTATTCCAGGTGAGGTCTGACCAGAGCGGAATACAGTGGTACTATTACTTCCCTTGATCTAGATGCTATACTCCTATTGATGCAGCCCAGAATTGCATTGGCTTTTTTAGCTGCTGCATCACACTGTTGACTCATGTCAAGTTTGTGGTCTACCAAGACTCCTAGATCCTTTTCACTTGTACTGCTCTCAAGCCAGGTATCACCCATCCTGTATTTGTGCCTTTCATTTTTTTTGCCCAAGTGTAGTACTTTACATTTCTCCCTGTTAAAATTCATCCTGTTTGCTTTGGCCCAGTTCTCTAATCTGTTAAGGTCATTTTGAAGTGTGATCCTGTCCTCTGGGGTATTAGCCACCCCTCCCAATTTGGTGTCATCTGCAAACTTGATCAGGATGCCCTCAAGCCCATCATCCAAGTCATTGATAAAGATGTTGAATAAGACTGGGCCCAAGACAGAACCCTGTGGCACCCCACTAGTCACTTCTCTCCAGGATGAAGAGGAGCCATTGATGAGCACCCTTTGGGTTCGGTCAGTCAGCCAGTTACAAATCCACTGAATGGTAGTATTGTCTAGCCCGCATTTTACCAGCTTCTTTACAAGAATATCATGGGGCACCTTGTCAAAGGCCTTGCTGAAATCAAGATAGGCTACATCCACAGTGTTCCCTTCGTCTACCAGGCTTGTAATTCTGTCAAAAAATGAGATCAGATTAGTCTGACATGACTTATTTTTCAGAAACCCATGCTGACTTTTAGTGATCACAGCGTTCCTTTCTAGGTGCTCACAGACCGTTTGCTTAATGATCTGCTCTAGAATCTTTCCTGGTATTGATGTCAGGCTGACTGGGCGGTAATTGTTTGGGTCCTCTCTTTTCCCCTTTTTGAAAATAGGGACAACATTTGCCCTCCTCCAGTCTGCTGGGACTTCACCTGTTTTCCAAGAATTCTCAAAGATTACTGCCAGTGGTTCTGAAATCACCTCTGCCAGTTCTTTTAATACTCTGGGATGTAGTTCATCTGGCCCTGGAGACTTGAATACATCTAAACTAGCCAAGTGTGCTTGTACTACCTCCTTACCTATTCTGGGCTGTGTTTCCCCTGCTGAATCATCTGCTCCATATTCTTCAGGTCGGGCATTGTTTTCTTTTTTGGAGAAGACTGAGGCAAAGAAGGTATTGAGGAGTTCTGCCCTTTCTGCGTCCCCTGTTCGCATTTCACCTTCTTCTCCTCTAAGTGACCCCACTGTTTCCTTGTTCTTCCTTTTGCTACGGACATACCCATAAAAACTCTTTTTATTGCTTTTAACCTCTCTAGCAAGCCTGAGTTCATTCTGTGCTTTAGCTTTTCTGACTTTGTCTCTACATGTGCTGGCTATTTGTTTGAATTCCTCTCTGGTGGTTTCCCCCTTTTTCCATTTCTTGTACATATCCCTTTTAAATCTTAACTCAGTTAAAAGTTCATTAGATAGCCACCCTGGCTTCTTTAGGCACCTTCCATGTTTTCGTCTCATTGGTACTGCTTGAAGTTGTGCTTTTAATATCTCCCTTTTAACAAACTCCCATCCATCATGAACTCCCTTCCCTTTTAGTATTACTGACCATGGGATCACACCCAGCATTTCCCTAAGTTTTCTGAAGTCGGCTTTCTTAAAGTCTAGAATTTGAGTCTTAGTATGCTTGGTTGCTCCTTTCTGATGTATAATAAACTCCAGAAGAGCATGATCACTCCCACCTAATGATCCTACCACTTCTACCCCACTAACCAGGTCATCACTATTGGTTAGGACCAGATCTAAAATGGCTGATCCTCTTGTTGCTTCTCCCACTTTCTGGACAATGAAATTGTCTGCAAGGCCCGTGAGGAATCTGTTCGACCTTATGCTCTTGGCTGAGTTTGACATCCAACAAATATCAGGATAGTTGAAATCCCCCATTACTACTATCTCATTTCCTTTTGAATGCTTGGTCATCTGTTCCAGGAAGGCATCATCTATGTCCTCAGTTTGGCTTGGGGATCTATAGTAAACTCCCACCATGAGATCACTGTTATTTTTCTCTCCCTTAATTTTGACCCAGATACTCTCAATTTGGCTTTGAAGTTTTAAATCATGGATCTCTTCACAGGTATACACATCCCTGACATATAACGCCACTCCTCCTCCTTTCCTGTTTGGTCTATTTCTCTTAAATAGATTGTATCCCTCTATTACTACATTCCAATCATGAGACTCATCCCACCAGGTTTCAGTGATGCCTATTATGTCGTATTTAGTTTGCTGTACCAAGAGCTCAAGTTCATCTTGTTTATTTCCCATGCTCTGTGCATTTGTATACAGACATTGAAAACCATTGATCATTCCCCCTAGTCTCCTACTTAAGGATTTTTTCCTCCCACCACTAGGTCTGTGCGCTGTTTGCTCCATTTGGTCCTTGACTTTTGGATGATCATCTTCAGCATTTGATAGACTCCTACCTTCAGGACCACTGTCTCCCTCCCCCACATAAGTCAGTTTAAAGCCCTCCTGATGAGGTTTTTGAGATTGTTGGCAAAAACATTCCTCCCAACCCTTGTGAGGTGCAGCCCATCACTTGCCAGAAGTCCATCTTCAAGAAACTGCAGACCGTGATCTAAGAAACCAAATCCTGCATGACCTTAAGCTCTTAAACTCATTATAGTAACTTCACAGACTGGGCCCATTAGCAAATGGGCAACCAGTGCAGTACTCAATGAAATTCAAGCACAGGGGAAGCCCCACCAAGAGTGCATTGCTGTGATCTACTCTTGAAGTCATTAATGCCATCCCCTCTAACATTTCTAAGATGAAAATAGGGACATCCTATTCCATCCCTTCCAACATTTCTAAGATGAAAATAGGGACATCCAGTTTTCTAGAAAAAGAGGTGCTGGAATTCACCATGAACACCTCCCTTGTTCTCTTATAATGGCAATGGTGCCCACCTGAGAGTTGACTTCCGGCATGTTCCAGCTGTAAAAAAGCCCTGGGGATATCCTATTTCATATCCTCCAACATTCCGCCAATGAAAATAGGGACGTCCTGCCATACCCTCCAATGTTTCTCCGATGAAAATAGGAATATAATAAGGAAAAGTAGGACATTATGGGATCAGATCTGAAACCAAGGCAGCTTCTGTAAATCTGCGACTGTGTCTGGAAAATGGGGATACTTGGAAGATATTCAAGGCCTCAACTATTGTGGTCAAGTTCTGCCAATCTACGAACAGCTATAGCTCTTTTTCCAGTTGCAATTGGTGAAAGGCACTTCTAGAGGTTACCTAGCCCTCCAGTGACACAGCTGGAACCAGAAGCACCCTCAAACTGTACCTGATCCTTCACAGGGAGTGCAACCCTGTCCATGGAAGGCAGCTGGCCAATGTACCCACAGTGCCTCCATCTTGCCAGCTCACCTTGTTTTCTCTCATTCCTCCTACCACTGTGTGCAGGCGTTGATCCAAGGCCTGCAGGTCCTCTGCTGATGTTCAGATGTTACGGAGAATCAGAGCCAAGTGTCATCAATGTATTGATGGCATATTCTAATAACTTCCAATAACTGCTCCTAATGGCTTCATGTAGCTATCAAATAGCTTTGGGGGTGAAATACCAACATGCCAAGTGACTGAAAAGCACTCTCCCAGTTCTACACTTTTGACTCGGTCCCATAGGGAAGAACAGAACCACTGTAGCACCATACCTTCAGTTTCCGATCCACAGGGATATCCCAGGAAAAATACCATGATCAATGGTACTGAAAGCCAGAGAGAGATTGTGAATCAGGGGCACGGTCATATTACACTTGTCCCACTCTCTGTAAAGGTCATACAACCAGTTGTATAGCATGGGGAGGCAAAGGGGCAGTTGCCCTGGGTGCAAAATTGTTTGGGGCACAAAATTTCAACACTCAATGCTGCCTCAATACAGCTGCATGCTTCTGTTGCTGGGCTCAGTTGATAATGGCTTTTCCATGTGAACCAGGAAATGACTTCTGCAGACAACAGAATGACTCTCTCTGGCTGTGATCTCCTGTTTGATGCAGATACCATTAGGCAGTTGAATGTGCATGTGTACTCCATCCATTTCCGTCTCCCACACACACCCCTCCACACAGCCCCGGGCATTGACAATCCACAATACGCCACTGCATACAACACGATGACCAACACAGTCTTGTGGCCACTCTTGAATCCAGATTGGAATGTATCTAAATAACCCATTTCACCCAAAAACTCTCTCCACCACCTTCCCCAAGAAAGGGGGTATTTGTGACTGTATAATTTTGCAATTTTGGAAAGACTGATGTAGAAATGGCTGAAACACAGAGCTCTGATTAATGATACAGGAAGCAGAAAAAGGCAAAAACTCTTTTCACATAATTTGACATCACCCTTCCCCTAATTTTATTACAGCAGCTCGCACATTTGCATGAATGCAAGAGCATTGCTTGCTGTGAGCAGGATTTCTCCTGCTGCTTATTCCCCCTACTTGAAGTCCTCCTAATCCTCTTTCTGTGATAGCACAATTGGTTGCCATGGAGCTTATTATTATATTGTCACTAAGACCCTCTGAGAGGAGCAGAAACTTCTTTTGGATCTCGTCCTCAGCACTTTTTCTTCAGCATGTACGTTTGATGACTTAACCTTTCCTCCTTCCTCTGTTGTCATTTAAATGGCTTAAAAAAACATTCTACTGCATTCTGATGGGTGAGGGCAGATGGAGAGAGACACAAGAGAGGTAACTTGTTTTTAATAAACCGGTATCTAAAACCCACATATCTGTGTGAATTTCAGTTTTGCAGTAGAACAAGGCAGGGGCCTGATCTTCATTGCTCTTGTGGATATCCTTAGGTTGCTGGTCAATTTAGGATAGCTCTTTCTCCAATGTGCTCACTTACCACATGCAGGAAACATGTATGTAGGGATGTCAGAGAATTCTGATGACAATAGAAATGGGGCAGAGATTGCCAGTGTTCACCTTTTCATCTAATGTCTGGAATGGAAATCAATCCACAGAATACAATTGATACTCACCTGTTCTTGTTTTAAGTCATCAAAGGATGTGTAATTATTATGCCCCCCTCCAGTTTTCATTGTGCTTCCTTTGCATTGAAATGAATGGTGTGGACTTCATAATTAATTGCATAAAATTTCACCACAGAGGACAGCAATTTGAATAGCATAGTTTTTGTCAGAAGCTGAACTGCAGGGGAATGGAAACAGCTACATGTGATGGACATGGAACAGAATAGAAAATGATTTCTGCTTATATTCCTTCTTGTTTGTAGGGGAACATTAAAATATGACATCCCTACACCACAGTCTGATGTGATACAGTCTGAAATGTTCCTGTTTCAGTATAATACCTAATTTTGTACACTATAGAGAGAAGCTTTCATTGGGGGAGCTAAAAGCAAGTTATGGAATTCCAGATACTTCTGCCCTCATTCTCCTTCATAGTCCTCAAGTTATTTTTGGTCTCATTAGACAAAGATGACACAAGCAAAAATTCTCTCCATGAGCTTCTTCACACATAGCACTTTTTCAGGTGCACACCTAAAGGTCTACTGCCAATCTGAAAAGCATATTTTTGATAGAATATATTGTAGAGGTGCAGAGAGTCAAGATTGTCTGTAGTTCTTTGCAGGGTAAAACAGGTCCACTGCTGTGAGATGTCTGAAAAAGAGCTAATATACCAAACTTTTTAAAAGCTCCATCTGTATAGCAAGAGGGATTTGTAGGAAACTGTTGTCTGGACCTTAAGATTATAATGAAGAATTGTCACTATTTATTCTTTCATTCTTGTCCCAACCTTTTGTCAGTGACAAAGAAAAATATGGAAGAAATATAATCTACATCACTGTAGCACCCTGGTGCTCCTCTTTTCAATGCATAAAGCTTTTTACTTTTCTCAGTAATGCAACTTACACACTTGATTTTGTCTGTGCACTTTGGTTTATATTTATCCTTGTTGCAAGCTCCTTGCATTTCAGCTCCATAATGGTTCTGATGTCTCTGTGACCAAACCTTCTGCACCAGAGTTCTGAGTCGGCTTCAGTCTTTAGGTGCATCTGTGCCACATTTGCATTCTCTGCTGAAATATGAGCCTCATAGACACCATTAATCCAACATGCTTTAGCATACAATTTGTCCTCTTTGGTTACTTTGCATTTACCATTTCCAAATTGTACAAAGAAACCTTTTCTGCCCAAGGTAGACATGATGATCATCTTGCAATTTGATTGTGGGACATATAGGACCCTTTCCACATGATTTTCCTTCAACTGATTGCTTAGTTTGCATGCCAATGTTCCTGAGTCTGTACCACAAATGGTATCACCATTTGAATTTGAATACTGCCACCAACTGATTGGTTCATATTTGCAATACTTCCAAAGAAACCTTTATCGTAACTCATATGCTATGTACATCCCGAGTTTATTAACAATTTGCTTAATTTTGTTTCACAGCTGTTTACACCTACACTCTTCTATTGCAAAATAAAATTGCTTTCTTTGTCCCATTCCCTCTTATATGGGTTCCATTGTCCCCTGGGATGTGGTTGTTTAGATGAAGGGGACTTTGCTGGTTTAGAGGATTCACAAAATGTGGATATATGTCCCTCTTTGTTACATCTGAAACAATTAACTCTTTTGGATAGTGTTTTGGCTTTGCTCTTATGGTGGAACATATAGTTTGAAGCTTTGAGCTCATCAGTCCTGGTTGGAGAGACTGCTTTCCTTTTAATAATAATAATAATTATATATATAGATATAGATATAGATATAGATATAGATATAGATATATATATATATATATATATATATATATATATATATATATATATATTCTGCCCATCTGGCTGGGTCTCCCCAGCCACTCTGGGCGGCTTTCAACCGAATATTAAAAATAATACAGCATCAAACATTAAAAACTTCCCTAAACAGGGCCACTTTCAGTTGTCTTTTAAAAGTAAAATAGTTGCTTATTGCCTTGACAGGCAGAGGTCCTTCTCAGTAGTGGCACCCGCCCTGGTTCCCTGTAGCCTCACTTCTCACAGTGAGGGAACCGCTAGAAGGCCCTTGGCACTGGACCACAGTGTCCGGGCTGGGCGATGGGGGTGGAGATGCTCCTTCAGGTATACAGGACCAAAGCCTGTATTTAGGGCTTTAAAGGTCAGCACCAACACTTTGAATTGTGCTCGGAAATGTACTGGGAGCCAATAAAGATCTTTCAGGACCGGTGTTATATGGTCTCTGTTACATTCCTCTCTCAAATGACCAGTTACATCAGGTAGAGTTGACTTTGGCTTGTCATCCATGAGTGGCAAATGTCTCAAACTTTGGTTCAAGTGACTCCCAAAAGTAGAGAACTTTCCCAATAATAGCAAGGAACTGTGTCACATGACTGTTACACTCTTTCTTGGACTCAAGCTTTAATTCAAATAATTCCTTCATCCAAGCTCTATAAGAACGCTTACTTGTAAAGCCAAAGGCTTTCTGTAAACTGTCAATCATCTGAACAGATGTGTCACAATGGTTGCTGTGAAGTAGATAGGAGTCAGAAAGACTATCCATAATAATATGCACTGCTACATCATCCTTCTGTTCCCATCTGCTTATTAATGCTGCATCATCTGTAGGTTTTTCTTGTGAAATGGAAGAGATAACCCTTTCAATTCCCAGAGTCACTTCCAATCTTCTCTTCCATTGGGTAAAGTCAGTCTAAACATTTGGGGGCTATAAGCAGCAATGGGATTTTGGAGATCCATCATTAAAAGAAAGGGGGCGGGAACAAAACAGAATTTAAATTGTGGCAGTAAAATTGCCAAAAAATAAAAGATTGTCCTCAAAAATCTCCATGGGGGGGGGGGAGAAACCCACTTTGGCCTTGATGTTTGGGAAGGGGTGGGGAAAGGAGGTGGTATAACTCAGAAGAATGAAAGAACAATAGAACAGAAAAGCTTTGGTTAAAACTTCATGGCTTGGGGGAGAAAAGAAAAATATTTCTCTGCTTTTAAAAGCAGGCTTTAAAAATTCATTTCAAAAGCTCTGTACAAAAATATTCCCCGCTGAAATCTCAATGAAATTATTCCTTCCTGGGCCCCAAGCCCATGTTGATGGACAAAGGGGAAAAAAAGGTAAAGAAATGATAATTCCCTGGATGACAAAATCCAGCTTTGGATCAAGTTCTCTTTGGTGAGAGGACTCCATTGGAGGGATAATGTCACCTTCTAGGCATCTGTAGCTGATCCTCAGGATTCTCCCCAGGCCACACACCCTCCTCAGCCACATTCCTCTTGAGTCTTACTTGAGTGTTTTTCGTCTTGCTGGACCACATCCCTGAACTCTGATGATACTTGCCTGGCTGAAGGAATGGGTGAGTTTGCAGAGAAACAAGCCCAGTGTGCAAAGGTAAAATGTACATCTGTTGCTCTCCCCACCATTGCTCTGCACTGTACAAATCACCCTTTCTTCCTTTCCCCTTACTACTTTGCTCACTTCTGCAAATTTCAAACAAAGATGCTATCCATCAGCACCGAAGCACAGGCTCTGGCTGTGTGCAAAAACTTAATTGGCACAATAAAGTGAATGGAGCATCCTAATATGCAAAACTAATCCACTCCAGGTGCAATGGAAACTAGGGCAGGATTGTGTTGGGTTGAAAGAAAAATGCTAAGACCTCTAGCATACTGTCAGCCTAGCCAAATGTGTGTTTCCTTTCATGAAAGAGAGAGAATCTGGATTTCACATATGTATAATCCAGTGTGGGCATGATGCAAAAGTAGTGTGAATAATGTGAACTCAGCAACCCAGAATTATCACCTCTTTATTGCAGAGCTCAAGATTGCCACACTCAATTACATTTTCTTAAAGACTAACATATTTGCAAAGCTATCTAAAAAGATGGCGAGGGGACAAGAGGAAGAAGCAAAGGCTGACAAAGTGGTGTTTTGGCTTGTTGTTTATTTATGAGGAATTGATTAAAAAGAAAAAGAAAGAAAAATATATCCCATGAATACATATATATCTCCAATGCTGGCATATGTGTTCCCCGTTTCAAGGGCATAACACAGAAATAGGAAGTTGATGATACTTTGGATTGATGCCTTCCCCTTATTACCCCAGCATGTCTCAAGCTGCCCCTAGCATGCCCCCAATTTGCGTATACCAACTTTGGAGCTCAACATCCATAAGGCAAGGACCAGGGAGGTTTCCAAACCAGGAAGGAGCCTCATGAGATCATATAACCTCCTAGTGAAGAGGAGGTTATTCCACTTTCGTGAAGCGGTGCGTTATCAGAATTATTCTACCACTTCTGGGATCCTTTCCCAGCATCCATTAGATCACAGGCTTCTTATGGAATGACCGCTTCCCACATCAAATGGGGGTGACTTTTGCGTGGTTGCGCGCAGCCCCCTGGATCCCAGTGTGGCTCCTGGTAGTTCAGGCTGGCTCATCCTCCCCATGTCTTTTCAGTTGTAGGTAGTCTTGGCGGCAAGACCACAATTTTGCAGTCTCGGGTGGCGGTTTCAGGCCTTGGGCGGAATCCTTTATCTTCCTATATGGGTGTGTGTGTGTGAGGTGGTGACCCATGCCCCCTTTGTGGCAGCGATACCAGGGTTCCCAATTAAAGGGGTTTGGGGGGAGGCATATCCCAAGAGGCTGTCATTGCTCTCCCCCTCCAATGGTGGCGAATGGGGGGCGGGCTCTCTCTGCTTGAACATATGTTCTCCAGAGCCAGCCCAACCCCCACACATTATGGATAACCCTGAAGTCTCCCAGATCCCCAGCTGGGGACTGGGAAGGATAAATGCCCAATGCCTGAGCCAAGGTCTCCCTACATCTGAATCTTAATAAAGTTATGGCCAATTTTAATCCCATAGCATGTTGTCTTGAGTCATTATTGCACTCAGGGGACACCTGGGGTTTGGGGGACTCCGCCTGTCTACGCAATAAGATTTGGGATTTTTTTTGGGAAGGGGGTTTGCATTCCAGAGCATACTTCATCAGAAGTATAAAGTCTTAATTCCTAGAGTGAAGGTCCATATTGGAAGCAGGTGTCCTATGAAATGGTTGTGACATGGATTGCTCTAGGTCTCTCTAGCTGGCCCTCAGGACTCTCCCCAGGCCGCACACCCTCCTCATGAGTATTACTTGAGTGTTTCTGCCTGGCTGGACTGTGTACTTGAACTTTGATCATGCTTGCCTGGCAGTAAGATAGAGAACAAACTGTTTCACAACCAGTCCATGGGATACATGCTTCCAATGTGGACCTTCACTGTAGGACATTGTGGATTTCCCTAAAAGATATGTGGTTGGACAATGGGGCTGTGGTAGTATTCAGGGCCAACCCAATACATTTTGGCACCTAAGGCGAAATGGGAAGATGGGGTGAATATAGATATACATTGGGTACAAGGGAGGAATCAAATCAATCATACCCGATGATTGAAGTGGGAATCAAAGGCAGTCGTGGTGGGCGACGGACGGTGGTTTGAATCACAGTTGGTGGGTGCAGAGTCCAGGTGACCCCAGAAGCTAGCCCCTGCCATTTCCTCCCTAGGGGTAGGGAAGACCAGAAGTGCCTACTATTTGCTGAGGGGTCACTGTGGAGGCAGCATGGGTTGTCAAGGAGACAGCAGATCCAAGGAGCACACAGTAGTATCAGTAGCAATGCATTCCTTGGAATCTAGATATGCCAACCCTGAGGATTGGGCCACCTGAGGTGGTTGCCTCACCTTGCTTCATGGGTGGGCCAGCCCTAGTAGTATTCCTTATGATTAATAGCTGCCAATTGTACTCAAGAACTTAATTTGAACTCCTAAGTCATATGTTATCATTTATATTTCTTTAAAATAGAAAACATTCACAAGTGATATTACTATATTCCTTGCTTTTCTAAGAAGGGGTTCAAGATACTACTTAGGAGTTGAAGTGAGTCTTCAACACTCCTCACAGATTTTTGGGAAGTTTTTATTCTGTTTCAGAATTCACACAGTAGGGTCTTCAGTTGTAGACCCTTTCCAAAGTATATTTATCAAAGTAAATGATAGAACTGGAAGCTTCTGGCATCTCATTTGCAATATTTATGCAAGCCAGAGATAAAACACCCCACTGGGATTTTTTTTTTTTTAAGCCAATTTTGTATGAGAAGAAAATAAGGAATTTAAGATTAAAACTCATCATTTTGATCACAGAAAACATATAATGGCTCACTCAAAGAACCAAATATGAACTTGGTCTGGAATTAAAGAAGCATTAATCACAGTTTGGTCTCATTAAATTGTTTTATTTAAAGGTCATTTTATAAATTATTGAAAAGACAGGCGCTGATAAGGTGTAGAGGAATCTGAATCCTTGCAATTCAGAAAAGAAATGTGGTTTTAAAAACATACTGGTTGAATTTTATCAGCAAGATTACTCAGATTCATCACTTAAAGTTTAGGGGTGCTGGACTACTTTCCTGCACACACTAAAAATTGGTAAGTCTTACTTAAACTCTTTTGTTTTGTGCTTCCCAGCCAGCTAATTAAACTGTGTGCTCATTTATTTACAGGATCTGGAAATATCTTGCTATTTAAATCATATACATACTCCCCAAATATGCGTGAGTTCATTCTAGCTTGCTTTTCAGTGGTTCAGAGAATATATTGAGCTGCTTCCTCCCTGCTGCTAAAAAAATATTTAAAATAGCCATTAGAGTTCCACAGCAATTTGAAAATTAGTAATAAAAACAAATGGATTTATGGTGAATGAAGGGGAGGGGTCATTTCTACATTCCCCTCCATCAGTTTCATTTTATTCTTCACATTATAAGACTGGGCGTCCAACAATATTTTCCTTTCTCTCCATCATGGAAGAAAAAATGATAGCTTAGATCCATACAGTTTCAGACAATGAAGCTTATAAAAAAACAGAAAAAGGGAGATATTCTGACACTCATGATAAAATTAGGATGTGGTAATCTCATTCCTCTGAAGGGAAATAACATTTTCTGCATTTTTTTCAGCAAAAATTATAGATGACATACAAACAAAACATACATCACAGTCAGTCCAAGACAAAGTAAGCTTTCCTTACATTTGAAAAAGAGGAAGCCTTATGACCTTGAATTCTGACAAGAGCAACCTAAAAGTAGGTCTGCGTCTGGTATAATATCTATTAATTAGCTTCTTTATTTTAAAAATGAAATTACTACATAGCCAAAAGTCCTGGCTGCTTAATTGAGAATATAAAACTTCAGCTTGAAAATTGGTTTTGTGTCTCATTTACACAGGCGTGCTTATGGTTTGCGTATTGCAACATCCTCAAATGACTGGTACACATAAGTGGTCTATCACAGATCTAAAACCCTAGACAGAATTTTTGTTAACAGTGCTGTGATCACATTTATCTCTGCCATGGATCAGTTCACGTATAGAGTGAGCAAGTGCAGTAGAATTAAAAAAACACACACACAACAAAACCTAGACAAATCAAGTGTTGTGAACTAACTTTTAGATGACCATCTAAAACACACTTACTAGGAAGTAGAGATGGAGAGATTTGTTGTTTTTGCTTCTCTTGTATTTTTTGTTTTCCATTCTTAAATTCAGTTCTCCATATTTTGTTGCAATTTGCGATAAAAAAAAACCATCATGAAAATTCACCAGCATTTTAGTGCAAATTTCTTCTAATAAGCACATTTATGTCAATAAATAAATAAATAAATAAATATGTTATTACCAATAAAATATTCATTTTAATCCATCACTTCCCCTAATACAGAGGGTTTTTTCCCTTAACACTGGTTGGAGAACTACCGGTACATCACAAAATTTGGAAGATGTGCTTCAGTTCGTATATTGTTTTGGAAAGTGTGAAAATGATAGATTCAGCTTTAAATCTGAACTGACTTCAATTTGTCCTCTATCCCTTCTAGAGAATAAGCTCTACTGAGCACAATCGCTGAGACGATTAGGCTGTTAGAGAAGAAGCCTCCCAGTTTCCTATTGTTTTCCTATTGTGAATTTTCTATATTTTAGGACACTGTTCACCAGTCCTGTTTTAAGACTCTGGGAGACCCAGGGGCTGAATATTCACTTGAGCCACACATACTCTTTATTTTCACTGCACCTTGTGACGATGCCATTTTTCATTTCTCAGTTGACGTTTACCTTTTGTCAATGGATGTGGCCCTCTTCATGTGTAAAACCTGGAACAAGTAACCTCATTCTCCCACCCCTAAGGAAAATCTAGATCACCACTTGCCATGGGGAGAGGAGAAGATACAGAAGCTTCTGGAAATATTTACCCTAGACATTGGGACTAGGACACAATGCAGATTCATAATTAGAAAGAACACTAGTATAGCAATGGCATTATCTATCAAGTGAAGTTATTGAGATCTGTTTGCTCAGGAATGTAAATAGAAAGAACAGCAGAGCTGCAATGGAATAACCTATCAAATGCATTTATTTAGGTCTGCTGGCTTAGATATTTTTAAATGATAGACAATCTGTCATGGAGTGTTAGATTGGCTCTGCAGTGTGTTGAACACTGCCTTGCCCATTTCCCTCATCAGTGACACTCGACATCAGGAAGCCCGGTGTGCATTGCTACTGTCCACATTAAAGGTAAAGGGACCCCTGACCATTAGGTCCAGTTGTGTCCGACTATGGGGTTGCGGCGCTCATCTCGCTTTATTGGCCAAGAGCCGGCATACAGCTTCTGGGTCATGTGGCCAGCATGACAAAGCCGCTTCTGGCGAACCAGAGCAGCACACGGAAATGCCGTTTACCTTCCCGCCAGAGCGGTTCCTATTTATCTACTTGCACTTTGACGTGCTTTCGAACTGCTAGGTGGGCAGGAGCTGGGACCGAGCAACGGGAGCTCACCCTGTCGCAGGGATTCGAACCGCCGACCTTCTGATCAGCAAGCCCTAGGCTCTGTGGTTTAACCCAGCGCCACCTGGGTCCACATTATTGTCCCAAAAATTCTATTGAAATCTTCAGAAAACCTTTCCAAGTAAGCATGACTAGGGTTTTATGTGTACATGCATGCAAACATTTTGAAAATGACTTGCAAATCATGAACCACAATACAACCTCCCCCCCCAAACTTTAACATGTATTAAAACTGCTAATCGCAATGAAACACCAGCAAAGTGAACAAAAATTTGACATCCTTTCTATAAGGCTTTTATAAGTAAGTATTCTGTAGCATGTGAGAGAAACTGTTGAACAGGTTTCCCTCGTGGAGGAGTTCTAGAGATAGGTTGCTTCAACCTATATGTTGGCCGCTTGGATCTCAGAAAACCTGTTGTCTGGCTAGAGTATGAAATAAAATCAGCATAGCTTGGATGAAGCCTCAAGTATGCCCAGATGAAATCAGTGGGGTAAAAGTCCAGCATTTTGGCTTTGTTGGGGTGGATCCCAGGAGTTTTTGCCAGGGCTGTGACAGACCCCAATAGATTTTGGAATTCTGGGTGTAACACCCACTGCTAAAGCTGTCTATGACATATTGGTTTTGGGTTTTAAAAAAAAAAAAATGAATGAAGAAACAGTTAAAGTGGTACCTCTGGTTACATACTTAATTCATTCCGGAGGTCCATTCTTAACCTGAAGCACCACTTTAGCTAATGGGGCCTCCCCCTGCCGCTGCGCCACCGCTGCCCAATTTCTGTTCTTATCCTGAAGCAAAGTTCTTAACCTGAAGCATTATTTCTGGGTTAGCAGAGTCTGTAACCTGAAGCGTACGTAACCTGAAGCATATATAACCCGAGGTACCACTGTACTTTGCCCCCTGCTTTTTGGAAACTGGTACAAAGGTCTATCTGCATGTGTATCAGCTAAGTCATTTTACCCCTACTCAGTTGTCAACTTATTATAAGCAGCGCCAGTTTTAGGGTGGTATGGGCAGTTCCCCCACACAGGGCACTGATCCGAGGGGGCACAAAATTGAGAAGATTCATAACTGAGAAGATCCATTTGTGGTTGGCAATTTTGTCCACATTACACCACTTTACAAAATATTATTGTGCCATATTATGAAATATTACTGAAGTGAACCTGTTATAGGATTCTAGATCTTGCTGCTGCTGTCCATGCCTCCACAAATGAAGACATGGACAGCCTTATGAGAAAGGAAATCTACAGCAGGTTGCATGACTCATTCAGAATCACCTAAAGCTTGCTCATCTTTGGGTGCATATACTTGTGAGCTATTATGAGCCAGCCATTGGTCCCTTTCCATCCTGATTATTTGAAATATGCATATGGGACTGAATAAGTGAGATGGATTGTGTGAATGGTTTGCCATTCCTTTCATTTGGCAATGAAGTATATCAAGTACAAACTCAGAGAGCAATTTCCTCATGCACCATATGGCTGTGTAGTCCCATAGGGCCAATCTACTTTTTCTTTTTCCTTTTTTAAAGCAAGCAGGGTAAGTTAGTGTAGCAGCAGCACAGCTGTACATTAATATGAGAGTTCTCTTTTGTGGGGACTTCTGTGATTAGATCTTTAATAGACTGAGAAAAAGCCTTATATACACGAACGGAATGGCTAGATGGCAAAGGCAGAGATTTTTTAACCAAACCTTTGAAGTGAATCGAACCTTTGCCAGTTTGTTTGGTTCTAATATCAAGCAAAAATTAATGAAGGTGGTGGTTGCTGAACCATAATGCCATTTAGTGGATGCTTTTTAGCAAAAAAAAAGGGGGGAGGGAAATTGATTTTCCACAAATAAGAAATTGCAGCACACTGTGGTAGCATACATTTGAATGTAATGGAGTCTTTGATTAATGCCCTTTATTTATTTATTTCCCCACTTTCCGCTGTGAGTCATTTATATAAGCAGGACAGGGTGCTAATGAAACAGACGGGTATCAGTGGATATGTCCACCTATGGCTGTTGAAGTTGCTATTAAGATATTTCACTTGAGGTGGGGGGGTGAACAATGCATTGTCATGGTGATATGAATTTGCCCGATCTTGATTACTCTGGATGAGTCTATCACTAAGGTTTTGTCTAAAGTGATGGCTGATATTTCTTTCTGAGTAGATAATTCGCCTTCAGGAGTGGCATCTGAAACAAGCGGTCTGTGAATTGGGGGGGGGGGCAGGGACTGCAACCAGCAGAGTTTGTGTGGCTAGAGTTATGTGATACAGAATATGAGAGGTGAGTATTAGCTCTCTACGGAGGCCATAAAATCAGTGCTTTTTTCCTTTAAAAAATAATAATAAATGTTTAGGGGTACTCTCATTTTCCTACTCATATTGAAATACTGCCCCTCAATGAGGCCAAACTTAGATTCACAAAATGTTTAGGGGTATGCGTACCCCTGTGTACCCCCCTGAAAAAAGCACTGCGTATAATGAAGCAAACGAAAGCAAATCAGGGGTTTTCTCCCTCTGAGTCAAAACACAATATAGTCGTACCTTGGATCCCAAACGGCCTGCAAGTTGAATGTTTTGGCTCCTGAACGTCACAACCCTGGAAATGACTGTTTCTGGTTTGTGAACAGTGTTCTGGTTCTGGCTTCAGTGGCTTCTGATCAGCTTCAGGAGCTTCCTGCAGCCAATCAGAAGCTGTACTTTGGTTTCCGAATGTTTTGGAAGTCGAATGGACTTCCAGAACGGATTCCGTTCGACTTCCAAGGTATGACTGTATCAGTAACCCAGAGTTGGGTCAAGGACTCCACAAACCTTTGTGTTGCTCTTTTGCTTCTGTAATTGTCTGTACCTTACAGCTCTTTGTTTCCTATACATCACTGTTTCTCTATATCCATGGAATTTGCAACAAATGAGACTTTCTGAAAGGTTGCCTGTGAAGCACTGAAGAGCTCTGGATTGTTGTTGTTGAGGTACAGTACTGGAGAGATTTTGGGTTTTTTTAAAAAAAAAGTTAAAAGCTTCATTTATGGTTTATTTTAAATCCTACATTGCATTGCTTTAACAAGAAAGATTTATTCAGTACTCTTCAGACAACCCTTGGGGCTTCCACACATTTTAAGGCTACTGGGGCCTGTAGGGCCTGTTGCAGGACACAAACGGAGAAAATGTCAGGGTCAAGCTGCAAAGTTTTAAATAATGTTCAAGCAAGAATGGACATTACTTAGCTACCTCTTGATTATTATTATTTTAAAAAACAAAGAGCCCTGCATAAGAGTTTATGGAGGAAAGTCAATCCCCTCCACGCACACAAACACACAAAAACCTCTGGACCTATTTGTCTCCAATGTGTCAAACTTAATCCACTGCAGAGGAGCTCCTTTGCCTGTTAATTTAATTCACTTCAGCCAAAGGGAGAATATATATATACAGTGGTACCTCTGGTTACGAACTTAAATTCGTTCCGGAGGTCCGTTCTTAACCTGAAACCGTTCTTAACCTGAGGTGCCACTTTAGCTAATGGGGTCTCCCTCTACCGTGTGATTTCTGTTCTCATCCTGAGGCAAAGTTCTTAACCCGAGGTACTACTTCCAGGTTAGAGGAGTCTGTAACCCAAAGTGTTTGTAACCCAAGGTGTTTGTAACCCGAGGTACCACTGTATAGAGAGAGTGAGAGCGCCGTGTTTATATTCTCCACTATAGTGAATGGGAAACACATAACTTCATTTTACACAAAGCAGCTCAGACCCCGAAAGACAGATCGAAGAGTGAGCACAGAGTCACTCAGATTTGTTTTTTAATGCACAAATAGAAATAAAATCTGGATTATAGGGCCTAATCACACCCTTACTGAACATGCAGTTTTGTGGGTCAGCTCAGGCTGCACTTTGAGCGATCATCATCTCTCTGCCGCAGCATTGTCTGTTTCCTCTTCTTATTCTCTGCTACAAATAAGTAACATAAGCAGGTGTATCCAGTGTTCTCTCATTCAAGGGAGACCAAATTTCACCAACCAGGGAAATGAAGAATGTGTAACAACAGCATTCACAATATTTTAAATGGGTAAATGACAAGTACTCAGAAAACGGGGCATTCTACTGATGTAGAATAGAATTTCTCTATTCATAGATGTGTATAACATACAGCAGGGGAAGCAAACATGGGGCCCTTCAGATGTTTTCGACTACAAATTCCATCAGCCCCAACCAGGAGGGCCAATGACCAGATATCATGGGAAAAGTAGTTCACAATATCTGGATGATGCCATATTAGCTGTCCCTGCCATTATTTTATTTATTTATTTATGTACCGCCTTATACCCGGAGGTCTCAGGGCGGTTCACAGAAAAGATCACAATATATAAAATCAAAATGAAAACAATAACCCCATAACACACATCCACAACCAAAAAGAGCCGCAGTTTAAAAGGGTATAGGATGTCGATCAGGTCAACCAAAGTCCTGGTTAAAAAGGAAAAATTTTGCCCGGCGCCTAAAGGTGTATAATGAAGGCACCAAGGGAACTTCTCTGAGGAGAGCATTCCACAGATGGGGAACCACTGCAGAGAAGGCCCCGTTCTTGTGTTGCCACCCTCCGGATCTCTTGAGGAGGCGGCAAATGAAGGATGGCCTCAGAAGTTGATCTCAGGGTCTCGGAAGGTTCACATGGAAATAGGCAGTCCTTTAGGCAAAGCTATACAGAATTTGAAGAATAACATTCCAGAAAAACTCTAGGGGCACCTCTACTAAGTTTAGTTTTTTTAAAACATTGTTTATTCCTGCATTGCAGGGGGGTTGTACTAGATTCCTGCATTGGCCTCAGGGTCCCTTCCAACTCTACAATTCTATGATCATGGCTAGTGCACTAAGCCTGATTCTTTATCATTCCTCAGTGGTTCCAAGAACCAGGACTGGGGTGGAATGTTATTTTTAAAAATGAGCTGTAATTACTCCTTCAAGCAGACAGGGGCATTGTAACCCAAGTCACAGAAGATTCCTTCTACAGGTCTTGCCATAGGCTAAGAACAAAAAAAGAAAAAAAGAAACCACACACAAAAAACCCCACAAAAACAAAACAGTGCGTTTTCCATATTATCCTGCATGGAGAAGATCAAACTAGGGATTTGGAACAGTTTACACCGTAAACAAGATACAAGCAGAAACAGAAGCTGCCCTTTTCAACAATACTCATGAGGAATAATTTATTGCTTTAATGCTATCTGGATTAAGCTTTGTTTAGGACCTGGGGGTGTATTTGAATATGGGAATTACACTTCCCATGATGCACAGCAACATCCAGAACATTCCGACTGGCTCTGGTTTGCATGACAGAAACTGGGCTCTCCTTTCCACCCTCATGCCACAGACATGCACAGATTTGTGGGGACAGCCATAATAAATCAATTTAAAGGATGCTCGTTTTATTTCATTACATTTACAAAACCACTGAGACCATTATAGGAGGCCCAGTGCATGTGACAGTCAGCCTTCCAGAGAGACCCTATAACATCCATATACTGCATTATTCAAAGTCGGTTTATCCTCTTCCCAAACATTTTGCACTTTATGAATTTCAGGTGCTGATGCAAATTCCACCTGTCTCTATTTATTTTAGTAGCTGTGTGTCAACAGTCCTTTTAATAATTATATGCTAACAAACAAGCAAACAAAGCAAAACCCTCCACTAGAATAAATCCCACCAGCCCTACAAAAATTAGGCGAAACCCTTCAACCGTTGGTATACATCTAATTGTTTAATATTTGAAGCATGCCGAAACAAATGTCATTAAACTGTTACATTATACCAAACAAAAAACAAATAATTCCCAGCAGCCCAGACAAACCTAGGTTGATTATAATCTACGAGCATACATATGAAATGTGTAACATTTGAAGCACACTGCGCTGAACACTATCAAATTGTCAATTCAGAAATACAAAATGAAACCATTTAAATATATTCTAGGAGCCCAGGAAAAATTATGTTTGTCATTCATCAGAGTACAAGCAATCAAGCCTGAAGATT
The DNA here is from genome assembly GCA_034641385.1 of Darevskia mixta. Taxonomy (NCBI): domain Eukaryota; kingdom Metazoa; phylum Chordata; class Lepidosauria; order Squamata; family Lacertidae; genus Darevskia; species Darevskia mixta. Next base: position 12,643,862 of record JAWWNH010000042.1, on the reverse strand, counting down.
ATTCATAGCATACAGTTCCCTATCAAATGCCATTGAACTGTTACTCTTGGGTGGGGGGGAAGGCTGCTAAATCTCTGCATGTATCTTTAACAGCAAATTAAGACATGCTCTAATATTAACAGCAATTGCAAAATCAAATTAGGTTGCTAATTTGATGTTTAGGAAGATTATTTTTTGAGAGGTTATTTGAAAACAAGAGTAAGATGTTGCTTTCTATGTAGCAGTGCAGGCGTGATGACTTTGCCAGGTCTTCCCACCTTTCCACACATCTCTCTCTGCTTCTCTCTTTTTAGGAAAGATAAGAAAAAAGGCTTCATAAGCATGGCTTATTCCATGGGAGACAAAAGTAATGCCTACCAATAAGGTGATCTGCCAGGAAGAAATTCTGGCCTCAACTGCGTGGTGATACTGGGAAGAGGCCATCCCACTTTTAACTTTCCACATCAGGAAGAGGCATTGGGAGTTCTGGGATTTGTATGCTCAAGCCAGCATGGGCACATCAAAGTCGCCATTTATTCAACTGAAATATACTCGGAGTCGAGTGCGGATCTCATGCTCTTTATTCAGCTCATAGTAGCAAGGAATGAAAGATCCCCCAGAACATCTGCTTTATATACATTATTTACACAATGGGCCCCTCGTGATTGGCTATTTCCAGGATACTCCTGTAGGCCAATCAGGTTGAAGATTCACTTCCACCTGGAGCTGGATTGGGTGGCTCCTGCGGACCAATCAGACTGCTGCATTCTTGATCCTATTGTTCTAGGACCAATCAGACTGCTGCATTCTGAATCCTATTGTTCTAGGACCAATCAGACTGCTGCATTCTGAATCCTATTGTTCTAGGACCAATCAGACTGCTGCATTTTGGATCCTATTCAACTCAGTACATAACATTAACAATCATGTGATTGCATTGTGCTGAGTGTAGCACAATGTCAGGGACTGGTCAGATGAGGAGGTGTGGGGGAGACTGCCACCCCAATAGGCTCCCAGGGAGGGGGCAGATGAAGATAGAATGGACCCAGGTTTGTGGTGGTGGGAAATAGGACACACACCCAGGGCCGGATTTAGGTTGGATGAGGCCCTAAACTACTGAAGGTAGTGGGCCCTTTTGATGTCCAGCTGTCCTTTGTCAACAACAAAAAGTATCTGTTTTTTTGTGTTGAATATATGCTATATGGTAATTTATGGACTTCATAGGTATCTAAAGCCATTTGCACATAACAAAATATGTATTTTATCAAAGTAATTGTTGAACTGAAATACAATTAAGAAGTATATTAATAGTGATATTTTAGGGAGCAGGCTAGTAGGCAGGGCCCATTACTTACTCAGGCTTCCTCAAACTCGGCCTTCCAGATGTTTTTGGCCTACAACTCCCATGATCCCTAGCTAGCAGGACCAGTGGTCAGGGATGATGGGAATTGTAGGCCTAGTCTCAAAACATCTGGAAGGCTGAGTTTGAGGAAGCCTTACTTACATCATAGGAGCCTACACAACACAAAACACCGTTGCTGTATGTAGGTTTTATTTTATTTGTTCTTTATCTTCTATTTTGGAAATGTGCACCTAGTTTTTCTTCCTTTAATTTTTCTTGTGCCCCCAAGAGAGTGGGCCCCTAAGCTATAGCTTGTCTAGCTTATACGTAAATCCGGCACTGCACACCCCAGAAGAAGAAAAGAGCTGGGAAATAATGGAGGGTGAGGAGGAGGAGGAGTGAGCTAGCAGATGCACCAGCCCTGAACAGAGACAGGAGACAGATACGTTAAAGACAGTACAATAAGAAGTTGACACTATGTCCCTTGAGAGCCGAATAGATCCCCCTTCCTCTGCCTCGTTCCCTGTAACCTGACTTCTCACTGTGAGAGAACTGCCAGAAGGCCCTTGGTGCTGGATCTCAGTGTCCGGGCTGAATGATGGGGGTGGAGACGCTCCTTCAGATATACTGGGCCGAGGCCATTTAGGGCTTTAAAGTTCAGCACCAACACTTTGAATTGTGCTCAGAAACATACTGGGAGTCAATGTAGGTCTTTCAGGACCAGTGTTATGTGGTCTCAGTGGCCACTCCCAGTCACCAGTCTAGCTGTCACATTCTGGATTAGTTATAGTTTCTGGGTCACCTTCAAAGGTAGCCCCACGTAGAGTGCATTGCAGTAGTCCAAGTGGGAGATAACCAGAGCATTCACCACTCTGGCAAGACAGTCCACAGGCAGGTAGGGTCTCAGCCTGCATACCAGATGGAGCTGGTAGACAGCTGCCCTGGACACAGAATTGACCTGCACCTCCATGGACAGCTGTGAGTCACCAATTTAAGCACCATTTGTGCTTAAATTTAAATTTAGATCAACCAGATTGAGCCGAATGTTGATGGGAGGGAGGTATTGCTCATTTTCTGTACTACTGGCATATCTAACTTACTTTTGAGTGAAAATGCAGAGGACTGAGTAGCACAGTAGCTGTAATGGCCGGGCATTGCCACAATGAAAACGCCTTCATCACAGATATGACACTTTGAGAAAAGCTTTGTGCAGCGCATCTTCGAAAAGCTACATTGGTTGATATATTAGTGTAATCCATCAAACTGTCATGCCTGCTATGATGTCTAATGCTGAGCTCTGCTGTAATGGCTGCAATCAATGGAAAATTTGAACCACGGCATCCTGCAGCAATGCAAACTGAGACCTACTCCATGTGTGCGTTCCCCTTCCCATTGGTATCTCTCTGAGATATCTTATCTTGTTATAATTCATTGCAGTACTAGCAAAATGGCTGTTAGATCATTATGATGGTGAGAGTGTCAGCAGAAGTCCTGAGCCTCTAGCCCATGTGGACGGCAGGGTTGGCTTGAGACAAAGGAGCAGATGGCACCCTGATTTCACATAATCGGATTAGCAAATGAAGCTTATTTTGTCACTGGAAAAGCATCTTCCCGAGGGCAGCAGGGTAGCTTAGAACAGGACATGCATTCTTTGGTACCGTTTCACCACACCATACTCCCCAGTATCTGTCTGGGCACCTCCACCCACCCCCCAAAAAAGTTTAAAATGTGGCACTTACTGTAACAACCTCATGATGAGTTCTGGCACCTTTTTTTCTAAAAAAAAAACCCAGCAACAACCCAAAATAAAACGCTGATTCTAACCTTTTTATTGGGTTTTACAAAAGAAATGAAGTTATAACAAATAGTGCATATAGCAGTGCTTTTTTTTCTAAAAAAAAATGTTTAGGGGTACAGTCATACCTCGGGTTACAGACGCTTTGGGTTGTGAGTTTTCGGGTTGCGCACCGCGCTGAACCCAGAAGTACCAGAATGGGTTACTTCCGGGTTTCGGCGCTTGCTCATGTGGAGAAGCACCGAATCGCGGCCCACACATGCACAGACGCGGCACTGCAGGTTGCGGACGCTGCGGGTTGCGAATGTGCCTCCCGCACGGATCATGTTTGCAACCCGAGCTTCCACTGTACTCTTATTTTGACTCAAGAAAATCACCATTTTATTGTTCAAATCAGGAAAAATAAATACAGTGGTACCTCAGTTTACAAATTTAATCCGTTCCTGAAGTCCATTCTTAAACTGAAATCATTCTGAAACTAAGGCACACTTTCTCTAATGAGGCCTCCCGCTGCCGGTGCCCTTCCACCATTTGGATTCCATTCTTAGACCGAAGTAAAGTTTGCTAACTGAAACACTGCTTCCGGTTTTGCGGAGTTTGTATACCGAATAGTTTGTAAACAGGGCTGTTCTTAAACCGAGGTACCACTGTACAGTAAATGGACAAAAGTACAAAGATTCACAAAATGTTTAGGGGTATGCGCCCCCCAGGAAAAAAACCCACTGCATATAAGTATATAATAAAAGTCATATATCCTCCCAGCATGGCAAAACTTTTGTACTGTGTTTATAATAGTGTTTCAGACGTATGATTTCTTATCATTGGTAAGCATACATATTCTTAATAAAACCAAAGTAACGAAGGTGAAATTAACTGTTAACTGACAATATTGTACAGCCAAATACTCTCAAAATTTTTGATTGCGTTCTAATATAATATCTCAGATACTGCAGCTAAGTATCAAATGCCCACATGGTTGTATTGCAGAAGTGTTCATTTTCTTTTCATGTTAAGGGTAATACAAAATGAGGCGCTAATGAATATGAATGCAAAGGCAGGGGTAAATGTTGAAGCATTTGTTCAGACCAACCAAATTGCACTAAAGGCTGGTGGGGGAGATCATACACTCTCTGGAATATGTAATAAAATCAAACCACACTGGCCCAAAGCCACCCTCATTGATTTGTCCACGTGACAACCTGAACGTATTTGTTAGTCACACTAAAAGGGCTATTTCCCAGACATTCTTATACCAGTTGTTTACTCTTACACCAGAAAAGATCTTTTCTGTGTCTGGTTATGTTTCACATGGCAGCCTGTAATAGACGACTTATTAATTATTTGTTGTGTAAATCTAATTTGCATCTTGTCATTCACTTGTTTTTCATCTCTCTAACTATCTATAATCTATCACCTACCAATCCAGCTAGCTATTAATCTAGCTATCTACCCATCTCCTGAATTAGCAGTAGTCCCTGAAACCTAACATTTACCTAGTTGGCAGAAGCTGGGACCGAGCAACAGGAGCTCACCCCGTTGCGGGGATTCGAACCGCCGACCTTCTGATCAGCAAGCCCAAGAGGCTCAGTGGTTTAGACCACAGCGCCACCCGCATCCCAATACCTTTGTTCATAGATAATGACAAATTGTAACGTTACTTTTTCATCAATGTTTGATGTTTTATCGTGTTTTTACTATTCTGTGAGCTGCCCAGAGTGGCTGGGGAAACTCAGCCAGATAGGTGGGGTGGTAGTAGTAGTAGTAGTAGTAGTAGTAGTAGTAATTCAATTTGGCAAGTGGAGATCTTGAGCCATCTTTAAATGAGGCCAGTTTTGTTCTGTAACATGGTAAGCAAATGACAACTTGTGACCCTCCAAGCTGCAAAGAGCCCTCCAGCCCATCTTGCATTGCCTCACTACAAATTTTGCTGTCCTGTGCTTTAGCAATTTATGACCAGCCAGGAATTTCTGCTACATGCTATTACCTGCCAAGTACATGCAGCTTCATTTTGAAATTCCATATTTTCTCCAACAGCGTAGATGATGTCAACGACATGAGTGTTTTCTTTGACTTTACAGCATAACAATTGGAAGTCCTACTGAAATTTTTAATATGTGTTGCAGACTCCAGTCTGAGGAGTTTGTGCTTCCATCAACTCCCCTGTCTTAATGCATTATGCAGTCCAACCTTGAACTCATTACCTCCTCCCAAACAAGTAAATTGCATTCAGCATGAGATGGCACAGCAGCCCTTTTCCGGACATGTTCAGGCACTCCCCAGCCTTTATTGGCCATTCCATAATCACAGAAAAAGTCAGGCCTTCTCCACAGTTAATACATCAAAATTACTTCCTCTCATCTATCTCAGAGGTAGCAGTCAATAAATGGGCCTTCTTCAAACCGGTGTCCTTGAAGCTAGATATTAATTTTAATTATAACCATATACTACTGACAAAGCTAATCCCTCCCCACAGCTGTGTGGAACAAAATTGTAAGTTAGTTCCCCTCACACTTCTCCCCAGGCAGATAAACTAGGATTATTTGAGATAAGACACTACCTTTCCAGTTAACCTCTCGCCTATCAGCTTGCCCCTAAACATTGCAACCAAGATGTACATCCTCAGGCAGCTGACCTTTCCTGTCCATTGTGATCCCTTTCAAATCCATAGAGATGACAAAGCTACCTCAAGGTATGTGGTGATGGATAGCTGACATTGATAATGAGCACTCATCCTGATTTGCTTGCAAAGTGTTTACACATCTTCCCATTAATCATCCATTCATACCACACTTTTCATCTGTCACTTTTCAAATCATAAAAGCTACTTTTTATTTATTTATTTATTTATTGAAAAAGAGTAGGTTTGTTGTGGTAGGGTGACAGAGCACTTGAAGACACTTGAATTGAACGAAACTAAATTCCCAGTACAGTGGTACCTTGGTTCTCAAATTTATTCCGTTCCGGAAGTCCGTTCCAAAACCAAAGCGTTCCAAAACCAAGGCGTTCCAGACTTTTAAAAACATTGCCTAAAACATTAATTTAACATTAATTTTACTATCTAATGAGACCATTGATCCATAAAATGAAAGCAATAAACAATGTACTGCAGTCACACAATCAATCAATCAATCAATCAGTAGCTGAACTGGGTTCCACACAGTCACAAAAAACAAAAACAAAAAGAGCCTCAAGAACAAAAATGCAAAATGAATAGCAAAAACAGACAGAGCTCAGCGTAACACTCAAAACGGAAGTGTGGCACTCAAATCGGAAGCGTAGCACTCAAAAGGGAGAACATTCGGCTTGCAAAAAAAGTTCGCAAACTGGAACACTTACTTCCGGGTTTGCAGTGTTTGGGTTCCAAGTTGTTTGAGTACTAAGGCGTTTGAGAACCAAGGTACCACTGTATTCAATTGAATTTGTCCCATAAAAAGTGATGATGTGGAGACACCCTAAAAATTCAGTGTCATTGATCCACTGACATCTTCTGTTTCTCAACTGTCCCTGGTGAATTGAGATGGAATTGGCAGTGGGTTCACTCATCACTCCTTAATGCTTCTGCCTCAATCAGTTGCTGTGAAGCATTGGAAATAAAAACCATGAGAGTTACCGCCTGCTCCCTACTTTTCCCTAGTGGGCCCCAGGGGACCAGTGTTGTGTCAGGAAGCCATTGTTGTGCTCCTGATGATAACACTAGCAGTGCAACAGCATCTTAACACAACACGGGGGTAAATTTGGCCCAATCAACAGAGCCCAAATTAACATGTCTGATGTAGATACATTCTGAATTTACACGGGGGAAGCTCACCCATTACTACTCTGTCTGCAGACTTTTGATTAGCTTAAGCAGAGCTTTTAGTATGTTCTTAATGAAGTTTAAATCCACAAAAGCACACTCTGCTTCACAGATTTTAAAAGGCTGCAGCAAAATTGTTTGGATTTTTTTTGGAGTTGGGTTGTTGTTGGGTGGTGTGCCCCCCCCCCCCGGTATATACCCCCTTGGTATAGCTTTCCTGGAGTTTCTTCAAAATAGACATATTGATTTTATTTTTATTTTGTCAACATGGTCTCATAATGAAGTTTGCAACTTAATATTGTACTTTATAATGGTATTTTGCCACTCTATATTGTATTACAATGCCACGGTTATGTAGTATTGTAATTTAATGGACTCGCATAGCACAGCAAGTTGTAGCTCCTTTAGTTTATTAGTATTTGATATATTGCAATATTAGCTAGGCCAAAGCCTAAAGCTATTTTGGGCAGGCAGAATCAAAGGTTTCTTGACACTTTACTGCTTCTGCATGCATTTTAGTTGAACAGTTTGAGGGGGGAATGGTCTTTGCCTTGGGTTTTTATTTGTATTGGTTAAGACATTTGTTTAGTTTTTTATTTAAAAAATGTTTTAGAACCCATTTTTATTTTATTCTTGCTTGGAAACATATATGAACTGTAATTTATTGTTATTAAAGGTAAAGGAAAAGGTACCTCTGACCGTTAGGTCCAGTCGTAGACGACTCTTGAGTTGCGCGCTCATCGCACTCTATAGGCCGAGGGAGCTGGCGTTTGTCCGCAGACAGCTTCCGGGTCATGTGGCCAGCATGACTAAGCCGCTTCTGGCGAACCAGAGCAGCACACAGAAAAGCCATTTACCTTCCCGCCAGAGCGGTACCTATTTATCTACTTGCACTTTGACATGCTTTCAAACTGCTAGGTGGGAAGGAGCAGGGACCGAACAACGGGAGCTCACCCCGTCGTGGGGATTCAAACCACCAACCTGTCAGAACTCTCTCTCTCTCTCTTTAATTCTCCTCCCCTTCAATGGCCTATGCTTTTCTGTTGCTCACATTGTTCTTCTGGTAGTTCTTGTGACAACATCTTGTTCAACCAGCAGCCCATGCATGTATACATGACCAAAGATAAGACATGGCATGCATAGCTTGTTCCTTATAGTGCATTCAGTGAAGTGGGGTCCTTTATGCAAAGGGTTCTCTACAATGGGTATGAACCTCAGCACTTGTAAGCTCTCTTGATTTCAGTAGTATAATTATGTATGTACCTTCTCAATTAACAGGAGTCAGGAAAATGCTAAACCACTGAGCTACAGCCCTTCTGTAATTTTCAATTAGAATATTTTTTTTAAAAAAACAACACCAGGCAGCTTTAAGTGGAAATGTCCACCTCAAGACTCAGCTAGTGAAAAAGACACAGTGCTTGTAACAGAGGAATATGGATAAACATTGCCCGGTCTATATAATTATTCTATTGTAGAGTTGCTTGGGCAGGCTCACTGCAAAGGAGAAAATAAAATTTAGTTGGAATCAGAAGTGAGCTGCGACCAGGCATATAATGACTTCACGCACATTCATCAATAGCTTACATTCAGATTCCTGAAAGGCCCTTTTCATTATCCATCAAATGGGAGGCTTTAAATTGGTACCATCATTCAGTATTCTAAATGCAAATGTACACTTGCTGAAAAAACAACACTAAGCTGTAATGAGTGGCCAATTTTAATGACTGATTCAGAGACATCTGTCTGTAGCTCTCTCTGATTTAACGCCTTCAGATGTATAATTAGGCTTAGTGCTAAACTTTTGCTGTTTCCAGAAATTAGATTCTCTCCCTCTTTCTGTGGCTTTGCTTCTTTTTGTCTTGCAACCAATTTATGGTTAAATGGGGCTGCAATCCTGTACATGCTTACTTGGGAGTAGTTCCACCGAAAAGAATGAGGCTAACCTCTGGGTCTCATCCAGTACTTGTTGGCTCAGAGCTAAGGCCCATTGAGTTCAATGATACTTATTCCCAGGTAGGTGGGTAAGGAATTGTAGCCTTACCGAGTATACCTTTGGTGGTAGAGATCCTGTGGCAGAGAAAATGCAACTTTCAATGCCCTGCTGACACACTCCAGCTAAGGAGAAAGCTGTTAGAGGGGAGACACTTTCCCCTTTCCCAGTTTTGCTTCTTAAAACTATTTCCCCTCCCATGATCAACAATAGAAGGGAAAATGATTACACTAGCTTCAGGCCTAACATGGTTTTATGTCCTTCGGGTGGTTGGCCATGTCAAGGGAACTCACCATGAATGCCTCCCTTGTTCTCTTATAATGGCAATGGCGTCTGTCTGAGAGGTGCTGGAATTGAGTTCCAATGAATTCTGGCTGGGGGGAAAAGCCCTAGGGATGTCCTATTCCAGCATTTCTCTGATGAAATTAGGGATGTCCTAAGGAAAAGCAGGACATCCCAAGATCAAATCAGAAACTGGGATGGCTCCTGTAAATCTGGGACTGTCCCTGGAAAATAGGGGCACTTGGAGGGTCTACTTTAGGTCTACAGCCTCAGTGTACTTACAGTACGGTTCGTTTTGAACCTGTTTATTCATATGAATTAGTACCGCTAATAAAAACTTAAATCAAAACTCGACCAACATCAAATATAAGATTCCCCAGAACATATTAGGACAAACATGTGTGTCCTAATGTTCACAACTCACTTGATGCACTTTGCTTCCTTTTGAACTGTGGTATTGCCTCATGTTGTGAAGTATGTTTATTCAATGACAAAGTCAGATTCAATAAGTTTCTTTGTGTTACTGGTTATTCTGCTGCATCAACTGGTTTCAAAAATACCCACGCGCCTTTTCTTTACATATTTTGTAAAATCAGTACATTGCATGGATGGACTTGAGCCATTCAGATCTGCTGCTGGCCTCACTTCATCCAGGAAACCTGAGGTGACATATGTGTGGATTTATATTTATATATTTATTTTGAAACTAGTGCTCAAGTGGCAGGAAGGACTTCAGTGTTATAGAAATATGGACTCAAGAAATGCTGGAGTATTACATAAAAAGAGGAGGGTGACCAAGATGATCAAGGGTTTGGAGACCAAGACTTATGAAGGACAGTTGAGGGAGCTGGCTATGTTTAGTTTGGATAAGAGGAGACTGAGAGAAGCTATGATGGCCAGCTTCAAATATCTAAAGGGCTGTCATGTGGAAGATGGAGCAAGTTTGTTTTATGTTGCTCCAGATAGTAGGGCCCAACCCAATGGCTTCAATTTAGGAGAAAGGAGAATCTGACTAGACATCAGGAAGAACTTTCTGATGGTAAAAGCTGTTTAAGAGTGGAGCTGACTTCCCTGGAAGGTGGTGGACTCTCCTTCCTTGGAGGTTTTTAAGGAGAGGTTGGATGGCTATCTGCCATGGATGCACTAGTTGAGATTCCTACATTGCATAGGATTGGACTAGATGAGAGTTAACCTTCAGAGAGGTAATGCTGAAGCACTGAATCATGCAGCTTTTGAAAACAAACTGGGCAAACTTAGTGCACATCTAAATAAAAATTAGGAAACAGAGGAACACAATATAAGAAGAAACCTGTTGGATTAGATCAAAAGGCCATCTCACCCACCATCCTGTATTCTCAGTAGAAAACCAGATATGTATGCTATGACAACTTTGAGAAATTTATTGAGCACAAATACAGAGATGTACCTAACCTTTTTATTGATTTTCAAAAACCGTCTGATTGTGTGTGTCAGATACGATTGTTCCACATCTTGAAGTATTACAATCTCCCACAATGCTGTTTTTACCATCGACTTAAACAATAACAGGGGGGACATGTCAGAAGCTAATGATTCATTCACCAGATGCTTTTCATATATTTTATTTTTAAACTAATTTCTACCTTGAGGTTGTCTTGACCCAATCATTTATAGGTCTGAGAGAAAGAAGTTATCCAAAATGTAAATTCTGGAGCAAGAGAGAGAGAGAAGATATAAATGCCAATCAAAAGGGACGAGAGCCCAGCTCTCAAGGAATAGAAGCAACAGGAGAGAACTTCTTATGCTTATGAGGGGGGGAAACAGCAATCAGTTAACATTCTTCCAGGAACAACAACAACAACAAAAAAAAAAAGATTCTGGAATGAAAGAAGGCCTGTGCATCAAAATACAGTCTGAAAAGCACAACAAATGCACAGTGAAACTAAACCAGGTGCATATTTCATCAGTAATGGCAGCACAATCCTGTTTATTGTTACTTATGGGAGGAAAGAGAAGCCAGTATTAAAAACTTTGTGTGCTTGTGGATTCTGTAATGCTTTAGTGGGAGAGGAGAACACACCCTGAAACACCTTCAGCATTTCTGTGAAAGAATACATGAAGAATACATGAAACAATATAAAATAGGGCAGAAGAAATAATGTGTGCGTGTTACCCGCTTGATTTCAGTTTCTGTCCAGTGTTGAAAATTTAGGATATTTGGAAGCGTGATATTGAAATAACAGTCTGAGGACAGCATCAATGAATAAACAGATTTTTGGGGGGCAATAAACTTTGAAAATAATAGCAGTTGTATTAATAATAATTCAAAAAGTAAAACTGAGGTGTAATTCAACAGTAATGAACTCTCTGTATGCATCAACCTTTTCCAGAGTTGTAACATTTATTTTTTTAAAAAAATCTTTATTTATTTTTAAATTTTATTTGGGAAAAATCAATATGGCCCTCAATAAGAAAAAAAAAGTATTGTGAATGAGAACCCCATAGAATCAACAATATAATTGCATTCATAAAACACATACAAAGCAGAATAATTTCTGATAAGTCTAGGAATGTAGGAAGTAGCCTTATACTGAGTATATTGAAAACAAAATAAAAAAATTCCTTCCAGTAGCACCTTAGAGACCAACTAAGTTTGTTCTTGGTATGAGCTCATACCAAGAACAAACTTAGTTGGTCTCTAAGGCGCTACTGGAAGGAATTTTTTTTATTTTGTTTTGACTATGACAGACCAACACGGCTATCTACCTGTAACTGCCTTGGTCGCACTGGTCGATGATCTCCGGCGGGCTAGGGACAAAGGTGAGAGCTGTTTCCTAGTTCTGCTGGATCTCTCAGCGGCTTTTGACACCATCGACCATAACATCCTTCTGGACCGTCTAGAGGGGTTGGGAGCTGGGGGCACTGTTATACAGTGGTTCCGCTCCTTCCTCCTGGGCCGTGTTCAGAAAGTGGTGGTGGGGGATGAGTGTTCAGACCCCTGGGCTCTCACTTGTGGGGTACCTCAGGGTTCCGTCCTCTCCCCCATGCTTTTTAACATCTATATGCAGCCGCTGGGAGAGATCATCAGGGGGTTTGGGCTGGGTGTTCATCAGTATGCGGATGATACCCAGCTCTACCTCTCTTTCAAATCAGAACCAGTGAAGGCAGTGAAGGTCCTGTGTGAGTGCCTGGAGGCGGTTGGAGGATGGATGGCGGCTAACAGATTGAGGTTGAATCCTGACAAGACAGAAGTACTGTTTTTGGGGGACAGGGTGCGAGCGGGTGTGGGGGACTCCCTGGTCCTGAATGGGGTAACTGTGCCCCTGAAGGACCAGGTGCGCAGCCTGGGAGTCATTTTGGACTCACAGCTGTCCATGGAGGCGCATGTTAATTCTGTGTCCAGGGCGGCTGTCTACCAGCTCCATCTGGTACGCAGGCTGAGACCCTACCTGCCCGCAGACTGTCTTGCCAGAGTGGTGCATGCTCTAGTTATCTCCCGCTTGGACTACTGCAATGCGCTCTACGTGGGGCTACCTTTGAAGGTGACCCGGAAACTGCAATTAATCCAGAACGCGGCAGCCAGACTGGTGACTGGGAGTGGCCGCTGGGACCACATAACACCGGTCCTGAGAGATCTACACTGGCTTCCAGTACGTTTCCGAGCACAATTCAAAGTGTTGGTGCTGACCTTTAAAGCCCTAAACGGCCTCGGTCCTGTATACCTGAAGGAGCGTACCCCCACCATTCAGCCCGGACACTGAGATCCAGCGCCGAGGGCCTTCTGGCGGTTCCCTCACTCCGAGAAGCGAAGCTACAGGGAACCAGGCAGAGGGCCTTCTCGGTGGTGGCGCCCGCCCTGTGGAACGCCCTCCCATCAGAGGTCAAAGCAATAAACAACCACATGACCTTTAGAAAACACCTGAAGGCAGCCCTGTTCAGGGAAGCTTTTAATCTGTGATATTTTAATGTTTTGTTTTTTAATATTTGCTGGAAGCCGCCCAGGGTGGCTGGGGAGACCCAGCCAGATGGGCGGGGTACAAATAATAAATTATTATATTATTATTATTATAACTGAGTATATTGGTCCATCTATCTCAATATTGTCTACATTTTCTGGCGACAGTTCTCAGGTGTTTTAGGAAGGAATCCGTTCCAGCCCCACCTGGGACCACCTGCATGCAGATCAGATGCTCTACCATTGAGCCAGAGACCTTTCTCAACTTTGTAAAATTGTATGTATGTGGTGGTTTCCTGAATCCCAAAGTTAAGGAGTTTGCCCCCTAAAGCCAAAATAGTCTTTTAAAAAAATGTACAGTGGTACCTCATGTTACATACACTTCAGGTTAAGAACTCCGCTAACCCAGAAATAATGCTTCAGGTTAAGAACTTTGCTTCAGGATAAGAACAGAAATTGTGTGGCGCAGCGGCAGCGAAGGCCCCATTAGCTAAAGTGGTGCTTCAAGTTAAGAACAGTTTCAGGTTAAGAACGGACCTCCGGAACAAATTAAGTACTTAACCAGAGGTACCACTGTATTTGGAGGCTTCTGAGGGAAAACATCTGAAGTAGTGTGAGGAACGTCCAGAGAGTTCCAATAAGACTAGCGGCATTTCTCTGGACCAGAGAGACTACACATCCCTAATTTCCTGTCCCATGAGCAAAAGCATGTTTGGTTTCACTAAATTCACTGAATACTGCTAAATGAATTCTGAAATTATCAAGCATGCTACATAAATTATATGGGCTATTTATTTTCCTCATTCTTGCTGACAAAAAGCGATGTGTCTGCATGTTGTGATAAGAATAGCTATTGCCAGCATCACAGCCTTTACCTGTAATTAAACGAAGAGAAGGAAGCGAAATAGAAGAGCTAATAGTTCTGGGTAAAATGGGTACAATGGTGATTATTTATAAATTAGGCCCCCAGCACCACAAACAACTTGCATGACAATGAAGTTTTAAGGCAATTACGTTCAACTGTGATGGGGGAGGAAGACCTTCAGACTTTCATTATAATTCATCTGATAGGCAAGTTCAGCTTCCAAAGGGGAAAAAACCCAGAGAAGGCCTTTTGAGAAATCCCAGACTATCTCAGGGCGAAGCGTGGTGGTGCATAGTAGACCTTGCAGATGCTTAAATTAAAGCTGCACCACAACTATTTAACATGGGGGGGGTCCATGCTGAAAATAACGATTTTGTGAGGTGACTGGGTTTTGAAATATTTCCTAAAACATATTTAATTACATGAATGTGCACTTTCCCCATCCTTATTTTTGTGATTTTTAATGCTTCCCTTTATCCTAATTGGGGGCCTAAAATGGTGTGCAATGCAACTGTGATTCACAGATGGACAACTGCAATGCACTCTGTAGAGCTTCCCTTGGGAGTGGTCCAGAAGATGCAGCTGGTGCAGGGCACCATGACCAAGTTCTTCAGTGGAGAGCATGGAGTCCTTTCCAATGCGCTCCAAAAATGTAGGGGCATGGCTGCCAAATTTATGGGTGACTGGAACATGGCTAAAAGGCATGCTATCAGTTGCAGTGGGGCTAACCTTACAGGCGTTGGTGGCCCCCTCACATATTCTTTCCATGCATGGTGGAGGCCATGTGATTCTCCGCAAAGTCTACTGCAACTGTAGTTGTGCTTGGAAATATTCCATATCCCGAAGGCCATTGCTCCTTCAGTCCTGATGTGTCAGGATGATGAAGAGAGAGGAAGAATGGAGGGGGACGGATTTCTTCCTGCTCTCCACAGTGACAGCTGCTGCCATTCCTAAGTCTCACTTGCAACTGAGCAAAGGAAGGGGCAGAGAGGATACTTTGGGGTCTTCAAAGAGAGCCAGTGTGGTGTAGTGGTTAAGAGCGGTAGACTCGTAATCTGGGGAACTAGGTTCGCGTCTCTGCTCCTCCACGTGCAGCTGCTGGGTGACCTTGGGCTAGTCACACTTCTTTGAAGTCTCTCAGCCCCACTCACCTCACAGAGTGTTTGTTGTGGGGGAGGAAGGGAAAGGAGAATGTTAGCCGCTTTGAGACTCCTTCGGGTAGTGATAAAGCGGGATATCAAATCCAAACTCTTCTTCTTCAATACTCCAAACCTTTAGTGGGGTGAGGAATTGGACCTCAAAAACAAACCGGTGCATTTCTTGGTTAGTTCCAGGAGAATGCAAGGAAGTCCACCCACCTCCCGTCCTTATTTAGCCCTAATTGGTTAAAATATAGTCAACACACCCTAATGAGAATCGTTGCTCTTCCTCCTTTAGCATGGTAGCCTGTATCCGTGCTTGAAGAGAGCTGAATGCCAACTCTAATAATTCTTGGAGGTTTTTGCTTGTGAGGGAAATGGATTAGAACAATGCATTTAATGATCCAGAAAGCCTATTAGTTATTGCAAAGGAAAGGGGCTCTCTTGAGGTTTCACATCCATTAATAGGCCAGTATTATGTGGGTAGTGAAACAATATACTGTATGAGGTTACCATTTCTCATGCTGTAATGAAGTTTCTCAGCACAGATATGAAACATTACATTTGTGGACTGTGGAGTGGCTTTGAATGGCATGTGCAGCTATGAGGAACTACAAACAGTGCTCTGCTTGGAGCAGCAATGGAAAAAGCACACAATGTAGTCCAACCCATGTGGTTTCAAGGAAAAGAACTAGAAATAGTTTGGGGGCAGAAATGCCAATATTAGAGCAGCAAGGATTTAATTCCTTCTGCATAGGACCTTAATACGCTGGGACGGAAAGCTAGGGGAGTAAATGGGATGGTGGGGAATTTTAGGGTCGTGTGTACTACTCCCTCAGACTCATCTCTGGACATAATATGTATAATATTTATCTCAAGGTGCACACAATGCTGAAATGAAATATTATATTATATTTAATTCATTATATTGCATTTCTCACATACAACATTTTTCTTACTTTTAACTGCGCCTCTAGTTCAGTGACAAGTTCTGAAACAAACTAGGTCCACGCAAATATTAAGGAGCACCTTCTCTCACGTGAACCTCACCACTCAAAGCTTTTTGCAGGCAGCCTTGTACCTGTTCCATCAGAGGTCAGTTTGATAGGTGATCAAAATAGGGCCTCTATAGCAGTAGCAAATATCAGCCTGATATTTGCCCCTGGAGGCCTGTTAAGGAATCGTGTTATATTTTCAGGCAAGCTTGTGGAGAGCTTGATTGTTTTTATGGTGTAGCTTTGGTTAAATTTAAGGTTGACCCAAATTCTCCACACATACAAACCCAATAAGTCTCCTTAAAACATTATCAGAACAGGGACAAATGCCCAGGATTGGGCAGGAAGGAAATAAATTTATCTGAATTTTTCAGGAAGGGGTAGCTGGGTTTTGCCATGAAATGTTGACTTGTGGGAAGATTCAGAGGAACTCTTGTACTGGCCGGCCCCATTTCCCAGAATGCCTTGGGAGTGATACAATGTGGCAGCTCTCCCAAGGCATTATAAAAAGTGAGGTTGATGGTACACTACAGAGAGTCTTGTACCACTGTGATCAGTGTGGAGCTTTTCCAAAATGTGATACAAGCAAGTGTTATAGGAATTCTAAAGGATATATATATATATAATGTTCATAACAAGGCAAACACATACATAAGTACAGTATATAAACCACATGTCTGAAATAGTACAGGAGAGCAATCCTGAAACCATTTTGACTCTCCCAAATTGACCTTTAATGTTTCTCTGCAAGGAGGAAGGAAATGGGAAAGTCTCTCCATTTTATTTTGCTTACCTGTCTTTAGGGCATCTTTGTGTATGAATAGGGTGAGCCTGTGACTTGGATTCAGGAATTAAAGTATTTAGCATCTCAAAAGGAATGGCCAGGCTGGCCAGGTGAAGCAATGAAGTGACCATTATCAGTATCCTGCCAGACAGGATTTCTGTTGTAGCCCGCCTCCTTCTGTGGTGTATGTCTGATGTTTTGGGGGGTGGTCTTGGCCTAAGAGGGCGGTCAATTCCAAAAGTCTATATAAGGGCTTGCACATTATTGTTCTGGGTCCCTCCTGCCTCCTGTGTGTGGCTGTGAGCACCCTGTTGCAACAGTTAATAAAGATCAGGCTTAATAGCTACTTTGCTCCAACTTGACCATGGTTGATCTCTGTTTCCTTCCTCCGACTGATAGGTTACCTTTTTAGGTTCTTTTTTTTTAAAAAAATGTAATTTTTATTAAATTTTCCACTTTAACAAACGAATCAAACCACATTAAATATACCAAATTATACAAAAACATATCAAATAGTCCAAATGTTCAGCCAAATTTTTAATTTATGCACTTCCCATGCTTCAAAACCTAGAGAGTCTGATCAACGTCAAATAAAAAAAACCTGCCTTCCATAGTCCTTCCGGTGTTTTCCTTCATCCTGATATTATCCTTCATTTTTCACAGTCTCTGAGTTGTTCCCACAAGCGAGATAAAGCCAATCAAAGTATGTTACTGTGTGGATTTACCTTTTTAGGTTCTTATACAGGTTTCCTGGCAAGCCTCCTACAGGCAGGGAATCAGGTTTACTGAATTCCCTTTTCACAAGAAAAACCTGAAAAAACTTTGGCCACCTGAAAAGGTTAGCTAAGGTAAGCGGCATCCCAAAAACTTCAGAGAAATGTTTTCTTGCCCTATGATTTCCCCCTGTGGTTTGCTACTTCATCCCCACTATGTACTTCGAACAGACGCATGGGTATGAAGATTGCTGAGTGTGTACCATTTTTCTCTGCTAATGAGAGCTGAACAGCAACAGTGTCTCTAAAACCATAATGTAAATTCTGAAAAAAGAAAGATAAAATAAAAACCAGAGTGGCCTCTGCATCCAAATCTAAATAACAGCATCCGCAAGATTAATTCACTTAGTTTGCATTCCTTTGTGGTATGGATTGCCTAACAAAGTGAAATGCGCTAGGAAATTGCCTTTGGGAAGAACGGGGGTGCGATAAGCAGAAGAACATCAGAACTGGACAGGAACAATTTTGATACATGTGAACTTTATAAATGTTGTCCGTGACAGCCTTTAATCAATATGAAATATGGCATAGGTCTCCAAATGGTATCCAAGAACCTCTGGAAATGACAAATAATTTGCCATTGCTATTAGTAGCACATTTGTCAACAGCAGTTTGTGGAACAATAACATCTGCCGGGTGATGTTTCCTGAGCTTCACCAGGACAGTGATGCATTGCATGGCTGTTGCACCTACATTTCTCTAATCTTTTGATATAGTATGTTTACAAAGTGCTAAGATAACTTACTAATTGAAGTTTGTCAGTGATGTTTTTTTAATGGGGGGGGGGGAGACTGAGTAGCCTCTTCACAACCCCAGTATTGTCTTGATTGACTCTCTACTGCTCCTTTTTTTTTTGTAACTGGAAAGGATAACACAAATTGCTTGTAGGGAGAGGGACATAAAAGCTGCTGGATGGCAACACACACAAGAATTATGAAAAACCACCTTCCAAATTTCTCCAAATAGCAAAAGAGAGACACTCATAAGTAAATTTCACTGAATTTAGTGGGGATTGCTTCTGAGTAGACATGTATACAGTCATACCTCAGGTTGCGAATGTGATCCGTGCGGGAGGCATGTTCGCAACCTGCAGCACCGCATCTGCACACCCGCGTGACGTGATTCGGCGCTTCTGCACATGTGCATGACATAATTTTGCGCTTCTGCACATGTGCGAGTGCTGAAACCCGGAAGTAAAGCATTCCAGTACTTCCGGGTTCGACGCAGTCCACAACCCGAAAATGCGCAAACTGCAGCGTTCGCAACCCGAGGTATGACTGTATAAGATTGTAAGATTGCAACTCATTACCAAGCTTAAAACCATGGAGAGACCTGGTCTGAACAAAGACATTGGATTCTTATCTCATTATACATGACAAAGCTTTTTTAACCTTCTCACCCCTCGCTTTTTCCTGTAAGACTAATTGCAGCCATTAACAGTCATCAACAGGTTTACCACAGCTATCAACCTTTCACCCATTTCCACCACCCCTCTGAGTAATACCCCTCCCCACCCTCTCACTATATATCAGGGTCTGGTGACTTCTGTTTCAGTGTATCTGAAGAAGTGTGCATGCACACAAAAGCTCATACCAAGAACAAACTTAGTTGGTCTCTAAGGTGCTACTGGAAGAATTTTTTTTTTTTTTTTTTTAAAGATTGTAATGTAAGAGACTGGGGCTGCAATAATATATAACTCCCCAACCCCTGGCCAGGAAATAATTGGTAAGTGAAGATCTACATGGGGAACAGGGGTGCAAGGAGATGAGCAGCACCTGCTATTTGCAAAGTAGTTGGTATAAAGGTGGCATGGAGGTGCTTCTGAGGAGGTGAAAGATCCAAGGAACACACCACAGCTGTCATTGTGGTAGCAGCAGCAGGCAATGCTTGGAGACTGGATCTGCCCCTGTGGATCCTGTTGCCAGAGGTGATTGTTTCACTTTGCTTCATAGGTAGGCCAGGCTTGAATCAGGAACAGAGAGGGGGGTAGAAACTTACTTTTATATCAATTATAATGAAACACACTGCCATTCATACCACGCAAAACAATACAAGAACTAAAACTCATTATCCTTTGGAATTCAAACTTTTTGTGATGCGCTTTTCCAACCAAAGTAAAATGTGTACAAAATTGTGTGTATAACTGTGTATAACTGGAACTGGAACCTATTTACTACTACTACTACTACTACTACTACTACTACCAGTGCTTTTTTTTTTCCTGGGCGGACGCATACCCTTAAAAATTTTGTGAATCATTTAATGTACAGTGGTACCTCGGGTTAAGAACTAAATTTGTTCTGGAGGTCTGTTCTTAACCTGAAACTGTTCTTAACCTGAGGTACCACTTTAGCTAATGGGGCCTCCCGCTGCCGCACAATTTCTGTTCTCATCCTGAGGTAAAGTTCTTAACCCGAGGTACTATTTCTGGGTTAGTGGAGTCTGTAACCTGAAGCATCTGTAACCCAAGGTACCACTGTATTTATTTTTCCCAATTTGAATGATAAAATGGTGATTTTCTTGAGTCAAAAGGAGAGTACCCCTAAACATTTTTTTCAAGAATAAAAGCACTGACTACTACTACCACTAACAACAACAACAATTTTATTATTTATACCCCGCCCATCTGACTGGGTTGCTCCAGCCACTCTGGGCAGCTTCCAACATATATAAAAACATAATAAAACACCCAACATTAAAAAACTTCCCTATCCAGGGCTGCCTTCAGGAGATAAGGTTACTTATCTCCTTGGCTCAGGGGGGTCACATAACTCCATAACCTCCAACATTTCTCTGATGAAAATAGAGACGTCCTACCATAACCTCTAACTTTTCTAAGGAAAAGTAGGACATTCTGGATCAAATCAGAAAGCGAGACAGCTTGTGTAAATCCAGGACTGTCCCTGGAAAATAGGCACACTTGGAGGGTCTTTGGTTATGTCATATTGCTTGCAGTAGAGAAAGATAAACAAGTACTTATGTCTTTCCCACTGAAGTTGGTGTGGTTTCGTGATGGAAGTAGTAGTAGCCGTGCTCAATGCAGGGGTCCATCAGAAAGGAAATGCAGAAAGTTCAATCTGGGACATGCAAATTTCCAAGGAATTCAAGGTACATGCAAGGACTTGGTTGTTTAGTCGTTTAGTCGTGTCCATAGCTGTCAACCCTCCCTTTTTTTGGTGGGAAACTCCCATATTCCAATGCCGTTTCCCGCTGCTATCCCAGATTGTTGATATCCCTTAAATTTCCCAGATTTCTAAGGAAGCAGCTCCTCTCCTCAGCTGCGTTGCTCGGCTACCAATAAGGAGTCTGAGACCGACTGGGGGCGGAGCTTGCATGCCTTGTGCAGCCAGACCCTCACGCCCAACTAGACAGCCAGCCTGCCTGCTGTCTGCGCGCTTGCTCTTTCGCTCACCCGTTCGCGCGCAGCCTCTGGAGCGCAGGGTGGCGAGGCTACTTGGTGCCATTGCACCGCCCTCGCGGCATCCCTTATTTTCAAATCCGAAAGTTGACAGCTATGGTCGTGTCCGACCCTTCATGACCCCATGGACAAGAGCACGCCAGGCACTGCTGTCTTCCAATGCCATGCTATTCTCAAATAAAGAATCCCAGATCTATTTCTATTCCCTCAGCCTGGATAATATGTCCCTGAGAGAGATGACAAGGTTTCCCCAGCTGTTTTCAGCCTGACTGCTGACTGCTTGTCTGCCAATTGCCTGCTGATTGTCTGTGTGACCCATGTTAGCGCGATCCTGCCCTTAGATCCAAGTACTTTGCAGGCGGGATTGTGTTTCATAATAGCAGAGCATCACAGTAAACGTAACTACAGTGGTAACAGACTAGCAGAATTACCTGCAAAAACTGCAAGCTGAAGAAGTTAATTAGCGCAATAGACTGAAAAGAAAGAATGGTACATTAGCCCTGATAAAGCCTCGTGGACTGAAGGAGGAAATGCTTTACACCCACTAATGAGCAAACTTAGAAGTGACCATGCTTTGGTTGCTTGGAGACTTCTACTTTTGTCTAATTAACAGCGCAAGCTAATAAACAAGTCAGCATAGCACTAAAGGCATATTTTAAAAACTGTACTGGGATAATATTAAAAAGTGACCTCTTTCACTGCTGGACATGTCTTATGGGAAGTCATTATGTATTGCGCTTTAAAAACTCCCAGAGCTAATTTTCCAATGAGCACTTGAATGCTCCTTGCAAAGAACTGCAAAAGAAAGAAAACACTTTGAAAGGGATGAATATTATACGAATGCAGAATACAAAATTCTGCCATGGCTTATCTTGTCAAGCGATTGCCGTGCAAACTCAGTGCTGTTCCGACAAAGGTAGGGCCGATTCATACATGTGCATGCCATTTGATTCATGACTTAATAATTGACTACTCAGAGCTTAGGGGCGTATGATACCTAGGAATGGCAGGAGAGTTTGCCTGAGACTGATTTGGAGTCAAATGCAGAGAATTTGAAAGACCAGTGGCCAAAGAGGGGTGGTCTAGGAATCTGGTTTAAATGAACTGCAATGGAGATTTTTAAGTAAACAATGAGCTTGAATTTTGCCTTGCTTGGGTCAAGTCTTGTACTGAGCATCTGCTTCCATTTGAGCCACTCATTGCAAAGGTCACGAATCTTGTGACTCAAGCTGAAACTCTCAGTTAAGGTATTATACTCTCTTAAAGCATAAATACTTCCACTTTAATCAGTTTCTCAGTATCCATTCTGTGATATCTCATTAATGTTGTGCATCCTGTGAACCTAGCTTAGCTGAGGAATTTCACACCTCCCAAGTACTGCAGAAACCTTGGGGGGGGGGTAGATTTTTGACAATACAAATTCCATCAGAATGACAGTTTTCCAATGCAAATATGGAAACTTGCAACAATTTGACTTCATGAAAATGTAGCAGATGTACTGGGATATAGCAGATAGCATGGAAAGATTAAATTAGGTAGACCAAGCTTAAAATTTCCAGAGCCATGAAGTTCACCAAATGGCCTTGGGATAATTACTTATCTCTCTACCCCACATTGATTATTGTAAAGGCAATAATGGATGACATTCTGAATATTTTGGAGGTAGGAGGAGGGAATTCATTTGGTCCACTTTGTACAGTGGACCAGCCCAAGCCAACGCTCCTAAACTTTTTCATGGATAAAAACTAAACTCAGATTCTGCACATCTGTGGATTTTGCTACGTAGTTTCAGGGCATAAGCATTGGGGGGGGGAGTACAAAAATTTACAGATGAATCCATTGAAAAGTAGGCTTTTTTACATGTTGAAAGTTATTTGACATAAAAAGTGTTCACTAAATTTTAAACATAGATGTATTTTGTGTGGGGGAGAGGGATGGACTCTTTCATAAAACAGAATGGAATAGAAAAATGACTGAGTTCTAGCGGGTTGAGACAGGTCTTCACACAAGCTAAGTAAACTAAAGTTTAAGGTCTCCCAATATAAGGGGCCTCTACGTAATAATGAAAAAGACTAAATTTCATGATTTATATCACTGATGAAAAATTAAGGAAACTAGAAAAATAGACACTAGAACAGTCATTAAACATTTTCATATTCAGTTGTTTTTAACATTTTTAACAGTAGTTTTATTGTTTTGATAAACCACTCTGAAGTGTTAGGATCATCCTACTCACATGTAGGACCCTGGCAGAGACACATGCCCAACTGGCATGTTCTCTCCCTCCTGGTCGGTCGGTCGGGAGCTTCAAAAGCTTTCTCCAGCCCGAACATCACAGCGACTGATACCAAAAGGCATCAGCATTGCTTACGGATCCTGCAGTGTATTGGCAGTTCGCTTAACAAACTCAGTAGCACAGTATTTTGGCTAATCTACTTTATTTACATATAATACACTCGGAGCATCTTGACTCAGCTCCTTCTTCTTTCTCATCAGACAGCAAAGAGAAAGAACAAAGGACAATGGTCCCACTTCATGGAACACAGTAACACAAACATCCTGTCTCCGTCACTTCCTACTATGTGGAATGAAAACATACGCCGTCATGTGATATAAACAATCCCATGACTGCAAGCGTGGAGCAAGAATCCTAACAGTTTTTATAGGTATAGAAATTTTATGAAATGAATAAATAAATGTTAAGTATGCAATCCTAAAGTATTTTCCTTTAAAGCCTTATCGCAATCCATATATCACAGTTACATGTCAAGCTTTTAGTTGCATCCTCGCTTATGTACCTGTGGATATACAGTGGTACCTCGGGTTAAGTACGCTTCAGGTTAGGTACACTTCAGCTTAAGAACTCCGCTAAGAACAGAAATCGTGCTCGGGTGGCACAGCGGCAGCAGGAGGTCCCATTAGCTAAAGTGGTGCTTCAGGTTAAGTACTCTTCAGGTTAAGAATGGACCTCTGGAACAAATTAAGTACTTAACCTGAGGTACCACTGTACAAGAGTTTATTATTTCTGTTTTCATCATCCTTTCTGTTAGAGCAATGCACATTATCATTTTTTTACTCCTTTTGGCACTGCAATGAGGGTTCTTAAACTTAACACATCTTTGAGCCTCAGCATGCTTTACATCTGGCCCTGCTAGCAAACCTGCAATGGACTGCAATTAACAGCTCAGTCTATGCCTAGCTGCAAAAATCACAGCATGAAAGCAATGTGGTGGGCTGCAAATAATTTCAGGAGAAATGGTTAAAAGTTTAGAAACATTGTTTAATTTGATTTTCATTGCTGCCTTCTGTTTATGGCAACTATTTAATTCCATAAAGCAATTATTGGCAATTATTACAGCTCAAGTAGCAATAATTGTTTTATTTGATAATTAAACACTTATTTTGAGCACTACAACTGAAGTGTAACAAAATATATACTAATTCCCCTAGTCAAATCCCTTGCTTGTAACTCATGAGAGCATTCTAAGTGTTTGTCTCTCAAGGATGACTGAAGAATCGGAATATTCTCCTTTGGCCAAAGCTCAACCACAGGAAAATCGTATACAGAAAACACCCAATTAAGGCATGAAATGGTGTGCCACATTTTGGGGGGGTGGGGTGGGGGGTGGGGGGATTTACGAGCATTAACTTAGCCAGTAATTGTCCCAGCTCTGCATGTGTTGAAATCTGCCGCTTGGTATGTATGCAGCGTTTGCATCATATAATTTGCAAATCAACAAGTGCTGATTTGAGAACCCCAGCAGTATTTATTAAATTTACTACGTAATTATATTTACATAGGATGATTTTAGTTCAGCATCTCAGCTCAGCTCAGCACAGGTGTGATGAACAGTCATATTTACTTCATCTTCTTCAATCCATTCTGAAGCAATGACTAACACTATTATTATTTTCTTCTTCTTCTTCTTCTTCTTCTTCTTCTTCTTCTTCTTCTTCTTCTTCTTCTTCTTCTTCTTTTCCTTGATTCTCTGCAGTACGCCATGAACCCAAGAGCAATTTCTTTTAATTCCCATAATTGTCCAAGTCCCTGTTTCCCCCTTATTTTGTTGGTTTGGAAATCTATTCATAGCCAACAGGGAAGAAATCCAAAGATAAAGAACTTATAATTATATTATCTAAAAAGCATGTCTTGAATTTGCTGCTAATGGAGCTTAATGGTCAATCTTGTTACTTTTCATTTTATGGGGGGGGGGATAAAAGGCAGGGGGAATACAGTTGTTTTCTGCTTCACATTGTTAGGAGGCTTTTGCTGTTGGACTCCAAGAATGAACCAAGCATGAGTTTGGCTAAAGTCAGGCACAGGCAAACTCGGCCCTCCAGATGTTTTGGGACTACAACTCCCATCATGCCTAGCTAACAGGACCAGTGGTCAGGGATGATGGGAGTTGTAGTCCCAAAACATCTGGAGGGCTGAGTTTGCCTATGCCTGGCTAAAGTAAAGGACCATAAGAAACAAGCCTCCTGCCTTGACCTTCTGGCTAATGGGATCAAGAGGATCTTGATAGTTCTTATTCATATAGAGAGCTAGGTTACAATAACAACAATAAGGTAAAATGATTAGTAAACCTCTCTGCCTTGGGCATTTCATTGACTTGGCATCACCACCCAAAAGGCCCTGTCCATGATACTTCTTGTAGTGGTGTTATGAATAGGAGTGTGACAATCAGAAGCTTTTCTGTGGTTTATTACTGCAGATCATGGCACGGGTAAAAAGTTTGGCATAACTTAATGAGACAGGAGATCTCCATTATGAATTTTCTTGACCCTGTTACCAATTTTATCTCAAACCTGCCCTGGAAGACATTGAGGAGACATCCCGAGCTCCTAATACCTTGTATAAAGATCAACACATGTAATCTGTGTAAAAGAACACTGTCAAAATATCAATCCATTGGCAGACTTCAATTGAGTTTCTGTGTGTAAATAGGATAACTTTATAAAATTTAAAGTAAGTTAAACAACATGGAGAAAATAAAGTTAAGTGTGTATTCAAGGAATCCAATTCGGGAACATCATGGGAAGATCACATTAAATTTAATTACAAAATGATGTACAAAACAAGTATCAATTAAAGGATGGATGATTGCTTATTCTTATTTTGTCTTTAACATCTTTTATTTCTTTTTTTGTCTTTAACATCTTTTATTTCTGTTATACAGTTTTAAAACCAATAAAGCATTCAACACATGTAATCTAGTTACCAGTAAAATCTAACCTGCACCTCCTGTTAAAGAATGGTTGCCACACATGGTAAGATTACTTTTTTATTATTATTTTTAAAACCCACACTACAGCTTTTTCCACCGCCATACCACAGAGCAACCACTCCAATCCTCAATCCTTCATGGCAGTAAGATAACTTTAAGACAGGAAGCGAACTAGGATAACCAGTTTAGTCATTGCTCACCAGGACTATATTCTCTCAACTTTTAAGAAAGCAGAATTGTTAAAAAAGGGAAATAGACAGGAAATGCTGGGAAGAAACAACAGAAATATTGGAATTATGGGAATTGCTCATATGTGGTGGAGGTGGAACATGAAAAAGTTTTCCCGTGTCCACATGGTGGTGGTAAGAAAAAGGTAGCTCAATCTTTACAGTGACCAGGCAAACCCAATGAAGAGTATTGATTTGCGAAGACTAATTCTGGGGAGACAATCAGTTTCAAGCGAATAATAATAGTAATAATCAGGTATTTTTTCAGCTGGAACCTCTCAGGTGGGCACCTCTGCCATTATAAGAAAACAAGGGAGGTGTTCATGGTGAGTTTCTGCACCTCTTTTTCTAGAAAAATAGAAATAATAATAATAATAATAATAATAATAATAATAATAATAATAATAATAATAATTGTACCCCGCCTACCTAACTTGGTTGCCCTATCCACTCTGGGCAGCTTCCAACAAATATAAAAGCATAATAAAGCATCAAACAGTAAAAACCTCCCTATACAGGGCTGCTTTCAGATGTCTTCTAAAAGTCAGATAATTATTTATCTCACTGACATCTGGACATAGTGAAAGATCCATCGCATCCTGGTCACCGTCTCTTTGAACTTTTGCCATCGGGACGGAGATACAGGACGATGACAACAAGAACAAGCCGTCTTAGAAACAGCTTCTTCTCCAGAGCGATCGCGGCCTTGAATGGGAAGCCTGGACTTTGAAGTCATCTAATCTTACCTGTTATGTTTTATTATTGTATGGTTTTAATCAGTGTGTATGGTTTTAATCAGTGTTTTTGTAGTTGTTTTGTCTTTGCGTGGAGTGCCCTATCTGGGTGGATGGAGCAGCCAAGTAATTTCGTTGTCCCCGAAGGGGACAATGACAATAAAATATATTCTATTCTATTCTATTCATTCCACAGGGTGGGTGCCACTACCAAGAAGGCCCTCTGCCTGGTTCCCTGTAACTTCACTTCTCGCTGTTAGGGAACCTACCAGAAGGCCCTTGCAGCTGGATCTCAGTGTCGGAACTAGATATTCCCATCACATCTATGTGCATCTATCTGTCTATCTATATCTATCTATCTATCTATCTATCTATCTATCTATCTATCTATCTATCTATATCTATCATCTATCTATCTATATCTATATCTATATCATCTATCTATCTATCTATCTATCTATATCTATCTATCTATCATCTATATCTATCTATCTATCTATCTATCTATCTATCATCTATCTATCTGTCTATTCATTTTTCTATTATCACTCTCCCAAGAAATGATGTGCATGAAGTCTAAGAAATCTGTAGGGAGAGCCAGTCTTCCTTGCTCCAGGGTTGCTGAGAACTCTGTAGATAAGCTTTAGTTGGTTCTATGTGAGATAAAGTAGAAAGTGGTATTTTACCACTGTCCACTTCCCCCACCCCCAGGCTGTATACTGAAAGTGAGTGTTTAGGTGTATAAAGCCTTTATGTCATTAAGATAAACAATCTAATCCCAAGTGATCCATTGTGAGCATGGCATAGGGAATGATGGATGAGGAGCTATCTTTCATTGTCTACATTGTCACGCATCATGGCATATGAAAGAGCAAGTGTTAATTTTCATCAAACGTTTAGCTATAATTCATACTTTGGTAATGTTCTCAAATTGTTAATTGAAATCTTTAACCTTGCAGAAGGTTCCTCTCATAATCCCTTGGATGAGCTTTTGCAGTGACAAATGGAAAAGTGAGTGTGACATTGCCAGAACACTATTCTCACTAGAACAGTAAAAGTCTGTTGCTCATATAGTCTCCCAAAAGATCATCATTGCTTTAGACATTTTGAAAACTGGCTTGGACAAAGTACTGGAAAATATCATGCAGGAAATAATGATCTATTGGATGTGGGGAGAGAGCAGATGTTCTAATTGGTCTGTTCCAACACTAATTTTCAATGAGTTGTTGCTGTCTTTGTTTAATTTGACTGCCTTGTAGTGGTAAATAATCCAGGTCAGAGCTCTGTCTAAAGATGGGTGAATATGTAAATTTCAGTTTCTCTCTTTCTCATTCTTTAATCTTAAATTAATTTCTGCACATTTCCATGTCAGGTGTTTGTTTGTTTTTTAATGTCCTTGTAATACATTATTTTGTGGCTGGAGAATTGCATTACAAAATTCACAGAACTGTGAATTTTGAAGGATGGATGTGTTTTGATTTGCATATTCTTTCGGAAAATGTCATTAGGTACCACCTCCTCTAAGTGCAAACCGAATCACATTTCTGCTGCACACCTACTAACTTCTATATGGTACTCTCTAAGCGTTCACATCCCTTATGCTGAAGTTATTTGCCCAACAGGTCAAAAAGAACTAAAGAACAGTTTATATCAGGGTTAGCCAATCCAGTCATTGTTGACCTCATCCCTGACCATTGTGCATGTCATGGTGACTGGAGCTAATGGGAGTTGTGGCCAAACAACACCTGGAGGATACCACATTGGCCACCTCTGGATTATATGAAGACCAATCTGTGGAAGATAGAAGGCTGTTTCTCCAATTTAAATTCTCTCAATGGTATCATTTTGGAAGGGGAAGTGTCAACGGAGATATCTGGAAGGTTTGACATTCATTCCCTTGTATGGTGCTTTCCTTGAGCTACTTTTTCATATTATGCCTTCTGCCATATCAAATGGCAGATGCAAACATGTTCCTGCCTCACAGTGGATTTGTATCTGTAATTTGAATCAGATTAAGAATGTAATTAGTTATGTCCTGAAATGTCCCTCATATGGTGGGCTAGGGGAAAGAATATTGAGAAAGTCTTTGTCTGTATTAACAAGCAGTTTTGTTCAAGAAATTGTATCACATGCAGAACAAGCTTCATACAGGTACTCACAATGGTTGCTATTTCCCCACAAATTCTCCAACCTTTTAAATTTAACATTTCTGAGACAGCCAGTGTGGTGTAGTGGTTAAGAGCGGTAGACTCGTAATCTGGGGAACCGGGTCCGTGTCTCCGCTCCTCCACATGCAGCTGCTGGGTGACCTTGGGCTAGTCACACTTCTTTGAAGTCTCTCAGCCCCACTCACCTCACAGAGTGTTTGTTGTGGGGGAGGAAGGGAAAGGAGAAAGTTAGCCGCTTTGAGACTCCTTTGGGTAGTGATAAAGTGGGATATCAAATCTAAACTCTTCTTCTGAACAAAATCTGACACTTTGAACTGAGTTCCTCTAAACAGGTTCATATACTCCTCTCCCCACGCAAAAACCACTAACTTTATTGTTTGAAGGGCCTAAGGGACAGAAGTCCCTGCCTATGTGAGGAGTGAGCAGAATGCAGCCTCATCTTTTTAGAAAGCATGTGGGCGGGTCCCTTAAATTTAGTTTCTTGTGGCATTTCCTCAATCCTCATTTGTTGAAGTTTTGATTCATGCTCATGTGGATTTTTCTTTCTTTCTTATATGCTGTATTCTGCCTTGCTATGCTCTTTATTAAACTAAGGGTTTTTAATCTGTAAATAAATTTCCCCTTTCTTTCTGTTGTTTTCCCCGTCCACTGGGTCTAAACTGACATTGTAATCTCTTTGGTGCAGAGAGCTCTCTTCAGAGCACCATGTGCATTAATAAATGAAGATACATTGCAAACCTTGTCAAATTTCCCTTCCATTTGGCAGTTCCTCCTGTTTGGGGTTGTTACTTATTAAACACATTGTTCAAGTTCTTCTAATCTTGGCCTCGCTGCTTCTCAATGTGCTGAACAAACAGCATGAGAAAATAATTTTCCAGGCACTTGTAAAAGACACGCTGAATGCATGCTGTGTTTCACACAACAATGTTGGATCGGTTCACTGTGAAGCCTTAGGTGAAATCCTGACTCTGCTGAATTTAATAAAACTCCTGTTAACTTTGGAGAGTCAAGACCTCCACCCCACCCCCTAAATCATTTTAATTAGAGTGTTACAGCAAACTTGTCTTAAGTTATCTTTCTCATTAGGTAGATGTCCTCTTTAAATTTAATTTAGTTGAGTGCTACCGGTACAGAACTGTGCCTCCCACTGAAGTCCTCTAGGATGTGTGCAACTGTCCTGCAAAACTCTTGGGTGAATCCTGATATATATAGTCTAAGATGGTA
The DNA here is from genome assembly GCA_034641385.1 of Darevskia mixta. Taxonomy (NCBI): domain Eukaryota; kingdom Metazoa; phylum Chordata; class Lepidosauria; order Squamata; family Lacertidae; genus Darevskia; species Darevskia mixta. Next base: position 12,613,189 of record JAWWNH010000042.1, on the reverse strand, counting down.
CCAAAGTATGACTGATACACAAGAATACACTTCATATTAACTTTATAAAACAGTTGTGGCACTCGTTCACATGTCTTGCCTTCTCTATCTCGTAGATGACACCATGTCCAGGACAATTTGCATTCATTCCAAGTGTATCCACATCAAAGAACTTTCTTTAATGCATTTCAGATTATTGGATTTGTTCATATCTTTTCTGCAACACATGTTCTCCTTTAGTTCCCTTTTACTCCATTACGGTAAAAATGTGTAGTATTCAGAGTTTTGTTCAAGAATGGAACATGTGATGGTCTGTATCATTAGATCTGAAACGTATAATTTGCAATGCGTATAATTAGTGGCAATCTAAAAACAATGATGCATGCTTATTCCAGTTGTGGAAACAGGGGGCTACACAGACCTGCTTTTTAAAGGGGAGATTTGATTGAAATAAATGTGCCCTGACTCAACATCTAGAGAAAAGGGCTCACATGTAGGCAACTCATCTGTGGCCATCTTACATTGTGGAGCATTCATGGAAATCAGGAGGACATATGTCAGTGACTGGACTGAGGAGGAACGGTAGAGACCACCTCCCCCTTCTCCTGAACCTTCCCAAGAAGAGGAGGACAGTATAGACTTACAACAGTGGTTTGCAGAGGGTCACAGCTCAGAGAGACAAGGGGGACAAAGCTGGGAGATAATAGGAGATACAGAGCAGGAACAGCTGGCTTACACGTAATTACTAGAGAGTATTCCAGACACCCCTTCTCCCAGAACATGGCGACCAGTGAAAGTCAGAGAGCAGAGAGCCCAGAGGCAATTGTCCCTAAGCAGACACCATAAGGAAAGTGCGGCTGATGATGACTGAGAAGGGAAGGGGGGATGAGATTACTTGGAGCAGCACCATTATCCAAGAGGCGACATTTCTATCTTTCTCTCTGTGAATATTGAATAAAAGACCTTGGTAAGAGCTTCTTGTCTTTCCATTATTGGCAGCCTGCCGTGAGGGAGGGGGATCGGATTCCCTGAAGTTTCCCAATATAATTCAAGGTAAGTCAATGTGGTGTCCTCCAGATTTTGTTGGACTCCATTCCCATCAGCCCCAGCCAACATGGCCATGGACCTGGAGTCCAACAACATCTTCAGGACACCATATTGACTACCCCAGTGTAGTCCAACGGAAGTAGAAGCTTCCTAGTGTTTTCCATGCTGCTGGCCAGTGTTCATCTAAGCAAGACCACTCCCCCCCCCAAAGTTAGTGATAGCTGACCAGGAGTTCATTATAAATTAGATCACATAGTTCTTGAGAACATATGTTTGATTATCACCATCAGGAATGATGTGTGTCTGGACTAGTTTTATTCCAGGACAACAAGCAAGATGTAATTGCCAAACAAGATTCCAAGTAACAAATTTCATTTTAATCACAAAAAAGAAAGCTCTGAGACATTTTTTCAATTACAGGAAGCCATTTTATTATTATTTTTCTCCAGCTGGGTATCCCTGCTGCTTCCTGAAATTACATGTAAATTGTCTCAGATTTTTGAAGAGGTGTACCTACTGAGGTTTTTCTTTTGTCAGTTGATGAAGTGTCTCTAATTAAAGTAACTAACTTAATCAGCAATTATAAGATAGTTTGCCCCAACCTGTGTATTTTTGGGACTAGATGAAGAGTTTAAGATTTTAAAAAGTCTTGGCTATCCCTAGTGACATTATTCTTCCTAATTAGGCTTTGGTGTTGCAAACGGGTCACCTTTTCTGCAACAACATCAAAAAACAATTCAGGAATGAATGCAGCAACTTTGGAAATGAGAGTCTAGTTGAATGTGAGGGAATAAGGTCAATCCTGATTTTTTTTTTAAAAAAAAAAAACAGGCCGTAGATATATTGACACACATATGCAAAGACACAGAGAAAGAGAGAACATGTGGTATAATTGAATGCATTTCTTTCTTACTAACTAAGATCAAGACTTACATTGTATGCATTCCTTGTGTCTGGGCTGTCTGGAGATGAACAGAATTGTTGTTGTTCAGTCGTTCAGTCGTGTCCGACTCTTCGTGACCCCATGGACCAGAGCACGCCAGGCACGCCTATCCTTCACTGCCTCTCGCAGTTTGGCCAAACTCATGTTAGTAGCTTCGAGAACACTGTCCAACCATCTCGTCCTCTGTCGTCCCCTTCTCCTTGTGCCCTCAACCTTTCCCAACATCAGGGTCTTTTCTAGGGAGTCTTCTCTTCTCATGAGGTGGCCAAAGTACTGGAGCCTTAACCTCAGGATCTGTCCTTCTAGTGAGCACTCAGGGCTGATTTCTTTAAGAATGGATAGGTTTGATCTTCTTGCAGTCCATGGGACTCTCAAGAGTCTCCTCCAGCACCATAATTCAAAAGCATCAATTCTTCGGCGATCAGCCTTCTTTATGGTCCAGCTCTCACTTCCGTACATTACTACTGGGAAAACCATAGCTTTAACTATACGGACCTTTGTTGGCAAGGTGATGTCTTTGCTTTTTAAGATGCTGTCTAGGTTTGTCATTGCTTTTCTCCCAAGAAGCAGGCGTCTTCTAATTTCGTGACTGCTGTCACCATCTGCAGTGATCATGGAACCCAAGAAAGTGAAATCTCTCACTGCCTCCATTTCTTCCCCTTCTATTTGCCAGGAGGTGATGGGACCAGTGGCCATGATCTTAGTTTTTTTGATGTTGAGCTTCAGACCATATTTTGCGCTCTCCTCTTTCACCCTCATTAAAAGGTTCTTTAATTCCTCCTCACTTTCTGCCATCAAGGTTGTATCATCAGCATATCTGAGGTTGTTGATATTTCTTCCGGCAATCTTAATTCCGGTTTGGGATTCATCCAGTCCCGCCTTTCGCATGATGAATTCTGCATATAAGTTAAATAAGCAGGGAGACAATATACAGCCTTGTCGTACTCCTTTCCCAATTTTGAACCAATCAGTTATTCCATATCCAGTTCTAACTGTAGCTTCTTGTCCCACATAGAGATTTCTCAGGAGACGGATGAGGTGATCAGGCACTCCCATTTCTTTAAGAACTTGCCATAGTTTGCTGTGGTCGACACAGTCAAAAGCTTTTGCGTAGTCAATGAAGCAGAAGTAAATGTTTTTCTGGAACTCTCTAGCTTTCTCCATAATCCAGCGCATGTTTGCAATTTGGTCTCTGGTTCCTCTGCCCCTTCGAAATCCAGCTTGCACTTCTGGGAGTTCTCGGTCCACATACTGCTTAAGCCTGCCTTGTAGAATTTTTAGCAAAACCTTGCTAGCGTGTGAAATGAGCGCAATTGTGCGGTAGTTGGAGCATTCTTTGGCACTGCCCTTCTTTGGGATTGGGATGTAGACTGATCTTCTCCAATCCTCTGGCCATTGCTGAGTTTTCCAAACTTGCTGGCATATTGAGTGTAGCACCTTAACAGCATCATCTTTTAGAATTTTGAATAGTTCAGCTGGAATATCATCACTTCCACTGGCCTTGTTGTTAGCAAGGTTTTCTAGGGCCCATTTGACTTCACTCTCCAGGATGTCTGGCTCAAGGTCAGCAACCACACTACCTGAGGTGTACGAGACCTCCATATCTTTCTGGTATAATTCCTCTGTGTATTCTTGCCACCTCTTCTTGATGTCTTCTGCTTCTGTTAGGTCCTTTCCACTTTTGTCCTTAATTGTGGTAATCTTTGTACGAAATGTTCCTTTCATATCTCCAATTTTATTGAACAGATCTCTGGTTTTTCCCATTCTGTTGTTTTCCTCTATTTCTTTGCATTGCTCGTTTAAAAAGGCCCTCTTGTCTCTCCTTGCTATTTTTTTGGAAATCTGCATTCAATTTCCTGTATCTTTCACTATTTCCCTCGCATTTTGCTTGCCTTCTCTCCCCCGCTATTTGTAAGGCCTCATTGGACAGCCACTTTGCTTTCTTGCATTTCTTTTTCATTGGGATGGTTTTCGTTGCTGCCTCCTGTATAATGTTACGAGCCTCCATCCACAGTTCTTCAGGCACTCTATCCACCAAATCTAAATCCTTAAACCTGTTCTTCACTTCAACTGTGTATTCATAAGGAATTTGATTTAGATTGTATCTTACTGGCCCAGTGGTTTTTCCTACTTTCTTCAGTTTAAGCTGGAATTTTGCTATAAGAAGCTGATGATCTGAGCCACAGTCAGCTCCAGGTCTTGTTTTTGCTGACTGTATAGAGCTTCTCCATCTTTGGCTGCAGAGAATATAATCAATCTGATTTCGATGTTGCCCATCTGGTGAAGTCCATGTGTAGAGTCGTCTCTTGTGTTGTTGGAAAAGAGTGTTTGTGATGACCAACTTGTTCTCTTGACAGAACTCTATTAGCCTTTGCCCTGCTTCATTTTGAACTCCAAGGCCAAACTTGCCAGTTGTTCCTTTTATCTCTTGACTCCCTACTTTAGCATTCCAATCCCCTATAATGAGAAGAACATCCTTCCTTGGTGTCATTTCTATAAGGTGTTGTAAGTCTTCATAGAATTGGTCAATTTCAGTTTCTTCAGCACTGGTAGTTGGTGCATAAACTTGGATTACTGTGATGTTAAAAGGTCTGCCTTGGATTCGTATCGAGATCATTCTATCATTTTTGAGATTGCATCCCAGTACAGCTTTCGCCACTCTTTTGTTGACTATGAGGGCCACTCCATTTCTTTTACGGGATTCCTGCCCACAGTAGTAGATATGATAGTCATCTGAACTGAATTCACCCATTCCCGTCCATTTCAGTTCACTGATGCCCAGGATGTCAATGTTTATTCTTGCCATCTCATTTTTTACCACATCCAGCTTACCAAGGTTCATGGTTCTTACATTCCAGGTTCCTATGCTATACTTTTCTTTACAGCATTGGACTTTCCTTTCGCTTCCAGGCATATCCGCAGCTGAGCGTCCTTTCGGGTTTGGCCCAGCCGCTTCATCAGCTCTGAATCTACTTGTACTTGTCCTCCGCTCTTCCCCAGTAGCATGTTGGACGCCTTCCGACCTGAGGGGCTCATCTTCCAGCGTCATATCTTTTATATGCCTGTTGTCTTTGTCCATGGAGTTTTCTTGGCAGGGATACTGGAGTGGCTTGCCAGTTCCTTCTCCAGGTGGATCACGTTTGGTCCAAACTCTCCACTACGACCTGTCCATCTTGACCTGTCCATAGCTTCCCTGAGTAATTCAAGCCCCTTCGCCATGACAAGGCAGTGATCCATGAAGGGGGATGAACAGAATAGTCATCTTTAATAATAAAAAATCCTTACATAATAAAAAATGGAATTTCAGGGAAGAAAACTAAGCTAGAGCTCTATCTTCTGTGTACATAGACATTCTTGTAGTGAGAATTTCACTTCTTGCAGCCTGACCAGCAGTTCTCTGCTAAAGCAGGCCTTAGTGAACGTCCAAACATTCAGAATGAATGAGGACTGCCATCTAATTGGATGCCTAAAAAGTGAGAGAAAATTAGAAGTATATATTAGGTGAAAGCTATGGTTCCACTGAAATGGCTAATTGTGTGAATCTAGTTGCTGCATTTCGGCTGATACCTTGTTCTATTCTGGTAAGAAACAGAGGCAGGAAATTGTTTTCAAAACTTGTGGAGGACCTTTTTCTCTTTGTGTTTTGAATACAACCCTGTGGAAATGCCCAAGTCTTTGGGCCTCTACAGCTAAGAAGTGTGTCCTGATTCATTGCACCAACAGAACCTGAACGATGAGAGTGTCAGGTTGTACAGCAAATTATTCTATCAACCCCAAGGCTATTATCTGCAGAAGTTACAGATCCTTTCATTTGATACATGTAAGGCAAGTCAATAAAATTGTAATGTGATGATGATTATGATTTTACAAATTTATAGATTAAAAGCATTGAAAATGTGTACAAGATATGAGCATAATAACTTGGATACAATTAGACCTACCTGAGAGTTCCCACAGTGATGTCCAGTGGGTATTTCAACTTTTTCTGTATACAATAATCAACTAATCATTACTTAATTTATGTATTTGATTCCATTTATGACTTGCTTTCCATTAAGTATTTCCCGGTAAACAGTATCAACAATAAATTAAATAAAATGTAGGAGGAATTTAAAACAATTCCATCCATTCAAACAATAATTGATCTATAAAACAATTTAATGTGGAGAGACAATTTCTAATAGCAATAATAATTAACACATCCAATCCAGATGCAGACCATGATAAAGATCTCCTACTAAAAAGCTGATTTAAATAGGAAGGTCCAATCAACACCAACAAGACAATGGCGATGGTACATGCCATGAATGATGTATAATAGGAGAATATGTGCCAGCACACTAAAGGCTGATTCCGATATTGTACAATGCGGACCTCCTGATGAGATGGTATCTGCAGGAGGTCCTCTCCTGTACCACACAGCTATCAAATGGGTATATATAGGATGAAATGATCATTTAGATATCACAAGCTACAATTTGAAAAGCAGCTTAGTATGGGATGCCTGCTGCAGTCTGAGAAACCACAAGTCTAGAACCCCTTGGGAAACATGGAACTAGCAATTATTTGGATGCTAGTCTACATCTCTGGTTATCAACATGCTTTGATTTATGTTGTGAAAAGTGTGTCTGCTTTCTTCCTTTCTTTCTTATCATATACTTAGCAGAGAATTGCTATGTGATTGTAGGTAAGCATGCAAACTGTGATGCAGAAAGTTGCAGAGACGTTTGACTGTTGCCCTTCGAATGCTCTTGAGTTGTTATATAGCTATTAAGAACTGTTAGCAGATCCTTTCACAAATCAGCCTTCAACCGTCTGCACTTCAAACTGGCATGCCAGATTGCAGGGGGGGGGGGGGAATGCCGTAAATAGCAAAAAAGAGGATTTTTTTAAAAGCATTGCCACATTAGTTGGTTTAACAGAGATTAATGAAATCCTGTAATATCCTTCCAGACACGTCACTTGTGAAAATTACATTGAATGCATTTCTTATTAAAGATTTTAAATGGCTCAAATCAGGAGGAAGGAAAACTATTAGGAATATGTTTCAACTCATAATAACTACATATGATTTCACTTTTGTGTGTTCAATAGTTATAAAAATCAGATATGCATCCTAATGATTTAATAGTATTCTACCCACCCACCCACCACTGCCTCTTTTTGCTGTTGAATGAAAACTGATGCTTGAATGTTCTTGATGAAAACATGGCATAATTGGATCCTACTGCTCAATTACAGGATAAAACAATTTATAAAATGTGTTGTACGTTTGATGATTAATCAATGCTAATGGAGAGAAAGGCAGAGACACTGTCTTAGGCCCAATATTTAAGTGGTCAAGGATAGAAATGGACATTTGGGACAACAGAGTATTAATGGAGTTCAGTCGGATCCAAACCAGTGCAGCCACACTGGCTGAGTACGCAGAGCTCTGTCCAGTCACACATTTGCGCACTGAAGAATACTTTCGAACATGGAACTCTTTGCTAGATCAAGGTGTGAAAGAAAATGAAAAGGAATTAATTTACGGAAGGTACAACAACAACAACTTTATTTCAGCTTTAAGCTCATATCAAAAACAAGACAGAAAACACAGACAGAAAAATTTCACTCACATCAGATTTAGAAAATTAAAACGATAAGATTAGTGGGAATAAAACTTAATAACTACCCATACGGAAGGTACAGTATGTTGTTTTACCATTTGCTCAAAGGGACTTACATATAATTTTAAACTTTAAAAAGTGTTTAAAAACATGTTTTATAAGAAACCAGAAGCTTTCCTGCTAGGTATTCTAGGAGAAGAGATTCCCAATAAAGACTATACTCTATTTTTATACGCTACAACAGCAGCAAGGATTTTGTTAGCACAGAAATGGAAGCAGCAAGAAATTCTGACAGTAGAAGAATGGCAAAATAAGATGACTGAATATGTAGAACTGGCAAAACTGTCCGGGAAAATCCGAGACCAGCGAGACCAACGGTTTGAAAAAGACTGGAGTAAATTTATTACGTATTTGAAAGAACATTGTAAATATTTAACAACCCAACAGGATTGAGCTAAAGGTTTGCTAGCCAAAAGTAGAAGCTTCTTTACAATAAATATTATTAAAAAGTGCAACAGGCTAAAAAAAGGGACTTACAAACAATTTTAAAATATAGATAAAACAAAAGCTCCTACTATTGAGCTGGGGGTGGGGTTGTACATTTCCAGGGGTGGGGTTACCACTTGGAAAATGTAGGCCCAGATGAAGCGTGGTGGGCTTCTTACCTTAGGTCCTTTGCTGTGCAGATTCCTTTTTTTAATAGTGTAAGAGTATTCATACAAAATTACGGTTGCTGTACCTTCCTTTCACCTTGAATGCCAGACTGCATTATATCATTAATAATAATGGATGGTTGTATTAGAATGAGCATTCTGAAAGTATATAAATAAACATTATGCAAACAATAATTAGAGCACAATGTGAGTGGTGAGTCTTGTTATCTTTGGTGCAGGTTCCTTTGACTTTCATTTGAACTAATTGTGTCTTTAAAAGAAAACACGATTAATATTAATGCTTACTAAAGTAAGTAGCCATAACATTCTCCCTGGTAAAAAATAATAATGAAATAAGCAGATGCAGTTCTCTAGTAATGTTATCTATCAAATGGCATAAGATATTTAATATCATGCCATAGGTATCAAAGGTGGTTTTCTAACTGTTTTTGGGGACACCTAGGTTCTTGGAAGTTTATCAGGGATCCTTCAGTGAGAAGATCAGTAATTGTGGACAAGTTTCCCTGAAAGTCGGAATGCTGATCGCTGCATCTTCTCTTACATTGTGAAATTACAGGAAACAATAGTAGGGAACACACTAAATTTCTGCTGAGTGTGATTCAACAATGGCCTTTTCAAATCTATATTTTATTGATTTTTTTCACATATTACAGTAAATAGTATACAGTAGAATAGAATATACTATTCTGTTGTGCAATACTATTCCACCCACCCCCTTTAGCTGCAGTATGTTTGTCTTTGATATTCAGTTGCTTAGCATGCTATGCAGTGTTCAAGTTTACATGCTCAGATAACAGTTAGGATAAATGAGGGTAGAAGCCCTGCTGGAGACACAGATTAACATCCATTAAACTGGGGAAGTTTCCATCTCTGTCTTTTACCTCCTATGGCTTCTAGTTGTGGATATTACTTGGTTAAGAGTCCCAAAAATGCACTCCAGATCTCTTGGAAACTTTTCTTTTTATGTCGTTTCTGTAGAGCAGATTTTTTTTTTCATGGGCTGCTAGTTGCAGCTTTCTGTGCTTGGTGTGGTCCAGGTTTTTCAGTGATAAAGGATTATTCATTTTGCTACCCCTGTGTTTGGTAGAACCTGTCCCTTTTATAATCGCCACCTGGCATAGGTAAAGGTATCCCTGACCATTAGGTCCAGTCACGGACGACTCTGGGGTTGTGGCACTCATCTCACTCTATAGGCCAAGGGAGCCGGTGTTTGTCCGCAGACAGCTTCTGGGTCATGTGACCAGCATGACTAAGCTGCTTCTGGCGAACCAGAGCAGCGCACAGAAACGGCGTTTACCTTCCCGCTGGAGCGGTACCTATTTATCTATTTGCACTTGGTGTGCTTTCGAACTGCTAGGTGGGTAGGAGCTGGGACCGAATAACGGGAGCTCACCCGTGGGGATTCGAACCACTGACCTTCGGATCAGCAAATCAGGTTCTGTGGTTTAGACCACAGCGCCACCTTGTTTGGTAGAACCTGTCCCTTTTATAATCCCCACCCGGCATGTATGTAGCCAATTATTGTGCTGGTGTCTCCTATTAGCAGGGATTTGTCCGGAACCTGGTTGATTATGGCCAATATTTTCTTCCAGAAGGGTTGGATTGCTGGGTATGCAGGAGCCAGGCCCTGTGACCAGCAGGGCTTTGCAGGACTGGGGCCTTCCTAAGTTTGTTCTGGGGAGGCAAGGCGCGGCCACACAGGTGAGGCCACTTGGTAACTCACTGCACCTGGTGGCAAGAGCCGGGAAGGGATATAGGTCAGCATTTCCCTTCGGCTCTTTGCCACAGCAACACGCTTCCTGCGTCTCTTGATTCCTGCCTCCTGCTTCTTGCTCCCTGGACCTCAGCTTCTGGACTCCATGCTTCTCGACCCTCAGACCCTAGCTTTCATGACTCCTTGCCTCTCAACCCTCGGACCTTTGCTTTCGTGACCCCCTGCTTCTCGACCCTCGGACCCTAGCCTTCGTGACTCCTTGCCTCTCTACTCCCGGACCTTTCACTTCGTGACTCTCTGCTCCTTGACCCTCGGACCCTGGGTTCCTGGACTCGCATTCCTGCTCCCACCTCGTCATCTTGCCCCGGTCCTGACATCCTCTGCCGGGACCTCGTTCACCTGCCATAGACCGGACCGTGACAGGGTAGTTCCATAGTGGGTATATTGGATCTGCTTGCAGCCTATTTAAATCTCCAGTCATCTTTTGGTGTTGTTGTGGAACTGTGACACTTTGAGGGTTGTTGTCCAGTGGAAGTGAACTAAATAGACAATGGGAAGCAAAGTATGGATTTCATTATTGTACAAGAATGGTGTCACATTCTGCTTTTACAGTTATCCTATCAGGCTTTATATGGCAGCTGGGTGAAGTGACATGTGGCAAACCTAATTGCTTCACTTATTTTCCTCCTCCCCTAAGTAGCTAGTCCTCTGTATGCCTGTGAGAAGTGGTTAGACAGCTATATCCGGTGCCATTTTTCTAGAAAAAGAGGTGCTGGAACTCACCATGAATGCCTCCCTTGTTTTCTCATAATAGTAATGGCACCCACATGAGAGGTGCCAGAACTGAGTTCCAGTGAGTTTCTGCTGGAAAAAAAGCCCTGGCTATATCAGAAAGCAAATGTATCACTCCTTGGTAGAACACTGATGCTTCTAAGCTGTTCCTAAGCATGGTCGAGACCACGGATTTCCCAAAATAATTGCATAAAGAATTTGAAACAGCAACAAGTGATATTTGCTGTGTAAGCGATGTAGCTCTCACAGGTGCTAAGCAGAAAGCCTGCCTAGAGGGACTGTGAATAAGTTAATGCCTCTCATTAAAGAACAGGGTTGCATGCTGAAATTGCCATTGCTTTTCCATGTTACATAATGGTCATTGACTGTTGTGCTGCTGACTGAGGAGTTCATGACTGTGGAATTAAACTGACACCCAGCCAAAGGTGAAAAGTGGTAGTTAATGAATTATTCTGAAGGAACGAAAAGGTTAGGAGACGGATTTACTTAGCAGTTCTGGATTAGGGTTGGCTAACATTTGTCACCTTGAAAATGCCAGGGAATTTTCAATTGGCAGTTTGATAGATTGCATATGAGATTTGGTTGGAAGGGAGAGGATAAGAAGCAAAAGAGAGACAGAAAAAGCCAACTTGAAGTATGACTGCAATATAAGCTGAAACAAGTTTTCAAACTCCTCACAGTTTTCAACCATAATTCCCTTTAAGCCGTAGCTCCATGAAGAAACCAGGAGTATTTATTTTATTAATTTAGATTTATAGACCACTTAATTAAATTTTAAAAAATATCCAAGCAGTTCACATGTATTTTGAAATATTACAGATAAAAGTAAGAAAATAGCAACCACGTCATAAAATTTAACAAAGAACTACATAAGCAAAACTACCGTATTCAAAGCCATGACAGTTAAATTGGCTTCAGAACTATTTACACATACATAATAGATGTACCGGTACTTTAGGATTGCTTGAATGCATGCATCCAGTGTCATGGATCTTCCCAGTCACTAGATTCAGGGTCTACAGCCAAACAATAACATAAAGGGCTCCACATATTCTCTGGGGGGCTGGGGAATAACCCAGAGCACATTTGAGGGGTGCAGTAGTGTACCAGGACAGGAGAGAGAGGAAGTTCCACTGCATGAGCAGAAGTCATTCTACTTGTGAAATAACTTGGTTCAGTACAATCAATTTTCCCAAAGTTGAAAACTTCTGAAATCCAAAAGCACTTGATATATAATTTAATCCATCAAAAAAGTAGTTTGATCTGATGCAGCTCCTGCTTCATGCTGGAATCCTTTGTTTTTGCATGCAAGCATGAAAGGCTCTTGCAGACTAGCATGGAAGGGTCAGAGACCTTCATTGTGGTGTGTTTTGATCAAAACTGCTACCATAGATGGATGGTGTGCTTTGCTCAGGAGGTCAAAAAGGGTAAAGGCCTGACTTTAAGACTTTCTTGCTATAAGAACTTATGGATATACTTTTCTAAAATCCCATTTCTTTCAATATGTAGTCCCTGTCCTTATGCAACACTAAGCCAACTCTGGCTGAATGCAATCACACAAACATGATGGCTCCTGGAAATGAGATTGCATACTCTTTTCTCTCAGGTTTTTTTTTAATCTCAGGATAGCATGGCCTATACTGACCTAGTGTGTCATCCGAATGTGGGATAATTGTAAAGCTCTCTCCACATTAACCATGATCTGCATCACCACCACCACCCCCAAGTGTCCATATTTTCCAGGGACAGTCCCAGATTTACAAAAGCTATCCCAGTTTCTCATTTGATCCCAGAATGTCCCACATTTCCTTAGGATGCCCCTTATTTTCATCAGAAGGTATGGAGTTATGCAACCCCCAAGCCAAAGGGATAAGTAACTACACAACCTTTAGAAGACATCTGAAGGCAGTCCTTTGTAGGGAAGATTTTTTAAAAATTTTTTTTAATGTTTTATTATGTTTTTATATATGTTGAAAGCCACATAGAATGGCTGGGGCAACCCAGTCAGATGTGCAAGATATAAATAATAATAATAATAATAATAATAATAATAATAATAATGGAATAGGACACCTCTATTTTCCGTGGATAAATATTGGAGGGTATGCTGTAGTCAATAACATAGTTTACTTACCCATCATGGTTGAAGAAAAGGCTTAACTATGACTCTGTGCTTAGACAGCATACTGAGCCAAACCTTGGCTTAGCTGCTATGAGCCAAAAGGACTAAGGAGATGCAAAATGGGTGTAAGGTCATCTTCTCGAGCCAGTATGTTTGCACAGTCCTGGTAAGCCACAGCTTGGCTTCTTGTGATGTGCAAACCAGACAATAATGAAAATACTGAAAGTGCACATCCCGGCCAAAGGTGAGCAATTTAAATCCCATTGATTTCAGAGGGAAAGCGTTAAGTACATGAGACTTAAAAATCTTTAACTTTGGCTGAATTGTATCCCAAGTGATTAAAGCAGGTTCACTCCATAAACTTTACGGATTAACATTTAGAGGGTTGAATGTGTTGGCTGAAGGCAGTCTTTGTTCCATCTGGTATGCTAGAAATGTCAAAAGCAGTGGCATTCAATTTTTTTTTTCATTAGCTGTCCTCAGAATAACTGAAATAACATCTGTAATAGCTGCTAACAACAGTAGGCCTTTTAAGAATAATAAGGGGAAATGACAGATAAAAGGGAGCATGTTCCCAGTATGCTTCCCTGGAGTCCTGGAAATAAACAGAAACATAGCACAAAAGACAGCAATACATTATTTCCCAAAATGAAAAAGAAGGCTGTGAGCAAGGTCTTTTCCATAGCAAAGGCACTTTACTAGATGCCCTCTGGGTGTTAGGGGTGGGGAGAGATGTTTTTAGTTAGGTCAAAAATAAATGCAAAAACATAGGACTAGATTTTAAAAGCCTTTCTTTGAAACTGATAAAAGAAATCAAACGGGTGGGAGGACGGCCTCTTACTCTTTCCACTTGCTACAGGCTTGAGGAACTGCCAAGAAAGTTTGTCAGGATTTTGGTCAAGATTAGGAAAAGCATAGCTCTGGAAAGACTCCATGAAATGGTTCAAGGTGTGCAGCACAATCTTATGTATGCTTACAGAGGAACAAGGATGTGGAAGAAATTTGGTTCTGTTTGCATTCAAGTGTAACTTACCTAATAAGCCATTCCCTATAAAATATTCGGTCTGCACAATACATAAACCAAAATGCATATATCCTCAGATAGCTCACCTGAGGAGAAACATTGAAATTTGTTTCTAATTTCACTTTCAGTGGAATCCTGTTGGCAATACTACAGAAGACAAGATGACTAATTGTGCAAAAATCAAGTGGGAGACTCTGAGTGAATATATCATCTATGGCCCTTGCTGGCTGCATCAGAGCTATTCCTAAATGTTCCAAAAAGGTATCTCCAAACAGCAGAAAGATGATGTGTGGCATATGGTGATAACCTGCAGCACATGCATGGGGAGATTTAAGATGGCACAAGAATTACAGATGTCAACTGCTATCTGCTCATGATAAATTATTCCAATACATATATGGGGTGGAACACCTCAACTTTCTAAGAGAATTCCAAATACACTTTATTGCCTTTGGTTATGCATCAATCCAGCCTGACTTGAACAGTGAAACCTTGGGCATCTTCCATCCCACTGATGCAAAGAAGCCCTCAAATATAGATAGATGCAAATAGAGTCACAAATAACAAAACAAAAACCCAGCAGTAAAGAAATAGGACACATATAATATATGAAAGGGTGGAGGATAAAGAGACAGTGGAAATATATGAGAAAGAACTAAATTAGCAGGTCATATGATACCCAAGCAGAAATCTACAATGTATTTAATCATGTGTTTTATTTAGTGAGAAGAACTAGGGCGGCACTGAATTTTTGCCTGCAAAAGTGTGTTTTCAGAGGATGCGGAAAACTCCACTCCAATTCCATCTTGCAAGATTTTTCATCTGTTTCCCATATCTGCTGCTGCTTGTGGGGCACAGGTTTCTTCAAGAAAAGATTGCAGACAATTAGGGTTCAAATGTGATGGGGTAGGAAATGTTCTCTTGCTCTTAAGAAAGGTTAAAAAAAGGGTAAAGGACCCCTGGACAGTTAAGTCCAGTCAAAGGCGACTATGGGGTGCAGCGCTCATCTAACTTTCAGGCCGAGGGAGCTGGCGTTTGTCCACAGACAGCCTTCTGGATCATGTGGCCAGCAGGACTAAACCGCTTCTGGCACAATGGGACACCGTGATGGAAACCAGAGCATACGGAAATGCTGATTACCTTCCTGCCATAGCGGTACCTATTTATCTACTTGCACTGGTGAGCTTTCAAATTGCTAGGTTGGCAGGAGTTGACCTAGCATTTTGACCTTCTGATCGGCAAGCCCAAGAGGCACACACACTTCTATTTCGTTTAAAAGGAAAATATGTATCGGAGCTTCAAAAGTGCATGAGTGGTTGACCAAACTCTGTTTCATCTTAGGAAAGCCATATTTTGCCCTTGGGAGAAATAAATTAAAAAGTTAATACCCCAAATCAATGCAGATCCAGCTAGAACTGGAATAAGGAGCCTGCTTCATAATTTCAGGCAAATGTCTCACACCTACCCTGTTTCCCCTTTTTTAATACGTAGTCATAAAGTAAGCCATGGCAGGGTTTTTTTACCTTTGTGAGAAGTAAGATGTACCCCAAAAGTAAGCCATGGTGCCGCCATTGTTCCCGTCGCCTCCTCAGCCCCTCCTGCGTGCGCAGGGAGCCAGCGAACCAGTGAGAGGCACGGGGGGAAACGCGCCTCTTGCGGAGTTCTGCCCCACCTACTTAGTGCGCAGGGAGAGGCGCGGGGGGGGGGAGATGCCTCTTCCTGCCCTGCCTGTTCCCCATGAGCAGGGAGCCAGCAAACCAGTGAGAGGCGCAGGGGGAAACGCACCTCTTTCAGAGTTCTGCCCCGCCTGCTCAGCGCGCAGGGGGAGGCTGTACCGTACCATACTGACGTAATAAAAATAAGACATGCCCCGAAAATAAGCCACCCTGTGTTTTTTTGAGGGGAAAAAATTATAAGACAGTGTCTTAAAAAGGGGGAAAGACGGTATTTCCATCTGAATTTCACATAGCCTAAGAATAAACCCCTAAATCAGCAGTATCCAATCTGATATCCTCCAGAAGTTGGATTACAACTCTCTTTATCCCTGACCATTGGATATGCTGCCTGGGTTTGATGGAGGCCAACAGGTGGGGCGTACCATGTTGACTATCCCTGCCATAAAGGGATAGCTATTTCATTTATTTTTTTCATTTATTTAAAGACATTAATATGATTGCAAAAAATCTCCAGTTGCGGACTTATCTGTATCAAATAGCATCCTCCTTCCCCCTTCTACTGTCATTAAGCTAAAGGATGGTTGGTATGAACTTTACGGTTTCAAATTGTTTCCTTTTGAAATTGCAACCACACCATTGATATTGTTGCCCAACGCTTTGCAAAACCTAATGATGTTTCATAATGAGGCACTCGGGACTGACTTCTTTAATTGAAGCACAAGTGTGTTCTGTCTTATAAGCCGCACGGCCTTTAAAGGCTTCTTCTATATGAACTGATGCTCATTGATTCTAGAGGTTTGCTTTGTACTAATGCATGTTGAATGAAGATTAGCAGTGACACGCTCCTAATGAAAGATCAAATGAATTGCCAGAGTTCACATGAGTGTGAGGGAATTTTTTGTCACTAAAATGTCATTGTAGTCTACCACTTAATCTTAATTAAATAAGTGACAATGAGCCATCTAGCAAGCTATTAAAATTCAACCCAACTCTATTGATTGAAATATAGGTATGCTTATTTCCAAGGATGAGGTTCCTCTTTGCTGGCAGGACTGATTTGACGAATCACATGTAATGCAATACAGTCTGTCTCAAATATGAAACCAAACTAATTTAGTATTATAAGAGGTATTCCCATGAATAAAAGCTCACCAAATGCTCAAAGCAGATGCTAGGCAATTTAAGGAGAGACTGGTGAAATCCATACATTACTTGAATGCAGTCCTAAGAGAATCTATAGAGATTTGGCCGAATTTTTATCCATCTGGGAGGAATTTTCCTCTTGGGGCATGGAAATCTAGGTGAACAAACTCCTACAGATAGGGTGCTTTTGCAGGTGATGGTGTTCAGAATATTGGCTTTTTCGTCCTTACTCTCGAAACCCACATGTACTGATAAAAGAGCACCAATGTTTAGATTGCTAAGTAGTTTGCTTATTATCTGCACCAACATCAAACACATTATATTCACTGTAAGGAGAAATGTAGATTTAAGGGGCTTTTCTTTCATTCTAGTGGGCTTGTCTTCAGTTCATAGAGCTTTGGACAATATTGTTGTTGTTGTTGTTGTTGTTGTTGTTGTTGTTGTTGTTGTTGTTGTTATTATTATTATTATTATTATTATTATTATTATTATTGTTATTATTATTGATACAACTAGTCCACAAGCATATAGGATACTATGTGAATGGACATTACAGCTCAAGGTAATGGTGATATTGCATAAGGTAGGGATGGGAAACCTTTGGCAGTACTGCAACTTCTATCAGCCCAGGCAAGCATGGCCAATGGTCAGGGATAATGGGAGCTGTAGTTCTGCAGCATCTGGACGGCTAAATGTTCTCCACAGCTGGTTTAAGGAGGGTCTTTTAAAGATCTTCAGTGTTGATTCAATTTTATTTCATCTACTGAAACATATACGAGGGATATTATCAGACCTAGAAAATACTTCTAATCTTGGTGTTGGTAGAATAAATTTTTTTCTTGCTCTGCTTATGTATGAAACATCCTTCCTCCATTACCTGTAATGTCTACACACTTTTCTCTTTCACTAGAGCTTTGTTTTGCTTAAAGCCATGGAATTTAGTGAATTAATTTGTAATTGATCAAAATCACAATTAGTTTAATCTGTATTTCGATGTTTTAACAATATAGATGTATAAACTGCCCTCTCTGGTGTGGGGTGGTTTAGAAACAGAATGTTTAAACAATAAGATTGACTAAAAACACGTGTATGTGTGTTCCCCTTAATTCATTAGCAGTTTTAAATTTCTTAAAATTAGTCTTAATACACATACTTCTAAAACCTGTAGCTGGCAAGCACTATCCTCAAAGCGGAATGTCACTATGATTTTGCCTACTGTTCCATATACATGTATCCTCTAGGTTTCCCCCACTTAAAACTTTTGTGTTATATGCAAATTTATATAGTTTTAATCAAATAATTGATGGGTTGACTGAAGCTCAAACAATTCATCAATTAAGATTTTTCTAAAATTGGATGACAGCCATGCCTTTAATATCACTCCTAATAGCGAACAGCTGGTGAGTTCCGATAGGATTGTAACAAAAATGGAGCCACTGAGAAACAAAAGGGATTTATCAGTATGCTTGGGAAGCTCCCAAGGTTTACAGAAGTACAGAAAAAGGGGGGTGTAAATAGGCACCCCTGCACCCCCACAGCACAATGAGAACTGAGGAAGGGGGGGGTGCTAGGAAGCAATAGAAAACCAGAAAATGAAGCAGGGAAAAGAAAAGGAATTGAGTATTTTGGTGCAGGGCATGGCTGGTTGGCTGGCTGAAACCCTGAATGGGAGCACTGCCACTGCAACTTTTTGTTGTTGTTGGAGGTCCTATCTGTATAGGTCCCCACTGCTTTATTCTCAGTTTTGTCCTTCTTTTTCTTTGAGTTATATAAATTTCATCCACTCCAGCAGAAAGTTATTTAGAGCTGACTCTTGCTTATAAAATCATGAGTTTCAACCTGTTTTACTGATACGCTATTGATGTTTTGTAACTGATGTCATTGATGTTTTTACAGATAACATTTACGGATGTTATTATATGCACTACTGTATTATGTTTTCAAGTTGTACACTGCCTTGTTACATTCCTTTATGAAAGTGAATTTTATAGATACATTTTTAGGCATTTAAACAGAGCATATAAAATCATGGGTACCTGTTTCATTGGTCAAAAGTTGTTTGATAAATTACTCTCACAAAATAATAAGAACCGTTGTAACCTTGTGATGTAGAGGGGTGCCTGCATGATCCGGAGTAGTCCTTTAGTGTAAGAGTAAATTTAAAATACAGTGGTATCTTGGTTGTCAAACTTAATCCATTCTGGGAGTCTGTTCAACTCCCGGAACCATTCAAAAACCAAGGCGCAGCTTCCAATTGGCTGCAGGAGCTTCCTGCGCTCAATTGGAAGCCATGGAAGCCACGCCAGATGTTCAGTTTCCAAAAAAAATAAATAAATAAAATTGCAAACAAGAACACTCACTTTGGGAGTCAATTTGTTCGGGATCCAAGCCATTAGAGAACGAAGGTACCACTGTATATGTCTGCTACTTTTCTAGACCTAAGCAGCCTGCTATAAGTACTAGTTATTCAAAGATGTTCTGTGTATATTAACCTCACTAAAGGCATAATCTTCCTGATACAATGGCTTAATTTGATCTCCAGGCCACTGCTGATCGTTTGGCAAACAGAATAAAGGATATGGGGCGATGCTATGTAGAGAACGGCAGCATCATTATATAAAAGGTCAAGATCATTATGTAGCAAAAATAAGACATTCTAAAATGATATACATACTCTTATTCAATGACCTAATACTTAATGAGCAGTCATTGCTTTGGGGATAATATTCAGGAAATGCATGTAATATATAACAACTGATTACTAAAGGACTTCAATAATATAATAATGAGATATACAAAAGCTCAGAGGTGATTGGTCCTCTTGGAACTGTTGTTCATCTACAAGAAACTTCTGGGGGAAGTCATCATGAGGTTGGGAGTGTAATGTCATCAGTATGTTGATGACACACAGCTATACCTTTCATTTCTATCTTCAGATCCTAGGGAGCTTGTAGAAGTTACTGGATATTATCTTGGGGTGGGCGAGGGCAGACAAACTGAAATTTCTAGGTAAGAAGGAGATGTTTGGGTTCAGGAGATCACTTACTCCAGAAGGTCATTTACAGCTAGTCATAGTCTTCATCTTAGGGACTTCATCTCTATGTTGGACTACCTTCAGAAATAGCTTGAAAGCTTCAGCTGATACAAAATGTGGCCCTGGGATGCTTGGATTATGAAACAAGCCTTTACTGTACCAGCTACTCTGGTTGTCACTGCAGTTCAGGGTCCAATTTAAGTTAGTGATTTTAATTTTGAAGTGGATGGGAGATTTGAAGGCCAGCCTTCCTCTGCTAGGAGAATGGTTCTGAAGATTTTGTTTCATGCTTGCTTGCTTCTTTTCTTGAGCATAGGGTAGGCTGTGGGGTGGGAAGTGAATGAATAACCTAGGCAATGTGGTGCCGCCCTTTGTTCCTCCACTGCATTTGCCAAATTATCACAAAATATGCATCCTCCTGGCAAGGAATGCCTGCACAAAAAATTCAAGAGCCCTTGAAAATCAGCATTCCCCTCCCTTTACCCTAAATATGCTTCAATTGTGCTCATAATTGCAAATTCAACTTCAAATTCTGCTGTGGAAAGTCTGGCCTTTCACTACTGCTAAAGAAACAAGCCAGTTTACAGAACACACGGCTAGCGACCTGCATGCGGATTAGCAGGTCCCAAACTGGGTTGTTGTTCAGGGAAAGCTGATTAAATTGGCCATTGAATTTCACTGGTAGCAAAACTTGGAGGTCCCACTCAGGCGACAACCTCTGAGGAATTCTAAGGGATATAATAGGAATTCTGATAACACTAGTAGAATTTCTCAGTGGTGTGTCATGTGTCCTTACTTTAGCCTGCACATCTACTATTGTAAAGCATTTTAATGCTGTTGGCGCTTAAGTAATGTGTAGAAGGAGCACTTCAGAATTAAATCATACTAAAGATGCTGGGGAAGCTCATTATGGCCCACTGAGAATGTTATTTCTTCTAGCGTCATTTCATTTCAGCATGTTATTTTATACTTTAACCCTATTGGAAGCTAGCTAGTGTTTAATTATTCTTACATGAACTCTGTTACGTTTGGAAAATGTAGCCATTAGTAGCTCCATTGTTGTAAAATCCCCACTCTCCGAATATGGGAGATATTTATTCACAGCTCTTGAGTGAGCCTTGGGATTTTGCTTTATATGAAAGCCAGAATATTCCTTTCTCAAGCAATTTACTCAATTATACATTTACTGTTACCCAGTATTCCAAAGCTTTATTTGATGTTTAAAAAGCCCTAAAAATGAAGTCTAGGGTTTTGGAGGGGTGAATGGAAGTGTAGTGGACATTGGGAACAGTTGTCGCTGCTGCTGTGGTTTGCCCCCAGAGTATGGTTACCAGATGTCTCCATTTCCCAGGGACAGTCCCCGGATTTACAAATCTGTCCATGGACAAAATCCGTCCCCAGAATGTCCCCGGATTTCATTTAATGTCCCTGGAATTATATTTTAAGTGTTGTAGATTTATTAGTAGGGAATGAATGTTGCTTGATTGGTTCAGTGCCACAAGACACATCATATGGAGACTTCCGGTGAGGCAAAATGGCAGGCGCCACAGCAGCAAGCAGCTCCTGAAGCCAGCCAGAGCCAACTGCACTACCAGTCTGGCTCCGGGCTGCTGAGACTGCTGCTGCCGCTGAGGGGAAACCAGGGACACCCAATGCGTCAACTGGGGGAACCGCTGACACCCCCCCCCCGGTGACTCAAATCAAGCCAGGAGCGAGAGCACCCGGCCACCCAGCCGACTGCCCAGTGGCACTCCAGGACCAATAAAACCCCCAGAGCCAACGCAGGGAGAAGGAGGAGAGGAGAAGGAGAATGAAGAGAGAGAAAGAGGAAGGAGAAAAAAGAGGGGAGTCCTGACCTTGCCACACTGCTGCTGCCGCCGCTGCCACTAGGAAAGAGAGGTAGGAGAGCACCAGGAGGACAAGGACATGTGGCCGAGTCCAGGCCCGAGCGGAGCCTACTCCATGGCAGATAGCTCTCCAAGAGAGGAAGGCCGCGCGACAGAGGAGACCACAAAATAATTTTTAAAAAATAACTTTCTCTCTTTTTTTTTTTTAAGTGTCCCCGGATTATTTGAAAAAAATCTGGTAACCTTACCCCAGAGTCAAAATGAAGATGAGAGACAAAGGTTATGAAGACCATCTATCAGAGAGCTGCAGCAAGAAAGAACACAAGTCAAATGTCTGTTCAAACTAAATGCTAAGAACTAGGTATGATGGAAGTTGCCTCTGACTCTTCTATGGGTGCCACCACCCCAGCTAGAGGCCTAGCACCTCAGAATGACAGGAGTGAGCCTCGCCTTGCCAACTCACCATGAAGGTGAGTTGAGGGGTGACCAAAGCAAGAACACCCTATGACTGCTGGATGGCACCTCACCATCACCCAACCTTCAGGCTGGTCAGCAATGTGGGGCAAGCAGGCAGGTGTCCATCACCTGGGTTATCTGCAGAATTACCCCTTTGCATGGCAGCTCCTCACACAAGGGAGCGCCACACATTCAGGAACGCTGTGTAACGCAAGCAGCCAACCACACAAGGAAGTTCCCATGCAGACAATCATTCTCAACATGTGGTTGCTGGAAGGTGGAGGTACCACTGGTGATACTGTGCTTGAAATGAAATATCATTTGGCATCAAATACCTGTGTCTGTATGTATAGACACATAGAACATACAAAATGTACTGTATATGGATGATATTCGGACAAAGCCTCTCCTCTTCCCGGAGGGGAGAGGTTGTGAGCGGGTATCGCTTCCTGCGCTTGCAGGGTGTGTGACCATACTCCCTGCATAACTGGAGTCCTGGGCCTATGTCATGCAACCCAGCCAGCCAATCCGACTGGCTGGGGGGGTGTGGTTTAAAATGGCTGCGGGCCCATGAGCTCTTCCTTGTTGTTCCGGCTTCCTCGGATCACCCACCCTCCCTCCCTCTAGGTTTCGCTTCAGCACCTGACCTTGCTATGGACCTCTGTTGGTCGCCTTGGTTGTCCAAGGGGCCTGGTAGGAATTCTTTCCACTTGGCAGATTGGCACCAGCCACTTGGCTTTTTGCCTACCTCGTAACAAATCGTCACAACTTTGTAAGGTTTGGTGGTTAGGCATTGGAAAATGTGTTGTGTGTTGGAGGGGAGGTTGTGGCCATCACCTACCCCTCCCCTTGAAGGGTATTCCATTAAATGAATCCGGCGGCCGTGGTTCCTGTCTGATGCCCAGGTGGTGGCTAGGGCCATGGCACGACCCTCCAGTGACTCTAGGGGAAAGCTTCCAGTTGTTTCGCATCAACAAGCTCCCCTCACAGGTTGTTAACTCTTGTGTGACTCCCTGTGTGACGGGCAGGAGTCAAGTATAGTCTGTTCGAATCTAATGCCTAATCCAATACCACTCACATTCTGTAACCAATAAAGTTGTGGCCTTTTTTAGCCCATTAACCTAAAATACTTGTGTCCATGAGTCATATTTCATCACAAAGTGGGGGATCGAGGCCTCGACTCACAATAATCAAGGACAGAATAGCCACCTGAAAAATACTGAACATTAACATTTACAAAACAAAAGTTTTGAAGAGATTTTAGGAAGCAAATTAATTCCAGTGTGAGAGCCAGTGTGGTGTAGTGGTTAAGAGCGGTAGACTTGTAATCTGGGGAACCGGGTTCGTGTCTCCGCTCCTCCACATGCAGCTGCTGGGTGACCTTGGGCTAGTCACACTTCTTTGAAGTCTCTCAGCCCCACTCACCTCACAGAGTGTTTGTTGTGGGTGAGGAAGGGAAAGGAGAATGTTAGCCGCTTTGAGACTCCTTCGGGTAGTGATAAAGCGGGATATCAAATCCAAACTCTTCTTCTTCTTCTTCAACTCTAAATAAGGGCTCGTCCACACTTACCTTTGCTCAAACATTTATAGGCCTAGGTCAGAGCTTTCAAGATTTTTATCATTTTCTTTTTTCTTCCCCCAGCACTTTCCCTGTGAAATCCTGCTCTTTACAGCTGAAAACAACTCAGTGGAAACCTGAATTGTCATTTGCCCCAGTTCAGCACTAAAGATCAGGATTTCTGGACTAGGGAAAGTTGCGGCTACTTGGCATTGACTAGGACAGCATTTACTTGCGCTTGGAAAGCAAAGGGCTGAAGTTAAGTGTAGATGAGATCTAATACTGATATACTTTGAAGGCCTGTTGCCTGACCAAAATGCTTGTGAACTCCTCAGAGAACAGTTTGCATATGCTATAAAATATTAAGATGACAGGCTTGTTTTCCATTTCAGCCAGTGCTTTTTATTCAATGATACATTGCTTGAAATTGGAAGTATTTTATTTATTTATTTATTTAGAAGCTTGCCGTATTATTCCGGTGGAGAAATTTATGTCTGCATTATTGACTCACATTGAGTTACAAAGGACTGTGGCTTTCAAAGGAAATGCCATTCATTCGCAGCAACAGAGAGAACTATTATGTTGCTTATTTCTAGGTGTATTCGAAGACCTTGAATGGGGTGAGAGGGTAGCCACCAACGATTTGGAAGACTGGTTTCTTCTTTTTAGCAAAGATGATGGGAAGGAGGACAAAACACAATAATGCCATCTTGACACAGACCATTACCCGATACTTCCTGTAGAGATATAGAGTACAGCTGACCTATTGCCTCTTGGATGACTGCAATTGATATAAATATTTTATTTGCTGAGGCAGTATTGTCACATTGTGATCACATCTCAGTTGCAATGCGAGTGTCAATTTCCCCATCACTGGGGGAAATTGCATCACAGGAAATTATACTGAATTTGCTGATAGTTGTGGGATATAAAAATAAGTACAGCTGTGAATTCCTATGAGGTCAGCATTTGGGTACTACATCTAGAGGTTATCAGAGTAATATATGCCCTACCTATGCACCTCTTTTTATCAGGGACTGGCTGCACTCCACATTGTTCTTTATATTCTTGATGCAGGTTAAATGTAGTTCCAGGAACAATGAACAGGATCTTGTCTGGCTTGGGATTTCTTTCCCCTCTGATAGGCAGAGAGCCCCATAAGTTCCTGGGCACAGATTGTCCCAGTCTTACTGGTTTTTTTTTTCAGAATCTCTGTAGTGTTTCAAGTTGCATAGTCAGCTATCTCACATAGGACACCATGATGAAAGTCAGCACAATGAAATACTATCTTGAATGAGGGGGGATTAAACACTTACTGGCCTGCGGGGTGATGCATTTATGCTTGGAAGCGTGAAATGTATTTATCCCTATATTAGCATTCACATCCAGAGATACTAGTTGGCATAGAAATTCTCCAGCACTATAAAAGCTCAGCTATCCTGCTTGTCTTTGACCTCCTGTTGCAGTGAATTCCGTATGCTGACTGCAGCTTAGATAATTTTTGTGCGTTTGACAATACCTGACAGTTTGATTCCAATTTATATGCAAAGCATCAATCCAAACGTGATTTGAAACAATAGCATTTTCTATTTTCTGGGATAAAAACACACACACACAGGATTATAAACAGAAACACTGCCAGGCCTTTCAGAAAGAACAGTTTGGTTTCCAACCTGTTATTCCAGCAAGGTGACTTTGCTCTTGGATTAGTTAACACAAAGGCAGGGAACAGGAATTTGAAGAGGAAAAAAATAAAATAGAAATAGAAAAACCAATAACCTTTTCTGCAATCTGCTCTATTTCATATTATAAGTAGTCACTTTTAGATATGTTCTGCTGTGCATGCAGCTCTTGAAAAATCCAGGCTTTCTTTACAGTGTCAATCTGATGTGATCTTATGCTAAAACTCGGTTTGCTAATAGCTTGCCACAATGTCTCTAGCTAATTGACAAATCTTGTTTTTTGCCAAAGCATTGGCCTGTATGTTTAATGTCAGAAGAATAGCTAGCCTGATTCTTCACTGGCATCCTAATTCATGTGCAGGTGTTGAACATGGTCATTAACATGCTATATGTCATTCCCTTTGAATTATTGTTTTGTTTACAAAAGCTCTCAGATTCAAGAATACTGTGACCATTTGATGCCCCACTCTAATAACATTTTCAGAATTCCTTTCTATATTTCCACTATAAGACCAATCCTATGGATCAGCTTAAACTTTGTCTCATGTTGTGTGAAACATCTCCGAGAGATGTGCCTAAATGTTCTGAAACATTTTGGCTTCCCAGAAATGTTTGTGTAGTAACACAGGCTAGGTGTACAAATTCTACTTGGAAATGGAAATGCTAAACAACCTGGCTTGGTTGAGTGCTTGGACAAGTAGAGCAGACCCCCCTCTGCAGATGGCTCTTCCCCATGTGTGGACAGCTCTGGAAAGACAATGTGCTTGCCCACAGTAATTCTACAGTGCTATTAACCTGGGTAGAAAGAGTTCTGGGCTCCTTCTTCTGACAGTGACAGGTAAAAAGTACTCCGTTCCTGTCACATGCCCATATTGAGGTTAGCCATGAGTGGCAGCCTTTCTTGTGAGGGCACCATATTCGTGGTCTAAAGTTCTTACTGGCATTTTTTTCAGCAAGAGCAGGGGAACTGATGAGTGGGAGAGAGACTGGAATGCATAGCAAGTGGAAGGCTTTAAGAATCTATTTGCAAATAGTTAACATATTAGAGTTCCAGAAAACAAAGGCACCCAGGCACCCAGGTTCCTGAGTCTATTATGGGGTTCCTAAGTCTAGGGACGCGGGTGGCGCTGTGGGTTAAACCACAGAGCCTAGGGCTTGCTGATCAGAAGGTCGGCGGTTCGAATCCCCGCGACGGGGTGAGCTCCCGTTGCTCAGTCCCAGCTCCTGCTCACCTAGCAGTTCGAAAGCATGTCAAAGTGCAAGTAGATAAATAGGAACCGCTCTGGTGGGAAGGTAAATGGCGTTTCCGTGCGCTGCTCTGGTTCGCCAGAAGTGGCTTTGTCATGCTGGCCACATGACTCAGAAGCTGTACGCCGGCTCCCTCGGCCTATAGAGCGAGATGAGCGCCACAACCCCAGAGTCGGACACGACTGGACCTAATGGTCAGGGGTCTCTTTACCTTTATCTTTACCTTTAAGTCTAGGGAACCTGGAGATTCAAGTCAGGGGTCAAGCTGTAGATCAGTTGTAGAACATCTAGGTTGCACACAGAAGGTCTCTGTTTAACCAGGCAACTGATGGCTGAAACATGCATTTCCTGGCAACCTTGAAATTATTAGCTGTGAGGGCATGTGACTGTTTCACATACAGTCATACCTTGGATCTCAAACGCCTTTGCTCCCAAACAAATCATCTCCTGAATGATCAAAACTCGGAAGTGAGTGTTCCGGTTTTCGAACGATGTTCCTGTAACCATTCAGAAGCCACTCCTTGGTTTTCAAGCAGTTCCAGGAGTCGAACAGACTCCCAGAACACATTCTGTTTGAGAACCAAGATACTTCTCTAGTCTTATACGTTCTCAGTGTTGTTAAATGTTTTTAGACGCTCTTAGAATGTTTAAAAAGTTTTCAGGGGTGTTTTTATTTCATTTTAAATTGTATTGTTGTATACCGTACTTTGGTGTTTTCTATCCATTGGAACAAAGGGTTTTAAAGAATTAATTAATGTTTAAAATATTTACCCACATTCAGAAAGATAGAAAAATGTGGCCATGATGTATCGTATATAGGGTATATTTAACTACAGCATCACAACCTGGGAATATACTAGGTGCTGGGTTACTCCTTTTAGATATATATATACAGTAAAAAGAGAATATATTTCAGTTTCTGTTTAGATTGGATTTCCCCCCCTTTCAGTTATGAAATATTGCAAAACCTAAGGGATATATTTAATAAACCAAAAGACAAGGCCATCCATGTACCACTCTCAGACTATTTATTAACTGTCTTCTGAAGCAGTTTGAATGTTCTATAATAAAACACTGACTTAACCATTCCTTCTGTTTCCCTGGCAGGTCACTCTAAAAGGTAAAGGTAAAGGACCCCTGGGCAGTTAAGTCCAGTCAAAGTCGACTATGGGGTGCGATGTTCATCTCACTTTCAGGCCGAGGGAGCCGGTGTTTGTCCACAGACAGCCTTCTGGGTCAAGTGGCCAGCAGGACTAAACCGCTTCTGGCACAATGGAACACCGTGATGGAAGCCAGAGAGCACAGAAACACCATTTGCCTTCCCGCCATAACGGTACCTATTTATCTACTTGCACTGCGTGCTTTCAAACTGCTAGGTAGGCAGAAGCTGGGACAGAGCAACAGGAGCTCACCCCGTTGTGCGGATTCGAACCGCCAACCTTCTGGTCGGCAAGCCCAAGCGGCTCAGTGGTTTAGACCACAGCGCCACACAGCGCAGGTCACACTAACCATATACCTATCCCTATACCTCAATGCTGCAAACAATCATTACTATGGGGCAGATTCTCCCAACCTAAAGCCATTGATTTGAATGTAAGATGATGATCATGGCTAGAATCTTGTGTATGATGATCTGGGAGAAAGCTACACTCAACACAGTGCAATTTACTTCTGTGTCAGCATGCATAGGGGTTGTGCTGTAACCTTCCCACTGAAATCAATATGGAATTAGAGATGCTTGAGTGTGTGTGTGTTATAACAGCATGCCATATTTTGTATACAGTGTTTTGGTGCATGCAGTCTGAAATTGCCCATTAGTGCAGCCTTTCTGTCTTGAAGTGGGTACATTATCCACACACCTGGGACACTAACTTTTGAAACCCTTATTTTGGGGTACAATTTAGGGAGGGGTAGGGAACACTTTTAAGCCCAAGGGTAGTGACCCTTGTGTTCCCATGTTCGGGGGTCACAGTGAGGGTTTCTTTGTCCCCCAGTAAATGAAATAGCCAACAGAGTTTTTTGTGGCAACTCACAAAAAAAATCATTTAAAACTTTCCTTATAATAAAGAGCAGAGGCCATGATGACTTATATACTGGGCAGGAGCACCAGAAAGATATAAATCAGTTTCAAATAGCTTGTAGTGTGATTTATTTCTGACACTTTAATACTGCTTTACTAATACTTTGATACTAGTTGTGGAATTTCTATGAAGAATATAAATGCAATAATTCTAGATAAACAGAGGATAAACTTTACTCTGCAATTTATAGTAATCCCATATTCTTAAAGGATAAGATTTTCTTTGGCAATATGGCGTGATCAATCACTCAAGTTCTGACAGTTTTCTGTTAGTAACTTCTAACTATCTCCTAAGATCTATTTAGATGTGGACTGTAAAAATGAACAACAGGCAGGATGATTGACAACCAAATATGGACAAAAATCCATATTGTTTGGAGGGAAATCAGAATTCAATGTATAATATCTCGGAAGAAATTCAAGAAAAGCATGATGCTAAAACATACCGTCTTTCCCCCTTTTTAAGACACCGTCTTATAATTTTTTTTCCTCAAAAAAGCACAGGGTGGCTTATTTTCAGGGGGTGTCTTATTTTTATTACGTCAGTATGGTACGGTACAGCCTCCCCCTGCGATGGGAACAATGGCGGCACCATGGCTTACTTTTGGGGTACGTCTTACTTCTCACAAACGTAAAAAAACCCTGCCATGGCTTACTTTATGACTACGTATTAAAAAGGGGGGAACAGGGTACTACCCATTATGTATGCTACTGTTTCATTCCTTTTGTGAAATACCAGTGATGTACATCAAAATCATAAGGGCAGCACTTTAAAACATACTTTGTAAGTGTTGCTGTTATTTATTAGCTTAATTTAAATACTACACAGAAATGAATTCATTGTTGCCTGCTATTCCTATGTTCATTTTAGAAGGGATTTCACTAAATTGTTGTTTTTTTAAAGAAAAAAAAAAGAACTACAAATGAAAGATGGGAATCTCCTACACATTTTTGGTGGGAATCTCCTACACATTTTTATGAGTTTTATTTTTTAAAAAAATTATAATGGGAAACTATTTAATATTTGTCCAGAGAGCTTCCATTTGTAAAAAGCACCAAATTCATATTTGCCCTTCTTTTTTTCTGAATTGCAATGCAAATTGATCTGCACCTCCTAGACTTATATATGGTTCAAAGGCGCTACAAGAGGAAATCAAACTAGAGACCATACCTTACATTTCCTTTCTAGATTATTTGGAGGACAACTAACAGTATACTAATAGTGCAGTCTTTATTCTATCGTAGCTCCTAGTGTAGCCAGAATGGCACCAGTCATACACAAGGAATCCCTAGCTTTGCAGAAGCACACTGTCCAATGTGTGCTCAGAAAACACAGAATGTTAACAGTGGTACCAAATGCACTAGGTAAGGTAAAGGGACCCCTGACCATTAGGTCTAGTCGTGTCTGACTCTGGGGTTGCGGCGCTCATCTCGCTTTATTGGCCGAGAGCCGGCGTACAGCTTCCAAGTCATGTGGCCAGCATGACAAAGCTGCTTCTGGCGAACCAGAGCAGCGCACGGAAACGTCGTTTACCTTCCCGCCAGAGCGGTTCCTATTTATCTACTTGCACTTTGACGTGCTTTCGAACTGCTAGGTGGGCAGAAGCTGGGACCGAGCAACGGGAGCTCACCCCGTTGCAGGGATTCGAACCGCTGACCTTCTGATGAGCAAGCCCTAGGCTCTGTGGTTTAACCCACAGCGCCACCTGGGTCCCCCAAATGCACTACTATATATTTAAAACAGTATCACACCACTTTAAATAGTCATGACTTCCCCAAAAGAACCCTGAGCTTTGTAGTTTGTTAAGGATGCTTGGAGCTGTTAGGAGAGCACTACTCTCCTAACAGAACTTCAATGGGACCTGACGGTTGGGTAGAAACCCAGATTTGGGGGAGTTGAAGATCGCACAGCAGTGTTTTGGAAAAGGGTGTGGCTGAATGGATGCAGTGTGTGCTGCAACACTTTGTTGCAGGTCCCACTTGTAGTAGCTGGATGGAACCTTCATGTTCATAGGAAGTGTACTAAATATAAGATACTCATGACAAATGAGGATGTTTTGCATGATGAACATTTTATGGGCTCTCTGGAAACAACTGGTTGGCCTCTGTTGGAAAGAGAATCCTGAACCAGACGGATTTCTGTTATGAGTTCTTTCTGATTTCCTACATGCATATGCTTGCTTGCTTGCTTGTTTTATTTATTTATTTAAAAAGTCTCTCTCTATATTGATTTCATCGACCAAGCACCTGTTTTTAATCACTTCAGCTTCCCGAAGCATAAGTCTGTAGCAATGGTGATGCCATTTAAAATGCATGTTGTAAAACTCTATTGACCATAACTTGATCCTAGCTATTCAAATCTCTGCTTGTATTTGTCTCCCACACAAATAGAAGGGGGGGGGAATCCCCTTTTCATCACTGCCTGATTACTTTTCCAAATATACACAGATAAGGTCACTTAAGTTATTCCATAAAAAATGATAGTAAATTTATAAGTACACCGGTATGGCATGAATCGAGTTTTCCCCCAGCTGTCTGACTTACAATGCACTACAAACAAAATCACAAATCTTAAGAAATAGGAATGAGTCCCTGCTCCACAGGTTAGCAAGTTATTATGACCTTTTGTAACCTGTCACATCAATATTTTTTGTCTGTACTGAAATGAGGGGGAGAAATAATTCCTATGACTTCTGCTTTCTATATAATTTTACAACAGCAGAAAAGGATGGAGTGACATGGCAAAAGCAGGGAAGTGATTTAGGCTTAGGGAGACAATGGGTACCACAACTTTTACATTCACCACTCATCAATTCAGGCCAGGGGTCGGCAAACTAAGGTACGTGGGCCGGATCAGGCCCAGTTGCCTTCAGGATCCGGCCCATGGACTGTCTGTGGATCGACGTGGGGATTCTGTTCGTTCGGGCTGTGCCATTTCCCCCCCCTGCACCATTCCATTCCCCTCCCTCTCCCTCACACACACCGCGGCAGCGCCTCCTCCCTCCCTCCTCCTGGCTTCTCCCTGCCCTGCCTAGAGGAGGAAGAGGCTGGCTGAGCACCATTTTAAGCAGCCCCTCTCCAGAGCCAGCCCTTTCGCACTGCTCATCTTCCCTCCACTGCCGCCGCCCTGGTACTCATGTGGGCCAGATGAGCTCGCTCTGCCTACCCATGAGAAGCAGCAGCAGCAGCGGTGGTGGTGGCGGCGGCGGCAGCAGCCCCTGGGAAGGTAAGCGCAGCAGCTGGGGCTGGGGGCTGGGGAGGAGGACTACTTGCCCCCCCTCACCTCTTCTTCCAGCTCCCCCCCAGTGCCACTTCTCCGACCCACCACAAGGTCTGAGGTTCATTTGAGGTTTTTAAGACAATTGGATGGCCATCTGTCATGGGTGCTTTAAGTTGAGATTCTTGCATTGCAGGCAATTGGACTAGATGACCCTCAGAATTCTTTCAAACTCTTCAGTTCTTTGATTCTACATATCAGTGGTAAAATAAGGAGAGAGAGCGTTCATTCTTCCTCAATGAGAATTTAAAATTCTCCTGGTCACAAAGTCCAGGTACAGGGCTGATAAAGACGTTCTTGTCACAGGTCTGCTTCAAATATATTTGATTATTTGTATTTGTTTCTTATATTTGTTTTCTAGCAATTATTACGATGCACTTTTCAATGTACACTTGGGCCCTACCACCATTTATAAACTTGAAGAAAGGGAACACATATAATCTACAATCCAGAAGTCAAAGAAGCACAGTTAATCCCTGGCAGTGTACACTCCCCGCCCCCCGCCCCCGCCCAGGTTTAACTTTTCTCTCTATCTGTGCATTTTTTCCAAATTCCAATCTGTTTCCGAGTTACTCTGTTCACTTTCCACTTCAGTATGTAATTTAGCTTCTGAGCAAATGTGTATAAGATTATGCTCTGTGCTTCCCTATTCAGAATAATGGGGAATATAAACATTTTAAAAGAGCCATCTCCTCGCACCCTTTTGGCTGAAGTGGATGAAATTTACAGGCACGTGAATCTCTCCAGAGTGGATTAGTCCTAACAAATTGCAAAGTAACAGGTCCAGGGCCTTTCTGTGGGTAAAGTTGTGAGGTGGGTGAGCGCTTTATCTCTTCCTTACATTACAATATAAACTTTGCAGCTTCTTACCAACCTTTCTTTGTGTCCTCCGATAGGCCTTAAGCTTTCACAGATCATCTACAATATGAAACTGTCTTGAAGGATTCCTGCAGAGTTCTGAAGAGTTCTGGACTTTTTGCTTGCTTCCTTGCTTGTTGCAGCAAAGCAGCATAGGATATTTTTAAAACTTAAATGAAGCTTTTATCTTCATATATATATATATATATATATATATATATATATATATATATATATATGAAACCTCTCTGCAGCTGTGCTTTAATAACAGCAACAATAAAAACCCCAATCCAGATCTATTCAGTGCTCAGCAGGTAATATTTTGCATTTTGCAATCACTTCTTGCAAAGCCCTTGGTCCTAGTGGAACACAGATATATAGGTAAATTTAGAGCTTTACAGGCACAGAATGATATAGAAATACTGCAACACTAACAGGAAGGTTTCTGGGGCTCCCGATCCAACTCGGGGTTACTAACAGCATTTTTTTTTTTTACTCAGGTGAAGTGGGGCCCACTGAATAATCCCTATTTGCTTTGTCATCTGTGCTCCTCTCATAGCTCCACCCCTCATTTACTTTGATTAATTCAGTGGGGTTAAAGTACACGTCAGTCTCTGGTGAATGGTAACCATTATATCTGACGTGCAACCATGTCCTTCGGGTGTTTTATTCAAAATTTCCATTTCTATTCAATAAGCCATGCTTGCAAACAAATATCCCTTGGACTGCACCCTAAATGCAATTCTCCTGTGCACACTTTCCTGAGATTAACTGTCATTGAACCCTGCAGGACCCATTTCAGGATTACTTCTGAGTAGGCGTGTTTAGGATTGTCCTGTAATTTGAATTACTAGTCGAGACTGCATTGTGTTAGCGTTTTATTTCAACCAAACACTGATTAATTGGCTAATATGGCTGAACTACTCTGCACTAAAGACACCAGGAGCTTGAGGCATATTAACTTTAAAGCTGCTCCCATGATAGTCATTGTACATAATAGAGAGAGAAACCGCATCCCAACAACATTTTTTCTTTGTAGATAGAGGGGACAAGGGTGCAATTCTATATTGCCTTGTATTGTATTAACGTGAGTGTTTTGCTTATATATGAGCAGTTAGAGACGTATCATTCCAATAAAGCAAGGTTTCATTTCCTAACTTAACTATGGAGACAAAGCTTCTGTTTTAAAATTGAATATGTCATTCAAAGTGTTTCTCTCCTAGGTATTTATTTCTGAAGCATAAAGAAAGGCAGGGGGCATTAAATATTGTATACTACTTGAAAGGGAGAGGAGATCTGTTTGCTGTTTAAATACACTTACTGTGCTTCATCCTTCTTACACCATTTTAATATCTTTTCGGTTGGATCTGTCAAGTGGCTAGGACCTCTGACCGTAAGTTGCTTCAGAAATGGACATAGGTGACATGAACAGTTACCACTTTTTACCTCCTTTGTGACTGATTTATACCTGCATGTATATCAGTTGATATACCTGAATGTACACATTGACTCCATGGGAAATTGTTGCATGTGAGGTTATATCTGGCAACATAAAAAGTTCTATCTGTTGTCTTAGGTAGGTGGTTTCATTCACACAGGCAGGTCATCACTTGCTGTAGCCATCAACTAGCAAGCATACATGACTGCAGCAGCCTTTAAAGGCTTCTGATCTCATGCGTTCTTCAGTCACAATTTTGGGGTTCTGTGCATGTGTAGAGCCATCTAGAGAAACATCTAAAGCTCTAGATGGAGATTTGGTGGCCCTGCTTCCTTCCGCAGGAACCTCAGAATGTGAGGGCAGCATCTTCCTACTCAAGTCATCTTCAAAAGCACCACCTCTGGGATGCAATTCTGTACCAACTTGCTTAGGAGTAAGCACCACTGAATTCAATAGGACACACTTGTAAAAATATATATAGAATGGCACCGTTTGGGAGATTTTTTCACATAATATGCAGTAGTGGTGGGTTGTTGTGAAGACACACTTGGCTGAATTCCATGGCATTATTACGAAAGAGATCCTGCGTGTTCAAGGATCTTTCATTTGATGGTGAAGATCTTTTCAGTTCCAAGATTGGTGTCATCTGGGTGGGGGGAATCATCTGAAGCATTTTTATTGGCTATATTGTCACACACACCCTCCACCATCCTGAGAAAACCCCAGTGTGGTGTAGTGGTTAAGAGTGGTAGACTCGTAATCTGGTGAACCGGGTTTGCGTCTCCTCTCCTCCACATGCAGCTGCTGGGTGACCTTGGGCTAGTCACACTTCTTTGAGGTCTCTCAACCCCACTCACCTCACAGAGTGTTTGTTGTGGGGGAGGAAGGGAAAGGAGAATGTTAGCCACTTTGAGACTCCTTCGGGTAGTGATAAAGCGGGATATCAAATCCAAACTCTTCTTCTCTTCTTCCTTAATCCCGATTTTATTTTATTCTTTGGTAGATTTACAGAAAGAAAAACACACACCCATAAATAAATTTTAGAAAGGGGAAAGATTAAATGCACAAAGCAATTAATAAAATAAAATAAAGACTCCTTGTGCTCTGCTACACTTTCCCTTTCTTCCCACCCAGGGGAGTCTTGCCCTCTGTCTGCCTGTCAGGCACATCATGCAAGGCTAGGCCTTGGCAGCAGCCTCCCCCCCTCCTCTTCCTCCTCCTCCTCACTCACTCTCCACTAGCTGCTACGAGCTGCCCAAGGTAGGTGGTTGGCAGCAGCAGCCATGGAAAGGTCATGGAGACGCAACAGGGTGCTCACTTTCCAGCTGCTACTGCCCCCCCAAAGCAGGCACCAGCTCATCCTCCTCCCTGAGCTCAGAGGCAGTGCTGCTGGGTAAAATAGGGATTCCAGGATAACAACAACAACAACAACAACAACAACAACAACAACAACAACAACATACTTATACCCCGGCCATCTGGTCGGGCCTCCCCAGCCACTCCCCCCCCCAACAGAATATTAAAAACACGATAAAACATCAAACATTAAAAACTTCCTTAAACAGGGCAGCCTTCAGATGTTTTCTAAAAGTCAGATGGTTGTTTATTTCCTTGACATCTGAAGGGAGGGCGTTCCACAGGGTGGGCGTCACTACCAAGAAGGCCCTCTGCCCGGTTCCCTGTAACCTCACTTCTCGCAATGAGGGAACCGCCATAAGTCCCTCGGCGCTGGACCTCAGTGTCCGGGCTGAATGATGGGGGTATAGATGTTCCTTCAGGTATACTGGGCCGAGGCCGTTTAGGACTTTAAAGGTCAGCGCCAACACTTTGAATTGTGCTCGGAAACGTACTAGGAGCCAATGAAGGTCTTTTAGATCTTGGCAACCATAAGCCAGGATGGCTTTTGTAATTCCTGGACTATCCATAGAAAATAGGAACAATTGGAGGGTATATATCATTTCCTCTTCTGGGAGCAAATTCCATAGATTAACTGAACACATCTCTCACCCTGTCAACTCAGCATACATAAATTTCAGTAGAACTTTTGAAAACAGAGTGCTTTGAAGGCTACAGTCCATGAGAGCTACTGGGAATTCTGTTGAAGTGTGTGGTACAATAAACCCCTTAAATAATAAGTTCTAATCTTGTGCTTAGTATATCTTATGCCCATATATCTGTTTATTACAGGCCAGTTTTGCAGGCTGGACATTCCCTGAGTCACATTTTTGGCTAGTGTTTTAAAGTTCTGTACAGAACACTAAACAGTATTTTAACTGTTAATGGACACAGGAGGACTGTTTTAGGCAGTTCCTCAACACTTCACAGATCAGCAGAGAAGCAAAATGTTTTGGATCAGTTCTTCAGTTGATTAATTGTGCCAAGGATTTTATGAAACTCATTTAGCCCTGATATATGTCTCATCTATTGAGGCTGGTAACAATTACCTGAATTAATTGCACAAGTATATGATCCTACCAGAATATGGTCATTAACAAACAAGGTAATTTATCATTTGGCTGTACTAAGAAATACAAGACCTAATTTTTGTTTAAATTCAGTTAACTGTTACGTATAGAGACATTCATATACAACAAACAGTAAGGTATGTCATTTTAATTGAATAGTATTTCACAGAATAGCACAATTTAAACCGGATAAGGTGTATTGATTTTACTGCGATTTCTTTGCAGAGTTTCCATCAGATTACTACAGTGCATTTCATGACAGGAACGGTAAGTTCTACACAGGGGTGGAAATAGCCTTAGGAATTTTTGAATTGAATTAATCTCATTAACAAAATTTCTAGCAAATTTCTCAGAAGCATTTTGCACATTTCTCGTTATCACTGGATTTTGGAACAGTGATA
This sequence comes from Darevskia mixta, assembly GCA_034641385.1. Classification (NCBI taxonomy): domain Eukaryota; kingdom Metazoa; phylum Chordata; class Lepidosauria; order Squamata; family Lacertidae; genus Darevskia; species Darevskia mixta. Next base: position 12,576,122 of record JAWWNH010000042.1, on the reverse strand, counting down.
CCCAAGGTAAATATGGATGGTCCTGTCCAGATGTTTAAAATGGAGCAATTTCAATGGCAAAACGTTAATAAACTAGCAAAGGAATGTTTGATAAAATTAGTGACACTTCTCAGGGCAGGTATACTTAAATTGGATATTCCAGAGATAGTAGTTTTTAACTGTAGGCAGTAGAAGTAATTAAAATTTAAACACCTAAAATTTCATTGCATTGCTGATATGTTCCATTGAACTCAAATGGGGATTACTCCTGAGGAGAAACATATTGGATTACAGTGCATGCTATTGGTTGGCTGAGATACCCTGTTCTAGCCTTTCAGATTATACACAGCTACTGCCAACTTCACAGAGGGTCCTAGGTGGAATTGCCTTTTGTATGAATTGATATTTTATGTGGTGGTCAACCCTTGATAATTTTGATTAGCCTTTTCTGAACTTTTTCCAACTCTACGATATCCTTTCTGAAGCTAGGCAGCTTGTAACATGTTTCACTGTTACACATGTTATACATGCATATAAGTGAATATTCATATACACGAATCTACATGAATATTCACACGGAATATGCTAGATAGGTAATTCTTCACACTCTTTAATTATGGTTTTGCTTTTTCTGGTAGAATACGCTGAAATGGGGAAGTTAACTGAAAGACTTAGAGATGAGGACAATAGAGATTTTAAAAAAGTCTGGGAACCATTTATGTCGTACCTACAGAAACAATGTAAAGAAATGGACCCACTAACAGGATTTGAGTAAACACCTACAATTAACAAAACAAATACAGAAAGTATAAAGATGAGGTTAAAATGATAAGAATATAAATTACTTTATTTAAAGAATTCAATATTAAGATACAATAAAGCAAGCAGGAGAAGTTATGTAAAAAAGCAGAAGAGGAGGTTGAGGGAGGTCGTGGAGGGGAGGGGGAAATCTGGGAATTGCATTTTTTTCTTATTTGATATGTTAACATGATAAAGGGACCCAGGTGGCGCTGTGGGTTAAACCACAGAGCCTAGGGCTTGCTGATCAGAAGGTCGGCGGTTCGAATCCCTGCGACGGGGTGAGCTCCCGTTGCTCGGTCCCAGCTCCTGCCCACCTAAGCAGTTCGAAAGCACGTCAAAGTGCAAGTAGATAAATAGGTACCGCTCTGGCGGGAAGGTAAACAGCATTTCCGTGTGCTGCTCTGGTTCGCCAGAAGCAGCTTTGTCATGCTGGCCACATGACCTGGAAGCTGTACGCCGGCTCTCGGCCAATAAAGCGAGATGAGCGCCGCAACCCCAGAGTCGGACACGGCTGGACCTAATGGTCAGGGGTCCCTTTACCTTTACCTTTTACTATGATAAAAATGTAAAACTCAATAAAATGATTTAAATTATAATAATTATTATGGTTTTGCTAATCTCATTGATTTTCATGGTGTGTGAGAAAACTCCATGGTGATTTAATGACTGCTCTCCACATCAAATGGGGGGGGCACCTTTTGCATGGCCACATGCATCCCCCCGGATCCCATGCGGCTCCCGGCCATATAGCCTGGCTTTGCCCTCCCTAGGCTGGATATCTGGAGGTCTCCGCCTACCTCAAGCAGTTACCCAATTCCACCTGGGGAGGCGTTGCCAGGGGACCAGGCCAGGTAGGGGGAGGGGGAGGGACCGTCATACCAACACAATAGAGGGTGGAACTTACCTGGGAATCGTGTAATTGTTTTAGAAAAAGGAGAGGTTTGGAGGTCAATAGGATGGCCACTACATACAGTATGTTCTGTCTAGGAACCCAGCTTTGAAAACCTAGTTCAGCTTTGTTCATCATATTGAAAGGGGGCTCACTTGCGGAAATAGATGCAAAGTTAACTATCCCTCGACAACATTGTTTACCGGTTCTCTTATTATGAAGAAATGTATCAGCCCATGGATCACTAGCTGTCAAAGAGGCAGCATGAGTAATGACACATTTTGGGAGCTTTGATTAAGATAATCATCTAGTCAAGCTGTAATATATGATAATATCAGAGCACCTAGAATCCATATCTTAGGAAGTCACCTTCATATCCTGGGCCAATATTCAAGCCTCCTGCAAACTGGCTGTGACTCCTATGATGGATTAAATGGTGTTGCAGCTCCATATTCATAACATCAACAATTTTCCTTTTAACTGAAGTTCTTTACTGTGGCAGCATTTGGCTTGGGGAATCATATATTGCTGTCTTAAAAACTTAGGGAACTGTGGTTCATTTTCACTTTGAACCCCATTCCCAAGCATGATGGAATCCCCATAATACTTGGAAATCTAGGTTTCTGCCTTGCTGTGTGAATGCACTGGACCAAACAAAGTCATCCCATTTGTGCAATTAAACTTCCCCTATTTGGGGAGAACACGGGTGGCACTGTGGGTTAAACCACAGAGCCTAGGGCTTGCCGATCAGAAGGTCGGTGGTTCGAATCCCCGTGATGGGGTGAGCTCCCGTTGCTTGGTCCCTGCTCCTGCCAACCTAGCAGTTCGAAAGCATGTCAAAGTGCAAGTAGATAAATAGGTACCACTACAGTGGGAAGGTAAACGGCGTTTCCGTGCGCTGCTCTGGTTCGCCAGAAGTGGCTTTGTCATGCTGGCCACATGACCTGGAAGCTGTATGCCGGGCTCCCTCAGCCAATAATGCGAGATGAGCACTGCAACCCCAGAGTCGGTCACGACTGGACCTAATGGTCAGGGGTCCCTTTACCTTTACCTATTTGGGGAGGAGCATACAGGGAGAGAAGAATTGTGTACAGTGGAACCTCTACCTGGTACCATAATCTGTTCTGGAGGTCCGTCTGGAGGTCGAAACGGGTCACTGGGAGAGGTGCCGTTGTGCGCAGGCGCGGGTGGCGATTGCCCGCTTCTGTGCATGTGCGAATGCTGATTGCCGCTCCTGCGCAGGCGAGAATGGCGGCAAACCCGTCGGTTACTTCCAGGTTTGACAGAGGTGTTGGGTGAAATGGACACAAGCGGAGGCGGATGTAAGAAGAGGTTTCACTGTAGTTGTGTAGAAAAGAGAATTCCAGCAGGTATCCTTGTATGAGTGGTGCATATATTTTGAAAAGTAAATAAATAAATAAGCCTAATTTGTCCTTTCCTAAACAATGCAAGACATGAAACGGAACTATCCCTTGAAATTCATACCCTCCAAATATTGCAGTGTGGTTCTCCAGACACAATAATACGTAACAAAAATGCATTGAAAACAATGTATAAAAATGCATGATATCGGGGGAAATTGCTTCGGAAAAATGTGTATTTTAGCTAAAATCACATACAAACATGTGTGCATTAGGATAAATTTGCCCAAGAATGGTGATAAATTTTCAGAAGGATTTTTTGGGGGGGAAATAATAATAACAAACTGATGTGGAAATGTGGAGCACTGAATGTAAAGTTGGAAAATGAAAAAGGGAAAGAAACCAAAATGTATATATTTCTCCATCATTAAGTATACAACACTTTTCAGTACCAGTTGAAACTTTGCTTGATGCAAATGGCAGTGTGAAAAACCGAGGTGCTATACAAGTACCCAAGAGAGACCTGTCAAATGTTGATGTGTCTTATATTGGTTAAGTCCAGGGTAGTATGTCCAAGCCTAGAAATGTCCGCTTCCCAATTGCTCTCAACATCTTAGCATATATATTCGTAAACTCATTGTTCTATATCCTTTCACTGCACTCAATCCATCTACATCAACCTCTGTTCCCCAAACTATGTTTCCTTCCCTTCCTTTTTATCCCGCCTTTTACGTAAATAAATAAATAAAGTGCAGCTAATCATTCACTGCTTTTGCAGTTAAGACTTAATTTATAACCTTTTCTAGTAGCCATCTCCTAATCATGATTTAGCAATTAATCTCCAGATTATTAATTACTCTCATTGCATCCAACCTTAATTAAAGCGTGTTCTATGAGGGTGTAGGGAGGAAAGAACTTTCAGAGGAATATGCCAGAGAAGAATTTCAATGAAGCTGAATGAAGTAGTCATCTAAATTGAAAGAGTAGCATGACTTGCATCATGATTCTCGGCCAGGTATTTGCCTTATTTAAAAAGGAATAATACCAGACTGTTTCCTGTCACTTTCGCCGTTGCACTGACTGTGCCACCTGCTAGAAGATGGAGACCTACAAATGAATCCTATACATGTATTCTTCAAAGTAAGTTTCATTGAGTTAAATGGCCCTTAATCCTATCAGCCCTGAGTGCTCACTGGAAGGACAGATCCTGAAGCTGAGGCTCCAAGACTTTGGCCACCTCATGAGAAGAGAAGACTCCCTGGAAAAGACCCTGATGTTGGGAAAGATGGAGGGCACAAGGAGAAGGGGACGACAGAGGATGAGATGGTTGGAAAGTGTTCTCAAAGCTACCAACATGAGTCTGACTAGACTGTGGGAGGCAGTGGAAGACAGGAGTGCCTGGCATGCTCTGGTCCATGGGGTCACGAAGAGTCGGGCACGACTAAACGACAAAACAACAACAAATCCTATTGCAGCACTTCACAATCAACCTATAAAGGTAGTATGGAAACTTCTGCTGCCTGATATGATGGACATTAGAAACACTGGAATCTCCTGTCTACTGTGATGCCATTGCTCTATCTAGCTTAGCAGGGAGTGTTTCCTAGCTCTTCCTGGAGATAGAACCAGGGACCTTTTTTATGCATGGTGTGATCTCTACCACTCAACTACAGACCTTCCTCTAAGAGGGTGTATGTTCCAAAGTAAGCCAGTGAGCTGATTAGAGATTTGAATGCAAAATATAACCTGGTATAACCATTTCCATTGGTTATGTGTGAAGCAGGGAGCCTCTCCCACTCATGGAGCCTCCCGGCACAATTCAGAACCCTGCATAATCAGGATTCTAAATTGATTCTACTTAGCCTCCCTAAGTAGAGGAAGATTCCCACATCGCAGAGTTGCCCTCAACGAGTTGGATGATGCTCATCTTGTTCATGTGCAGACAGGACCAGCAATGCAATGAGGCAGAGTGAAGGAGCTGCCTCAGGCGGTAGATGCTGAGGGGCAGGGAGTGGGCTGAGCTGGGAGTGCCATGTGACCTGCCCTGTACCTCCTATGCTAGCCTGCTCCCCTCAACTGCAGTAGAATACACTGGCCTTCCACCAGCATTGGAGTAAAATTTGACTACTGATTGTTGGCTCTTTTATATTGTTGGCTCTTTTATATGTGCCTTGGGGGAGGGCGCCATCTTGTCACTCACCTCAAGCAGCAACATATCTTGAGCTGGCCCTGTATACAGAACACCCAAAGAGAGCTCAAGTGTCCCTGTTCCAAGAACGTCACTCTAACCAAAACACTCCAGTTGCCATAGACACTAATCAAATGGGTTGTGAATCTAGGTGCTGCTTCTTTTTTTAACCAGAGCTCTAAATAGTTTAGAACAGGGGTCAGCAACCTTTTTCAGCCGTGGGCTGGTCCACCATCCCTCGGACCTTGTGGTGGGCCGGACTATATTTTTGGGGGGGAAATGAATGAATTCCTATGCCCCACAAATAACCCAGAGATGCATTTTAAATAAAAGGACACATTCTATTCATGTAAAAACACGCTAATTCCGTGGGCCGGATTTGGAAGACGATTGGGTCGCATCCGGCCCATGGGCCTTAGTTTGCCTACCCCTGGTTTAGAACTTCCCAACCTGGGGGACACTGGATCTCCGCGAACTTTTTTGTAAGGATAAATGCACCACTTAAAACCCGCATGCAGGAAAATGGCTAGGTCAGCGTTTCCCAACCAGTGTGCCTCCAGATGTTTTGGGACTACAATTCCCATCATCCCTGACCACAGGTATTGCTAGCGAGGGATGATGGGAGTTGTAGTCCCAAAACATCTGGAGGCACACTGGTTGGGAAACACTGGGCTAGGTGATGATTTGGAGTGGACAAAGGGTTTGGTTCTTCACCGTTTCCCAATATGATTTTTTCCCCCCACAGTGCCAAATCCCAACTTCTGAAGCAGCTTTTTGTCTAAAATATTATAGTTCTCATCTAGGCCCTCATTTGGTCAAACAGAAACTAAACACAATTGAAAAGTAAGCAAAAGTTGAATTGGCTACCACTTGAAAAGGGTATCCATCCTTTTCAGTATTTCTATTTATTTTTTTATTATTTTTGTAAGAAATTCCTTACTAATGGATGCAACCAGTATATCTGAGTGGATGACTCAGATGCAAAAATATGATACAGACCCAGCAGTTAAAAACAAAACAAAGCAGCCCATTATCTTCTGCATCTTGAAGATGAGAATTCATGCAGCCTAAAGGGATCAGCTGCTTTGCCTGGCTGTTGCAAGCTGTCAATCACTTTCCGAAACAGCTAGAGATGGGAGGTAAATCCATTAACAACTTGCACAATGAAAGGTGCTGGAGCAAAAAGCCCTTTGGACTAGAGATTCCAGCCTCTCCATCCCAGACCTGAGGTACTTGGCTATAATGGAACAATGGCGATGGAAAGTGATGCCTCAGCTCGGGGGTCAATTGCATGTTTTGCATTCGGAAGGTCCCAAGTTCAGTCCCTGGCATTTCCTGTTAAAATGGATCTCAAGGAAAAGCAAAGAAACACTTCTAATTGATCCCTTGGAGAGGATCCCCTGCTGCCTTCTGGAGTAGAGAAGATAGGGATAGGTATGTTAACTATGTGAGCCAGCAAAAAATAACTTTATGTCCTCTTTCCCCAGTCATTTTGAAGGTGCAGAAGTATCAATATGATTTTTGTACTTATGTAGGACAGTCAGGTTCTATGTCTGAGAATGTCTAACACAGAGTGGAATGTGGTTCCAATTTATTTAAAATAATAAAATTTGTTGGGATACCTTTGCCCATGTTATGATGCTGCAAAAATGCTTCTGCCTAATTTTATGTTCTCCTCAGTTATTAAAAACAGGGAGACCCTGTTTCCTATTGCATTTGACAATTCTGCACTTTCAAAAAAACTTATCCTCCTTGTTTTCTAGTCTAAAAGGTGTGTCTGTCTCTCTCTCTCTTTATGTTGGTCCTACTTCAACAGTTAATTTTATTTATTTATTTATTAAATTTGTATACCTCCCTATACCTGTAAGTCTCTGGGCAGTTCACAGCACAAAGTCACAAAATACACAATAAAAATAATAAAAGCATAAGAAAGCATAATCAAAACAATCAAAACAATTAACAATGCTGATGTACACACACTAATAAACAATACACCCCCCCCAACAAAAACCCCTAAACAATATTCCAGCCCACAGATACAAAATTCCAAATTAACATATAACATTTGACAACAATTTAAAACAACTCCACCCTCCAAATAAAACAGCACCCACCCAAGTTAAAACCCAATCCCCGTTAAAACAACAATATGTTCCACCCATGACTTTTAATGATCAATTTCTCAGTGGGAGAAAATTCAACTTCAGAAGCTAACTTTTCAGCACCTTTGATTTTAATGTGAAAACCTGCTCCTTTCTATGTCCTCGTAATTTTTTTTAAAAAAAATGGCAGGACTTAAAAATACATTTAACCAATCCTATAGGCATTCAAATCAAGGAAGAGATGAAGGGCAGAATGACGGAGACTTTAACAGGAACAGGACAGTAGAGGAAGATGTAAGGAATTAGAACAGTTTGATAGGCAGGGAAGCAATTAGAACTCTGCAAGTCAGAGATAGGGAGACGATGGTACAGAGGACACGAGTTTCTAAAATATGACAGATGAAGAATGAGCAGGCCTGTTATTATATGTAGAAGAACGGCAGAGGGAGAGGTTATGGTGGAATGGAATGAGATTAACATCTGCAGATTTGGATGGCGAGAGATGGGGGGCAGGAGCGGGGGAATGCAAGCATTAAAGAGATCAGAGTTAGCATCAAGAAGGATGATTACCTATAGACATACTTTTGATATTAGAAGTCTCTGTATGGTTTATTTTCTCACTGTTTTATTTACTTTATATTGTAGAACAGGAGTCAGCATGCTTTTTCAGCAGGGGGCCGGTCCACTGTCCCTCAGACTTTGGGGGGGGGGCGGACTATATTTTTTGGGGGGGAAATAACAAATTCCTATGCCCCACAAATAACCCAGAGATGCATTTTAAATAAAAGCACACATTCTGCTCACATAAAAACATGCTGATTCCCAGACCGTCCACAGGCTGGATTTAGAAGGTGATTGGGCCGGATCTGGGCCCTGGGCCTTAGTTTGCCTACCACAAACTGTGGGAGCCCCCACAGCAGATAATGACCAAAAATGCATTAAGAGAAAAATGCATCACATGTTTTAAAACACAGCTTATAAGCTCAGTGACCTCAGTTAATAACTGATTTCATTTTCCCCCAAGGACTTTTAGACAACCAGTGTCTCATTTTAACTTGCTTATTCTCCGTAAATAGCACCAGGAAACTCCAGATGTGTGTATATCTGCCCTCTATGGTGAGCCCATCAAGACTTGGGATGGGATTTTCTGAAAACCTCATTGTTGAGCTTTTTTCTAAGTCCCATCTCACACCTTCATATCTACATCATTTCATTCCCCGCGTGCCTCCAGATAGCCCTCTCTTACCACTCATGGTGCCCACACCACCCTACCCACCAGTTGTCACCAATTAATCAATAGCCAATCAGCCAAATCCAGATAAACTTTGGGTGACACTGTATGGTAAAGGTAAAGGGACCCCTGACCAGTCGTGTCCGACTCTGGGGTTGCGGCGCTCATCTCGCTTTATTGGCCGAGAGCCGGCGTACAGCTTCTGGGTCATGTGGCCAGCATGACAAAGCTGCTTCTGGCAAACCAGAGCAGCGCACGGAAACACTGTTTACCTTCCCACCAGAGCGGTTCCTATTTATCTACTTGCACTTTGACGTGCTTTCGAACTGCTAGGTTGGCAGGAGCTGGGACCGAGCAATGGGAGCTCACCCCGTTGCAGGGATTCGAACCGCCGACCTTCTGATCAGCAAGCCCTAGGCTCTGTGGTTTAACCCACAGCGCCACCTCGGTCTCTGTATGGAGTGGGACACTCCATACAGTGTCCTCGGACACTGTATGGAGTAAGTAAAAAAAGGATATAACTAAAGCCAACCATGTACATTTAGCCCTGCAATGGGCACCAGTCAGTGACCCACATAATTACAAAGGGAAGGAGGGGGAATAGCTAGGCCAGATTTAAAGATGCCGAAAGGAAGGTGGAGCCAGTTTATAAAGACATGACGTCAATTCACCTACTCCAGGCCTAGAGTCCCACTTGTGAACACTGCTCACTCCCGCACGTGCCCCCCCCATAGTAGCCATTTATTAGTGAGCCCCCAGAATAGTGTTGATTAGTGGAATTTTTGAATTTGGTTGAAATTTTGGTGACAATTCTAGTTTTCTTCAGGAGAAACACTTGTAAGAAATTGAGGGAAAGTCCTCATCATCATGTTTATTAATTATTATTATTATTATTATTATTATTATTATTATTATTATTTCTATTCCAACCACTCTGGGCGGCTTTCAATGGAACATTAAAAACAGAATAAAACTTCAAACATTAAAAACTTCCCTAAACAGGGCTGCCTTCAGATGTCTTCTAAAAGTTGGATAGTTGTTTATTTCCTTGACATCTGATGGGTGGGCGTTCCACAGGCAGGGAGCCACGACCGAGAAGGCCCTCTGTCTGGTTCCCTGTAACCATACTTCTCACAGTGAGGGAACCACTAGAAGGCCCTCGGAGCTGGACCACAGTGTCCGGGCTGAACGATGGGGGGGTGGAGATGCCCCTTAAGGTATACTGGGCCGAAGCTGTTTAGGGCTTTAAAGATCAGCACCAACACTTTGAATTGTGCTCAGAAATGTACTAGGAGCCAATGTTGGTATCAGAGACCTGACCTCACACAAGGCACTTGAGACAGGGAAGGAGGGATGGAGGGAAGCGCAGCCTCTCTTGAGAAGCAGTTCAGAGTCCAGCGGAGATAGCAAGGACAGCCCCAGTGGTGGCGAACAGGAACTGTCAGGCAGTGCGGTAGAGTTGAGGGTCAGAGATGCTGATAGAGCCCTGGATCGACCTGAGGGGGTTGCGGAGCAAAGCAGTCAGCTACTTCCGTCGCTCCAGCTGCGTAGAGGGAAAAAGCGTAAGGAAAGGCGGAGACGTTTTGGTATCGCCAAACTTCTATGCTGGGGGAGGAGTAGGCAAAAGCCACTCCCGGATTCTGGAACCGACTCAAGCAGACATAAATCTTAGACGCTCTGATGTACATAGACTGTAAATAAAGCATTAGCTTTAGAAGAACGGATGTTTCTGCCTCTTTACCCTCGAGGAGACAACCCCGAGCCCTTACAGTAGGTCTTTCAGGACCGGTGTTATATGGTCTCAGTGGCCACTCCCAGTCACTAGTCTAGCTGCCGCATTCTGGATTAGTTGTAGCTTCTGGGTCACCTTCAAAGGTAGCCCCACGTAGAGCGTGTTGCAGTAGTCCACAAACCTTCGTTCACAGACCTTCATTTTCAAAAAGAAATGTTTGGTTCCATTCAATGAGGGGGAAAGAAGAATTAAAAATATGAGATCCAACTAACAATACATTGTTCATTGTTCATTTTAAACAAGATAAGGTATAGATCACAGAGGTAAGTTCAAGGCAACTTCTCTCAAAAATGCGTAAAATGCTTGGTGTGCCTAAGTGCGCGTTGTCAGCAGAGCTGGATCTATTTCAGTAGAAAGCAAGGCTTAGCATTTGGCTTGAACCTATTGGCTGCAATGCTTATGCTTGGAGGAGACTTCTAATTTGTTACATTTAGTGCGTAGAGACTCTTACTGGCGTGACTGACAAAAAAAATTGGAAGGAAAGCAAAAAATAGTTTAGACAACAAGGTGAAATTTCTCAGGATGTTGATAAGATCAGTGTACTAATATGAATATTATTTATTTTTGTGCAGACGAAGCCATTACAAAAAACCAAAATGCATAAAACAGAATAAAATACATTACAGAGTTACAATACTTATTAGAATCAGCATGCTTTCAGATAAGAGTTTGTCTTCCTATGGAATTTAACTTATCATCCCTACAATTTTTTCTCCTCAAAAGGCAAAACAGGCTTTTTCAATAGTGTCGAGGGACCCAATTGATCTCTCAACTGGGAGATGTAAATCTTGGAAAATCTTCTCTTACGTCCTTGTAGACTGGGCACACCAGGAAGTAATGCAGTAATCTTCAGGCACATTAACTCCACATGGGCAAATTCTCTCTTCATAAGAAATCAGGCAATAGTGCCCTTCAATGATGACCGAGTGCATAGACTGGAACTTGTGTTGTTGGTTACATAGTGAGGATGAAGAGTCTGAATTGGTAGTTTGACATACCAAGTGGCACACTTGGAAGACAGGCAGAAATGCGACCAGCACAAAAACCGTGTTTTAAAGCATGAGTTTTCATGTGACAAGATGTCATCTCAAAGTCTAACGAGCTCAGAATAAATAATATTCATATTTGTATTTGAGACGATCAGTACAATTTCTCAGTTGCGTTTTACACAAATTAAAATGTATGTGCATACAAATGGCAAGATTGATTTTAAAAAGCAAACATGTTTCTCTCCAAGCCCCCCCCCCCTTTTTGTGTATTTTCTGTGTTCTGTAATCTTTATGGTTCTCATTACCTGTTGTAATCTAAGTGCCCCCGAAAGGCCGCATTCAATTTTGGGCCAAATTCATTAAGTGCTATGACTCAAGAGAGCTGTGATTCTATTGAAAAACTGCACACAGAGACACAAAACCACCAATACTTAAGCCAACATCGCTACACTGCTTAAGGCATTAATAGCAGCAAGGAGAACAAACAGTCCTTAGGAAGGTTCTTGGCGGGTATACAAAAGGAAGCTAGTGATCAAATATTTCACTTTAAAAGACCTTTGCTACTGAAAGGAATGCAGACTGACCCATAAACCAATTAAATTCAGGGACTTGAATAGGATTCTTTAAAAAAAATAATAATCTGAGTATTCCTAAACTGAATGGGTTGAATCCAATTCTGTCCTTTCATTCAGGGAAGTGTCTTTGATTCAGGGGGCACCTCCATTAATGGAATGGGAGAAGTAATTTTTGCCAGGCCCTTATTTCTTGTACACAAACACACACACACGCCAGCTCTGTTAGAGAAGGCTGGAGAGTTCTCCAGAATAGCACAGCAAGTTGTATGTGGGTTAATGCAACATTAAAAAGTTTGACACTGTTCCGGATTGACCTGAGCCCACAAAATTTGGAGGGTACCTTTTTGGCAACCCCTATCTTAAAGGCTCGTTTGCATTTTCCTGTACAGTAGTTCGACTTACTTGGAAAGTCAGAAAAACCTATTGGAACTGAAACTGCAATACACAACTTAGCACTGAAAAAGTCTTCTATAAAACCAATGGATCCTTCTCGACATATGTACAAAATACAAAATATAAGCCATTTGTGGACAGAAATACATTCTACACAGCCCTGGATTTTATTTTCATAGAATCATAGAGTTGTAAGGGACCATGGGAGTCATGTAGTCCACCCCCTGCACTGCACGAATCTCAACTGAAGCATTCATGACAGATGGCCATCCAACCTCTGCTTAAAAACCTCCAATGAAGGACAGTCCACAACCTCCTGAAGGAATCCGTTCCACTGTCAAACAGTTCTTACTGTCAGAAAGTGCTTCCTAAAATAGCATTACCTTTTTCTTTTCTTTTTTTGCTGCTGCTGCTGCATCACACTGTTGACTCATGTTAAGTCTGTGGTCCACTAAGACCCCTAGATTAGGGGTAGGCAACCTAAGACCCATGGGCCGGATGCGGCCCAATCCCCTTCTCAATCCGGCCCACGGACAGTCTGGGAATCAGCGTGTTTTTACATGAGTAGAATGTGTCCTTTTATTTAAAATGCATCTCTAGGTTATTTGTGGGGCCTGCCTGGTGTTTTTACATGAGTAGAATGTGTGCTTGTATTTAAAATGCATCTCTGGGTTATTTGTGGGGCATAGGAATTCGTTCATTTCCCTCCCCAAAATATAGTCTGGCCCACCACATGGTCTGAGGGACGGTGGACCGGCCCACGGCTGAAAAAGGTTGCTGACCCCTGGCCTAGATCGATAGATATACTTTATTCGGCTATAAGCCCACAAGGTAAAACAAAGCAAAACAAAACAATAAATAAACGACTATTTGTACATTTCGGAATGTACGACTATTTGTACATTTCTGAGTAATTCGTCATATATCTCCTTCACAATACATACAATCTCTGGATAAACCAAACTTAGATCTTTTCTCATGTACTACCAGTAAACTAGGTGTCCCCCATCTTACATTTTTTACATCTGATTCGTATTGCTTAAGTGCAGAACCTGACATTTGTCCCTATTGAAATTCTTTTTTTTTTTTTTTTTTTTTTTTTGGTCCAGTTCTCCAATCCGTTACGGTCATTTTGAATCCCAATTCTGTCTTCTGTGGCATTAGCTACATGTCCCAGTTTCATGTAATCTGCAAAACTGATGAGCGTCCCCTCCATTCATTCATTCATTCGTGCAGTTTAGTAATCATGCTATTTAGTAAAGTTTCCAGATAAAGAGAGAGACCCCCAGCACTCAAACAGAAAAACCGAAAATGGCTGAAGTATGTGAAATAAAATATACCACATTGGCCTAAATATAAGCCACAATTTTTTCCCAAAGTCCGACCATGAAAAGTTAAAGTGTGGCTTATATTCGCAACCTTATGGTATGCAGCCAGGAGCGCGGCAAATCGGCGCCTACCCCGCGCACATTCCCCTGTCCTCTCCCCCAAGGCCAGGAAGAGAAAGAGCGAGGAATGGGAAAGGCCGCCAGCAACATAGCGCGGTTCCCCCCTCCCTGCCCAGTATGCAGCCAGGAGCAGCGAGGAATGGAGCAGCTTATATTCAGGTCTTTTTCTTCTTCTTTTCTTCCTCACCCCCCCTCCAATTTTAAAGGTGCGGCTTAGATTTGGGTGCGGCTTAGATTCGGGCCAATACGGTATTCAATTAAATAATTCATGGAAACTGCAGTTTAGATTACATTATTTAAGTAAGTAATATATAATGGCCCCTCAACTTACGAATGATCCGACTTCCGTATTTTTCGAGTTACGAGTGAAAAAAGTGGCTGCGCGCTTACGATTTTTTTCGACCTCCGAATGGAAATCATTGCCGTTTTAGATGCAGTTTCCTCAATTTACGAAATTTAGATGCGGTTTTTTTCGACGTACGGATTTTTTCGGATATTTTTCTCCCAATGCATTCCTATGGGGACTCGACTTACGATTTTTTCCGATCTACGAATGTCCATTCGGAACGGATTAAATTCGTAAGTCGAGGGACCAATGTACTGGTTTTCCCAGTAGTGATGTATGGAAGTGAGACCATAAAGAAGGCTGATCGCTGAAGAATTGATGCTTTTGAATTATGGTGCTGGAAGAGACTCTCGAGAGTCCCATGGATTGCAAGAAGATCAAACCTACCCATTCTGAAGGAAATCAGCCCTGAGTGCTCACTGGAAGGACAGATCCTGAAGCTGAGGCTCCAATACTTTGACCACCTCATGAGAAGAGAAGACTCCCTGGAAAAGACCCTGATGTTGGGAAAGATTGAGGGCACAAGGAGAAGGGGATGACAGAGGATGAGATGGTTGGACAGTGTTCTCGAAGCTACTAACATGACTCTGACCAAACTGCGGGAGGCAGTGGAAAGCAGGAGTGCCTGGCGTGCTCTGGTCCATGGGGACACGAAGAGTCGGACACGACTAAACGACTAAACAGCAACAACAACATACTGGTAATGCACTATTTTTTTGCCCCCTACAACACACACTTGCTGCACACGATTAAACACTCATGAAAAGTGTTTAACACCTTGAAAAGTGCTCCCAGGTGCAAGTCCTTGGGATTTTAAGGATCCATCATTCACATTTGATGTGTTTGCTGCAGGAAACATTGATATGGCACCAGGGTGTTTTCCCCAGCAAACCACTCTGTGCCACCAAGTATTAAGTGATGTGAAAGGAGGGGGTGAGAGGCAGGTCAAGCTTTTTGGAAGGTGACATTTGGGGAATATTCTGAGAATATGATTTCCACACCTCACACTACAACAGCAGGAGCAACAAGAAAGATTAGCAATCTGGACTTTGAATTATTGATTTTGGAATCAGGCTTCACTAATAATAATAATAATAATAATAATTTATTATTTACACTCCGCCCATCTGGCTGGGTTTCCCCAGCCACTCTGGGCGGCTTCCAACAAAACATTAAAATACAATCAATCAAACATTAAAAGCTTCCCTAAACAGGGCTGCCTTCAGATGTCTTCTAAAAGTCTGGTAGTTGTTGTTCTCTTTGACATCTGGTGGAAGGGAGTTTCACAGGGCGGATGCCACTACCGAGAAGGCCCTCTGCCTGGTTCCCTGTAACTTGGCTGAGAAGGCCCTCAACACTGGACCTCAGTGTCCAGGTAGATCGATGGGGTGGATGGGGTATATCTTCAGATATACTGGACCGAGGCCATTTAGGGTTTTAAAGGTCAGCACCAACACTTTGAATTGTGCTCGGAAACATACTTCGACAAGCAGATGCCAACAATACTTATTTATTTATTGGAAATTATTGCAGGAGACAAGACTGGGAATCAAAGTTCTGTGCCTTTCATTTTATTTTGAAGTTTGGAAACAACTCTATCAAACTAATGACAGGAGGCAGGCTCAGTTGGGCATAATTGCTCTCATTTTATTTTTAAATAAGGCCCGAATGTCTTGAGAGTCATTTATCACATCATCTCTATTATTTATTAAAACTACAACAGCATTTTCATCTCCTCTTTTGCATGCCAGGGCATCCCTGGCAGTGTCATGAGCTTCATAATGTTGGTTAACTTTTAGATATTAAATATTTACTTTATCTGGGGAAAGAAGAGTATGTATCAGCTAATCTTTGCAAAGCAGTTAAAAAAAATAAACCCAGAACTGCCATGTTCATGGGTAGCAGTCTAAGATGGAATAATTTGGTGTTCATGCAGTGACATGATGTTGGAAAAGATTCCATGAGCACATGGGGAAAGTGGAGTAGGACAGTTTGTCTGTGTAATCTTTCTGTAAATAATTCCTCAAGGAGGATTGTATTATTGATGTTGATCCAATGCATGCAATGACAATGACTTAGTTTAGGTGTGTGAAACTTTCCTGAGAAATTATCCTGTTTTTTAAAAAATATCTTGCAAGATTCCTTACAGAAAGATAGTAGTGGTATGAGAAGTTTCAAAGCTGCAAGGCAAACTAAATGTTGCACATAGTGTTACTTGGCCCCTTTTAAAAATGGAAAAGTCAGTTTTTGGATGGTGATCTACATCAGAGAAGGAGGGGGAAGAATTGGTTGTAGCTAACTAACATTTACTAAAAGTAGACCCATTGAAATTACTGAACCTAAGCTCATTAATCTCAGTAGGTCTACTCTAACCCATAATGGTCAATCCTTTCCTTGCCACTGATTCCTGATTCCTCCTTGCTCCTGGGCTGATTATTTCTATGCATTTAGAACTCCATCTGCTGGTCATGTTTAAGAGGCTATTTGAAGGACAGCCACACATACCTAAAACATGGTAGAATTAATTTTGTTTTTCACCACAATACATTGAAATTTGAGTTGACATCTGGGAAATTTTCAAAGCCAAGTGTACCAGGCAGCTGGTAGGAATGAGTTTGCAAGGAAAGAGAGTTCTCCGGGCAGCTGTCATTAGTGGGTCCTGTCAGGGTGAGGAACCTCTAACACCCATCAGCGTTGGGCCTGGACCTGTCTGTAGTGTGTCAAGCCAGCTTCCTTCCTGCTGAACCTAATAATAATAATAATAATAATAATAATTATTATTATTATTATTATTATTATTATTATTATTTATTTAAACTCTGCCCATCTGGCTGGGTTTCCAACAGAATATTAAAAACACGATAAAACATCAAACATCAAAAACTTCCCTAAACAGGGCTGCCTTCAGATGTCTTCTAAAGGTCAGATAGTTGTTTATTTCCTTGACATCTGATGGGAGGGTGTTATACAGGGTGGGTGCCACTACCAAGAAAGCCCTCTGCCTGGTTCCCTGTAACCTCACTTCTCGCAAGGAGGGAACCACCAGAAGGCCCTCAGAGCTGGCCCTCAGTGTCCGAGCTGAACGATGGAGGTAGAGACGCTCCTTCAGGTATACTGGGCAAAGTTGTGCCTTTTCATGGGGTGTCCTTGTATCATCCAGTCACTCCTGAAGAAGAGATCCCATTACCACCCACTAGAAGAAGGTACTTCTTGTTATCTCTGTGTGAGTTACTGCTCTCACATGCTGCTTCTGGTCATGAAGCTTACCATGACAGTGACTCACGCAGGAATATACTGTAAGCATTTTAAAACAAACATCTTGGATGCAAAAACGAGACGTGTCTCCAATATGAGTTCAGGGTGGGAGAAAAAATGTGACTCAGCTGTTAAGAAGTTTGGGAAATATTATACATATGGATTCATAAACTCTGTACACAAGCAATGAACCTATTGTCTTAGGCAATAAAAGTCAACACAACTCTCTCTCACACACCCATACCCACACATCCACAAATCAGCCCTTCACAAACAGTTTTGAATGATGAATAAGCTGGAAATTGAGGCAATGTTTTCCAACAAAACTTGGTAAGCTGCAATTTGGCTCAAGCTGTGAGCTGGGAATGTAGAGAAGAATTGAGTTGGTCTTTCTCAACTGATTGTGCCATCTAGCTGAAAGAATAAAAAACCAAATCAGCCGACGTAATAAAATCGTTTGGTGTTCCGGAGTTATGAAGCTTCAGAATTTGAAGGCTTGTCATTTTTTTATAAAAGTATTTAGGTGGCATTTACTAAGTTAGGCTGTGGAGATATTGAAATGCTTTCAAGACAGAAAACACCGGCTGAAGGAAATGAAACAAAACAAAGTTTGCAGAGCTGAATGGTGAATATATAGGAACATTGGAAGCTGTCTTATAGCAGGTCAGATTATTGGTTCATCTTGCCCAGTCACCATCTCTTCTGAGGTCACATCCACAAAATATATGAAAAGGACATTTAGAGCACATGCCCTCCCCCAAATCATCCAAGTTGCTGTTGTTTGTTAAGGGAGCTAGGAATTGTAGCTCTGTGAGGGGTAAACTACAGTTTCCGTGATTCTTTGGGGAAAGCTGTTTTTGATGTGGATGTTACCTTACTGACATTGCCAGTCTGGAGTCTCAGAAGTCTTTCACATCATCTGCTACATGTCACCCTTTTAACTGAAAACGCTAGGAACTGAATGTGGAATTTTCTCTATGCAAATCACGTATTCTGCCATTAATGAAACGTCCCTCCCCCCAACCCCTTTTATGTTTGGGAGGAATTGGACTTCTTCAGCATTTATGGAACAATCAGTTTATATGAGTCCCAAGCTTTGCTTGGTTTTTTTTTATTTTCATTCTCCTCCTCCCTAGTCCTTTTCCCACAGACTTAATTATGCCATCATAATGATCATCCATTGTTTTCAAATTAGCCTTCGGGACACGGCTAAATACAACTGGATTGTCAAAGTCCTACCTTGCAAGCATTCTGCATAATTGAAATGTTAATTCTTCTTAGTGTAATTATTATTGATGAAATTGCTCATATCTGTTATTGAAATGTACAAGGAGGTCAAACAGTGATGAATTAGAATTTAATAAGTTTATCTGACAATGGTTAATGATTCTTCCCTTCCTCCCCCTATTTATTACTTATGCATCCTTTAGACAATTAAAATTGATGTCCTTTTGGAGAGGCTTAAATAATATAAATGAAAAAAAGACTTTCTGTTTCTGAGGTACCACTGAGTCTGCAGTTTTTTTGTTGGCACTTAATCAAGAGCAGGTGTAAAACTGCCACAAGCTAGAATAATATAATTAATGTTTGTCCTAGAAAGAATCTTAGAAGGGTTTTTTTTAAAAGCTATGTTGCACTTGTTATAGATTCTGCCATTTAGTGTAACTGAGAGTAGATGCAATTTGATTTGTAGGAAAGTTCGGTGCAAAATATTTTGCCGTGGATACAGGCAATTACAGATATTCCAAAGTCAGACGAGTGTGGTGAATTTAGCACACCATCATACATGTTTGGACCAACAAGTCAGATCAGATGAAGCTGACCAGGCCAAACCTGAGACCATCCACCCAGGATCCATTCCTGATTCTGTTCCGGTCCATGTGTGACTCATGTCCAACAGATGGTGGTATGCATATATTTTCATTCTACATTTTAAAAAAAATCCCTTGGGGTGTGATTTGCTATATCAGTTATATGTCAACCTCATATTCATTATAAATCAAGAGGTCAGAGCCTAAGAGTATAATGATAAATTATATATATATATATATATATATATATATATATATATACACACACACACACACACACACACACACACACACACACACACAGGGTAAGGTGTTATTTCTTAAACAATATAGCATTATTCAGATACAATGCTTAATCAAAAGACAGCTTGCAAAAATACGCGACTTCAACTTTTTGTAGTGGTTCTAAGATGCTTAAATAAAACATACCCAGCAATTGCTGACCAGATGATTAGCTGCTATTTTATTTGTCTTTTCCAAAACTTTAGCAATAATGTTTCCTGCATCGGAAAAACAAGTAAGTGGATAATGACCACCGTTAACTTTTCAGCAATGACAATTAAAAAAAAGAAAACACTTTACTTTGGAGACTATATTATTGATTTGTAGAAGCAAATTTATATCCCTGCATATTGGTCAGGATGGCTTGCAGCAGTGTAAATCTACAAGCTAAATCAAATCAACAAGTTAATACAATGAAGCAATGCCATTTAATATAGAAGTTTTTTGGGAGGGGGGAGATTGAGAGTGCACATAAAAATCAAACAGTTTTAACACATTATTTTAAACTGTTTTTACTTGTGTTTTTTAAACATTTTTGTAATTGATTGTAATTGTTTTTAACTGTTTTTATGTGGGGTTTTTTGGGGGGGTGTTATTGGCTGTTTCTGTTTATAC
This sequence comes from Darevskia mixta, assembly GCA_034641385.1. Lineage (NCBI taxonomy): Eukaryota > Metazoa > Chordata > Lepidosauria > Squamata > Lacertidae > Darevskia > Darevskia mixta. The sequence goes on along the minus strand of JAWWNH010000042.1, from coordinate 12,556,065 downwards.
TTTGATTATGTATTTGTGTTTTTATATTGTAACTTTGTCTTGTGAACTGCCCTGAGACCTGCAGGTATAGGGTGGTATAATAATAATAATAATAATAATAATAATAATAATAATAATAATATCAGCTCCAGTAGAAGTGGATGGGTTGAATCCAGGAGCAATCTCAGTGAAAGTAATGGACATTTGTAACATAGGTCCCATTAAATGCAATGGGTCTACTTTGAGTAGAATTTACAGCATGCTCCATTTAAAATTTACATGATAATAGTCCACCACCCTCCACCCCTAAACAAATAAATTAATTGGTGGATAGGCAGAACAAAGTGAAAGAGCCCTGTCTGTACTATGGCAGCATTTGAGGGAAGCAAGTTTTGGCAGTAACATAGTTGTTCCCGGAAGAGTAACTTGCTCCAACTGAGTAGTCAGGCTAGAATCAGCATCTGCTGGCCACTAATGTTACCTAAAGGTAAAGGTAAAGGGACCCCTGACCATTAGGTCCAGTTGTGACCGACTCTGGGGTTGCGCGCTCATCTCACATTATTGGCCGAGGGAGCCGGCGTACAGCTTCCAGGTCATGCAGCCAGCATGACAAAGCTGCTTCTGGCGAACTAGAGCAGCGCATGGAAACGCCGTTTACCTTCCCGCTGCAGCGGTACCTATTTATCTACTTGCACTTTGACATGCTTTCGAACTGCTAGGTTGCCTAGTCCCTGCAAAATTGTTGTCTAAGATACTGCTTTTCACCTATCTCCATTGCCATCACGGTAATGATGCAGAGAAGGAAGTTGCCATAATGGTGCAGAAAGCAAGACAGCTGGTCCTACTGCCAAAGTCTCAGATAGGGGGTTGCAATGCTGAGGTTGTAGCCAATGCTGCAGCTCAGCAAAGTTCCATGTGCACAGTGGAACTCTCTCACCTGTCCCTTCCAGCCCCCGCCCATCTAATGTACCCTCAAAATTAGCTCCAGAAGGTTGGAGAACCCTCCGGAGAGTATTCTGGGAGCATGCAAGTGGGCACAGAGAGAGGAAATGGAAGTCCTGTTGCAGCACAGGAAACAGCCCACAGATCTAGACCCAGTTTTCCTAAACTAAAGTCTAGCTCTCTATCCTCTGGACCCATACAGTGGTACCTTGGTTCTCAAACGCCTTGGTACTCAAACTGTTGTGTATTGATTCAGAGTGTTATCATATTTGTATTACTATTGTCTGTAATCACATTAGGGTAAAGTAACTGCCTTCCTGTCCCAGAAGGAACAGTTACTATTGGTGCATTCAAGTTGCTGCATTTGGATCCTCTGTCTTATTGGTACCCACCAAAAAGCAGCTGTGTGATTGCTTGAGATTGTTCCCTCCAAAATGTATCTTTTCCTAGTCAGTCCTCTGTCCCTATAAATGTAGCTTCCCTACCCTCAGTTCCCCCAGTCTTGTTTGCCTGAATAAAGAGTTGTTACATGAAGAAGCTGTCTCCTGCCTGCTATGTCAGAGAGCTGAAATCACTTGCTGAAATCATTAACCCACGCTACAACACAAACAACTTGGAACCCAAGCACTGCAAACCCAGAAGTAAGTGTTCCGGTTTACGAACTTTTTCCGGAAGCCGAACGTGCTCCCTTTTGAGTGTTACGCTTCCCATTTGAGTGCCACACTTCCATTTTGAGTGTTATGCTGAGGCCTGTCTGTTTTTGCTATTTATTTTGCATTTTTGTTTTTGCGGCTCTTTTTGTGACTCTGTGGAAACCAGCTCAGCTACTGATTGATTGATTGTGTGACTGCAGTACATTGTTTATTGCGTTCATTTTATGGATCAATGGTCTAGTTAGATAGTAAAATTCACCTTAAATTGCTGTTTTAGGGGTTGTTTTTAAGAGTCTGGAACGGATCAGTCCATTTTGTCTTACTTTCTATGGGAAAGTGTGCCTTGGTTTTGGAACGCTTTGGTTTTGGAACGGACTTCCGGAACGGATTAAGTTTGAGAATCAAGGTACCACACTGTACAAAGAAATCAGGCCCAGCATATTCTGGCATGAGTGTCACAGTACCTAGTTGAGTTAGACAACAGTAGAATTATAATACTATCCCCCACTTTAAATAAGAGTTAGCATTCATATTTAGTTGTGTGAGATGTACTGAGATTGAAAATTTTAATGGAAACTGACAGAAGGTCACCTTGCTTTGCTGGAGAGCTTTGCTGCAAAGTGAAGTTTTCAACTTGATTATTCATCTCTGAATGCTGAAGCATGCAAAAAAGTGGCTGTGCACTTAAGGAATAGCAGGAAACTGTATTCCCTCTCCTGGAAGATGTGGAGGGGGCAGGGAGCAGAGGAAAAAGAGAGAAAGTAGCTAGCCTGAGGACATGAGACTATATGGAGGCTTGAAAATATATAATCTGATTAGGGATGCAATTACATTTAAAGAAATGAATTGATGAAATCTCAAAAGCTCTACATTTTCAGCCAGGTTGGGTTTCTTTTCCTCCTCCCCTCTGCCACCCCTATCCCAGATATGTTGGTACCTTAGAGCCACAGAGGAGGAGGGGGGACTGCTCTTGCTCAAAACTATCCACACCAAAGCATCCTTGTCATTTTCCATTCATATCTGTAGAAAATGAATGTACTTTCGCATGGCAGATTTGCACCTGCAGCCAAAAAGACAGCTTTGATGTGGTTTTTATTTATTTATTTCGTGACACTTGCTGTTGTGTCGGATAACCTGCAATCTGCGGACAGAAGTGCAAGGCCTCAGCACTACAATATGACCTGAGCATTTTTAACAGCAGTGATGAGAAAGCGCTTTCCTCAGCCCTAGCACCAGCTCGTGCCATCATCTGGCAAATACTGTGGCCTGGCCTGGGGATCTCTGATCAGCTCTGAATGGGGAGCTGCTGTTTTTCATTTCCCAGAGTGTCCCCAATGTAGCTTTGCTCTGAGGCATTGTGGGAAACAGTCATGGGATCTCAGTGTCTCGCACTGATAAGAATGCCTGCAGTTGCTGCCTCATAAGCCCACGGGGTGGGGGGCATGGACTTCCAGAGGAGCAGGCTCTGAATTAGGAAATGCTTCAGACTCAACCATAATTGAGAGGTATTGTTTTTGAAATGTTGGCTACTGCTTTCTGGTTTGACCTGGAAACCATATGACTGTAGGCTGGCTACAACCTATCAAACTCCCCAATATTATGCATAGCAAGATTTGAGAATTCTCCAGACAGAAAAAGGCAGTGTGTAACTAGAGATTAATGAACCTGTCAGTTTCTGTTCTGCTCATTTTCTATTTTCCCTAGTCTTAAATTCAGTTCTATATATTTCTGCTGCAATTTGCAGTATTATTATTATTATTATTATTATTATTATTATTATAACAACATACACATTTTTGTATCCAGTTTTGACAAATATGCACATTTTTGAAGCAAGTTCCCCCAACACAAGGCATTGTGTATATTATTTTCATTAATGCATGCAATTTTATGTTCATTTCCCCCAATACATACATTTCCAAACACGTTGGTTGGTTGATGAACTGCACTTTGAAATTTGGAGAAGTGGAAATTTAGAAGTTCAATTGTAAGATGGCATAAGATATGCAAGTTAGGTAGCTTCTCATTAAAATGCAGGGGGTGGAAATCACTTTTCTTACCCAACTCTATGTGCACTGCCAGATTCTGCTATTGGTGGGAACTGTGGAACCTCTGGATTGGCCAGGCCTGGTATAAATATGTAGAACCAAACCTTCTGTGCTTTCCTGGTCAACATAACATCCTGCTCAATTCCAGCCCAAGAAGTTGACCCTAGAGTCTCTGGGTTGGAGGACACAGCCTCCTAATGGACTGAATTTCAGTATGCCTCCTAAACACCTAGATTTCACTGCTTATAGAATCCCATGCCATTCAGAGCTTAGGGGAGCTTTTGGCCAGCGGTCTTGATGCCTGGCTTCATACAGACCTAAATGACTTGCTTCCACCGAAAGGGCAACTGTGACTTCACCATAAAAAATAAATTTAAGCACTCAGAACACCAGTGTGAACAGTACACATTTGCTTATGAAAAATTCATTTCCGACGATATATTAACCTGGTTTACACCGAAATTGCTTAGGAATCATTGCCTATGTTTTATTTACTAGGAAGCAATGGTGTTTTTCATCAGTAACAAAATAGCAAAAGCCCCTTTTTAAAAAGAAAGGAAGGAAAAGGGGGGGAGCTTTGTTGTGTTGTCAGCAGAATGTTCAGTCCATTTACACCTTTCCTGACAATACAGAAAGTTTCATGACAAGGAATAATCATTCCTGTACATTTGTTCTCTCCTTTTTTTTCCACCGCGAAAAATAAAAATGTAGAAAGGACCTGGCTCAATCAAAACAGAAGCCTATGTAGCCTATCTGGTTTCTTATAGTCACTAACCAGAATATTCTGGGAAGGCCACAAGTGGGAAATAAGCTGATTCTTCTGCTGTGCCCCAGCCACTGGTATACAAAGGAATGCTAATGAAGGTAGTAGCAAGTATCTTCAACCTTTTCAGACCAGGACTGGCTTATATACAATAAATCGAAACAAGTCAGATACCCCCTGCAGTCTTACAATCTAGAAGAATGGCACACATAAAAAAGAGAGCAAGGGAGAGAAGAAAAAAAAAGTCAACTCGGTTGCCAATTCTTAATTAGTAGTTCTTATAATGGTTCCTGCCAACCTAGCAGTTTAAAAGCACGTCAAAGTGCAAGTAGATAAATAGGTACAGCTCTGGCGGGAAGGTAAACGACTTTTCCGTGTGCTGCTCTGGTTTCGTCAGAAGCAGCTTAGTCATGCTGGCCACATGACCCGGAAAAACTGTCTGCGGACAAACGTCAGCTCCCTCGGCTAGTAAGGCGAGATGAGCGCTGCAACTCCAGAGTCGTTCGCGACTGGACTTAACTGTCAGGGGTTCTTTACCTTTATAATGGCCAGCTGGCATAGAAACAGCTAAGGGTCTGGAAGTGCCTGGTGAAGCCTACTTCTTGTACAGTTCCATGTTCTGATCTGCTTGACAGTGCTTTTTGTTGGCTTTGCTATTGTAAGCAGCCTTTGAAAGTTTCATTGTTCCAAGTTAGAAATGCCTTACACCTTTAATGAAACTGTCTTAGCCTTTGCCAATTTTAGTTCACAGAATTTGCTCAAGAGGCTCTGACATGTTTATACAAATCTCCAGTCCAAATGCTAAGGTGAAAAGGCACACATGCAGTTCTCATTTTTCATAAGTGTCAGATGTAATACATGAAATGTTCAGATTTCATTCCATCAGAATGAAAGCACCAGGGAATATGTATTAAGAGGGGGTGAAGTAGGTGAACTCTTCAAAAATTATATGTCTTGGGCATGATTACTTATGCCCTGGCATGCCCGAGATAGACTCTCTTTGCTTTTGCTCTGAGTTTTGGTCACTTCTATTATTTGTTGGGGCATAAACAAGCATGCCCAAAAATATAATCTGTAGATTTTACTGAGCATTTTACAAATTATTTTCTGATATGTATATGAATGAACATCGTCTTTTCCTAATTCCTCTTGATCTGCTGGGTAATTTCACTCCTTACCCTTGTGAATTTTCAGGGGAGGGAATGCCTCTCCAATATCACCATCAGTGAATAATATTATTAAACACCATCAGTGTTTAATATTATTTTATTTGTTTTAATACAGTTGATGTTAGCTCCCTCTCTCCCCCCCTTGATGTTTCCTTTGCGTAAAACCCACATGGTTTGGTGTCACAATGCAGGAGTTGACCACCTACCATGAGAGGAGCAGTCTGAGGACAGCTAGGATAGACACTGGGTGAAGAAACTACCCCCCCCCCTCAAAAGAAAGCCAACCAGAGACCCTCACAGGAAGGAGGCCCTAGGAAACAGTGCCACCTACACCTGCACTTTCTCCGGTGACAGCTCTCCAATCTTCTTCTGAAACTGATAACTCTTCTTCAGAAGTCTCAGCAGTGCAGAAGCAAACTCTTTTGTGATTGCACCATCTTGAGGGGCGGCAAGAAGGATCCAAACTCCAAAACCTACAGAACAGACTTATGCCCCTTTAAGCCCCAAGTGCTTTATCAGTGGAGACAGATCTGGAAGTACATAACCCTCAGTTGGCAGCAGGTCATTGCTGGGACAACATCCAAGCTCTTAAGTGCCTATTATTATTTAGCCAAACATGAATGATCTGTATAGTGAACAGTGATCTCACTCTCCTAACTGGGTTTCTGTGCAGCTTCATCTATAACACCTGCATAATCCAACAAGGAGCAGATGGGCCCAATCCATTTTAGTCCTCCATACTTACCATAAAAGGGGGGAATTGTCAACAGAGTGTCCATTTGGGCTTTATTTTTGTTAAATAAAGCATGGCACAGTGTAATATGCCATGTATTGTTGTTCATCTGAGGTTGTATTTACCTATTTTAAGACCTGCTAGGGAACAGATGGTTGTTATTATGCCCTGATATGTAAACCACAGAATTCAAAGAGGATGTACTTTCTTTTTTTCATGACTGTATGTATGTATGTGTATGGTGGATTGTGGGCAGCAAACAAATAAGAGGTAATACGCAGTATTATGGCAGTGTGGTGTAATGGTTTTAATGTTGCACTATCACCTGAAAGACGGGGGTTTGAATCCCCCATCCATGGGTGAGCATGGGCCAGGCACTGTCACCCAGACGAACCTACCTCACAGGCTTGTTGTGAGGATAAGATGAGGAAGGAGAATATAAAATGTATTTTTAAAATATAATATAAAATGTAATTTTTTTAAAAAAATTAACTGGTATTCAAATACTTTTAGCAATAGACAAAGGCCCATAAACATCTTATTAAAGGTTTTGAATCTGAGAAGAGATTCCCAGAAGGCGACCACACATAGGAGTAGCCGCAATTAATAACTTGGCCATTCCCTATAATATGCCTAATGAGACCATTAACAATTTGGAAGTGTGTATCAGGTGACAGAGAGCAGGTTTTTCAAATGATGTTTTCCAAGTCCCTGGGGTGTCAGTCATGTGTGCCAGACACTGGAACGAGTGGACCTTTCGCAGCTCCCAACACCTGTGCAAGATAATAGCATAAGATGCCATGTGAGAAACAGCCTTTCAGCTGCCAAAGACAATCTAGGCTGAGATATTAATTATTCCTTGGGGAGCCGGGTACAGTAAACCGCAGATTGTAAAAGCTTACATGAATATGTCAACAAGGGTTTCCACAGTTAAAGCAAACAGAGGCAACTGAGCCTGAATAAGCAATTAGGAAATGAAAGTACAAAAAGCCACTTCATGATGGAGAGAGCATCGTGAGTCGTGACCTTTGGTTACTTTTTAAATTAATAAAAACTGCAGCATAATTGATAGACTGGGGCAGGTTCACATATGCCGCCATGGCACTTGATTTCCTTGCATACTCAATTTGCAGTATACTTGACAGCTGAGTGAGTGAACTGCTTTCCTAAAGAAGTGTGGTGTTTGAGATTTTGTGTAGAGGTGTGAACCTTTTCTCTGTGGTTTTTGATCTCTCAAGGCCCATCATCCCTTGATATAGCCATCGGGCAATGGACAGTGAAATCTGAAGCTTCACTGAGTTCCTAGTGAGTTACAATACATGTCAAGTGGTCTGCCTTTGGCCTAGTTGTGCAGACCTGTCCTGTTGATGCCGATGGAGTTAACTTTCGAGTAAGTATGCTCAGGATTGCACCTCTACGTTTAGCTTCTGGTTTATTATTTAGTTATAATTTGTATATGAAAGGTGCAGGACCACCCACAAAGGTCCAGCAATCACCACCTCCTTCTCTGAACACTGAGGTCCAGCACCGAGGGCCTTCTGGTAGTTCTTTCACTGCGAGAAGTGAGGTTACAGAGAACCAGGCAGAGGGCCTTCTCGGTTGTGGTGCCCTTCCTGTAGAACGCCCTCCCATCAAATGTCAAGGAAATAAACAACTACCTGACTTTTAGAAGACATCTGAAGGCAGCCCTGTTTAGGGAAGTTTTTAATGTTTGGTGTTTTATCGTGTTTTTCATATTCTGTTGGGAGCTGCCCAGAGTGGCTGGGGAAATCCAGCCAGATGGGTGGGGTAAAAATAAATTTAATTAATTAATTAATTATGGGCTGGGCATGCCTTCTTATTGTGGCCATCCTGCCAGAACTGTAATAACTGTCCATTCTTTCAGATGTTACCATTTCCAGATCTTAGCTTTGCATTTCCAGTGGTGTATTTATGGTGTCTGGTGCGGATGATCAGAAGAGGGTTATGAATTCTGATAGTAAATTCTTCATAAGTTTGCACACCCTCCAAATGTCTCTATTTTCCAGGGACAGTCCTGGAATTATGAAAGTCACCCTGGCTTCTGATTTGATCCTGGAATGTCCCTATTTCCCCCACCGGTGCTGCCGCCAAGCTCAGGGAGGAGGATGAGCTGGCGCATGTCCCAAGTGGTGGTGGTGGCGGCAGCGGCAAGGGAGCATCCTGTTGCCTCTCCATGGCTGCCACTGCCAGCCTCCTTCCTTGGACAGCTTATAGCAGCTACTGGAGAGCGGGTGAGGAGGAGAAGAGGCTTTTGCTGCTAAAGCCCAGCCCCAGATGACACCCCAGCTCTGAGGGGCAGGCAGAGGGCAGGGTCATCCTGGGTAGGAAGAAAGGATTGTGGAGTGGAGCACAAGGAGTCTTGATTTTTCTTTTGGAAAAAAATGTTTTGTGCATCCATGTCTAATCTTCTCTCTTTCTACAATTTATTTACTGGTGTGTCTTATTCTTTTTGTAAATCTGCCAATAAAATAAAATAAAATCAGGATTATGGAGTTTTCTCAGGATGGTGTGCTGCGTCCCATTGTGGCAGTGGAAATGCTCTGCGGAGGACAAAAATGGGGGTTGGTTGTTTTTTAAAAAAATATTAATCTTTATTGGTTTAAAATCAGCACATACAAATAACATTTGGGGGGGAGAAGAAAACAACAACACAACAACAACAACAACAAATTTTATTTATATCCCGCCCTCCCTGGCCAAAGCCAGGCTCAGAGCGGCTAATGTCAGGGTTGCACCAGATGAGCAGGAGTGGTGGCAAGCCCCCCTAGGCGAAGTGGCAACTAGAGGAATGGAGGGATTCTTACCTGAAGAAGACTGGTGGTGACACTCCTCAGAAGAGGAAGAAGCATATGGGGAAGAGGGAAGGCCAGAACAGGAGGAGGAAGAAGTTGAGCCAGAATCAGGCCCTGGTGAGGAGAGGAGCCGTAGGGCCCCCTCCCCTCCTCCCATCTCAGCTGTAGAGCATAGAGCTGAGAAATGGAGGGAGCAATTGGAGGCAGTTGCAGCTCGTAAAAGGCGTGGTGATGAGCTGGCTACTTAAAGAAGGCTGCTTCCCTCACTAGCACCTGCAACTGCTGTGGTGAAGCACGTGGTTGTGCCTGCTCATCCTGCTCCTGATCCTGTGTACCTGACTTTGGCTGGTTCCTGACTCGGACTGCTCCTGACTTTGGCTTCTTTTGACCCCCGGTACTGACACCTGACTTTGGCTGGTTCCTGACTCAGACTGCTCTTGACTTCGGCTTCTCTTGACCCCGGTACTGATACCTGACTTCGGCACGCCATCCTGTTGGCTCCATAACAGCTAACATCCTACAAGTAAGACAATGCATAAAAAAACAAGTGATCAATAAATTAAGATACATCCCACAATTAATTCAAACAAATTAAAATTAAAATTAAAACTGGACAAGTGGCAATTTTCAGGTTAAAACTGAGGGCGGTTGCCAACTGTTTCCACTGATATTATAAGCACCTGTGAGTGGGCTGGGAACCTCCTTCGTGCTTGTTCTTATGCAAGGAGAAAATGAGTCAGACTGAAACCTGACCAAAGGCCTGGCGGAACAGCTCCGTTTTGCAGGCCCTACAGAAAGATGTCAAATCCCACAGGGCCCTAGTCTCTTGTGAGAGAGCATTCCACCAGGCCGGGGCCATGGCCGGAAAGGCCCTGGCTCTCGTCGAGGCCAGTCTGATCTCTCTGGGGCCCGGAATATTTAGGATGTTGTTATTTGCAGACCGTAAGGTCTTCCGTGGGGTATAAATAATAAATTTTTAAAAAAAATACCAGGAGAGGCGGTCCTGTAGGTACGACAGACAGGATCAGTTGGGGGGCAGAGTGAGAAATGCCCTTATTTTTATCTGAGCAATGTTGGAGGGTGTAAGTTTGTTGAATAAGAACAACCATCTACTTTGAGCAAGTTACATTGAAATATTATTAGTGTTTATGTATGAAACATTTACTTCTTTACATATTTCTATGAAAAAACAAGCAATTGTTGTATTTTATATCATTGGGACATTTTTCTGGCATGCATTCTGCATCGTATTTTCATAGTCTATTGTGATTGTCAACTCCACTTGAATATTCATCTGGGCTAGTGCGCTGAGTCGCTCTGCTCACATTCAAGAACGCAAATACATTTTTATTCTCCTTAGTACTAAGAAAGACCTTTTGGTCAAAACTATATAATGGGTGGTAGCTGTGCAGATAAATATTCTGAGTGCTGTGTCCACATGTGAAAAGATTCATTGCAGATTCTTGTTTCTCATTATTGAGCACGTATCTTCAAAATGCTTTTAGGTGCTTCTGCAGTACTTAATAAATAACTTCTAAAGTGGGTGCATTCATTAATGAACAAATCTGTCAGGTCATCCTGACACAAAGATTGCAAATCTTTTGCACGTGTCTGCGCTTCTAATGGCTCCATTTCTGGCATTTTTAATACCGTAGGAACTCAAACTCAAACCTTCATCTCTCCAGTTCTGAAAGGAGCTTACTGATTATCACAGTATATGTGTTAATTCTGAAGCTTTCACATGCATCAAAGTCTGTTTCACCTTTGTGTGATTCATCACTCTGAAGTTTCCCTTTCTTCTGCTTTTTATTGGGCATATCATCATCGTTGCTCAAACCTAACTTTTCCATAGCTGCCTTTTTGAAAAACTCAAACATACCATGAGTATATTTCACAATGTCGATGAATTAAACAGTTCCACCACAATACCAGTATCAATGTCAATAGACCCACATTTGTGCTATTTTTGCTTTCTCCAAATGCTCCAGTTTATTAAACAATCCTTTAGCAAGTTACAAATTTATCTGTAGTGTCATCTCTCACAGTAATCAGTTCTGGAACAATCTTGTAACATGCTTCATCTTGAAGTGACCAACAAGTGCCAGGAAGGTTTATTTTTATTTTTTTAGAAACTTTGCTGGATATTATCAGCTTGTTTGACAGCAGTGGGGCAGGGTCAAACTCTCCATATTATTCATCCCCTCCCCAACCTCAAGCTTGTCACTCTTACCCTATTTCCCATACCCCTCTGACAAGCCCTGCCAAAAAGTCTTCATGGGGTTCAAGGAAGGCAATGTCCTACCAACCTGAGTTTACCCCCCAGTGAGCCTCCACCTACCTGTCTTCGTACTTTCTTCAAGTTTAGGGTGTAACACTGGCTGCCATGCTCCTTTGCCTCCTTATTGTCAGTGTTGCCTTTGTAGAACATATCAGGGAAGAGGATAGGGGTAAAACTTAATTCATTTGGCTCTGCTCACCATTAGTTCTAGCACCACCTACTGTTGGCCTCCATGCCTTCCAACCTACCAGTTCTATGGGCACCGAACAGCAGGAGCGTAGAATATCTTCCAGCAGCCGTAGAATGCGTGTAGGTGTCTGGTGAATGTGATGACGGTACCACACTAGTTGTGGGGCAGGCCCTGTAACCCTCAACACACCTTCTTTCGGTGCATGTATACTTGAAGGAGCATCTCCACCCCCATCATTCAGCCTGGACTCAGGGTCATCTGGCACTGCAAGGAGTGAGGTTACAGGGAACCAGGCAGAGGGCGGCGGCACCCACCCTGTGGAATGCCCTCCCATCAGGCATCAAGGAGATAAAGAACTACACAACTTTTAGAAAACATCTGAAGGTAATGGACTAATGTCTAGTGAAGGATGACAACCGGACATAAAACAAGAGAAGATGTGGCTACAGGAGGTAATGATTGACATACATTTGCAACAAGAGCGGGAAACCTGATTTTAAGAAATTGTATTAAATGTAATTTTGTTTGATTTGTAATAATTTGGAAAATTAATACCGGTAAACGTATTTTTTTTAATAAAAAAAGCAGAAAACATCTGAAGGTAGCCCTGTAAAGGGAAGTTTTTAATGTTTGATATTTTAATATCCTTTAATATTTCAGGGATGCCACTCAGAGTGCCTGGGGCAGCCCAGTCGGGTGGGGGGTAAAATAAAATACAATAAAGGAAAGGAAAGGAGAGCACAGTGCAGAAGAGTTGGAATTCAATTTGAGTTCTGCTTCTCATCTGAGTTATGCAGTGAAGGATGTGGACAAAAATGGATATTGGATATGGATATTGACAGAAATTCTGAATGCAAATGCAGAGCTTCCTGGGGGGCTGAGTGGGTGACAGGAGCAGCTTGAAGCTCTGGCACAGATAGCCTTTAGGTCTCTTCAGGCTTTGCAAGTCTATGAAAACACAATAGCCTCTGCTTTTCTTTTGCTCAGTTTTTTCTTCTTCTTCCAAAAAAACCCACACCATATTGTCTTAACTGTCAAGCCCATAGCTTGAAGCAACAGGGAATAGCCAGAACTCAGAGACAATCAAATTGTGCCAGCAATTCAAGACCCAGAAGTGTCAGTTGGGAGTCTGTGTATTTGCAAGGTGCGTGTTTTTGGGGGTGGAAGGGATTATTAACCTTCAGGAGAAAGGGGAAAGGAAAGGTTTCATGTTGGAAAAGAGCAGATGAACTAGGAACAAATGTGAAGCACAAAATGTTGACCTAACACGACAAATAAATATTGCATTAGAGGAAATGCCGAAGTGGGTAAAAGAATAAGAAGAGCATTAGGGAATGCAAGCACCCACCAACACCGTGTGGGAATTTGCCAAGGAAGGAACCTAAAACTGGGGATGAGGGAGAAATTTGAATCAGTTCACAGTGGAAGGCAAACCTTCCTAAGCTGCACTTTCTGAAACAACGCATGAACTAAATGCAGCCATGCATCAAAACTGGCATTCTCCAGCAATGCATGCAAAAATGCATGTGCTGTGATAAAGGGTGCATAAAAAGGAGCTTCCGGTCGGCGTGCCGGCGAAGATGGTCGGGGGGGACATGTCGCTTATGACATTCCCTCGTCCGACCGGGAAAAGGGGAGCTCGCGACAGCGCCGCGACCCCCAAAACCCCCGGGAAGGGCGTCCCGGGGTCTACAGGACCCGCATGGGCTCGGACGCCGGTCCTGCTCCTCGGGGGGCCCCAGCAAGGGCACCCGAGTGTGAGCGGGCGGCGGAGCCCCAGGGTCCGCAAATTCCCCATCGGGCGAAGCTGCTAGACCGTCTTCGCGGAGCACGTCGATTCTTTCAAGACTTCTAAATTCGGATTTGTGAGTAAAAAGGGGAAAGTGGAATTTGGAACTAATTTGAACTGGCAGGAGATGAAAACACGGAGGTCCGTCCCCTGTCACTGAGTTAAGGAGGCCGATCCCGGCAGTTGGGGAGGAAGAGGAAACAGGAGACATTGTAGCCGCAGCGAAAGACCTTAACAGTATCGGGGGGGAAAACTTTTGTTACAAGTTTTCAAGAGCCCCCTCTACCAGACCCCTGGGAGAAACTTGGCTAAGGAACTTAAAGAAATATGGAAAGTAAATTTCTGGGATATGTGTGACTTTTGAAAGGGAAAAAAACTTCCCCGGACCATGGAAATGCTGGAAGATATAAATGTGAGACTGGATGAGTTAAGAAACTTAATTATCAAGCATTTCCAGAGGGGGAGCAATTTACAGAAAGAGTGCATTCCTAAACAACAACAGAAGGACAGAGAAAGGCATGAGAGTTACAACAATCATAAACCTCTGACCGTGAGAAAGAACAGGATTAAGAGGAGAGGAGCCAGGAGATTTTTACACCGGCAAAAGACAGAGTGTCAACAAATCCGCAGGAAATGTGGCAGGAGAAAAGGAACTGTTGAACTGCAAAGAACAAAGGATCGGATGCCAGGCAGGAAACTGCCGGGGAAAACAGGAGAAGTGATAGACCACTTCAGAATGGACAACTCTTGGTACTGGTCTCAGGAAAGACGGGGAATGGGGTGAATGAGAGAATGTATTTTAAATGTTTTCTGTCTGGTGGTTTTAACAAGGCATGGCTTAAGGATATAGCACATGGGATTTCTAATATGATTTGGAATATTAATGTGAGTTTAATATGATTTGACATATCAATAATGTAAGGTAAATATTAAGTCAGTGTTTTTTCTGGGGAAGGGGAGAGGGGGAAGATAATTATTAGAAAAGGAGCAGAAGGATAAAATGGCTAAGGCTGAAATAGAAATGGCTAGATAAGATGATGTTTACGAATATAAAACTAGATTTAAAGATGGTAGATAAATAATTATGTTTTAAATGATGAGAAGACACCTGAGGAATAAGATCTAACGATGCAACCAATGTAAGGGAGTCGGGGAAGTCCAAACCAAATTAATATTAAGTACATAAATCACTTGACCCAGGAAAGTGGGACAAGAATAGGCAAGATTAGAAATGTTGAAAGGTTAAACGAAATAATGAATTGTATACCTCTGTGAGAGGGGGGGGGGATGAACTGATGTAAAGGGGCTCCTCTGGGTGAGAGAGGAGGGGCCCAAGAAGTTTAACCAAGATGACATGTGCCTTTAAAAATTTGTAAAATTTAATAAATATTATTTAAAAATAAATGGTGCATAAAAAATGCAAAAATCGCAATAAAAATTGAGTTGTATTAGGCAAAATTGCACACAGACAGATGTGTACTAGTAGAAATTCATACTGCATGCTGCTGAATTTTCATGAGGTCTTGACACACACACACACACACACAGAGAGAGAGAGAGAGAGAGAGAGAGAGAGAGAGAGAGAGAGAACTTAAGAATGGGCAACTGAGAAACTGAAATGGACAGGTACAGATGGCATTTGACACCAGTAAAGTTAGCTAAAATGTATAGAATGAGAGATAAAACATGCTGGAAATGCAAAGAATCAGACGGAGCCTTTTATCACATGTGGTGGACGTGTGATAAAGTAAAAACATTCTGGGAACTGATCTATAATGAACTAAAAAAGATATTTAGATATACCTTTCCCAAAAAACCGGAAGCATTTTTGCTAGGTTTGATGGGAGAGGAAATTGCAAAGAAAGATCAAAGATTATTTATGTACGCCACAGTTGCAGCGAGAACTTTATTGGCCCCAAAGTGGAAGCTACAGGAGGTACCTACGATTGCAGAGTGGCAGGCGAAGATGATGGACTTTGCAGAATTGGCCAGACTGACTTGCAGGATTCGATATCAGGAGGATCAAATATTCCAAAGGGACTGGAGTAAATTTTTTGTATATTTGAATGACAATTGTAAAAATCTGAAGACACTAGCTGGACTGAAGTAAATCCTACAATGTGGATAATAGGTTAAAGATTTAAATTGTGAGACTGGATTTGAAAGTGGAAAACCTGCTGAAGGGGAGGAGGGAAGGTGCATGCTCGGCAGAGCAGAAAGTTTTCGTGTTTGGTATTGTATTGTTGAAAATATTGTTTTAAGGAGGAAAATAATAAAAATAAATTTAAAAAAGACAGATTTGCCCACACTCCATCTCCATTTATTATATAATAAATTGGTATCTATGACTCTGTCATCTCTCTTTAAGTGCCGGCTGCGTTTCCCCAGCCACTCTGGGTGGCTTACAATACATTAAAAATTGTAAAACATAGACAACTATCTGACTTTTAGAAGACATCAGAAGTTAACCCTGTATCAGGAAATGGTTAGTGTCTATTTTCTTTACATTTGATGGGTGGGTGCCTTTACTGAGAAGGCCCTCTGTCTGGTTCCTGTAACCTCACTTCTTACAGTGAGGGAACCGCCAGAAGGCCCACGGAGCTGGACCTCAGTGTCCAGGCTGAATGATGGGGGTGGAGATGCTCCTTCAGGTATACAGGACTGAGGCCATTTAGGGCTTTAAAGGTCTGCACCAACACTTTGAATTTTGCTCGGAAATGTAGTGGGAGCCAATATAGGTCTTTCAGGACTGGCATTATATGGTCTCGGTTGCCACTCCCAGGGATTCCCCTTGTTTTATTATTCGGATAGCAGAAAGGAAATGAGTGTTTTGTGGTTAATTGAAGAGGAATTGATCTGTGGGACCCAGATGAGTAATGGATGGAAGGAGGGGATAAATAAATTGGAGGAAAATTGATTTCAAGATAATTTGGGTGGGCAATAAATGTGAGTAAATTAGTTGAAGAGGAATTGATCTGGAGATGATTTAGGTACGGAATTAAGAGGTTTGGCATATAACAGCATTTTCTTGCAAGAGCATTTTTTGCAGCAGCAGCGGGGGTGGGTGGGTAAGTATGTGTGTTTCAAATGAATGATTTGATTGTCCTCAGGTTCAGACCCCACATCTCACTTGCATTCAGTTTGTGGCCTTCAGCAACTCATTTGTCTCCATTTGGTCCAGTGTTGTGTCTGCAACTGTGGCCAGCCAAATGACTTTGGGATGTTTGCAATGCTTTCTCTGAAATAAAATTAAAAAGTGGGGGGAGAAGACCAAGGTAACTGCCGACCTGTCAGCTTGACACTGAAACCAGGAAAGGTCCTGGAACAGATAATTAAATGGTTGATCTGTAAACACTTAGAACAGGATGCTATAATAGACAGGCCATTGGTCTGATCCAGGAGGTTCTTCTCATGCTCTTAAGTACAGTTTTTTAAGGTACCAATGAATGCTGCTGAGGTGCCGTTGAATGTATAATTATTATTATTATTGTTATTGTTATTGTTATTATTATTGCAAATCAAGATTCAGAGGAAAATTCCTGAGCCCCAGGGTAATGAAGAGAAGCTGGTCATTGCATGTGTGAGACCAAGGATGATCTGTTCACAGTATAGCCTCTTATAGTGCATCTAAAACAAACACATTGTAAGGCGTGAAGTCCTCTCCTCCCTTCAGTAACTTCAAAGACAAGAATTAATGAGCAGTTTATAGTCCTTTTTATTCAGTCATCTGTTTGCAACCAAAAATCCACAGCCCTCCACAAGGAGAGCAGTTGCCAGTCTAAATCCTCCCCCTTCCGTCCCCTGCAACATCCTGGGCACCAAGGGGAAGTTCCTCCTCCTCTCTGCATTCTTTGTTCTCTAATATGGACGGAACTCCTAGTCTTTGGGGAAGGAGGGTCTTCCACATTCTCTCATGATGTCTCTGCTGGTTGTTCCCTCCCTCCTGCTTCTCTTTCCATTATCTTGTAACTAGACAACTCCTGTCTAATCTGCTCTGTCTGTGTCTCTCCCTGCTTCTGAAACCGCTGGAGACAAGGGGCTCAAATCTTCCCCCTCCAGCTCCTCATCAGAAAGAAGCTGCTCTGCGTGAGAATGCATTTCCGAATCCTCGGATCCAAACCATTCCCTGACACATATGTGTGCTGGAACCGGGGCATGTCCGTGTGACCCTGTTATTGCATATATAGGCTTTCCCCCAACAAAAAAAAGTTAAAGGTAAAGGAACCCTGACAGTTAAGTCCAGTCGCAGACAACTCTGGGGTTGCTTTACAGGCCAAGGGAGCTGGTGTTTGTCCGCAGACAGTTTTTCTGAGTCATGTGGCCAGCATGACTAAGCCGCTTCTGGCACAACGTATCACCGAAACTAGAGCAGCGCACAGAAATGCTGTTTACCTTCCCGCTGGAGAGGTACCTATGTATCTACTTGCACTTTTGGGCGTGCTTTCGAACTGCTAGGTTGATAGGAGCTGGGACCGAGCAATGGGAGCTCACCCCATCACGGGGATTCGAACCGCCGACCTTCTGATCAGCAAGCCCAAGAGGCTCAGTGGTTTAGACCACAGCGCCACCCACGTCCCTATCCCTCCAACAAACATATATTTAAAAACATATGTTTCAATTTGTCAAATTGAAACCATGATCAGTTAGGTGATTTGAGAATAAGCACAATCAGAAGGGTGTTTGGTCAGATGACACCCCTGCTGAGATCCACGGCACTTGCTCCCAGGCAACTCTAGATAGTGTTGCTGCCTGAGACTATTTGATAATTAGAGCATGCATGCCTATGCTTCAGCAGCAAAGGGGTAGGTGATTGTCAGGTTTCTTGCTGAGGTAATTATAACCACTAAGGGAACATTCCTTCTCAAATTAATGCTCACCATTGGGACTGATGGGTGGTGCCCATTCCACTCTGCATTTTATGCCTAGTTACCTTTCCCACCCACCCCCTCTCTCTCTTCTTTCATTCTCGGAAGATGCAATCATGAATTAAGAACCACTGCTGCTCCAATAATTAGGATCTGTGGCGCTTCAGGATTACTGCCATTAAAGGAGTACCATGGCATGACTAGTGTCATTGCCAGCTGTGAATTATGGATACATGACTTTCAAAGACAGCTGCTCTGCTGCTGCTAAGATGGCCTTACTTTAGCAAAAACAAAAACGGGAGTGATTCCTTTTTATGTTGAATGCTTTCAAATGCATGATATATCTTATGCAATAAAATAAAATAAAATAAAATAAAATAAAATAAAATAGGGGGTTCTTCACCTTGTTGGCAAGAGATAAAGAGAAACACGACGTAGCAGAAGTTTCTCTCTCTCTCTCTCTCTCTCTCTCTCTCTCTCTCTCTCTCTGTGTGTGTGTGTGTGTGTGTGTGTGTACACACACACATACATACACACTATTCAGAGAAATACAAGATTGTTTCCACTCCCTTCCATCTATCTGCAGGCTCCATGGCCTTAAAGCATTCATTTAAATGACGCCCGGAAAGGCAGGCCCAACTAGAACAGAGTACGAGGCTTACGCTAAATGTCAGAGTTGTGTGCATTCTTTTTTGCTCACACAACATGCACACACCAGCTTCTATGGAAGTGCTTTATGCATACCCACCAAGTGTCCTGGAAAAAACCAGAACATCCAGTTCTTTCACGTGAGATCACGGTGACCATTTTAGGTGCCACAATTTCATCCCCCAAAAGAGCTTTTGAGGGGCTGCGAACTCACAATTTTAAGCACCGCATGAGATTATGCCCCCCCCCCAAAAGCACTTGAGGAGGGAGAGTGGGGTGCGGGTCTTCTGACTTTTCCAGGAATGTGTCCCAGAAGACATGAGTTTTTGAAATGCAGAAGTTGGAAGGTATGCTTCATGTATGTGCGCAGGGCCGGCGCGTCCATTAAGGCAAACTAGGCAGTTGCCTAGGGCGCCAAAATGGAGGGGGCGCTGGCCAGCCTGCCCCCCGCCGCCCGCCGCCGCCCCCCACTGCCCGGTGCCGCCCCAACCAGTGGCGGAGCAAGCAGCTTGGGGTGAAAACCGCGGCCTGGCCCTGGCCCCCCCGACAGGGGGCCGCCCGGTGCCGCCCCAACCAGCAGCGAAATCCACGGTGGCGCGGGGCGCCCGGCCGGGCAGGGGGCAGGGCACCGTATGTCATGCACAATGACGTCACGTGGCCCGCCCCCTCGCCTAGGGCGCCAAAATCCCCAGCACCGGTCCTGTATGTGCGCACCCACCTTTTGGTTCAGTGCCAAACCCGATCCCAACCCTCAACCCCACCCCATACAGGGTGAAACCTAACTCAGCCTACAAGCCTACAAGCCACTTTGGGGCTACCAGTTGCATGTTGCAGCCAGCATGGTGTTCGGCAGTCTACCTGCTTTCACATTCCCTGGCAAGGAGCAAAACTCAGGGCATCATCAAACCCTTGGTAGGCTGCAATGCATGATTTCCTTGCGCTTGCTGGGTCACTAGTTGTGCATACCTGATTTGCAGGAATGATTGCAAGCAGCTTGTCATATGCAATAGGTTCTTGTACTCACATTCACAGCTATTACTCACCAAAACCTTCTTCGTCATTGAGTCACTTGTTCCACATAGAAGTTACAGCTCTTTGGACTCATCAACACTCTCTATTGACTCGTCTCACTTCTATTTAATTACTTTCCTCCTCCTATTTATTATTATTATTATCCTTTGCAGTGTTGCCATAACGAAACTCCTACATGGCAGAGATACAGGCTTTACACCTCTTCCCTGACCTTTAAATATTAAAAGATAAGCAAAAGTATCTTGAAAGAGATTTAAAACACTGGAGCTGTAGGTTGTTTTTGAATTTCCATTAAAATTTTATATCTTTTTTGCAGCAGAGTTGCTGTTGCATGCAAGAGCTATGAATAAAATCAATAGGGAGCTGCAGATTTGGCCAGAATAGAACTTAACAAATGGTAATGCTCTACACAATTATAGATGGGATCCTGAAAATCAAATAAACTGACTGGAAGGGCGTGGAAAGCATATAATAACAAAACATTCCCACTGGTGTTTTGATAGCAAACAAGCTAGGAGATAACTAGCTTGTGGGCTGAGCCTACGATTTGGCTTAAGCTACAGGTGAGCGTGGTACTTGTAGAGACTAATTGTGAATATGAGATGTTGGAAGACAAAAAGTGGCTGACCAGGTGAGGCAGATCTGCAACACTAGCCTTCCCGTAGGCGGTTCCACTGGTGTACTGACCCCACCACCTCCCTCCCAGTAAGCAACAGCGACACACCTGCCAGAAATCTAGCAGAGTGGCTCCTCCCCACCTAATGAGCGGCCTTCCAATTTGCTTAGGAGCTTCCAGAGATACATGGCAACATTGCAAATGGTAGACTAGATTCAGCAAGTAATCATCCAGCAAGGCGGTTGCAAAGCTCAGATTTTTACTGCTTCCAAATATTGCGCAAATAACTTGTAATTTGTCGAGGTGATTCCTTCAGATCCCAGGTTTTCTCTGCAGGCTTGAAGCATGAAACCCTGAGACATAAGTATTACCAGAGCTGCAAAGGTAAACAACAACAGCATATTTGTGTCATGATTCTCAATTTCTTTTGCTGCACCCCCCCCTCCAAGTTACTTCCCCAGTAGTGCATACAGCCTCCATGCTATTAATTTCATGAGATTTTAGAGAGCAAAGACAAAAACATAATGATCCCGCCTCCCACTGCAGCATGCAAAGTTTATAATTCCTGACTGGATCAGGAGAGAGACCTTCACTATTCGTACTACTACTGATCTATATAGATGTAGTACCCAATATCTGTGATATTTCGGGGCTGGTCCAAGCAAGTAGACCAATTAAGTTGCAAACAGTCATACCTCGTGTTGCGTTAGGTTCATGTTGCGTCTTTTTGGCTTGCGAACGTGTATACTTTCGGGTTTTGCCGCGCGTGTGCGCAGAAGTGTTCTGTGTGCTTCACGCATGCGCAGAAGCACTCTATCGCACTGCGTGTGTGCGCAGAAGCGACGATCTAGTTACGGACTTTTCAGGGTGCGAACGGCAACCCGGAACGGATCGAGTCTGTAACTAGAGGTACCACTGTATAGGGCATTAGGATTCACCCCCAAACTCCTCTCCCCCAGACAGCCTCTTAAATACAGTGAAACTGAGAATAATTAAATTTCTGACAGCACCTCGGAACACCATTTCATGCAAATCCTTCTGTGCTTATTGATAAAGTACTAGCAGAGTTTTTCTAAATTCCTAATGAGATGAGGCAGCAGTGTTGGCATTTGAAGGATGAATACACTCCGGTTTGTAGCATGTGCTTTTTGAAATGGTGGTCTTAACTCTGGAGCTATCACTTCAGTGGCTCACACAGCATGAAGCTAATAAGCCGCTTTATCTTGAAGGCCCAGTCCTCACAGTGTGCATCTGTTCCTAGGCGGATGAATTCTCATATGCATACAACAGCAAATTGTGTCTTATCACCCCAATCAAATCCCAAGCACACAGGAGATGGAAGATTTTTTTTTTTTAAATGAAAATAAAAATTCCGAGCATACAGGTGGAGGCAAACTTTTATTTGAGCTGTTAGGAGACCCCTATTCTCCTCACAGAGCAACAGCTATCAGGGTTCTTTGAGGAGAGGACTTCATTGATAAACCACCCTGGGAATTGTAGCACTGGGAACAGTAGTCCCCTAACAATTATCAGCATCCTTAAAAAAAACCTCTCCAGATTTCTTTGGGGGAAATCATGACTTGTACAATAGTGCTTTAAATGTGTGGCATGGATGTGACCTTTATTTCACACATCCAAAGTGACTGAGGCTGCAATCCTATCCACACCTATCCACTCAGCTTACTTCTGAGTAAATCAACTTTTCTGTAAAGATCTATTGTTGGTGAATTAGGTTTTTATTTTAGTTCGCTTGTATGCGTCACTCAACAATCTTATGTCCCCCTCCCCACCTCTTTTTTAAAGGATATTTAGGATAGTTTATGGAAGTGGCAAATAAATTGCCACTCCATCATATTGGTATACTCTGGCAGCTGTTGAATTAGGTTGCTGCCTACAAAATATCATGGTCTTTCAATAAGAACATTTCTGTAAGTCTTAATGGTGTAACTGGACCTTTAAAAAAAAGTTTTGTCTCAATCAATTGCAAGACAAATACACTTTCATTTGTCCCCCACAAAAGTAAAAGTATATATATACATCAGCAGAGCCTTGTCCTGATTCAAACCACAAGTGATCAAATTGAGCCATCAGATAAATTGCAATTCAGTGGTTTCGCATTACAGTCTCCCTTTGAAGTTCTTTCCTTTTGAGGATGGCCACTTTAAAGTCAGTTACAGAGTGTCCAGGGAGGTCGAAAATGTACCCTCACTGGTTTTTTAATATTTCCATTTTTCCATTTGTGCCAATTGTTGTTCTGCACAGAGACAGGCCTGTTATGTCCTATCTGCAATACAGAATGGCATTGCTTTAAGTTAATATCATATATTGCTTTGAATGCTGAAAAGGTGTAGATGACATTATTGGGTCCTGCAGTTGTATTGCCAGAGTAGACACAGGGACTATATATGTGTGTGGTTGGGTTTTTGTGTGTGTGTGTGTGTGTGTGTGGGCGTGTGTGTGTGTGTGTGTGCGCACACACACACACACACACACACACACACACACACACCGTTGTTTCCAATCCATATCTTTGTTTCCATTGTGCATCTATGATTTTTCCCCCAATACATTGATACTGTATATATCATACAGGAAGCCAAATAGGGAATTATGTTGTTGTAGCTGTTGGATCTCTCTTCAACAGATTGTGAAGCCACATCGAAGACAGCATCATAGAAACCTATTATTCAGCCTTGCCTGTATAGGGAGGGTTTTTTTTAATGTTTGATATTTTTTAATGTTTGATGTTTTACAGTGCTTAATGTGTTTAATTTGTTGGAAGCCACCAGAGTGGCCAGTGCAACCTAGTCAGATGGGAAGCATATAAATAACAAATCATTATCATCCTCACACTGCTGTTTCTTTCTCCTTTTTCTAACTCACTTTGTCTCAAAGTTTGGTAGTATTCCTAGCTCCTTTTGCTCCGTAGCATCTATCAAAACTTGTTGAAAGCCCTCATCACACCTGCAGGCCACAAGGTAATTTGTGGTTGCTTGCAATTGACTTGTAGCTGAATTTAAATCAGCTTCCTTGCTTTGTAGTAGCTTGCTTGGAAAATTGACTTCAAAAAAGATGTTGTACCACGTAATAAGAGATACCACAAACTTGAACTTACAAATTGCATCAGCAAGGGCCTTAGCTTCCATTTGGGAAGTATTTCCAGATAAACCTTTTAGGCTTGTGTCATCAAATATCTCTATTAAAGCATCACATATAGTACCAAGACGCTATCTCAGAAGTTTCAAAGCATTGATCTGACTCTCTCATCTTGTTTCGCTCAATGGCTTAACAGTTATGCCCGAGTCTGATACAAGGCTGGGTAGAATGTGTCATTGCTGAGTTGATGCAGAGAGAAAAATTAAAGATTTGTTGAACCAAACTGAAGAAACTGGTGGCTCCTAGACAACACTTAGTGGCATCATAGCCACCCCGAGTCCCATCAGGGGAAAAGGTGGGGTATAAAAAAAATATGTCATCATCATCATCATTGACTTCATGTCCAGTACCAAGTTTAAAGAGTGTCATTGCAGGGCACAGAAAATGTATATCCAGTTTATGTCCAGTACACCATCTTCTTTGGCTTTCATGTTCTTCCCATTATTGTAGCCTTGACCACACAGATTCTCAAACGAGAACCTCATTTGCTCAAGCTGTGCAAGAAGAGTTTCTGTCATACAAGCACCTGTAGTCTCCTTGAGTGGAACAAATCCCAATAAATGTCCTTATGATGACCTCAGACTCAGATCGTTTTACATCCCCTCCCACAACAGGCTGCATGCACATGGCCTGAGATGACTCCTGCTTCTGCTCTTCCTGCTTCCATTCTCTCCTGGTTCTGGGAGACAGTGGTGCAAGGGAAGGTGGAGAAGTACTTGGCCCTTCACTTGCCCAGCCTGCCTCCTCTTCCTCCAGCTCTGAAGCTTCCCATGCTTCTGATTATTGCCTCTTGGCTTGGACAGATCCCCACAGACCACTGTTCCCCTCTCTGAAATCAGACTCCAGCGCCACTTCCCCCCGGTGTCAGTGGCATAGCAAGGTCAGTTGGTACCCGGTGCAGAAAATTTCTTGTCACCGCCCCCCCCTACATTGAAATCCAGTTGCACTCCCAAGAGACTGCAATCTACTCACAGTATAAAAAGACTGGCTGTGATCTACCCATTGTCATTGCCAGGAGTTGTTGAGCTTTTTTTAGGGGAAGGTTGGCCAAAGTTGAGCTTTTTTTTGGGTTACAGCATTCCTGCCCAGGAGCACAGGGCTGTCAAAATGATGGGGGACTGGGGGAAGGCATCCGGCAAACTTTGCCAAAGCTCCCCCCATCTCCCGATGGCTCGGGGTAAGTGGGAGTCGCAGGCGGGCGGCGCACTGAATGTCACCCCTCTCGGAGATGACACCCTGGGTGGACTGCACCCACCTTGCTCCATCCCTGCCTGGTGTACACTCATCAGCTTCCTGTCAGTCCGTGACACAAGGGCACTAATTCTTCCGAATGCCAGTTGCTGGGAATCACAAGTGAAGAAAGTGCTTTTGTGCTCAGTTCCTGCTTGTGGACTTCCTACAACCTTCTGGTTGGCCATTGTGAGAACAGGAAGCTTGACTAGGTGGGTGGCTGGCCTGATCCAGCAGTCTCTTCTATACTCTCCAACATTTCTCTGATGAAAATAGGGATGTCCTACCATACCTTCCAACATTTCTCCAATGAAAATAGTGATGTCCTAAGGAAAAGCGGAACATTCCAGGATCAAATCAGAAACCGGGATGCTTCTGTAAATCTGTGACTGTCCCTGGAAAATAGGAGCACTGTTCTTAAGGAGGAATGGATAGTAACAGGTTGGTGAAAACACCATATATATTAAGGAAACGATCTTCTCTTAAAGGCATGATCATTTTGCTGTGGCCATGAAGAAAGGCATACTTATGCAATTTCAGTACATGCCAGAGGGATGGCATTTGTTTGGTCTCTGTTGCTCTTGGCGACATCATTATGCAGAGTTCCCTGCTGAATGAGGGCATTGAAGTATATAATAAGTGTAGATTCAAGGAGCTGGAACGTTTTGAGCCAGTTACTGTTTGAGCAAGTTGTTTCTCTGCATCGCTCAGCAATAAAAACATCCACAGAGGTGTTGCAGTTCCAGTACGAGAAGTTCATTTTTCACACACAGAGACAGACACAAGTGATCAATAATAGAGAAAGACATCAGTTTTGAAAACAATAACAATTAGTTATATTTTTTTTGGGGGGGGATACATTGCAAGAGTAAGCAGGGTTTGTGTTTTGCTTTGTTTTAAGAGTAAGCATTACTGGTGTGGCAAAACAATGGATAATGTTAGTGCTTTTTTCTGGGGCATTTTGTGAATCTTTGTACTTTTGTCCATTTACTGTATTTATTTCCCCCCGATTTGAACTATAAATGGTGATTTTCTTGAGTCAAAATGAGAGTACCCCTAAACATTTTTTATTTTTTTTAGAAAGCAAGCACTGGATAATGTAAACAAGGTAGTGCTTTGCATAGTGCAAAAAAGGCAGCAGCCCTGGAAATGAACAGCAATGAACAAATACTGTCCCCAAGAACAGCTAAGTGTTAAAAGAAATGAATAAATGCATTATTTTGCAATGAAGTGGAAACAGGAAGTAGAAGTTATTCACACTTCCTGCATTAGATATTGTCCAAAGTTTACACCTGTTTTTCCTGCATTCAGTAATGTTCAGTGCTGATTTTGTCAGCATAGTTCCACAACAACAAGATGATACACTTCCAAGCTAGGACCCTTCAACAACCCAAGTCTATAATTCCCCCACTTCATACTGTCACTCTTCTAGGATTAGGAGAGGTAAAACCACAAATGTGTGTCACTGTCACCACGGAGAGTCTGGAATGTTCCTTATTGCAATCTTCAACAACGCACCCTGCTTCCTTTAGTTAAACAGACAACTCCGTTTGGAGAACTGGAAATCTACAGGATGGCTGTCTTTTGGTTTGCATATAGTTTTGAATAGCACAAATCAGGTCTTCTCGCCTTTAACTGTGAAACAAATCTTTATCTTTAAGCATGCAGGGAAATCCCAAGAGGCCACATTAACTCAGGACCGGAAATCTCATTTAAGGGTGCCATTCTTCTGTTAACAAGGGACCACACAAACTTCCAGACCTATGGGAAATTATTATTGCTTTTCCTCCAAGCTTATTCCCTTTGACATATTCTTTCCAGAAAGTGTAATAATGGGGGGGGGAATATAAAATGAACCAGGGTTAACAGCACCCATGAAACTCACTGTGGGACCTGGGCCCAGTCACTATCCCTCCCATAGCTATACTTTTGGATTAGGATTGGCTAAGTGGTGCAGAGACCTGATTGGACAAAGAACAGTAGATTGACAGGAATGTTTACTGAGCTTCCCTGAGTTCAAACAGAAGTACAACATATGTTTGGGACAGGGAAGAATAAGGTAGCTTTGAGATACTTTGGCAGGGTGGGGGTTAAAAAAAATGCTTGATATTCTATGGGGTGAGGCTGTGCACCAGTAGTAGACCTAGTAGTGGGAGCAGCAACTCTAATCCTACACAGCATGTCTTAGATGGAGGCAGGAGAGCGGTGCAGATTACACAAGGGTGCAGAGGACTAACCAGATTATTCAGAACTTTTTTCTCTGGCTGATCAAATTACTGACCAGGACTAGGGAAGCAGCAAAAATGTGCAGACGCTGCTCTTTGAAAAGAAGGGAGTGGAAACTTCCAAAGCAAACAATAATGCAGGAATAATGTATATTGCCATTCCCACTAGTGTTTAAACAAGTTCAGGTCAGAGGCAGAAGTGTGCGGATCTAATTATTCAGGTCAAATACGCCAAACTTTCTGGATGCTTGTGCTGACTGTGCCTTGACAAGCCATTTCCACAGCAATTAACCTCCTTTATTTAATTAAAACACCAAAGGGAAATGACTTAATGGATTGGATGCAATGTCTCTGAACGGATATGGCTTTTCCCACAGTAGTCATAGCGATTGAGGGGGAAAGTCTTTGTGATGCTGCTATTTCCACCTACACAGCTGTTCCAAAGATCAGCTGGGAAGGTGTGTGCTTGTGTCTATGACAGTGCTATTGTAGGAATATATGCGGCAAAAACACATTTGGAAAAGCACAACATTTAAAATGCATTGCACATATTGATCCTTGCATAAGAAATGTATTGATCTATTGCAAAGAAGTGCTGTCTCGGACATTTGCTGAACCAAGTGAAACCTTAGGCTTAACTCACTGTTCTGTTCCGTTCCTTGATATGAACACTGAGATATTGGCATATTTCATCCCAGGACATAATTCCTTTTTTGCTGTTTGAATACCAGACCAGTTCACCACAACCATTTTCGGGGATGGGGGGCGAGAAAGATGTCACACACCTTTTTAATGTGCTATGCCTGACAAATACTGGGACTTCATTTGTTTATTATAAGATTTCTTGTAATGCAAGGCTATGTCAATGCCTTCTCATTTTCATACAATACCTTCTCATATAAAATCAGCTTCTTAAAAGATGCAGCCTAAAATACCAAATATTGCAATGACTGAGTATCAAGTCGATTCAAGCCCCTTCACAGGTCCTAAACAAGATATTAAGGCACAGAGATAATTGTTGCTTGCTACTTATTTCCTGTTGATCTCTTGCTTGCTACTTATTTCCTGTATTTCCAATACAGTGGCCATTCCTAAACCAAATTGGCAAAGCTTCCACAGCCAATAAGATTTGTGCTGCATCCTGAGTAAGGGCAAATCACCTTTCTTGTGTCGTGCAAGACAGGCTGGGGATTGTTTTCTGTTGTAGGGGTAGGTACCCAAAGGCCAACACCTAATTATTAGTTGCAATAGGAGAGCCTAGTAACCTCTAGCCCAGTAGCATGAATCCAGTAACATGAAGCTGGAGACGAGAGCACAGGATGACCTGTTCATTAGCACGTGAAGGCTGCATAACGAAAGCAGAACCGCAGTTCAAGGGCAAAGCATGCATACCAAGTTAGACATAACTAGATAGCTGTCTAAGGTCTTGGGATGTGTCGAAAGCCTGCCAAAGTTCACAGGAAGGAATTCCTTATATGGATTTACAGGACTCGTGATGCATGTCTTTACATGGAAGCAGGAAGGATCTTCCTAATATGGTCGATAGAACTCTGTGGGAGGGGGAGAGAGTGCTCTGTAAGGTATATAAGTTTTGCTTAAACTGATTATTCTTGTTCCTGCCTTTGGATGACCAGGCAGGATCCTTCTGCTCTCCGGAACGCAGAATAAACCTTTCTCTTTTGAACCAGACCTCGATGTCATTTTTGACTCCTTTCTCCCTCACTTCAGGAGCAACATTGAACCCGGTATTGTTGCTAATTGTTGCTAAGGCTACACTGTTATGAACTTCTTTTAGTATACTCTAAACGCCAATCAACTGATGACTTTCGTTTCAGGGTTTCTAGCCAACTAATAGCCCACTGTCATCCTGGATAAAACGTTTGGCTCATTTTATCCCATCATAAACCTCAGGGAAGTTTCAATTATGTTATTTTGCTGACCTCCTGTATGCACAGTCAAATGATAAAATACTCAGGGTCAAGACCATATTTAAAAATGCCCTAAGGTTATAATGCATATAGTGAGCTTTATGAGCCATGAATAAACAATATGTGAGCTAAATATTTCACTCACCACACCATTTATTAATGCCATATGTCTTTTAGATTGCAACTTGCTTACATTTGGCAACATATATGCCATAGATAAGTTTATTATTTTTGAGGGGAGGAGCTCAGGTTGGCTTGTTTGCAGTTACTCTTACTGAACTGCACCTACATTGTGCAAATTCTTGAGCATATGGGACTTAGCAATGCTACATATTTAAATTGGTTTAAAAGTTATTGCTTTTCCACAGAGAAACAATTGGCCATGTTGGCTGGAACTGAGAGGAATTGGAGTCCAACAAAATCTGGAGGGTGACAGGTTCCCCATCCCACATGACTCATGACACAATTTTATGTTGTTTTGTTGTTGTTTTTTAAAGACAACAGGAGCCATTTTGTTGATGGAAAAGCAAATTGAGAAAGAAACTATTAGAGTGAATAAATACTCATCAGGGATAGTTCATCCTTTCCAGAAGTCTGTGCCTTCCATATTTTTCTGCTTCAAATTCCCCTTCCAGTTGCGTCTCCCCCTGGAAGTTTCTAGATGTTGTATATCATGGATGGGATGGGATGGCCTGTGGTCCTTCTGCTGTTTTCTTGGATTTCATCTCCCATCTCCCCTGATCACTGGCCATGCTGGCAGGGGTTGATTGAAGCTGTAGTAAAACAGAACATCAAGAGCATGGGTAGGCAAACTAAGGCCTGTGGGCCAGATCCGGCCAAATCGCCTTCTCAATCCGGCCCGTGGACGGTCCAGGAATCAGCATGTTTTGACATGAGTAGAATGTGTCCTTTTATTTAAAATGCATCTCTGGGTTATTTGTGGGGCATAGGAATTTGTTCATTTATTTATTTCAAAATATAGTCCGCCCCCCTAGAAGGTCTGAGGGGCAGTGGACCGGCCCCCTGTTGAAAAGGTTTGCTGACCCCTGATCAAGAGGGCCATGAATTTCCCATCCCTGTTATATATCCCACCACTTCCCTATAAATTCCCTCAGTCGAAAGCTGCTTTTCTATAAGCATCTCAGAACTAATAGAAAAGGAAGACTTCACGTATGCAGAACAAATCGGAAAGTCAGTTCTTAATTTGGAACTTGGCTTATATAGAAGTTGTTTGAATGTCAGTTTGAATAGAAACTTTCTTTAAGATTAGAACAAATACAACAAAGAAAGAATAAATCTGGGAATGTGCTGCTGACCTTCTTCAGCAGAACGATAAAAAAAACCTGGTTATGGTAGCTTGCTATGGCTTCATTGCTCACCACCACCACAAAATGAAGACTTGAGAGCCAATGAAATAACAGAAATGTTATATTTCTTAAATATAACAAACAGAAGATCTGTAACCTGGTTTGCTAAATTCAGAAAGTATGTGCAGGTGAACTCCTGGAGAAATCTGGTAGGAACACATTCTTCCAGAGATCTGGGCATGTTCACAGCCATAGTCTGGGATTTTCCATCCAAGGACTGGAAGCAAGCTCCCTCCTTACTAAGTGAGCCTTTGATATGTGCATCCCAGCCTCAATGTCCAGCATTCACCAAAGTGTGCATATCAGTCCTAAGGGGCAAACTTCAAGGACCCGACAAACCAAAGACAATTGAAGAGGTCTGAAGAGTGCCCTTAACCCAATAATGCATCAGGCTGCCCATCCTTTAGTTTCATACAATTCCCTCACCTGCCCTCAAGTACATCTATCTCTACATAGATTAATGCCTGTAATCTAACCTATGATGATTTTTGGTGGTGATCTCACTTTGTTCATGCTGATTCCATGCATTTTTTTTGGTCTAGGAGTTACGATTAAAGCTTTTTCAGAAACAGGAATTGGGAATAATCTACGAAGTAATAAGTTCCATCACTGAATATAGTCCAAAAATTGCACCTTGGAATATTTGAATGATTCTGTTACGGATGATGACCTTGAGCTGATGATTTGTTTATTAACTGCAGTGAAAATCAACAGTGACAAATCACTAAGAGATCTAAGTATTAACGTTTAACTTCATCCAAAGTTATTTTTGCAGTTGTTTGGAAGGGGTCAAGATTCCACTCCTAACATTTACATTGACACTGTGATGGCTCAGTATCCTTCAACAATGTGTTTAATAATTGGGAATCAAATTAAATCCAGTGGCCTTGTTAGATATGTGTGAACACCCTGGCTTCCTCCGTTTTGGAGGAAAATACATAATTCATATGACTATCAACCGCAATGGGAAATCCACAATGGGAAACGATAGCTGGGATTTTATGCCCCATTTGTTTAGCACGTCAAAAATCAGTTGTTGTAAAGAAATGGACAGGATTTGCTTTAAAATATTTGATGCCAATCCAAACCCCTTCAAGGCTGGATTGATTTGGCAATATGCACAATAGAACCATGAAACTGCCAAGACTCATTTGTCTATTCCCCCATGTGCTTAATTGTGTTTCTCTTCTGCAAGCCTAAATGCACTTCTTAATCCCCATGCCTTTTACAATTTGAAAACGGAATTGGTTTGCAAAATATGTAAGTTAAAATTAGTTGTTAATTAAAAGTCAGCAATGCCATATTAGTAAGAATTGTGCGGCTGGTTCAGGCATGGGTATACAATCCTTGGCCTTTCATTGCTGGTTGAGCCACAGCTGAATCTGACAGCTGCCTCTATTGAAAAATATTGTGATGCGTTGCCTTCTGGTGATGTAAAAGCTTTTAGGTTTAATATGATAGCTCAGGGCCACTCATAGTAAGGATCGGAGAATCTTTCACTTTCTACTCTGTGCCACTTTTGCTTGTGAGGGGCTCAGGCATTTACTGCTCCTTTCTCTCAGGAGGCTGTTGTGCAACATGACACCTTCAAGCACCTGAAAGTGCCTTGTTTGAATGCCTGCTAGTCCTTTCCACACTACATCTTAAAACTTACCAGATGCAGACAGGGATGGTTTATTGCAGGCGTAGGCAAACTCAGCTCTCCAGATGTTTTGAGACTACAATTCCCATCATCCCTGACCACTGGTCCTGTTGGCTAGGGATGATGGGAGTTGTAGTCCCTAAATATCTGGAGGGCCGAGTTTGCCTATGCCTGGTTTATTGCAACAGCCATTGTTTTCTTAACAGGAATGAGGACCTGCCTGCAGCTGCTGCTGGGAGAACTCCATCCCACCCCAACCTGTTGGACCTGTGGCATCTACTAGATCTCCAGACCAGGAGCAACACCAAAGGGGGTCATTCCTTTGGGGGCGGCACTTCGGGGTGGAGCAAGGGCCTGGGCCAGCCCCCTTGTGCTAAAAATATGGTTTAATGGGGATGAGGTTTTAATTTGGGTGGGTGTTGTTTATTTGGGTTGGGTTTGTTTTAAATTGTTCTTAAGTGTTATATGATAATCTGTAATTTGTATTTTTGTTTCATAAGGCTGATTAATATTCTACAGCCTTTTAAATGTGTTTGTGGTAGGGGACTTATTGTTTTGTTGTTTATATTTTAACTATTTACTTGTGTTTCTACCTTGCATTTTTATCTGGCGAACCACCCTGAGATCTTATGATGAAGGGCGGTATACAAATCAAATCAAATCAAATCAATATATGAATGAATTAATGAATGAATGAGGTTTTTGGAAGCTTGACTTATTTAATTCAGATTTATTTTATCAACTGACAGGCTTTCCTTACAACAACATTGCTTCCCCATCTGGCTCCAAATGGAATCTGAGTGGGAATGTATTTGTGGCTGAGGTCAGAAGACTGGCAAGAAGCTGATTCTGGTGCTTAGCTAATGCAGACACCAGCACAAGGAAGGAGCCAGCAGAGGATATATATGGCCTTACCTTCTGCCCCCTCCTCCTCCTCCTTTACACACAGTGACCAAGAACGACAATCTGGAGTGACAAGGGACAGTGTAGCCTTCAAGTGGGCTGGTTGCCTTCAGGAAACGCCAAGAAGGAGCAAGAGTGAAGAGTCGGTTTGGTTCTTCTGAATGACCTGGATGCCTTTCCCACCCAGAGCATCAAGAGTGGTGAGGGACAGAGCAGGCCTCAGTTCCAAACTGCACATTAAATGTGGAGTGTGTGGATCAAGGCCATGTGTACTGGAATTTCAAAGACCAAAAAATTATTCAAGCACTCCTAATTTACACATGACTACAGGGTGTAGCTTGTTGGCACCCTAAGATGGTGTACAAAAGGTCCAGAATATATCGGACATTGAATATAAGTTTTGGAGGATTCCTGGGAACACTGCTATCAGACTCCTTTTCCTAGAATAGTTCTTATGGGGATGGGGTTCTTATGGACTTGAGGGTCTGCAACAACACAAGAGGATGAATAGTAATTGTGTTTTCTCTTTTCCATTATGATTATATTATAAGTCATTCAGGATGCCATTTCTCATAGCATTATTGCATTTGTATGTATTTTAGTAATGAACTGTGCATATTTCATCTTTCTAAAAGCAAACAAAAAACCCTTCTCCCCCCCCCCCCAAATCTGATATCTCCATTTCTTCCCTACTGGGAACCTTCTCACTTCTACATAATGCAGCACTACACAGAGCTACGCTGACATTCAAAGAAAATTATCTAAAGTGCTTCACATCATGAATCAAATTGCAGCAAAGTAAAATTGTCTTGCAGCAAGATGATGGTTTCCTTCAAAAGGGGAAAGAAAAAAAGAGTGTGTGCAATTCATTACCTGTTAAATATATAATATTTAATTATTCATTTCAATGCTCAAAGGAAAACACAACTCCTACTGAGACATGAGAGTTAAGCTAACTGATAGCTGAATGTGTTATGTTGGACAAAGAAAGAGACCATTAGTGTATGAAAACACATTTTTTATCACACAAGTTAACTGAAATTTCTTGCACTTACATAAGATTTAACTTTTTTTTTGCAATTTAGAAAGAAATGGGAATGCAACAACTACCTGAACTAGATGTGCTGTGTGCGTGGATCTCTTTATAAAAAGTGTGCAGAAGCCCTGTGATCACAGCTGAAAATGAATAGACTTTTATTGAACACAGACACTCCATGTGTCCCTATTTTCCAAGGACAGTCCCAGATTTACAGAAGCCATCTCAGTTTCCAATTTCGTCCCAGAATGTCCCGCTTTTCATTAGGATGTCCCCATTTTCATCAGAGAAATGTTGGAGTGTCTGGTAGGACACCACTATTTTAATCGGAGAAATGTTGGAGGGTATGGAGTTATGCGACCCTTAAGCCAAGGAGGTAAGTGACTATACAACCTTTAGAAGACACCTGAAGGCAGCTCAGTATAGGGAAGTTTTTTAAAGTTTAATGTTTTGTTATGTTTTTACATATGTTGGAAGCCACCCAGAGTGGCTGGGGCAACACAGTCAGATGGGCAGAGTATAAATAATAAAAATTATTATTGTTGTTGTTGTTGCTGCTGCTGTTAAATAGGTAATCTCTATTTTCATCAGAGAAATGTTAGAGGATATGTGAATGTCATCAGTGATGAGTTGGATTCTGAAGGCAAAACATCTAGATGAAGTTGCCACTCTTCCAGTTTTAGCAGAGCTCCTGTGCTTTTGAAAGTAGCCAGGCAAACAGAAGCACCTTTTAAGGTGGGGCAGAGTTGCTATGCTCACTTCTTGTCATTGTTGCTTACTGGGGGGAGGAGGGGGGAACAAGGCAGTGGGAAGATTGGCACTGTGCAAACACATCATTGGCTCCACTCATGAGTGAGAACAGCATAGGATGCATGGTGTTGAACTATCCCCATGTTGGACATAGCAACACTGCCGCAGAACTCTGGAAAACAGTGGCAAAAAGCTGTGTGCATGGTGGTCATTGTTGCTACTGGTATCCATGTTGTTGGGCTTACTGCTGATCTGCCTAGTACTGAGCAAGTCTACACCAAACCTGCCCATACATTGATGTCATATTTGAAGGTTCTTCCAAAGTTTATGCTTTATTTGCATATGTCATCTTGTTTTTGCAAAGTGTTCTGGAAGCTCTGCTGAAATGTGGTCTGTAAATCTTCTAAATAAATCTCCAGGAGGCATATCTTCTAAATTCACAGGTGGACTTCAGATGATACCTGAACCTCACAAACCTGGGTGTAATACCACTGAATTTACACACAGCCTAGGGCTTGCCAATCAGAAGGTTGGCGGTTCGAATCCCCACAACGGGGTGAGCTCCCGTTGCTCGGTCCCTGCTCCTGCCAACCTAGCAGATCAAAAGCATGTCAAAGTGCAAGTAGATAAATAGGTACCACTCCGGCGGGAAGGTAAATGGCGTTTCCGTGTGCTGCTCTGGTTCGCCAGAAGTGGCTTAGTCATGCTGTCCACATGACCCAGAAGCTGTACGCCGGATCCCTCGGCCAATAAAGCGAGATGAGCGCCGCAATGCCAGAGTTGTCCGTGACTGGACCTAATGGTCAGGGGTCCCTTTACCTTTACTTTTTTACTTGTCATGAGAATTGGTTTGAGTGCAGGCAAGATATTTAGGCTCTCCAATTAGCATGGCAGGGCCATGCATTTGTTTGGTAAATCTTTATTTATTTTTAAATTCCAGGTGGTATGTCTGGAAGGGCCCATTGTGTAGATGATCTCATTTAGGTGGATTTTGACGAAAGAACACATTTTAATGAGGACAAAATCTTTCAAGTAATGTTCCACAAATCCCTTGAATGCATTGCAAGGAAGACTTGGGATTTTGATAATGGGGACTGTGAAAAATGCACAATGTACAGGAAATTACTCAAATCAATTGTATCTGACTTTCTCCACAAGCTACCTCCAATGCAGCAAAGGAATAAAATCTCATGGCTGCAATGGTTTGTGATGCTACAGAGCTTCTTGGATTTTCAACCTGTTGATAGATGATAAATGATTTAACAAAATATGATGAGAATATTACTGATTATTTGGTAAGTAATAATAATGATCAGTTGTGACTGACTTGAAAAATGTGCAATATTAATCTTAGGGAAGCTCTTTGAGCAAATGATTACAGGAGACTCTATGGAAATAAAGGCACTAATTGATTTTAATGGCTATTCACAGAACACGGAGACAGCATGTGCCATATTTCAATAAACTCCCTGCTGTTTTGAAGCCTCATCTATTTTGGGGTGGAAGGATACGTCTGTAGGACATGGGGAGTTTAATATCATTTCATAATGATATTCTATGGTCTTTTTAAGGAAAATACTCAGCGGTGGCAAGATTATGGAAGATTGTTGCCTTGTAAGACTTTTATAGTAAT
Organism: Darevskia mixta; assembly: GCA_034641385.1. Classification (NCBI taxonomy): domain Eukaryota; kingdom Metazoa; phylum Chordata; class Lepidosauria; order Squamata; family Lacertidae; genus Darevskia; species Darevskia mixta. The sequence continues at coordinate 12,519,677 of JAWWNH010000042.1, read as the reverse complement.
TGCATCAAGCAGTAATATGAACATATAGTGTCAAATTATAATGATCACCTCCCATTTAGGAAACAACATTTTCAACAGAACGCATTATCTTGAAACTATGTGTGTGCCACATACCGGTAGCTGAGATATAAAGAATATTTTCTGTTAAGCTGATATCCATTGTACTGAAGTTATTCAAAACTGCCCAGGGTCAAGTTAGTTCCCCCCCCCCCCAAGATTTACTTATAAAATTTTCTTGGTTCTTTGCCAAATATAAGGCAGAATTATGTTTCTGCTAAGTATATCTTCTTGTGGTAGATGGTGGATCCATGTCTTTTGGAGGAGGGATGTTGGAGAAATTTGCTTTTTGTGACTTCTGATGATTTTGCCTGATCCATACATCCTGGACTAATTGTGGGTTATCACAGAATCTTAGAATTGTAGAGTTGGAAGAGACCCTGGTGGTCATCTAGTCCACCCCCTTCAATGCAAAAATCTCAAGTAAAGCCTAAGTGACAGATGACCAGTTAGGGATACAAGAAGGCAGTGATTTCCATTCTGATCTGTTTTCAACACAATCTGTGCTGTTTCTGTTCCACTGCCATTTGGTTTCTTCCAAGCATTACATTATCTTTGTGCTACTTGACATACATTACATAAATTACATAACTATTTACTTAGTTAGCCAGTGTGGTGTAGTGGTTAAGAGCAGTAGACACGTAATCTGGTGAACCGGGTTCGCATCTCCGCTCCTTCACATGCAGCTGCTGGGTGACCTTGGGCTAGTCACACTTCTTTGAAGTCTCTCAGCCCCACTCACCTCACAGAGTGTTTGTTGTGGGGGAGGAAGGGAAAGGAGAATGTTAGTCGCTTTGAGACTCCTTCAGGTAGTGATAAAGCGGGATATCAAATCCAAACTCTTCTATGTAACATATTCCTTTCAGTATAAAGGAAACTTCAAAACAATGCAAAAGAGTCATAAAGTATGTCTCATTTGTGGGAAGAAAATTTCATTAGGGCTTTTTTCTTTTCTTCTCTGTGAACAACAGTTGGTGACCAGTTTTTTGCTTAAAATAACATGGTTATCCCTCTCCATCATCCATGTATGTAATCTCAAACTGACTTGGCTACTACTTCAAGCAGAAGCAGAAAGGAAAGAAACAAATGGATAAATCTTTGCCCCCATTTGGAACAAATTTGTTCCTATTGCATTTGATTCATAACAAATGTATGAGTGAAACCCATTTATTTCATTTTTCGCAAGATGAATGGATAACCTTTGCACATACCTAGCCTTCCCTGCTGGCTTCTCATTGCAGGGGAAGATTGTTAGTGCTGAGAGAGACCTTGCATTGTAAGGAAAGCTTTCCTAAGATTAATAATCATCCCTTGAGGAATCTCAGGATCCCCCAGTCTGAAAATAGCAATCTTCACCCCTCGGATAAAAGAGGATGTAGAATTTGAATGCAGATATTCTCTGAAGCCCAGAAATATTTAATTATAAATACAGATTAATCATTTTGTCTCAGTGGTAGCAAATGAATCTTCTCCTCCACTAAGTGGTTGGTTGCAAAAAATGAAACTGGCAGCTACAGTAAATAACACCGCAGAATCCTCAGCAGACTAGTAAAATAACCACAGGGGATTTTTATAGGACCACAGAGTACGCAAACTGCTCGATAAACTTTGTGAGGCTGTGCTGTGGGAGAGGAGGTCATCGAGGTGCCATCACAGATAAAGAAAGGAAGGTCAGAACACTTTGGAGAAAGGAGGAAACATGGATGGGTTAGGTCAATTTTCAGAGCAATTCAGTTCTTTTCACTGCCACTTCGTTCAAACAGTTTCAAAGGGTGTACTTATTAAAGGCTTTTATTCAGGGGGGAGAAAGGCTATCTAGTAACACGACTCTTCCAAAGAGGAAACACACAGCCCCACACAAGAATTGGGTTGTAAAGCTTCAATCACAAATTCCATCCATACTTTTAGGGTCAGGTTTCTATGGGTTAACAAGGAAGTGATTCATGCTCCTACCTGAAAAGGAATTGACTTTTATTACAGTGCAGTGCTATCAGTTATAGCTATCCAGTTCTAGTTTAGTGTGCAACAACTGGTAGCCCAGGATGGGATTGTACATTTGCATTCCATATCAAAGACTCCATTCAGAAATTTCAATAGAGCCCAGATGAGCACCACACAGTACCGATGCTATCACACAATCAGATGTGGACATGTCTCAGATGAGCACATGTAAACCTGCTTCCTCAGATGCCTATTGGAAGACTGCAAGCAGAATCTGTGTGCAACCCTTTTTAAATAAGTTGCTGACGGTGTCCATTGCCACACAGTTATTTTTCACCTTAAGTGCCCAGTATCACATTTGAGTTGGGCCTGGGTCCCCAAAAGAAAGTGCTCACATAGGCTCAATAAAGAAAAGTTATTTCATAACTGATGAACTCTCTGAGGAGATCTTCATTGTTTCCTATTGTGTTCCGTTTGTAGTTTCTAATTCTCACCCAGTGCACAAAAGCCAGTATATTTTTGACTTCCAGCATTCTACACTCAAAGTCAAAAACTATACAGGTTAAAAATAATCTGTTTCCTTTGGTTCTTTGCTTTCAATAATTTCATTGAATTTTATATTCCTTTCCCAGAGTGTGTATTCTTGCTGAGGGTTGCTATGGCAGGCAAAATCCCTCTGGAAACAAAGGTCCACTTGACAATAAATAGGCTTGTGAAAGTGTCTGTATTTGACCACAGAATTCTATGCCTGAAGCTCTGATGAAGCCACCTCTCATGAGTCTTAAATACTAGGTTTAATTAAGCTTCACAATAGATTGGAAATAGAGTGCTAGGTGTCCAGCTGAACCTAAACAAACACCAATTGACTAAATAAATAAATGATTGTAAACTGTTTTAAAAACTGATGTCACAATAATTGTCAAAATAAACTGCCAAACTTTTTTAATGTATTCTGTGCAAAAAAAAGTACTGTTCTTTACAATTTTGGGCATAGCTATAATTTTAAAACTTACATATTATATATTTTCTGATGAGAACTAAACATATGAATGTGATTATTACTATTTTCTAAGGCTGATTATGTTTTTGACAAAACTTAAGATTTTATTCAGGAATGCAGCCAAGTGAAACAGACCAATAATTCAAGATAATAAATCTATTAAGAAATTATATTTATTTATTAACTATTGAAAGTGGAGGCAGAAAATAAAGAGACCATGCAATGGAAACTGGCATAAACTAGGGCATGCATGGACAAACTAGCCCAGTGGTTCTTGGCCTTTGGGTGTGTGTGTCACAGACCACCTAGAAAATCTCCTGAAAGCTATGGACCCCTTCCCCAGAAATATGCACATAAGCACATACACACAAAATTTTACATATAATTTATTGCACTGGAGAATCTTGTAGGGTTTTGTACTGATTCACAGACCTCTAGAAGTTAATCCCTAGAGGTCCATGGACCACAGGTCAAGAACCCAGAACTTGCTGGAAAACGTTCCCATCTCTTTTGGTTGTTCCACTGCATATGCACAAAGTTTGCTCATCATCTGAACATAAATTGTTAGGCAGTGTCCTTTCTGTTCTTTGTTTTTCTCTCATTACTTTACTTTTTCTGTGGATGGAAGCAAACAGGAGACTCCAAAAGTTAACTTTCAGGATCAGTGTGTGTCAGTGGTACCGCTGGTGTCTGCTCCTTGGCAAGGATCATCCCTGCTTCCTATGAAGCTGTACACAAGTTGCCTGCTGTGGTTTTTCTGATGCTGATGCTGCTAACTCTGCAGTTACATCTGTTCCTTAAAGGGCAGCAAGCACCACCAACTGTTTGATATCTGCAGTGCTCCCATGACCCAGCTGCCATTGCAGAGTTTGCGTAGAAGAGGAAAGTTGTGTTAACCAGCACTGAAAATTGCATTTTAAATAGTCGTGTAAAAGGATTAGAGTGGAATGAAAATATCCCAAGGAGTCGTTGGCAAGGAGGAGAGATTTCTCTGAAGAGGAGGAGGAGGAGGAGGAGGAGGAGGAGGAGGAGGAGGAGGAGGAGGAGGAGGAGGAGGAGAAGAAGAAGAAGAAGAAGAAGAAGAAGAAGAAGAAGAAGAAGAGGAGTTTGGATTTGATATCCCGCTTTATCACTACCTGAAGGAGTCTCAAAGTGGCTAACATTCTCCTTTCCCTTCCTCCCCCACAACAAACACTCTGTGAGATGAGTGGGGCTGAGAGACTTCAAAGAAGTGTGACTAGCCCAAGGTCACCCAGCAGCTGCATGTGGAGGAGCGGAGACGCGAACCCGGTTCACCAGATTACGAGTCTACCGCTCTTAACCACTACACCACACTGGCTCTCACATTTTCAAGAGTTCTGTGCTCCTTAATTTACTTAAGGTTAAGAGGGGGCCAAGGGTTTTCCATTTATTTACAGCTGGCTGGAAAGTGGGTGGATTCAGACAGTTGACCAAGTGGCTGGCCACCTTTCTACTTCATGGGACCTACAGCAACATGTGACAAGAAGATAAAAGCATAAGAAGAACCCTGCCAGATCAAGCCAAGGCTCCATTTAGTCCAGCGTCCTGTTTGAATGGTGGCCAACAAGATGCCTATGGGAAGCCTGCAGGCAGTGCCTCAGCCCAACAATAATCTCCCTACCTGTGATTCCCAGCAACTGACATTCAGACACATATTGCTTCCTACACTGGAGTAAAACATGGGCACTCATCCTGTGCTATGTAACCTCACTCTGCCTTTGATCTGTTTGGGGTGGAGGTGCATAATTACAAACTGTGATTTGCAAAGGGAAGAAATCTGAAAACCCACTTTTCTTCTGGTCTGTTAAAGGTAAAGGTAAAGAGACCCCTGACCATTTGGTCAAGTCGTGTCTGACTCTGGGGTTGCGGCGCTCATCTCGCTTTATTGGCCGAGAGCTGGCGTACAGCTTCCGGGTCATGTGGCCAGCATGACAAAGCCGCTTCTGGCGAACCAGAGCAGCGCACGGAAACACCGTTTACCTTCCCGCCGGAGCGGTACCTATTTATCTACTTGCACTTTAACGTGCTTTCGGACGGCTAGGTTGGCAGGAGCTGGGACCCAGCAACGGGAGCTCACCCTGCCACAGGGATTCAGACCACCGACCTTCTGATCAGCAAGCCCTAGGCTCTGTGGTTTAACCCACAGCGCCACCTGGGTCTGGTCTGGTCTGTTATCAGCAGTCAATTACCAGCCATTCTTACCCCGCCCCCTCCTTTAGAATACAGACATACCTTGGTTTTTGAACAGCTTAGTTCTCGAACATTTTGGCTCCCAAATGCTGCAAACCCAGAAGCGAGTGTTCCGGTTTGTGAACTATTTTTGGAAGCCGAACGTCCAACGGGGCTTCCGATTGGTTGCAGGAACTTCCAGAATGGATTCTGTCTGATTTCTGGGGTACAACAGTATAGGTGAATGTGGATAGGCAGAATACATACAAGTTCCTGTAACTGATACATATGTTCTGGGTTGTGTTGTAGTTGAAATATATATATATATATATATATGTATATGTATGTATATGTATCACACACACAGAGAGAGAGAGGAGTAGCAGCTCTTGTATCCTAAACATAATATTCAAATGCATATGTGCTTAAAAGAAACAAGAAAGCATAATTTAAATACTCTTGCTCACATAACAGCAAGAATACCTCACACAGTTTCTGAATACTTGACAAAACATTGTCGAAAGCAGGTGAGTGGGACAGCCATTTGAACTAAGGCTCTTATAAGTCCCAGGGAACTCTTAAAATAGATGAGAATGCAGGTGACTGCAAGTCATGGAAAGGAGACGTTTTATTGATGTGAAAAGGTTATATGAATTCTTAAAACACTCCACCTCAGGGGGAAATGACAAAGTGAAACAATACTTTACCAATTCTCCAAGAATCCATTATGTTTTTCTGTCAGATGACATCAGGCTTAACCGTGCTGTCTGAAATCAAAGAATCATGTGTGAGGTTCTTTCAAATGACTCCCGATGTATAAAGTTGGCCTTGAAAAGTGCCGCTGAGAAGCTCTCACAGTATAAATTGTATCTTGAACTAGCATATCCACCATTCTGATTTTGTTTTAAGGTCCACCATTGCAAATGAAAATTCAATTGCGAATACAGTCAGCTTTTTTGTGTGTACAGCAGAAAAACCTGAAGGGAGGGGCGTGAATGGCAGGTAGCGGTGCCAACTTGAAATTTTTTGGGGCGAGGGGGACAGGTAAGCCCCATCCCACATAATTGATCACATGACACCCCTTTTGAAAGACAATGTCCATTAACTTTGGGCTGCAGCCCCCTAATATATTTTATTGGGAGTCCAAAGGGACCTTGGCCCCAGAAGGATTGTGGTCTGAGGAGAGTCCTGAGGTCCAGATAGAAAGGTTAGAAGGCCATGTTTGGTGCTGTGACCTAAAGTTCCCCACCCTATTGTAGAACAACCACCTTACATGAGATCAGACTCTGTGAAGTGATCTTCCAAGCCAGCATGGCTATGAAACCTGTTTTGAACATTCCACCAAAACGTCATCAACTAAACATGCAGAGGCAATGTAATTTTCTGTGGAGGAGATTAAATAATACTATTACCCTGCTGCCTACAGAGTCTTATAACACAGCCACCTACGAACCTTTATTAACAATTCTGCTGAGACTACTTAAGAACTAGTTACTCGGGTTATTTTTCTTTTCCTTTTTGCAAATGTGTACTTTTGTTTAACGCCTGATCTGTACAAAATAAGTCTTCGCTATTCTATGATTAGATAAGGGTACTGACCTGTGGTGCATTGCTGAGACCTAGGTGGGTGAAATTCAAGGAGCTGATGTGATCCAGCTGTGCCCAAAGTCGTAGAATGCAGGGATGCCAGATGGTGGGACAGGGGAAACTTGCTGTGATTAATACGACATCTGTCTCCATCACCAGGAAACCTGTGGAGCTAGTTGCAATGGGCTGCTAGGCCATGGAGACAGTAAACTAGCATTGCTGCTTGTTTACCATCCACCCTCAGAGGTGGTCTGAGCTGTGGTTTTCAAGGAAGCCAGAAAAATAGTTCTTGGTGACATCAGCATACACGCTGAGGCTCAGGACTTAGTGGCCTCCATATTGACCAAGGGTTCAATGATTGTCATTGGTGTGTCACACAGGGCAGGATACATTCTCAAATTGGACTTTGCTTCAGATGGAGGAAAGGGTGATTTGGAAAGGGGAGAGGTGTATATTATCCCATTGTCATGGTCAGCCCACTTCCTGGTGAAGTTTGGATCTACACCTCTGATTACAACACCATACCATCCAACATTTTCATCCCCAAAATCAGGACATCAGGTGGCGTGCGCCTTCTGGTCCGGTGCTTTGGCAATTGTCAGCAGGGTCATCTGGACCAAAAAAACCAAGACATTCTGTGATCCAAACAGAAGCTGGCATTGGCTTCTGTAATCCAGAATGTCCCAAGATATTTCAAGTCTTGGCAGAAAGACCTATCTAGATTTATTTGGCAGTACAAAAAACCTAGAATTAAACATAAATTATTAACAGACAGCAAAAACAGGGGAGGACTTGCACTTCCAGACCTGAAACTTTATTATGAATCGGCTTGCTTAAGTTGGTTAAAGGACTGGATGACACTGCAGAACTCAGATTTATTAGATCTGGAAGGTTTCAATAATCGTTTTGGGTGGCACGCATACCTGGGATACGAGAAAGTTAAAATTCATAGAGGCCTCCTGAATCATGTTCTAAGGAAGCCACTATATAAGGTATGGAGAAAATATAAAGATCTACTGGAACCCAGAGCTCCCTGGTGGCTGTCCCCTTTGGAGACGATAGCAGTGAGAAGGCAAAATACGGATACAAACTGGGCTACATATAAAGATCTTTTAGGAGAATAACATAACAAATTGAAAGTGAAAAAATACGAGGAAATAAAACATCACCTGATGGGCTGGCTACAATATCATCAATTAAATGAGGTGTTTAAGATAGACAATAAAAAAGGTTTTGCAATGGAAGAATCAAAAGTAGATAAAGAATTAATACAAAATGAAATCCAATAGATTTCTAAATGCCTCAGGGCTCTCTACTCCAGTAGATAAAGCAGGCTACCTGCCATTCTATGGTAATATGTAAACAGTACCTGAGGAAAGCAGGTGTTCCAAAGAATAATCAGGAGTGATATGAACACAAGAGAGGGGACAGTTGTCCATGCACCCTAGCAATACCCTTGGTGGCTGGTGATTTTTCAGTTGCATTCAGGATATGGGAATCTGTTCTGCTATTTGTAGCCAGGAATTTTCTATTGCACCACCCTTCCTTTCCAGTTCATAGTTAAAAAAAGGTGCTGCATGTTGCTAATATGCATTTTCAATTTCTTTGGTCTGATGATGATGTGATACTTGACAGCTTAACTGCTACGTGAATGCAGTTCTGATCAGATGGGAGGTAAAATCCACATGGTCGGAATTCAGCCCAGATGCTTTGAGGCTATAATGTAAAGCAAAAGTATATAATTTCCAGTTTCCCAAATGGTTCATCTCTATGGGTATTTTATTACTTTATATGTATTTTATCTAAAGTGTAGCACAGGGTGGGGGTAGATAATACATCAGTCAGCCACCTGAAGCATCACAAAGCAGAAGATGCAGCTACCTTAAGTGTCTCCATTCCCCAGGAGTAGGCTTACCTCATAATAAACATAACTCTTGGAGTCCTCTTCTCTCTAACAGGATGGGGGCTTTTTATATATCATGTAAATTACTGTCTATGCTGGATATAGCCAGATATGCTTAAAATATTTCACATGAGGCATTGCCAGAAATAAATCTAACCAACTCGGTGTGTTTCCTAGAACATGTGTCTCCTGTTTTTAGCATACAGTCCTGTGATGAAAATATAAATTGAGATGTATTTTGCTCTTCAAATACTATTAAGATGATCAGCCAGGCACCATACAGTGAGGACAGTGGATTGCGAGACCGTTTCAGTGTTTCAGGCTACAATGTTTCAGGAATCCCAACGCAATCCTCCCCTCTCCTGGGAAGATTGGCTCTGGAAAGTGCTAAGGTCCACATCTTCCTCCCAATGTAAGTTTGTATCCAGATGCATAAATCAATGTATGTAGGTGGTATGCAAATATGTGCCCACTTTTTGGTGGTTCATTTCCTCTATTTTGGGGGTGATGCTTAAATGGCCACCCTACTGTAATATGATGGAGGACGTCAAGGATTGGAATCAAGAGGGCGAGAAAGAGGAGAAGGAATGGTGGAGATCAACGCCACTCCCCCTTCTGATGCTGCAGAAGGAGAGGAATGCAGTATTGAATTAAAGCAGGGCTTTGAGGAGTTTGAGGGAAGTCACAGCTCAGAGACAAATGAACAGAAGAGTTGGGAAGTGTTAGAAGAAGGGGGTGATGTGGAAGGGGAACCAGCTGACACGTCACTGGACAGTATTTCTGATCCCTCTTCCCCCAGAACTCGGTGTTCGTTAAGGGTGCAGGAACAATGGAATCGGAGACATTTGACCACAAGCAGCCACCGTAGAGGGAGATGCTCTTGCTAGGAAGGGGGGGAGGAGCCCAGTTTGGACCAATGCCATTGTTAAGGCTTGTTGCACTCTTTCGTCTCTCGCTATTAAGATTGAATAAAACTCATTAAAAATGACTCCACCTTGTTTTCTCTGCTCTTGCTGCAACCGGGGGAGGAATCGCTTTCCTGAAGCCTGGACAGAATGGCAGGAGGATGAAAGAGAGGAGCCCAGGTCAAACACCAGAGGAGGAGTGTCCACTGGCATTATGGGAGACCCCGTAAAGGACCCTGCAAACAGCCAAGCCATCCATTAAACAAGAAAATTGTAGGTATTATATGTAGTTTCACCACAAGCTCTGGCTCTCAGAAGGCACACTGTGTCTCTGCTGAGCATCTGAAGATCTCCTGCTTCTCTCCTCTGCAGATGGAAAAAAAGTATTATGACAAGAACAGAGGAGGGACAAGCCTTGTGAGGAAACAGCTAGCTTGGTTTGGTAATTCCTTCTATTTCAATTTTAGCATTGCACATCAAGCCTCATGCTAAGGAAATCTCTCATTCAACAAACCCTGAGGTTACTTGTTTTGTGACACTGCAAGCTAAAGACCTATGGGTTCTTTACATGGGACCTTATTACTGCTCCTCAGCCAGCCAGCAAGGCATCTTTTTCCAGTGGGGTGGGGGCTCAGAGAAAGAGACAGAGGAAGAATCTTTCTGCCTCCGAGTCCAAGCCCCTTTCTGCGGAAAAGGGTGCCTTGCTGGCTGCAAATAGGAAGATAGGAGGAGGAAGAGGAAGAGGATTTGCTGCCACCAGTGGCCGCTACTGTCGCCTTCGGTTGATTTTAATTTCTTTTTGTGGACGTTTTAAATAATTCATTTTAAAGAGCCTGTTCTGAACAGACTCACATTGCAAGGGAAAGCTGAGTGTAGGTGGAAATGCTCTCTGGACTTTAAGGCTGATTTCAAAAAGCTTAAGGAACTGCTGAGTAGGATACGGTGGTGGGGAAAAAAATACTAAAAGAGAATGAAGTCCAAGATAGATGGGAGTTTCTTAAAAGCGAAATATTAAAGGCACAAATGCAGACAATTCCAACAAGAAAGAAAAGTGAGAGGCGCCTAAAGAAACCAGTGGGGCTGCATAAGAAGCTTACAGATGAGCTGAGATTTAAGAAGAACATGTATAAGAAATGAAGGAAAGGGCAAATCACAAAGGAAGAGTATACCTGAGTGGCCAACAGTTGTAGGGAGATGGTCAGACAGGCAAAAGCTCAGAATGAACTCAGGCTTGCAAGAGCGGTTTATTGTTATTGTTATTGTTATTAAAGGTTTCTTCAGCAATGTTCAAAGCAAGAGGAAAAACAAGCAAATATTAGGTCCTCTGCAATGGAGAAGATGGAGAAATGATAGAATGACAGATAGAAGGCAGAACTGCTCAACACCTACTCAGAGATTCTGACTAAACATCAGAAAGACTCTCATTCCTTGGAAGCTTTTAAGCAGAAGTCGGATGACCATTTGTCATGGATGCAATAGTTGAGATTCCTGCATTGTAGGGGATTGGACTAGATGACCCTCAGGATCCCTTCCAAGTCTACAACTCTACAGTTCTATAATTCTATGAATACATAAAATAATAAGTCAGTCAGTAATCAGCTGGGCTGTTTTCCACGTAGCTAAGAGTCTCCACAGCATACATGCCAATTGTTATATCGTAAAATAATTTTAGTAGAATTTCATAATGTATCCCTTTGAAATGTCTTCAGAATTATTTTGTGATGATAGATAGAAAATGCATCTGGGGTGGTGTGTGTGTGTGTGTGTGTGTGTGTGTGTGTGTGTGTGTGTGTAAATGCAGAGAAGCTTAATGTTGAATTTGCATGGTCTTAAATCAGTTATACTTATAGAAATGTTATTCAAAGCTAATCTCACTTTGCATATGGTCTCTCTAGATACCTTAATTCTTGAGCATTCTTCCTGAAATTATGTACAATAGATCACTTGTGCTTTCTGCTCAGTCAAAAAAAATGGATTTTTTTTTCTTTCCTTCTTTCCTATTTTGGCACTTGTCATGCATTTCTTTTTCCTTTTTTCCTTTTTTTTTATAGTGAGCTTTCTCAGATGAACGCAAGCTTCTTTCAGTAATAAGGAAATAGTGATTTTAAAGCCAGTCTGTATTCCTGTGGCTCAGCATAAAATAATAAGTCAAAGACAATTCTAAATTTATAAGAAAGAAGTTTGTTGAAGACTAAGCAGTCAGCCCCAAAGCCACAAGGATTAGATAATGATATAGTATTCTTTCAAGGAAATGCAGCAAAGATGGATTGCCATATCATGCTCGGTGTAATCCGCAGCACATTGAAGCCAATGTCAAACATCCAATTGATTAGAATGGATGATGACGGCAACCTACAATATCTCCAGAGCAGTTTGCAGTATGTTAAAGTTTTGCTCTCAGGTTGAGGTAAGCCAATGGTCGGCTATTAATTCCATTTTCACTTTTTGCAGAAAAAGCCTAGCGGGTTTCAATGCCCCTTTGCAATGAATCTCTACCCCTTCCCGATAGTCAATCGTGGCAGCTCAGAAAGAGCTGTGCAAAATTCCAAAAGTTGTTTCTGTTTCGTTTAAGGATCCTGAAAACTGGGCAACCCTAAGTTAGCCCACAGGACGAAAGACAGGAATGTTTCAGTGATGCTGTCTGTATGTTGATAGTGTTGTATTAGCATTTGGCTGCTAGAACCCTCCTCTGGCATTGTGATTAGAAGTTAAATAGAATGTAGGGGGCAGTGGGGACTAGGTCTACCCCCATTGTCATTCTTGACTCCATTGGCAAGAAGTGGAGAATACTTCTCTATTTGTGAAGGTCTTCCTGTGCATTTTAGAATTTGGAGATGGCCAGTCAACAGTAGTAGCAGAGAAGCTCTGTAATGATACCCACAAGCTTAGGGTCTCTCTCTTTTGGACCAGGGAGAGGAAAGTTTACTGAAGTACATAAAAGACTGGACCACAATGCTTGTTTGCAATACGTTGCTTTGCTATTTTGTTCATGCAATGTTTATTTGTAAACTAGTTGTAAGAATGCTCTGCAGTGAAACTTTGAAACCTATTATTGTGGTGGAACTCATTTATTTCTGTGCAAGGTCCAGATCAGGGATTCTGCTGAAGAACTCTTAACAAGTTCCACAAAACTGGGCCCAAAATATTGAACACGTGGTTCCTTGTGGATATAAGCCATTTATTCAGACCATGGGTGGACCACTAAGAGTGACCCTCCTGGAAACCTAAGTGACCGGTATCCATGACCCAAGTTGTTGAGGGCCTTGTAAATTGATATAAATGAATACAAGAACCTTGAATCTGGCCATGACAACTTAAACTTGCAATTATTATCTTTTCGAGAGCTTACCTGCTTCTACAAAGGCTGAAAGTAGATGGGCCCATTGATGAAGGAACCTTCATTTGTAAACAAGTGTTTTAGCATGCACACCATTTTGTACAATTAAAACAAAAGATGGTTCAACCAATCAATGGTGAATTACAGCCCAAATCTCATATTAATACTTTTGACATCTACATTAATAGCTAATTGCTTCATTGTGATGAATGCTAGTAAAATAAATTCCCTGCATTAATGAGTATAACGTTTCCCTGCAAATAGCCTCTAACCCAATGATGAGTTCCATTGATTTAATAATCTGTTAATCTTTCAGTGTCATGGACTGTCAGGATGAGATAACACATACTTATAAAATGCAATATTCATTACAGACCTGGGCTTCTAAGGCATGCCAGCAGAGGCCCACGAGTTAAAAGTAAGAAAAGTAGGAGAAGATATTACACAAAATGGCTTCAAAAGTTGTAGCACTAAAGCAAACAGCGCTCATATACAATGTTCAGTGAATTTTGAACCAAATTGAAAGTTCAATGCAAGGGAACTCCAAGCCAGTAAACATGCATTGCTTGCAGCAACAGGCAATTGCAAACATGTTAACTCAGGGCCATTTAAAACATGATGGTTGCATGTGTGGAGGGAGTCATTAAGTACTTAGATGAAGAGACAGAAAATGCATTCCACTCTACCAAAAAATTCACTTTCTAAAAGGATAGGTGAATTGAAACACAACCACCCTTTGAAGCCTGCACTTCTCCAAACTTTGCAATGCAGTTCTACAACCAATGTTTTGAAAAATGCATATATTTAGGGAAATTGTGCATAAAAATGAAAATTTTAGTGAAAATAGCATGTTACAACAAGCATCATATTAGGGGGAACTGCTTGCAAAAAATATATACAGGCATCCCTCTGCTTACATGAAGATTACATTTCGGGGGCCCTGTGCACATAAGCAAAAATCACATACATGGGGCTCACCCTCTAAAAAGCCTTTAAATGCCCATTTTCCCCCTGCTCTCAAGCTCTGTCTTCTGCTCTCTTTCCAATCCAGACTAAAATATCTAGAGTTGAAGGTCTGGGGACAGATGGAGGATGGAGAATGTGTGTGAAAGCAGCTGCTGCTGCTGTGCTGCCCTACAAGCTAGCTGTTAGACGGGAAAGTTGACAGCCTAATCAAAGCCCTGCTGCACCTTTGAAAACTTTGGGGCTTCCTCCACCCTCACTGACATCCTCTTTGGGCTCCAGGGAAGGTCTCCTCATGAACCACAAGGACTCTCAAGCTCTCTCCCACCATTTCCTGGTATCATTCTAGCTATCTATCATCTATCTATATCTATCTATATCTATCTATCTATCTATCTATCTATCTATCTATCTATCTATCTATCTCTATCTATCATCTATCATCTATCATCTATCATCTATTTATTTATTTCCTGGTGCTGCACATACCGTTATACAGTTGCATGCATAAGTGAAAGTGTGGGGACACCTATGCTTTAGTCAAAACTGCATCCAAGAATGTGTTTATTAGAACAAAGTCTCAGGAAGCTCCTTAGGGCTTTGGGGAATCAAAAGAAAAGTGAACAACATAGCAAAATTTCAGTGGTTATTGATGTGCCGTTCCAAATTCTGAATTTCAAACCTCCTAATTGTTCCAGGCATCTTGAGTTCCAGGTATGAATACTTAAAATATTTCATTTAGTCTTCACTTTGAAGCAAACCAACTCAATTTGGCTTCCAGATCATAAATGAAGATTGGACAACAATTATCCCTGAGCTTTCACATTTCTTTGAATTTTGTGAGTCCGTTCTTTTGTGTATTTTAAGGGGGAATGCATGCAAAAATGCAGGTTTTTGTGCTTTTGTGTTTTTTAAAAAAATCACAGATTGATGCAGAAGTGAGAAAGAAGCAATTTATAAATCAGATCATGGGAAACTGACATTGATCAGAAATAGACTGACACATCCAACCCAATTCCATATTTGTACTGAAACTCCTCTTCTGAAATATTCTTCAAGGATGAAATGCATAGCTTCTGTTTCTTCTTTTTAGTGTGGCTCCTGCTGACTGGGTTACTGTACTAATTCCAGTATCTTTCTTCCAGCCCTTTAATGGCTTTTTCATTCAAGATAAGGTATCATCATCTCCCTTGCCATTGGTTTCTATTCCTGCACAGCACTCCTTTTTAATGAAGAATCTCTTCTTTCAGCTTTACCTCTGTCAGCTTCCCAACCATCAGAACAGCAGGCACCATTCTGCAGATACTGCAGTATCAGAGAGTTTGGTCCCATAAGCAGCAGGGTTGTTAATGTTAATGGAGATGTGGAATAGGCAGAAAAGCAGGGCCCCAAGGAAAAGGAGGAAAGCTTATGGAAAGAAATGGAAAGTGAAGCTAAGGCTAAGAGACCAGTGAGGGGTTTTTTAAAGGTATCTTAACATAGAGAAAAGCTCCATTTCATAGACCAAAAACCTGATATGGGAAGAGAATTTGAGATGCCTTATTCCCCCCCCCCCAATATTTGGAAGAAGGATGAGTGAAACTTCATGGTTCCCATGTGGATAGTTTTGGTGGAGCCAGGATTCCACAGTGACAAGGAAACCATTTCAGCAATGCCCTCTCACCATTCCAGGTAGTCATGCTGAGTACCGAAGCAAGAGAATCATTATTCTGGATTATTCGAAATATTGTTAGCACAGTGCCTCAGCCTGTTATTGCTTATCGGCTTCTGAGAGTGGTGGATTTGGCAGGACCGTGCTACCTGCTCAGTTTATAATTGGGAGCTTATAACTGACTGTATTCCTTGCGCCAGACTTGAAGTAACTGAAAGTGCAGATATTTCCAGCCCATTCAGAATCATCAACAGTTTAAACCAAAAAGGTGAAAGGATTAGAAATAAGGTAAAATTAATTAAACCGTTTATGGAATAGATTTACCCAGCTATTAAGATTGGGAATGCATAAAGTTCTTAACCTTTTGCTAAGTGGAATACCAAGAAGTGGAATGTCTATCTGAGAATTCAACAGATATAATACTTTAAAAAGTACCTCATAACAGGGTTGTTAGCTGCAATGTCAGCCTTCTTCTGGTACATTGTATGACCAGCTGTCAGGCTTGCATCTTTTCTGTCTTGTGGGTGGTCTACCTAATAATAATAATAATAATAACGTGCCACCTTTAGGTTTGTAGACATACCAGTATGTGACCAACTACTTGTTTCACTTTGTTTTATAAACTAAATTGTTAGAAACATAATTGGAGTGAACATCTGCATTCATCCGGTAGTAGCTTTGTATTTTTCGTGTGCGGACAAATGGCGTTAATGGTGGGTGCTTCTTAAATCAGATCTATATTGTTAACTATTGGGAACTTGTGACTGAAGATTTTCAGTGTTTGCACTGTTTCATACAGTTCTATTTCTCCAGAAAAAGAGGTGTTGTTACTCAACATGAACGCATCCCTTTTTCTCTTATAACGGCAATGACACCCACCTGAGAGGTGCCGGTACTGAGTTCTGGTGAGTTCCAGGTGGAAAAAAATCCCTGCATATAATATATACACTATCCATTTCATTGTATATTGTCCCTCCTTCTTTTACCCCCCCCCCAATATGGCACCTTTTTCCTAGAAGAAAAGCACTGAGTAAATGTATTATTCTTGCACCTCTTGTGCAAAAAGCCTTATCAAGGGAGCCAAGCAGAATTCTCCTGTCTCCTTCTAGTAATCTTCTAACACAAGATTACTCCATCAGCAATTCACTACAAGAAGACTCCTTTCTCCTTTCCCTCCCTTTTGCATGTATTTTAATATGATTTTCATTTCATGCCTCTGCTGTACACACAAGGCTATTTATTCCATGACAGTTTAGTCTGGCAAATCAATCTCTGTCCATTCAAAGAAAAGATAGCGGTCTATTTATCCCACCCCACCTCACCCTCCATCCCTCAGATTGACTGGCTGGGCTGATGGGAGCTGGAGTCCAAAACATCTCCACTCTGTTGGGGAGCACTAATGTAGTTAACTGAAGGCAATGACGGCATGAAGAAGGAATACAGCACTGAGAAGTAGTGGCAGCCAGGGAAACAAAAAGGCATTTAAAAAGTATCAAAGCATTTATTTATTTTTGCCAATGTCCCTGAAATATACTTGCAGTGTGAATTTCATGCTCTTTATCCAGCTTATAGTAACAAGGAATGGATCTTTCCCAAAAACGTCTGCTATATATACATTATTTACACAATGGACCCCACATGATTGGCTAATTCCGGGCTACTCCTGTAGGCCAATCAGGTCGCATTCACTTCCACCTGGAGCTGGATTGGGTGGCTCCTGCGGACCAATCAGACTGCTGCATTTTGGATCCTATTGTTCTAGGATTCAGCTCAGTACATAACAGTCCCCCTCTTGCTTCATTTGGCAGCATCAGACATTTTGAAAACAAAATTGAAATCAGAGAGTAATCTATGCACCCCTAATTTTTATTTAAAAAACTCCTGGCTTTTCAGACAAAGAAGGCATTTCCCCCCTGTATGTTTCACTAATCAGAAGCCTAGGAGAAATGGATAATCCAAATCTTGCCGTGTCCCTCCTGTTGGCTAGACCATTCTACTGCAGTGCACCGTGTTAGAGGTCAAGTGAGGTATATTAACCTAATCCCCAGGTACAAGTGGCAGAAAGGATACATTTTTCTATCACTACATGATTGGGGAAAAGCTAGCAACTGTGGAAATTATTCTATACGATGTAGAAATTCATAACTGCAAGGTACCAGGAGGCTGAGGTTATCTCTTTACAAAGCCTTGGGGATCTTTATGTCCAGCCAAACCACTCATTCTGTGATAAATTGAAGAGAGGAGTTATAAATGTGACCTCTGCTAAAAATGAAATGAAAAGTGATCAGAAAAGTAACAGTCACAAGTTGGTGCTGTCATCTGATTTCTCAAAAGTTTGCTTCCTCTGTGAAAGAGGCTTCAGATTTGCTGCCTCATTCTCTGGACACATGAGAATTTCTTTCACATTTTGGTGAAATAGAAAAGGTAGATTTTGGCACAGCATTGCCACATGTGGTTGTCTTTCTGCCAGTGGGGATCATGGACATTGAATTAGATACTCCATGACCCGTGGTGTAATATGGCACACTATGCCATAAAAAAAGATGCTATGCTACCAGCATCTTCACTTTCCAAACAGTCAAGAAAGGAGGCCTCTTCCATCTTAGAACTGTAGCCAACTGCTTCCTGGTCCTGGTCCCCAGGATGAGTTTTCCCCTCCTTTAAGTTGGAGGTGGGTTATCTCAGCACCTGCCAACCTGGTGTCTTTCAGCTGTTTGGACTACAGCTCCCATTAGCCCCAGGCAGCATGGACAATTGTAGTCCAAAATATCTGAAGGGTACCACTAGGGTGGTGATGACTGGTTTAGTAAAAACATATCTGTATAAGGAGATTATCTGAGTCTCATCTTAAACATCTACAACTGCATCTTCATCCGTACTCCAATTTTTATATCAAACCATATTGTCCATAATAATTTTTACACTACAAGTGAGGCAAAATCCTGCTATTGTTTCCATCTGCTTACAGTGGTCTCCTAAATAACTTATAATTTTTCCCATTCTTTTATAAAGTTTTTATACACTTGGTTTCTGAGTTTTCCAGTCAGCTTTGCCATTTCAGCATAATCCATCAGCTTGGTTTGCCATTCTTCTCTGGTAGGGACTTTGTCTTCTTTCTAATTCTGGGCTAATAACATCCGGGCGGCCATTGTTCCCTACATAATGAGTCTTTTTCTGCTCCTTTGGTATGTTGGTACCTGTAATTCCTAATAAAAAAAACTTCTGGTTTCTTAACAAAAGTTATTTTAAGCATTTTTTTTCCCATTTCATTATATATCATCCCCCAGAAAGCTTTTACAAGTCCACCACATATGATGAAAGGTACCTTTCTGATGAGTTTTGAGCACTCAGATAGACCACTCCAATGAACCCAACACATGTTGAGGTGATCTTATCTGTCCTTCCTTCCTTCCTTCCTTCCTTCCTTCCTTCTGCATTTGATATACCATTATAATTTTTATTTTAAGTACCAGAAGTGCTGGGTGTGTTTTACTGTGATTTGTTGTGTGCCTCAAGCAACTAAGAAGAGGGATGTTAAAAACATTGCTATCGTTTTATTGCGAGCAGTACAATTTAAGGGGCAGGAGCTCAGATCTGAGGCTTGGACATTATTGGGGTTGATTTTTAACACCAAAACAATTAAATACTTCAAATAAATTTATCTAGGAAGCCAGAGTCCATCATTTCTTAGTGCTGCTTATTTAATTTTCTGGTTGGGATCGGATCTTTAAAGAGACTTTCTATTAACAACATTAAGTCCTTGAAATGAGGGCACATGCTGAGTTATGTGACTGTTAATGTCTGCAAGTGCCTTGAAGAGAGCAGGACTAGCATATTCTTATTAGTTGCTAAGTGTTCTATAGACTTCAAATGACTTATCATTGCATAGCCATAATTGTTTTAAAAGCATCTCATATAGATTAGCTACCACTTAAAGGCATCACCTGGAATTGACTGTAGCAAGAGAATTGAGCAATCTGAATTCATTCATCAGAAAGGTAAGTACAGCATTGGTTGTTATTGCAGGAAGGACAGGATTACACACACACACACACACACACACACACACACACACACACGTACAGTCATACCTTGGATCCAGAACACCCTGAAACTCGGACGTTTTGGCTCCCAAATGCCGCAAACCTGGAAGTGATTGTTCCGGTTTGCGAATGTTCTTTTGGAAGCTGAACGTAAAACGGGACTTCAGTGGCTTCTGATTGGCTGCAGGAGCTTCCTGCAGCCAACCAGAAGCCGCAATTTGGTTTCTGAACGTTTTGGAAGTCGGTCGGACTTCCAGAACGGATTCCGTTCGACTTCCAAGGTATGACTGTATTTCACTCTAGACCTCATAAAACCAAAATGGCATGAACCACACAGGAGGTATTAGTTAGTATATTGGGATACAGTATAGAAAACCCTGCTTTTGTGTGGGGAGTGAGTACTGAAAGAGAATAAACAGGGTTGGATTCTAATTCTGAGCAGGAGGGAGAGTAGGATGGAAAACTGAGTGGACAGGGGAAAGAAATGGAGCTTCATGGAGGAGGGTGAGACTCCTGCTTTCCTATTTCCTGTTAAGGTCAGAACCCCTGGTCTGCCTGTGTGTTACCCTAGGACTGAAATATATATCTCGGCACAAGGAGCTGTCCTGACTTATAGTCCTGGTGGCTCACCACATGAGGTGACAACATGAAGATCTCAGAGTTATTGGTTCTAACCCCCAAGGCCTAGACACTTTCCTGTCCTGTATGCCTGTGTAGAAGCAAATTATTTCGCTGTGCTCCGAAAATAAAATAGATATCAAAGCCATGGAATGTGGCAGCATGGATTGGTGAGTCCCCTGGCAACCTGGGTAGGTGGCATCTGGTCTCACCTCCCCCCACCCTAAGTTCTTTAGCTGCTGGTGGAAAGAAGCAGAATGGCAGTGCCATGGGTGAGGGGAACTGAAATATACTCAGAGTTGAGTGTGGATTTCATGCTCTTTATTCAGCCCATAGTAGCAAGGAATGAATGTTCCCCAGAACGTCTGCTTTATATACATTATTTACACAATGGGCCCCACGTGATTGGCTAATTCCAGGATACTCCTGTTGGCCAATCAGGTTGCGGATTCACTTCCACCTGGAGCTGGATTGGGTGGCTCCAGCGGACCAATCAGACTGCTGCATTCTGGGTCCTATTGTTCTAGGACCAATCAGACTGCTGCATTCTGAATTCTATTGTTCTAGGACCAATCAGACTGCTGCATTTTGGATCCTATTCAACTCAGTACATAACAGGAACATTTACAGGGCTTCCATGCCCTACTCATGCCTGCTAAATCCCTTGTGTTTCTCATGGGACCAGTAAGAGTTTAAGCCCTATCTGCATCACCCGCCCATCAGGCTGCTGCCTCTGCTGCCCTGGGTGTGCAATGTCATCCACTGCAGAGGACTAGCAAAGTTGTACAGTATTTCCAAACCAGTATCATTCCTAAGCTTTGCCACTACCTCCTTTAGGTGAGGTGCAATGCCACCGAAACCAGTTTAAAGAGCCAAAGATCTGCTGATCTGCAGTGTTACTACTCTCTGCCCCGTTTGCTTTCATAAATCTGAATTTCTGGCAGCTTCATTTCATGGTGTTGCAACACTGGACTCCCAAGAGGCCGCAGAAGGTAAGGCTGAGCAATTTCATCATGTTTTAAGGTCAAAACACCTACCCGTTCCCGAAGGCAATGGAATAACAAATATAACCACCGGTTCCAATGTTCTGTACAAATCGAATCAACAGAGAAGGAATGGTTTAAACAAATAGGGAATATTTATCACACAAACTACACTTGTTTTTATTTAAAAGAAGAAGGGGGAAGTGGTACCGTGCTCCATTTTCTGTTTTATGTTGCTGCACAGACATTCTTCACTGCTAATGAGGGAACGGTTTTCATTTGGGCTCACTTTTTCATTTTGGAGTTGCACATGGCTTCTATACGCTTGCAGGAAAGGCAGTTGCTAAATCCTAGTAGATTGGATGTATCTGTGAATTTAGGAGTGCAGCAATGTCAGAGAGACTGGGCTGGTAGTGTTATTCCAACACAAGTCAGTTAAAATATATAAACATGGAGTGGAAAACAAAGGCAGAGTGGCAAATTCATCAGGAAGGGTGTAAATTTAATTTCCGTTTGGGGCCTTTTTATGTGTTCATTATTCTGGCTCAGATAACAAGCTAGCAAGCTAACAGCCCAGTTCTATGCCTTTTAAAAATTATTTATTCCTCTCCACTGCTAGGACCTTGGAGTTGTCCCATTTTGTCCTCATGAAAGCAATAAAAGAGGTGAATTCCAACTGGTGATGGATGCAGAATTTAGTAGCAGAGGAAGGAACAGTGTGTTACAAAAGGCCAGGCTATTTGTCCATCTAGTCTACTCTGACTGCCAGTAGCTCTCTGCAGTCTGAGGTAAAGGTCTCCCATATCACCTGCTATCTGGATCCTTTTAAGTGGAGATGTCATGGAGTGAGCCTGGGGTGTTTTGACAAAAAAAAAAAAAAGTATTTCTCAATGACAACGGTCTATTTCAAAAAACAGAGTCCTCTGAGTTGTAACAGAATGTGTCTCCATTTTCCGTCATTTATAATGTTTTCAGCAGTTGAGATATCTGGCACCAGTTTTTCAATTCCTTGGACATTTTTGGTGCTGTCTTCCTTCACTTTCTTTTTGTATTTTGCCTTCCAGGTACTGCATGCAGTCATGAACCTGTTTTCTGAATGAGAGGAAGGTATGTCAGAAAAGACAGCACCAAGCTATCCCAAGGTTGAGGGGGAAACGACATGTTACTCTGTATTTACAGCAATATTTATTGTTTCTTCAATTAATTTTTGCATCCTAGTAATCATGATTATTGAGCCACAGTAACCCAAAGCAGGCCTTTAAGTGTGACGGCCTGTTTTTCTGCGGCACAGCATCCCTGTTTACATACAACAGGTGCCCACAATCTGCATTTCCCAGAAACATTTGAATAAAAAAAAAATTCTCAACAAGCTTTTCCAGCTGGATGAAAAGTTCTCTGCTTTAGGTAATCATCTTGTATGGTTTTATGCATACCATTGTTGTTTGTATGGCTGTTCAGAATTCAGAACCAAACCAACCAGGCAATCTGCAACTAAACACAGTTTCTTCCTTTGTCCAAACTGGGAAACTGTGGTTTCCAGCTTCAGACCAAATCAGGATATTAAACCAGAGATGGAGTTTGGATTATGTTGGATTGTTCGGAAACTGGTACCCTAGTTTGAATGAAATGGAAAACTATAGTTAATTAGATACAGTACTGCTTTTTAAATAAGCTTACATCACAAAAGGAGGAATGAATGGGCTGCATATACAGGCCAAAGACTTATTCATATCTTGGCTTATTAAGCCATTTTTATTATGGGTGCAAGATAGTGTGTTTGTGTAACTCCCAAGAAATGTGAAATGGCTTTATCAAAATCCTTCCTCACCCCCTTGCAATTCTTCAGACATTTCTCTTGAACAGGACCATTCAAATTTACCTCAACACTGTGCTTTGGGGGCAATTTAGTGGCACATTTAGTAAACCAGAACAACTGACAACGCTTTCCATTATAAGGGAACTCCAGCCAGGTACAATGAGTAACATATTATCTGGCTATAGGCTGGTAGGAGGAACTCTCCCCCCCCCCCCCGAATTATACCTTTTAATATTTTCTACACATTCAAAAGAATTGCTAGTGGTCCTAAAGTAAAAGCAAGGCCTTTGTAGGCAAACATAAAAAGATGGAAAAAGCCACCCAGAAGATGTCACAGCTCATTAAAGATGCAAATTAAAAAATGTCCACAGCATGGAGATTTGCTTAACCTTTTACCAATGTCTAAATCCTTAATATGATACTTATATGTCAGCTGGTTTGCCACAGATCTAATAAAGAAGCTTCTTCAAGCATTGCTGCAAAGAGAGCTGCTTGGGTCCAGGGCAGCATTAGGCATTTGCCCTAGGAACTCTCCAGGGCAACCACGTCAGGATCACATTGTGCTGACCCAGCAGTGAAAGAAATGCACCTATATTCATTCATATTGTTCCCAAACTCAGTCTTGGTATTGACTTTGTGGCTGAGCTATGCACCATCTGAAACCATATGGAATTTGTGTTTTCCTAAAGTAGCTTACATCCGGTGTGAGTTCGGGAAAGGTTTTTATTTTGCGTGACCAGGCGTGACAGCCCCAGCCCCCAGGGATCATAAGAAAGGAATAAAGACTTGGACAACATTATGGAATTAAAAATTAGGCCACAACTTTATTAAACTTCCGAATGTAGGAAGACCTTGGCTTAGACCTTGGGCGTGTATCCCTCCCAGCCCTCCAGCCGGGGGGAACTGGGGCTCATCAGGGTAAGTGGGATATAGGGGTGCACTGCAAGACGTAAGTGTAGCAGGCAGCCCAGCCCATATCCCCGCACGCAGGGTAGTTCACTGACAACCTTTCAGTGTATGGCCAATGACACCCATTATATGACCCCTTTAAGAGGGGACCCTGGAATCACCAACGTAGGGGGGTGAGTCACCACTTCATGCCCCCCCCCCCATTATAGGGAAGAAAAGACTAAAGGATTCCACCCAAGGCCATAACCGCCAAAGTTGTGACGAATTGCTATGGGGAAGACAAAACCTGCCAATTCAGGAAAATTTCTTCCTGGTCCTTCAACAGCAAACAGTCAAAGACCATGGCAGTGCCCGCTAAACAGGAAGAAAAAGTTAACCTGCAAACAAGTAAACATTAAACAAAGGGAGGGTAGGGAGGGTGAATCTCCAGAGCCGACTGCCTTGGTATCGTTGGCTCTGCCCCCTATTTATAAATGGGGCTGGTCCCACCTCCCAGCAAGAAACTTGATTACTGAGGCTGGGCGTGAACCTCCAAATAATAACACTGAGAGGTAAGCCAGCCCCCTCTCTACTAGTAAGTTCCCTGGGAACTGTAGTACTGCACATGATCCCGCAAAGGGCACCCACATTTTAAAGTGTGAGTGCTCATTGCTTTAAAGTAACTCAGCATACAGTTCAGGATCACCTTCTCTCTTGCCAAACAGTGGGCTGTAAATCTCTGACAATGTAAATTAGTCACTAACTAAAATAAGAAGACATGATTAATCACCTCAGAGACTACCTGGCAGAATTACAAGTCAGTGACTATAATATTACTTACTGACATATACCCTACCCGGGCACACACTTCATCTCCTGGTATTGCCTAAAACGTAATCCTTATGAACTGAAAAGTGGCAAAAATGGTCCCTGAGGTGTCCTGTGATTACTCCAAAACAGATAGGAGCTGAAAGAATGCTGCCAATATGCATTTCAAGTCATCAAATGTTAATTTTATTCATGATTTATAATATTTCTGAGTAATGTGTCCCACATGTATTCCTTTTTATTTATAAGACTGATTTTTATCTGAACAAATAAAACCTATCTCAAAGCCATAACTCTTCTGTGTTAAATTTTTAAGTGTATTTCCCTCTGCCAGATTTGATATTGTTGTATTTTATGGAGCAATGTTTTTAATTGAATTTCTGGTTCCTCATTCATAATGTATAATATTTTACAGCGTTTTATGTGCATGGATTTGCACAGTAATTTACAGGATGCAGCCATAAACTATCGTGCTGTGAGGAATGTGACGTAGACTCTTGCCTCTTGAATGTCACGAAACAAGCCAATTTCAGCAGTAAGAAATACAGGAGACCTTCCTAGAGTCAGTCAGGGACAATATGTCTTGGTCATCGGGGGAACTTAAGGGGTGCTCCAAAACAGATTATTAGCTGCCTCTGGACAGTTGCTGTTTTGTAGGAGGGATTCAAACACATAGCAGAAATTTAGTATCATGAAATTCAAGTGTTCTATCACCATAGCACAAGAGATACACTCCTTTTTAAAGGAAAACCTGGGATTTTGTGGTTAAGAAAGTGAAATGCACCAGAACATTTGGGATGACTGAATCATTAACAGGGAGACTTATACGTACTCAGCTAGCAAATCAGGATCACACCCTGCAAACAAATCAGAATGAGTGATCCGTAAGGCCTACATACCATTTAACTTCTGCATAATATTTGTGCAAGAAGATCAGGATGAATATTGACTAAACAGGTAATCTGGAAGAACCCAATATCAATAAATGCACAGTTATAAAGAACAACAACCAGAGTGCTTACATATGAAGGGACTGCCATAGGATATTATATAGAGCATGGTCAGAGGGACATCTTCCAGAATAGTTCCTGGAGTGAGCAAGGGAAGGAGGGCTTGAAAGGGATATGGAAGGTGCACACAAATATGAGAGGGTCGCACCTGGAGTACAGTGTCCAGTTCTGGATGCCCCAATATAAGAAGGATATTGACAAGTTGGAATGTGTGCAGAGGAGGACACCCAAGGCGATGTAGGGTCTGGAAACCGAGCCTTATGAGGAATGGTTGGGGGAGCCTGAAAAAGAGGAGACTGGGAGGAGATATGATAGTCATCTTCAAATATTTCGAGGGCTGTCACACAGAGGATGGACCAAGCTTGTTTTCCCCGGCTCCAGAGGGTAGGACCTGAACCAATGGATTCAAGTTACGACGAAGGAAATTCTGACTCAATAGCAAGAATAACTTTCTAACAGTAAGAGCTGTTCAACAGTGGAATGGACTCCCTTGGGAGGTGATAGACTCCCATTCAGGTTTTTAAGCAGAAGTCATGGGTGCTTTAGTTGAGATTCCTTCATTGCATGGGGTTTGACTAGATGACTCTCAGGGTCCCTTCCAACTCTACGATTTATGATTCTATGAATACATAAATAATAAGTCACAAATCATCAAGCTGGGCAGTTTTCCAAGTAGTCAAGAGTGTCCACAGCATACATGCCAATTGTTATATCACAAATTAATTTTAATGCAAGAGGAATAGGGGGACTAGGCCCTTGTCAGAGTTCTGTTGGAGGAAATACCCCAAATATACACCCATGCCCCCTTTTCCTCCTGCACAGATATGGAGCATCTGCTGAGGAAGTCTGTGGGGGTAGACCTCCTTCTTCATCTATGGACCTTCCTCTCTGCCTATGGAGAAGGAAGTCTGCAGAATCTCACAGCCGCAGGGATATCCTCCCAGGGTCCATAGGATCGTGACCAAAGAAATGTCACCTTTCGGGCTGAAGCAGCTTACAAAGCAAAATTAAAACATTAGAAAGAGACCCAATTACAAAAATTAAAACAGCAGGAGTGCCAAAGCTCAGCACAACAAATTGCAGGTTGAAACAAAAAGCATGTTTCAAAGGTAACTAATTAGCATTACAAGTGAAACAACTGAGACAATTAGATTCCGAGTGCGTTAGAAAAAATTCAGTGCCTTGCACACTAGTTAGCCATTTGGAAGTTACATTTTGAAAATGAGAGCATCAAATATAGCTATTGGATCGTGTATGTGTGTGCCCGCTACTGTGAATAAGGGTACTGTGCTTCAGGAAGCTGTGGCCCTCCTCGTGTGTTCGGGTGGCAGCGGCGGTCGGCTAGCAAATAAAGGTGTGGAATGAAAAGATGCATATCTTTTGGTTCCACACTCTATCAGTCCCCCTTGGCTGAAATCCCGGGTCATCCCAGGATGGAATCAGAAGCTGGGGTAGCTTCTGTAACTCCAGGGTGTCCCAGTAAAAACGGGGCAGTGGCATGATATACCCGTAGTAGTTTGTTAAAAGTGCTGAGAGCTGTTAGGAGGCCCCTACTGCCCTCACAGGGACGCGGGTGGCACTGTGGTCTAAACTACAGAGCCTAGGGCTTGCCGATCAGAAGGTCGGCAGTTCGAATCCCCGTGACCGGGTGAGCTCCCGTTGTTCAGTCCCAGCTCCTGCCCACCTAGCAGTTCAAAAGATAAATAGGTACCGCTCCGGCGGGAAGGTATACGGCGTTTCCGTGCGTTGCTCTGGTTCGCCAGAAGCGGCTTAGTCATGCTGGCCACATGACCCAGAAGCTGTCTGTGGACAAACGCCGGCTCCCTCGGCCTATACAGCGAGATGAGCACGCAAACCCAGAGTCATCTGTGACTGGACCTAATGCTCAGGGGTACCTTTACCTTTTTACTGCCCTCACAGAGCCACAATCCTAAGAGTTCCCCATCACAAGAATATAAGCATTCTAGAAATTGTAGCTCTGGATGGATGATGGGAGGAGGAAAAGGATTGTGCCAAGGTATATATAGTTCAGGATTCTGCCTCCAAAAGCAGTCAGTCATGCCTAATGGGATGCTTACATACAGGGTATGCTTTGATAGTCATCCCTAGTTGTTGGTGCATAGCCTCTACATACGGAGACTCCATCTGGCTTTTCACAGCTGTCATCCACCAACAGACCTACCTTCCATGAGAATCTATTTAAGTGGTTTTAAAAGCCATCTAAGATTGTGCCCATTGCCACATGTTGTCCAAGTTTACTTTTTTTTAACTATTATGTGAAGTGCTTCCTTTTGTCTCTTCAGAATGAACTACCTGAAATGTCTTCTTTTTAAAAGCAACTATGCGCCTCCATTTCTCGCATTTCCATTTCATTTTGTGACCTTTGACCTCCTCTGTTTCAAGGGCATTGCAATTTAGGAATGGCAGCCACAACAGCATCAGCAGGAGGAATAGCGGTATTAGCAGCAGCAGGTATTTTGCCAGAGCTGCTTTGAAGAATATTTCAGTAATGAAAGGGATAATTGGGGCTCCCTGCCTCTGCTGTAATTGAAAACCTAGCATAGTGCCTTTTCCATTTAACTTTATTGCTTGAGTTCAAATCATTGTGCAGTTGAGAAAGCAGGACCAGAATAATCTAATGCTTTTGCTCTGGGTTTTTCTCTCTCCCTTTGACCATTTATTCAAACCTAGCATTAGCATGAAACAGAGGACACAATGAGAGATATGTGCCGTTTTTGCAGCTTGAGAGAACCACAATCATCAATTTCATTACAGGAAATGCATTGTTCACCAAATACTATTTACTTATTACTAAGTTGGGTGACCAAGATTATGCCCCTTAAAATGGGAAAGTAGCAATGGGTTGAAAACAATGATCCTCGTAATTTTAGATAAATCACACTCCAGTCCCCTTGTCTGTGTTATGAACATAGAGAAATAAAGTAATGATCAGTGACAGGTTAAAGTCTCTGTTTGGGTCTGTGGGTTCATGGTCCTGTTCATTACCCAGTGAATGTTGTTACAAACATTATCGTCTCAGGGCCACCAATTGCCTCAGGGTCAACCGTTGACATTTCACCCCTCATACAGTGAACAAAACATGTGAAGAGGTGAAGCCCACTGGGCAGTAGGGAGGGAGGGACATATGGTCCCTTAGAGAAATACATTATGGCCAATAAGCAGATATATCATTTTCCACTGCAGTTTAGATGGAGCTGAAATTTTCCCTTCTTTTACATTTCCCATTTCTTTTAGTCAAGGTGCTTAGATAGTACTCTAAAGGACTCCAAAACTAGGACCACCAGCAATATTTTCTTGTCCTATAGCAGGATTTGGTGCCCTCCAGATGTTATTGGACTCCTACCCATCAGCCTCAGTGGCATTGCAAGTGGTCAAGGGTGATGGGGGCAGGAGACCAACAACATCTGAAGTAGCACAAGTTTTTGTAATGGTTTTGTAATGGAGTAGGACTTTCTTGTTTAACTCAAAGGAGAAAAAAGCTTTGTAGGTAATAATGCTTGACCTATTTGCTAGAGAATTTAGGGTGCAATCATAATCCCTGGTTGGCAGTGGCAGAGCTTGGTGGAACAGGACCCTCAGTTTGTGCCAGTCTGGGCAGAAGTTGAGAGGGGAGAGAAGATAAATAAAGGTTCTTTGCTTCACTAGCTCCCAGGCTGGATGTCAGGGAGCCAACAAGGAGAACACTTGGCTAACTTACAGGTACAGTAGTTTCTTTATTAAGGAAAGCAGAACAAAGAACACAGAAAACATTGCTCCTGTTTTGACGAAGCAGTTGTCTTGACTGACTTGTAGCTCTCCCTTCTCTCCATAGCCCTCTGTGTCAGGCCCCTCCTGCTGTCTACTGCAAGCTCCAAGGGACACTCTCTGTGTCTGCCTGGCTCTCTGCTTGGTAACATGCAATAAACATCTCATTCGGGGGTCAGAGTGGCTCTGTGGTAAAGCGGCCAAGTCTGATTCTTGTATCTCCCCTGTGCTGGGGCACCTGCCTGTTCCCTCCTCTTCAACATCTTCTAAGCTCCCAGTCTCCAGTACTTCCCAGCTCGTCCCTTCCTCTGGGGTCTGGCTGGTTTCCCACCACCAGGATCCAGGATCCAAATTCTTTACCTCTGTGCTTTCCCTGGGGGGTTCGTGGTCAAGCGACTTCCACCCCTCCTTCTCATCTAGCCAGTCCCTGACGTCAGCACAGTAAATAATGTTACTGAGAGAATTGAGACTGTTGCTGACCTGTGACAACAGCACAGTCTGCACAAGATACAGCAGATCTTGTGATGGAACAGCCCCAGGCCCTGAAATGCCCTGTCTTGGGGGGTTCCATTGCCTACTGTTTGGGTGGATGCATTGAGGTGCTCTTTGCCAGAAAGACAGAGCTTCAAGAACACTGTCCAACCATCTTGTCCTCTGTCGACACCTTCTCCTTGTGCCCTCAATCTTTCCCAACATCAGGGTCTTTTCCAGGGAGTCTTCTCATGAGGTGGCTAAAGTATTGGAGCCTCAGCTTCAGGATCTGTCCTTCCAGTGAGGACTCAGGGCTGATTTCCTTCAGAATGGATAGGTTTGATCTTCTTGCAGTCTCTCAAGAGTCTCCTCCAGCACCATAATTCAAAAGCATCAATTCTTCGGCAATCAGCCTTCTTTATGGTCCAGCTCTCACTTCCATACATCACTACTGGGAAGCCTATCCAGTTTCCACTAAATGTTGAAGGAAAGTAATTATACCTCTGTTCTATGTCTTGGACTGTATGCATTATGTGGGATGGTGACCAATATGTTTCAGAGAGATGGAACTGTTAGCCATTCCCATCATGGAAGGCTCTGAGCCTCAGCAGCACTGAGTCTAGAGTAGACAGTCATATGAAGACATGTAAGCGACATTTCTGCACCTGTCCTGTCACCCCTTTGAACAGCTTCACTCATCACTTCTGCAAGGAAGACTGACTTCTGTCACATGCGACAAAACAAGTCGTCTCTGGTCTCTGCATGAGGCTATTCTGTCAGATGAATTGTGTCATGAGCAAGTTGCCAGCCACACAGGGTACTTTACTTCAATATAGTCGGGGAATTCTCTACTGTTCTGGGCTTTGAATCGTAAGTGCCAACATGTGAAGCTGGTTCCCTCCTCATTGGACTTCTGCTGCACCAAAATGGAGACACCACAGGTATAAATTCAGACGCTAATGCTGGGGGTTTCTAAAGCATATTGGAGGCTGAACAAGTGTTCCTGCACAAGGAAAGCTATTTAATTACAAAATATGGAAATTAATGCACATCACTTTGCAAGTGCAAATAGGAAAAGCTATATATCTATATCCTGTGCTATTTTTCTAGAAAAAGAAGTGTGGGAACTCACCATGAACACCTCTCTCATTCTCTTAGAATGGCAATGGCACCCACCTGAGAGATGCAGGAACTGAGTTCCTGTGAGTCCCCCCTGGGAAAAAGACTATATCTATATCTATATCATCTATACTGAACCAAATGTAAACTGTTCTGAAAGCTCTTGCAAATGTCAAGATAACCCCACAATTAATTAATATCATAGAATCATAAGGTAGGAGTAGACAATGGGGATCATCTAGTCTAATCATCTGCAATGCATGAATATTTTGCCCAATGTGGGGCTTCAACACACAACCATGAGAGTAAGCGTCTCATGCTGTACCAACTGAGCTTGTAACCATGAGCTCATATATGTTTATATGATGGGAAATCCTGGCGAAAGTGATGTATGCTACTTTGTGTATTAATAATGCGTGAATGTTTGGTTGGGCACGGAGAAGCCATCGCCTTGCTGCAGTGTACATCCTGCGTCTGTAAAGGCAGGCTGATTTGCTGTGTAAGTCCACACCTTTCTTTAATAAAGCACCAGAACTGATCCCTCTGATGTTTTTGACATCTTTCTTTTGCATCCCTGCATCCAGCCACTCCCAAGAGGCCTCCTTTGGGCTGCAGTTCAGTCACTATTTTATGAATGTTGAAGTTTAGGAAAATGTAGACACATCTGGATAAAAGATCCACTGCTCTATAACCAGCTGGGACTTACTGGATTGTTTCAGATCCTGGACTTGTATTGCATTTCCCCTGCTTCAAACACAAAGCAGTGCAGCAATAAAACCGCTAGCACATTTGCAAAAGCTAAGCAGGGTCTGGTATAGTTTCGAACATTCACAGGGTCTCACTACTCCAAGATTTGCTTAAGAAAATCCATTTTACTGTCCATTACAAATCTAATGCTGTCACCACTGTGAGTCAGTTCGAGCTTAGTTTAATGTCAACTGGTTGTGAAGAAATAATCAATTCAATAGTTTGTTCTTGTCTGGGTAGTCGCATTTAGCTAGGCTCTGAGGTTTACCTAAGTTTCATAGCTTGTGTGAACTTCTCTCAAGCATGCCCATCATGGTTGCAAAATACGGAAAAGCAGCCCCTTTCACTTATAGTGGAAACACTATAATTGTTTTCAGATTGTTGTGGTTATACGAATGATTGGCTAGTTGCGATCCAAATATTATTTATTATTTATTTAAATCATTTTTGCCATGCTTTTCAACCGAAAAGGCGCCTAGAGTGGCTAACATGTGAGCAATAAAAATAATACAGTCACTGTCTGCAGGCTTACAGGCTAAAAGGCATGACACAAAAGGAGCAAGGTATAGGGAGGGAAGAGGAAAACAAGCAGGCTCATTGTATATGAGTATTGTAGTTCATATAATGAACTGCTAAGCTGGAGGCAGATAAGGGGGAAATGTAGCTAATCTTTTAGCAGAACTTAGGAAGTGGGCCCTGATTCCAATCTTTCTCTCTGCTGTATCCTGATGGGATGGCTATTGTCCATTGACCATGTTGGCTATCATTGTGTCTCTGGTATGCTAGCCCAAGTATGAGCCCAGATGCTGCCTCCATCTGCTCTTGGGTGCTTGCAGAGGGCTGCTATGAATGTGAACTGGAGAAGTTAAAGCAGCATCCCCGTGGTTTTCTGTAACATAATCAGCATTTTGTAGATTTGTACAATGGGTTGCCTCTGCCAGAGTTTCTCAGTGCCTCCTCTGCTTCAACCAGCAGTTCCAGAAGTAGAGGTGGCTGCTGCAGATGAAGCAGGGAATGTTGGTGAGTGGCTTGGCTGATCCCTTCCGAAGGGATTCCTAACAGGCTGAGTCAGGGTGGGGAAACAGGAGAAGGCAGTAGGAAAGTGCAGCCGTAGCCTGAACTCTAATCCTTGCAGGATACAGAGCACTCAGCTGTGCTCTCTTGCATGCCAGACAGATCCAGAAGTAAGTGCAGGTGCCTGAGTACAGCCCCCCAAGAACAAAGACGCTGGGATCATACCCTCCCAGTATACTGTTTTAAGCGGGACATCCTAAATCACAGAAGTCAATCCAGGCTTCTGTTTGGATCCCGGAATGCCCCATTTTTTAGTCCAGTGCTCTGGTGCGAGTCCCTGTGCCAAAACACCAGACCAAAAGACACTCATTCTGGTTTGAATTTGTAGAATCACCCCAGAGCTCTGGCATGAGCTCTGGCACTTCCACCAGACTGGAAGGTACGACCCTCCTGACATCTAAATTTTTGGGAAGAAAAATTTTGGAGGGCATGAGGGAGATGACTTGGCCTCTGGCACCCACTGTCTCTCTGAGCAGGAACATGCACCTAAATGGTTTCAGATCCTTTGGCCAGAATTAAGATCCAGACAAACCAGGCAAGAGGAGGGCGGAGTCCATAGAGGCCTTAAGGATTAGACAACTTTCCCTTTCTTTTGTGGCTTGGGTTGAGATAATACCAGAGGAGTAAGCTGTAGTAGTGGAGTCTACCTCTGCTGTCAGGGCCAGTATGCCTATACATACCAGATGCTGGGAATCACAAGTGAGGAGTGTGCTGTTGCTCTCCTATCCTCTTTGTGGACTTCCCATGGGCATCTGGTTGGCCACTGTGAATCAGGAGCGAGACTAGGTAGACCTTTGGCTTTTCTTATGTTCTTATGTACCAGTGATGTAAGCCCCCTGGTTAAAGTGACTTGCATCAATAGAGCTGGCCCATTTTAAAACCTATTGTATTTGTGTTAATAAAATCAAGTTGTGCGTGGGACAGGCTAGCCGCTGACTTGGAAGTCCCTCTGAGCAAATATTGTACCTTTTCATTCCGAAAGGCTATTTTGCTCCCCATCTGCAGCTTTCATAAATGAATCTAGTTGAATAAGCCAATCTTTCCAATATACTTGGGAATGCTTTGACTGCTGTGAGCATTTTATAAGTTGCTGTATAACACCGCAGGTACCCGGGATATGCCACAGTGCAACAGTTTCTCAACTAAGCAATGGGGCATGCAAAATTTCACATTGTTAGACCTGTCTGCATTGTTGGCTTCCAGTCATAAATTAAACAATGAATGGTCAAATATTGTGACACTACAATCCAAAGTATATTTTCCTAGCATACCACCTTTTATTTTAATGGAACTGCATTCTAACTAAGGAACTGTGAATTCCAGCCAAAGCATTGAGGAGCAGGGGGCAGCTTCAATTTGACTGAATTTCAGATCAATTTAGGGTCATTTCGTGGGAAGTACATGGAATAATCCAGTCATCCTTCAACGGTTTTCCATTACAGAGTCAATACAGCAGCAGAGGTCATTATCTTCGGAACTTTTTTCATTTGTGTACTTGATATATGATGGAAACATTGCGAGTGAACTATGCAGGTTTCCACCTCAGAAATGCCATTCTGAAAATGTACAGCCCAGTCATGAACACATTCATTTGAAATTGAATTCCGCTCACCTTGATTCAACAGAAGGAAATCTATGGCCGCTGGTGACTTATTGGTACCAGTAGGTTCAGCAATGACCACTGCTGGGTGGTAGAGCATTTACTCTGCATGCAGAAGGTCACCAAATGGACGTCCCCCCCCCGGCCTGAAATCCTGGAGGGTCATTGCCAATCAGTGGAGACAATGCTAAACTAGGTAGACCAATGGGCCGACAGCATAAGACACCTTACTATATTGCTGTCATGGGATCTGAAAACCCCACTCCAAAAGTTGAGGTTACAGTGGAATTGTCTTGACACCAATCATTTGTACCGGGGTCAGGGGCGTACGAAGGGAGATGCAGGGGGCGGTCTGCCCCGGGCACCACTCTGGGGGGTGACAAGATGGCCCACTGCCTCCTCCAGCTGTAGAGAGGCCAAGGGTGCGCACACAGTTAGTATGGGTGCCACTTGCATGGCATCCATACAGGCTGCCGCTCGTGTGCGCTGTCCATACAGGCGTCCATACAGGCTGCCTCTCACATGGTGTCCATACAGACTGTCGCTCGTGCGCGCCATCCATACAGGCGTCTGTACGGGAAGCCGCGTGTGTGCAGTCCATACGGACGTTGCCCATGCGATGCCGAGCGGTTTTCCCCTCCACTCGGTGTCCTGCCCTGGATGCCAGAGAGTTTCCTCCGCCACTGACCGGGGTGTCAGAACCCAGCTTTCTGCACCTTCTTCCTTCCCCTCAAACAAATGGTCAGCGCTAGTCAAGACCATCTCATTTCTGCAGTGGTGTGTGGTCAGTGGACTTGGGGAACTAGACTAGTCCTCTAAATGTTCCCAGTAAATTAGAGTATTCTAGTATTAAAGCCTGGTGCCTCCTTCCCAAAGCCCAGGAAGCTTCTGTCCATTTTAGGGAGGGAGGGAGGCACGATCTTCTGAGAGGGTCCAAGAGACCTTTTCAAAGTCTGCCTGGTTTTGGGAAGGAAGCAGCAGGGCTCCAGCATCCTGTCAGAGGCCTGGCGTCTCCTTTCCAAAGTCCAAGAAGCTTCTGGCCAGCTTAGGGAAGGAGGCACAATGCTCACGTGCATCTCTGGCCTACCTGTTCCACTACAAAAAGTTCACTGCAAACCACTGCATTTGAGCCCCTCGGAATATTTGTCCATGTGTTCCCCCCATTGGGCCAGGACAACAGAGTTCAGGAGGTGTTTTTCCTACAACATGCAAAATGCAGCAAACCACTCTAACTAGGAGTGAGCCATTCAATGCTCTTAGGCAGCTCTGCTCTGATTTCAGTTGCATATATATCTGTTGACATTCAAGGTAGGTAATCCATCCCACCTGAATTATCCAGAAAATGCTCACTTGCTAATGTGGCCAACAGAGCCCTGGAAAGAGAAAAAGCAGTGTGTTTTCAGCTTCTCGTGTTAGATCAATTCCATTACGTTGTCCACCTCTTACTGCAAAGACAACTATCTTATTTTTATTTCACTTACACAGTAAAAGAAATGAAAAGAAGAATATACTTTGTGGTTGGTTGTTGTCTGTTCCAAAGAACACATGATGCCTCTGGGGCCAGGTGTGCACAACAGGAAGGACTTAAGAAGGCATAGAATGTAACAATTGTGTCTTGATGAGTTCTGATCATTTTAAGGCACACCTGTTCCAAGTCAGTGGGATTTCAGAGGAAAATCAGAAATGTTTGGACGTGTCCCAAGACACATAAAAGACAGAATTCAATTCTGTCTAGCTGGTGTTCAGAAATTTGCTACAAGTGCTGACTAAGCTAAATGCCTTGCTGGCAAAACAGCCGAAGACACGGAGCTATATTTGTCTGTGAAGTTATACAGCAGCTCAGTTGTTAAATATGTATGACGTTTCATGCATCAGAGGCAGAAGCACTTGTGCTAGGCCAAAAAGTGAATTTTCTCTAAAGAATCTTATGTCAAACTCAACTCGGGGCTTTGTTTACTGCAAGGAATATGAACCACATGCAGTGGCAGACCTTTGGGTCTCAAATTTCAGTGGCATCCTGTGCAACAGCAAAATTTGGTGCCCCCCATGCCTCTCACCTTCCATTCTACATCATAGTTGTGGCGTCCCTGAGATTTCACATCCAAACTGGTAACACTTCCCTAAATATACAACATGGAATCTCCAAACATAAATAAAAATGGAGACCTGCTTGCTTTCAAAAGCCAGGAACTGATTTTGATAGTCAATAGAAGGAAATAAATACTGGATACTAATTCAGTTTCCTAAACACATAAACCAAGTGTCCTTATTTTACAGAAGTCATCCTGGTTTCTGATTTGATCCCGGAATTCCTACTTTTCCTTAGGACCCTATTTTCATTGGAGAAATGTTGGAAGGTATGGAGCTATCCCGAAGGAGCATCTCCACCCCCATCGTTCAACCCGGACACTGAGGTCCAGCGCTGAGGGCCTACTGGCAGTTCCCTCACTGCGAGAAGCAAAGCTACAGGGAACCAGGCAGAGGGCCTTCTTAGTAGTAGCTCCCGCCCTGTGGAACACCCTCCCATCAGATGTCAAGGAAATAAACAACTATCTGACTTTTAGAAGACATCTAAAGGCAGCCCTGTTTAGGGAAGTTTTTAACATTTAATGCTGTGCTGTGTTTTTAATATTCGGTTGGGAGCTGCCCAGAGTGGCTGGGGAAACCCAGACGGATGGGCAGAGTATGTATGTATGTATGTATAAATAAATAAATATTATCCGACCCCTGAGCTATCTGAAGGCAGCCCTGTATAGGGAAGTTTTGTAATGTTTAATGTTTCATTGTGTTTTTTAATAAATGTTGGAAGCCAATCAGATGAATGGGGTATAAATAGTAATATGATAAAAAAGACACCCCCTATTTTCATCAGAGAAATGTTGGAGGGTATGCATACACATACTCTTATAAAATCTTATTAGAAGAAAAGAGAGAAAGGAGGTTGAATTGTAAAGAGACTCTTCCTGGATCAAGTCAAATATATGCCTAATTTAGCAGCTGTTTCCCAACGGTAGCTAACCAGAGGCTTCCAGTGTGCCCCAAAGCAGGACATGAAAGCAATAGCCTTCCTCTGTTCTTTGTCCCTTGAAACCAGGAGTATGTAGCTTCTGAGCATGGAACTTCTGTTTGCTGGAATAGCAAATATTCATTGAGAAGTCTATCCTTGATGGCTCTGCCTTTTTTTAAGCAGCCGACAGCCATCACTCCACATACAATTATGTGTTGCATGATAAGGTATTCCAGAACTTAACAATTACAAAAATATTTTCACTAGGCAACACTGTTTCCTTGAATTATTGGGGGAGTGGGATATTTGGCAGATGTGGGATGTGGCTTGCCTGCAACTAAAAACAGAGCAGAGGGTATGGCAGATGAAATATGTATGGAAGCGGATGAAGCAGGGGGAAGACTCAGGCTGGATCTATACTGATCGTAAAAACGTTTTAAAAAAAGGAACGTTATATAGCTCTCAATGAAATTTTACATTGACGGTTTTACATCGCTTTACAGCGCCCTCTACTAACATGAGTTTAGCCAAACTGCGAGAGACAGTGAAGGATAGGCGTGCCTGGCGTGCTCTGGTCCATGGGGTCACGAAGAGTCGGACACGACTGAATGACTGAACAACAACAACAGCGCCCTCTGGTGTCGTACGCTTAAAACACATTTTTAATGTTTTACATTGACCAGTGTAGATCAGTCCCCAGTCAAAATTAGCTGTACCAAATGAAAGGAAACACAGAGAAGGGAGGCAGTGGAGATGTAAGCCAATTTCATGCTATTCTTCTCAAGGGGATTTCATGAGTGAATTATCTGTATTCACACTGTCATGTTTATAAGCTGGTTCTGGTCAAAAATGAGTTTTTGTTCCATGTTCAGCTGGTGGCAGCAGTGAGCAGACATAATCACTATATGATAGAATGGCTGCCCAAAACGAAGCAATAGCTTGTAAAATTTGAGGTACCTCCCCACCTATTTTCCTTTCGTTCCATATTTTTATCAGTCTGACTTAATTTCCATTTCCAGGACTAATACATGTTTTGAAATGTCATTATTCTTCATATTTCTCCCTTCTCCTAATTTTGGGATATGGTTTTTGGCTCAGAAATGTACCAAAAATTATTAACATGCGATTTTAAAGGATAAAGTGAATTTAGAAATGCATAGACCGAGGCAAAATACAAATTAAATGCTTTTTTGTGATGAAAATATGTATCTGAGAAATTTTTGTACATTTTAAAAAATATACTAAATTAATTACAGAAAAATGCAGGAATTGGGTGTGACAGACTAAATGACGGGGTGGGAGTAAACTAAATGATATGGAAGAAAACCAGTTTATACTTTTGCAAACCGAATAGTTTCATGTAATGATTTTTGATTCTGCTTTAGAGAAATTGTCTTGCACATGGCAGCCTATAATTCACACCAAGTAAATTATTAGTTTATTTAACATCTTTAATAATGTAGCAAGGAAGTATGTAAAAATTAATTACAAACATAAAACAATGCCATACAAACATTAACAGATGTCACTAACTAATTGCTTCCAACCACACTTTTGTGACATCAAACAGCAAATGAGCACACTTTTAATATTAGTCCAATATTTTTCCTCGCATTCAGTTTAGCAATTATTCCTGTTAATGCTGGGATTCTTCTCTCTCTCTCTCCTCCCAAATATTATGAATTTTCATAATAGTTTTCTGTTTCATGTTCTCAGCAACAAGTGGCAAGAGTACTTTCAGTAATTAAGAGTTTAGATACAAAACAGACTGCTATGGGCATTCGAAGAAGAGAAGTTTTGCAAGAAAGAAATCACATTAATTATAATCAAAGTACATTTCCCTCTTCATGGTATTATCAGGTCCCCCTAATCTCCACACATCTGGAAATATTTCTTACATAATATTGGAAGGCATAGGCATAGTTCTAGAACTCTGTGCTAATTGGAGTCTGGGAGACGATGAGGGTGTCAATGCCTCGTTTCAACCTTCTTAATGGGGTTTCTTTTTGGGGGGGCATGGAAACTGAACAGGGAAGCTTGCAATTGGGCAGTGACCCATAGATCTAGGTCCTGAGTTCAGTTCCTGGCATCTTGAGTTATGGAAATCATGGGGAAACAACACAGGAACATAGGAAGATGCCTTAGACTCTTGGTCTATCTAACTTAATATTGCCAGCACTGACGGGCAGAGGAACTGTAGGATCTGCCAGTGTATCTGAAGAAGTGTGCATGCACACAAAAGCTCATACCAATAACAAACTTAGTTGGTCTCTAAGGTGCTAATGGAAGGATTTTTTTTATTTTTTTATTTTGTAGGATCTGAGTCCTTTCCAGCGCTACCTGAAGAAGAGCATGCTCTGCTGCTGAGTTACAGCCCCCCTGTATTGCCAAAGTAGACAATCCTGCAACAGGTGAAAAAGTAGCCTGACTCAGTAAGCTCATAAGGACCCCTGCATTTTCATTCTGCTGCTCTTGAACCCAAGGCTGTGATGTAGCCAGTGCTTTTTTTCGGGGGGGGGAGGCATACAGGAGTACGCATACGCATAAACATTTTGTGAATCTAACAGGAGAAGAAACTAAAAAAAAAAAAAAATTCCGCAGGTTAAGTCTTGGAGGCCTGATTTTTTTCTCCTATGGTAAAAACCCTTCTGTTTCCTACACCAAACCTTTCAGGGGATAAGTTTCAACAGGTTGGCACCATTTTTTAGTGAATTGGACGTCAGATTTTTGGTGAAATTCTGACCCTGCTGGTTAGGGATTTTTTCAAAACATATGCTTTTCCGCAGATTAAGTCGCCGTGTCCTGATTTTTTATCCTATGATAAAAAAAACCCCTTCTGTTTCCACCACCAAACATTTCAGGGGAGAATTTGCAATAGTGTGGCTCCATTTTTGAGTGAATTGGGAAAAAGTCAGATTTTTTGTGAATTGTGACCCCGCGGGTTAGGGATTTTTTCTGAAAAATGTTTTTTTGTACTATGATAAAAACCTTTCTGTTTTCACCGCCAAACCTTTCAGGGGAAAATGTGCACCAGTTTTGCACCATTTTTGAGTGAATTGGAAAAAGTCAGATTTTTTGTGAATTGTGACCCCGCGGGTTTGGGATTTTTTCTGGAAAATGTTTTTCCGCAGGTCAAGTCGCCGAGGCCTGATTTGTTGTACTATGATAAAAAACCTTCCTGTTTTCACTGCCAAAACTTTTTGGGGATAATTTGCAACGGTTTGGCACCATTTTTGAGTGAATTGAAAAAAGTCAGATTTTTTGTGAATTGTGACCCCGCGGGTTCGGGATTTTTTCTGGAAAATGTTTTTCCGCAGGTCAAGTCGCCGAGGCCTGATTTGTTGTACTATGATAAAAAACCTTCCTGTTTTCACTGCCAAAACTTTTGGGGGATAATTTGCAACGGTTTGGCACCATTTTTGAGTGAATTGAAAAAAAGTCAGATTTTTTGTGAATTGTGACCCCGCGGGTTCGGGATTTTTTCTGGAAAATGTTTTTCCGCAGGTGAAGTCGCCGAGGCCTGAATTTTTGTACGATGATAAAAAATCTTTCAGTTTTCACCGCCAAACCTTTCAGGGGAGAATGTGCAACAGTTTTGCACCATTTTTGAGTGAATTGAAAAAAAGTCAGATTTTTTGTGAATTGTGACCCCGTGGATTAGGGAATTTTTCTGAAAAATGTTTTTCCGCAGGTCAAGTTGCCAAGGCCTGATTTGTTGTACTATGGTAAAAACATTTCTGTTTTCACCGCCAAACCTTTCAGGGGAGAATTTGCAACAGTTTGGCACCATTTTTGAGTGAATTGCAAAACGTCAGATTTTTTTGTGAATTGTGACCCCCGCACAGCTTAGGGATTTTTTTTGAAAAATGTTTTTCCGCAGGTGAAGTTGCCGGGGCCTGAATTCTTGTACTATGATAAAACCCTTTTTGTTTTCACCCCCAAACCTTTCAGGGGGGAATTCAGGGGGGAACCTACTAGGTTCATAAATTACCATATACTGTAGCATATATTCAACACAAAAACAGCGACAATTTGTTGTTGACAAACGACTGCTGGACATATAAAGGGCCCCATTACCTTCATTAGCTTAGGGCCTCATCAAACCTAAATCTGGCCCTGCCCGTTTCCCACCACCACGAACCTGGTCCATACTCCCTTCATCTGTCCTCTGACTGGAAGTTTCCTGAAGTGGGGTCTCCACCACTCCTCCTCATCTGTCTAGTCCCTGACAACTGTGTGTATTTGTTCTGTGCATGTGTGCATGCATGCAGGAGTGTGTTTTTGTGTGTGGAGGTTGCTCCAGTGCCAGGCTTCAGGGAATCCAATCCCCCTCCTTCACGCCTGGCAGCCAGAAAACAAGAAGTTCTTACCATGGTATTTTATTCAATATTCACAGAGAGAGATGGATGATTCCGACTCTCATATAATGGCGTTACTCTGAGTAAGGTCTCACCCCCTCCGTCTCTTCTATTCTACGTCACCCCTGTGCTGGCTGATCTGAACTTTCTGCCTCTGAGTTTTCTGTTCTACTGCTCTCAATGCATGCTGGGTCCTGGGAGAGGGGTGGTTAGGAATGTTTTCCAAAGACACTGAGTCTGTCAGCTGTCTCTCCCCTGGTGCTTCTTCTTCCTGCTGCTCTCCCAATATTCCCCAGCTTCTCCCCTCTGCAGCCTCTGAACTATGACCTTCTGCAAACCGCTGTTCTAAATCTATACTGTCCTCCTCTTCTCGGGAAGGTGCAAGAAAGGGTGGGGGCAGTTCCTACCATTCCTCCCCAGTCTAGCCCATGATATCCAGAGAAGGATTATGAGGATGTTGGGGCAGACAGTCCTGATGGGGATGATGAGGGTGGAATGTGAGACCTATTTTTGACCACATTTACTGCAGGCATGGGGACCCAGGTGGCACTGTGGGTTAAACCACAGAGCCTAGGGCTTGCTGATCATAAGGTCGGTCGTTCGAATCCTCATGATGGGGTGAGCTCCCGTTGCTCGGTCCCTGCTCCTGCCAACCTACCGGTAGCAGTTCGAAAGCACGTCAAAGTGCAAGTAGATAAATAGGTACCGCTCTGGCTGGAAGGTAAACGGCGTTTCCGTGTGCTGCTCTGGTTCGCCAGAAGCGGCTTTGTCATGCTGGCCACATGTACGCCGTACGCTGTACGCCGGCTTCCTCGGCCAGTAATGCGAGATGAGCGCCGCAACCCCAGAGTTGGACACGACTGGACCTAATTGTCAGGGGTCCCTTTACCTTTACCTTGACTGCAGGCATGCAGCTCCCAGGATGAATATCTCATTCAGCATAATGTGTAGAGCAATCACGGCAAATTAGCAAACCACAGCTTCTCTGACGTCATATGAATCTTCCATATTTTAACCCAAATGGAAATTCACCCCCCTTAGTTTCTGAATAGTTTAAATTCCTTCTAACTTTAGCAGTATCCTTAAAGAATGCCCAGCGTTTGAGCGATCCATGGCCTCCCTTGCCTGTTTTTAATCAAGCTGAGCTTTTCAAAGGACTCCTTCATTTGATCTCCCAAAATAGTTTCTAAGACTTTCTCTTCCACTGAAGTTAAAGGTAACTAGTGAAAATCCTCCTGGTGTGCCACTAAGTCTTCTTTTCAATTAATGCTTGATATTGGTCATTTTCTGTATCTTCAGGGAAGGCTCCTGACTGAGAACACCTGCAATATATTCCTTTCAAACCCCTGCCAATTTCTCTGAACCTTAAAGTGTCTTCTGGTCTTAAAAAGTGGCTATGTAACAAGGGGACCTTGTAAATTCCATAGATCTCCCCATTGCGCACATTAAGAGCCAACTTCAGAAGATTTTAATGACACGTTGTGGGGGAGGGGGGGAAGTGACAGCTTTTTATTCCTATTAGCACGACAGGACCAGTATGGCTGAGAGGCACCAGATTGCATTCAGAACAGGTGCATGCTCTTTAAAAGTTCTTAAGATAATAAGCACATAATGAATACTTATCAGTACCAGACCTCTGAACCATCCCTCACCATTATTGTCCATGCTCTGGTAACATCCAAGCTGGATTACTGCAGTGCATTCTCTCTGGTGCTATCCTTGAGAGTGGTCTGGAAGTTCGACTGGCGCCTTCATTATACACCTTTAGGCGCCAGGCAAAAATGTTCATTTTTAACCAGGCCTTTGGTTGACATCCCATACCCTTTTAAAATGTGGCTCTTTTGGGGAGGGGGTATTGTTGGGTTATT
This sequence comes from Darevskia mixta, assembly GCA_034641385.1. NCBI lineage: Eukaryota > Metazoa > Chordata > Lepidosauria > Squamata > Lacertidae > Darevskia > Darevskia mixta. The sequence continues at coordinate 12,475,948 of JAWWNH010000042.1, read as the reverse complement.
GCTTTCATTTTTATTTTATATACTGTGATCTTTTTATGTGAACCGCCCTGAGACCTCCGGGTATAGGGTGGTATATAAATTACATAAATAGTAATAATAAACTAAAGCAGATCAATTGCTCACTGGGACAAGCTCTCACCAACATGCTACCTTGCTGTTGAAATAATTGCACTGGCTGCCAACTAGCTACCAGACTAAGTTCAAGGTACTGGTTTTGGTGTATCAAACCCTATACAACTTAGGAGCAGGACAGCAGGAAAATTGATTGATTCTTTTAATTTCCATACTGCTTAATATATTTAAGAGTTTTGTAAATGGTTGTCAGGAACCGTGCTAAGGAGGGCTACAATGAGGAGGCATGGTGGGTGCTGCAGCCTCCCCCTGACCCTGAATCTCCCCAGGAGCAGGAGGACAGTATCGATTTAGAACAGTGGTTTGCAGAGGGGCGTAGTTCAGAAGGGAAAAGCTGGGAAATACTGGATGAAGAGCAGCATGAGAGGAAACACTGGAAGAGAGAGAGTTAACAGATTCAATGCTCCCCACATTCTAGGAGAGCAGAGAAAGCAGGACAGAAAGCACAGCTCAGGTAACCAGGTCAGATAACCAGACGTAGGGGTGATGTGGATTGAGAGGGACAGGGGTGGGGTGTAGCCTTAATCAGAAGCACCACCATTCTTAGAGGGAGACGTTCGTTATCCCTAACTGTGATAATTAAAGAATTCTAACTGGTAAGAATGGGTGCGGGTGGCTCTGTGGTCTAAACCACTGAGCCTAGAGCTTGCAGTTCAGAAGGTGAGCTCCCGTTGCTTGGTCCCAGCTCCTGCCAACCTAGCAGTTCGAAAGCACGTCAAGTGCAAGTAGATAAATAGGTAGTGCTCCAGCAGGAAGGTAAACGGCGTTTCATGCGCTGCTCTGGTTTCGCCAGAAGCGGCTTAGTCATGTTGGCCACATGACCTGGAAAAACTGTCTGCGTACAAATGTCGGCTCACTCGGCCAGTAAAGCAAGATGAGCGCCTCAACCCAGAGTTGTTCGCAACTGGACTTAACTGTCAGGGGTCCTTTACCTTTTACCTTTTCCTTTTAACTGGTAAGAAGACTCTGTTCTCTTTGTTCTGCTTATCTATTGCCAAGGGGGAAGGAAGCCGATTCCCTGAAGCCTGACAGTGGTGTACAGAAAACTGAAGCAACAACAGATGACTTAAACACAATATTTAAAAAAATACACAGCAATACCAAGATGAAGGTCTTCCAGGCCTGTGTTCTGAGCATGGTGCTTTATGGAAGTGAGTCATGGGCAACTTCCACCCGCCAGGAGTGACGCCTCTACGCCTTCTATATGTGCTGCGTCAGGAGGATTTTGGGGTATCACATGGCAGGACAGCATTCCAAGCAAAGATGTGCTCTCCCAAGCCCACATTCCCAGCATGTTTGTACTCCTGTCTCAGTCTACGCTGGCTTGGTCATGCCCACAGAATGGAAGACGGCAGGATCCCCAAGGACGTTCTCTGCAGGGACCTAGCTTCAGGCACCAGGTCAATTGGCTGACAATCTCTCTGTTACAAATGTGACGTGGGTTGTCAACATCAATCCTATCATGTGGGAATCCCTTGCAGAAGACTGCAGTGCCTGGAGACAGGCGGTCAAGACATGTAACCATAGCAGTGACCAGAGGAGGAATGACCGCTTGGAGGAACATAGAGAGAGAAAACACCATGGTGCATCTGCAGCAGCACAACCAGACGCCTTCATCCGCCCCAGCTGTAGCAAAACATGTCTCTCCCACATTGGTCTTTACAGCCACAGCAGATGCTGCAGCCTTCCAATAGCTTGACCTCACGCCCAAAGTCACACTCATCCATTGTCTCCCAATAGAGATGGATGCCTACAACTAACATATAAAATTGTTAAATTAATGCAAAGTTACTAATATATTTAAATCAATACAAATTTATTTTTCTTCTGACACACCCTCCTTTTCAGCTTCCAAGTTCTCACCCAGAGTCCAAACAAACTTTTGTTTCACCCACAAAAGTCTCACAAGAAGGTTTCATGGAAACAGCCATCATCACCCTCATCTCTCACTCGAGAATTGGTTTTCAAGAGCAGGATCAAGGTGGATGGTGCTTCCTCAGGCTGCCCACACCTGTGTCCCATTCAGCTGCACTCTCCATGCCCAGTTCCAGGTCCATCAGCATTTTACTGCACCATTCTCCAAACATACACATTTTTGTATGCAATTTTCTCCAATGTGCACATTTTTGCAAATCATTTTCTCCTAATCTAATGCATTTTTGTATGCCATTTTCACTAAGGTGTGCATTAATATGCACACTTTACCCTAGTATATGCATTTTTGTGCGTGCTACTTGGCTGGGGAATTGCACACACAAAAATTCAGATATATTCAAGTATAAATTCAACTATAAATTTCAAGGAATAGCTGTGCTTCAGTTCACATATTGTTTTGGAAAGCACAAACTGAATTAATTTTCCCCCATCCCAGCACAGGAAATCTAACAAGCTTCAGGTTTGGTGTGAGAAAGTGGGCTATGGGCTCAGTCAGCTACTATATGTATTATATATTTTGCTCATGCAGTACTTAGTTTGCAGTAACTTTTCGCCCTACCTGCAAAGCAGAGAATATTCAGTCCCCTATAGTCAAGATTCTGTTTAAGTGATTATGCTCCTTTTCTATTATTTCAGCAGAAATGGTCTTCCTGATGTGTAGAACAGATTAACTCCCTCTGCATGGCAAATGAATGAAATCACTTTAAAACGGGGGAGAAATAATTTTTTTTCCTAGCCAAGCATTGAATTTATGGCATTAGGAGAGTGGCACAGCACTAAGATATAGCTTTGGTCCCTTAGGTGATTTAATCAAATGAAGCTCTGTTTCTCTTGGCTGGCTTTGATGAGGAAACCAAGATGTCTGGAATGAGATCTGAACACACAAATGTTCCCAATTTGCATTGCCTCCAAAGAGGGAATGAGCAGAAATGGTCAAAGTGTGAAGTGTTCCAGAAGGCAGCGCCAACAGAAGTAAACACGTAGCATTGGGGATTTTTGCTGCACGAGAGCGAGAGAGGTGGAACACAATTTCATATGAATGCCACAGCATTAGGAAGGCTGTCACACACCAATACTGGCATCTTTAGCTGGTTGGAGTCAGGTGCACTGAGAGCAGGGACTTCATTTCTGGTGAACGTCTAGGAAACTGCTGAAAAATGCCTGCCCTTTATTATTATTATTATTATTTGCAAGGAAGGGCTGACAAATTAACAAGTCACTCATTCGTGATATTGTCCCCACACTCCAAATAAATAAATAAATAAATAATGGCTTGCTCAAAGGCTTAATGAGGTCAGCAGGCTTAGGAAAATAGCAATTTTGCAGCTTCTTAATGATACAACATAACACTGGTCCTGAGAGAACTACATTGGCTCCCAGTATGTTTCCAAGCACAATTCAAAGTGTTGGTGCTGACCTTTAAAGCCCTAAACGGCCTCGGTCCTGTATACCTGAAGGAGCGTCTCCACCCCCATCGTTCAGCCCGGACACTGAGATCCAGCGCCGAGGGCCTTCTGGCGGTCCCCTCATTGCGAGAAGCAAAGCTACAGGGAACCAGGCAGAGGGCCTTCTCGGTAGTGGCGCCTGCCCTGTGGAATGCCCTCCCAGCAGAGGTCAAAGAGATAAACAACTATCTGACATTCAGAAAATACCTCAAGGCAGTCCTGTTTAGGGAAGTTTTTAACTTGTGATATTTTAATGTATTTTAATATCCGTTGGAAGCTGCCCAGAGTGGCTGGGGGGACCCAGCCAGATGGGCGGGGTACAAATAATAAATTATTATTATTATTATTATTATTATTATTATTATTACTACAAAAATCATAGGTGTGGAAGTGCATATGGGAGTCAATGTGCTCTTTTCCAGATCCGATGTCAGGGACTGTGGCGAGGAGGGCTGCACTGAGGAGGAATGGTGGGAGCCTCCCCCTCCTCCTGCTCCTGCTCCAGATCCTGAATCTTCCCAGGAGCAGGAGGACAGTATAGATTTGGAACAGTGGTTTGCAGAGGGGCATAGTTCAGATGGCAGAAGCTGGGAAATACTGGATGGGGAACAGCTAGGAGAAGAAACACTGAGGGAGAGAGGGTTAACAGATTCACTGTCTCTGGAAAGCATTCCTCCGCTCTTCCCAAGGTGAAGAAGAGCTCAGAAAGTGGCAGAGCAGAAAGCACACAAAGATCAGATTACAAGACGTAGAAGTGATATAGATTAATAGGGATGTAAGGGGGTGGAATCCTTAATTGGGAGCACCACCATTCTGGGAGAATTAATGAGTGAATGAATCTTTATTTGCGTCAGCCATTGGCCATAGCAATAAAACAACAATACAATATACAAAGATTAGAAATAAAAAGTCAATTATATAAAATACATTTTAGGATTTTAACTCAATGGTCAAAATAGTGGATCTTATTCTAATTGCCCCAGCTAAAAACCTTGCAACCTTTGCTGTCATCTGCTCATCTGCCAAGAGGCAGTGGTTGAGCAACCCCGAATGGCAATAAAAGAAGGGTGATAACCTCATTCCTCAAGTCTTTATAAAGAGTGCAAGCCAGAAGGGCATGCACCACCGATTCGGTACTGCCATCTCCACAGGGGCATAAGCGTTTTTCATGTGGAATCTGTTGGAATCGTCCCTCAAGTACAGCCAAGGGCAATACATTCAATCTTGTGAGAATAAAAGCACGTCTATATTTTAGAATTGCTAGGTTATGAAGATAGGGTGCCAGAGAGGCGAAATGGGAACATGGAAAACAGTCATACCATGGGCAAAATTTCCTTATTGTGGCCAAGTTGTTCTGATGCTTGATATCATTCTGGAAGATGGGTTCTTTGTTCTCTCCCTGTGATTATTAAAGTTTCTAACTGGTAAGAATACTCCTTTTCCTTTGTTCTGCATATCTGCTGCAATGGGGGGGGGAGCCGATTCCCTGAAGCCTGACATCCATCCACAGATATGTCCCTGAGACCTCACCTCGATGAACATCTCTCTACTGCTGCCTCCCAGTAGCATGTCTTGGTAATCACACTAGCTGTCTTCCCATCATGGTGGCAGCTCAAAAGTTGAAACCAGAGTAGTGTGGTGGTTAGAGCAGGGGTCCCCAGCCTCCGGCCCATGGGCCGGAAGCGGCCCACAGAGGCCATTTAACTGGCCCATGAGCCGCCCCCGAACCGAGCCGCCAGCTCAGCGAATCCCCACGTGCTGCGCTAAACTGGCACAGCATGGTGCAGGGACTCTCTTCTGTGGCTCCAGAAATCGCTTCTGAGCATGCCCAGATACCGGAAATGACTTCTGCGCAGGTGCAATTTTCGGCACCTGGGCATGCGCAGAAGTGATTTCCGGCGCCGCAGACATGCGCAGAAGCAATTTCCAGCGTTGCGTTGCGCCGGCCCGGCCCATGGAGGATCTCCGTGGGAGTGATCTGGACCATGCCCGGTATAGCTTCCCAACCCCTGGGTTAGAGTGTCAGATTGGGACCTAGAGAAACAGGCTTCAGATCCCAACTCAGCGATTGACATCCCTGCAACAACACAAGCCCACAGTTAGCGTAGTTCAGGGGAATGCAGAATGGAACCTTGCAGAAACAAATAACTACACAAAACTTTTCGATAGAGCAAGGTGTGTTTTTTTTAAAAAAAAAGATTAATAAATAAATTGTGTGTTTTCCTTAAAGGCTACAATGCTATCTCATGTTTCCTCTGTTTTAGGTGGCCTCTGCTTTAAAGATTTAAAAATTTGTAATTTGTGTGTGTCTGACGGTATAAGTAACAGAGACCTGGTACCTTTCCACCATGTCTATTAGATGGAGAGGGGGAGAAACCCTGTCAGTATGTATCTAAATCCAAAAGTCATGCTTTGTATGGCAGAAGCAAAATAAATGGGGGGGGGAGGAATATGGCTGAATAGCTTGGGCAGTCAAGCAGAAGCCTTTCCAGCATATCACACATAACCGTAGTGTGTGTACATGCACAAAAGAGACATGGCTCTTTATTTCCATCTGCCTCTCTTCTTATCAGTCACGTTGTCACAGAATAGCGGCTCTCCTGTTCACCTCTGTGACAAAAGAGCCCAGGTAATGTGGTTGTCAAAATGACAACCATCTTCAAGTTGGTGTCTCAGCATCTGAACAAAGAGCCAGTGTAGGGCGGGGTGGGGTGGGGGTGTTTGGTTGGAGTTGGGGATAGAGAAAGGAATATGTGCCATACATTTGAAAAGGCTTCAAGCACTTAAAGTGAAATTCCCTTTGGAACAGGGAGAAATCGGGAAGAACAGCAGGAGGACAGCACAGAAGAAATTTCCAGTTTTCAAGGCTTTAGTGTAAATATCAGTAACATTAGATGGGACATATTGGTCTGAGTTTGATAGCAGGGCCTGAGTGCAAGCTAGAGAGCTTATATTCTTAACTCTATTATTAAAAAAGAAAAGAAAAAGAGAGAGAGAAAGTTTGTGCCAAACCTAAAATTAAACTACCTCCATGAAAATTTATTCCATTTTTACTCTGGCATTCAGTCCATTTTAGGATCCTTGTGGCAGCTTGTAATAAATGCAAGAAAGCACAATACACATCAATTAATAACAGTAGAGCACAATGACAATGAAAAGGAAAAAAAAACAAATGACCCCAGTTCAGCTGTTCTCCTGCTTAATAACTGGAAGAGGGGGAGGAGAGAGATGAAAATACAGTGGTACCTTGGTTTAAGAACAGCTTAGTTAATGAACAACTTGGATTAAGAACGCCGTGTTTTGGTTTGTGAATGTTGCCTTGGAAGCAGAAAATGTTCTGCTTCCTGTTGAGCGTTTTCCATTTGTAAATTGAGTCCCCCGCTGCTATGGGAAAGCATGCCTTGGTTTAAGAACGCTTTGGTTTAAGAACGGGCTTCTGGAACGGATTAAGTTCGTAAACCAAGGTACCACTGTATCAGATTCTATCTGTCTGATATTAACCCGGAAGTCAGAGTTTTCGTCAATAGTATCTCTTAGAGTGGTGAATGGCATGATTTAGCAGGAAGAAACCCCAATGAAAATCCTCATTATTGCATATTTTACATGGCTGTGTGTGTGTGTGTGCATGTTTTATGATGGCCTATATTTGTAATGGGATGCGGGTGGCACTGTGGGTTAAAACACAGAACCTAGGGATTGCCGATCCGAAGGTCGGTGGTTCAAATCCCTGTGATGGGGTGAGCTCCTGATGCTCAGTCCCTGCTCCTGCCAACCTAGCAGTTTGAAAGCGCATCAAAGGGCAAGTAGATAAATAGGTACCGCTCCGGTGGGAAGGTAAACGGCGTTTCCATGCGCTGCTCTGGTTTGCCAGAAGCGGCTTAGTCATGCTGGCCACATGACCCGGAAGCTGTATGCTGGCACCCTCTGCCAGTAAAGCGAGATGAGCGCTGCAACCCCAGAGTCGTCCGCGACTGGATCTAATGGTCAGGGGTCCCTTTACCTTTCCCCCTTATATTTGTAATGCCTAATAAAGGTTTGGCGAAGTAAGTAGAGAGATGGACCCAGCTGCATATCGGGATGTGTGATTATGTGCAAAGATCTCTCCTGCTGGATCAGAAAGCATATCATTAAAAAATGAGCACACACATTTTTATATACGGTCATCATTTCAACCTCTATATACTCAATCAATTACTGCACTCGGCAGGAGAGGGCTTCCTGCAGATACCATCTTATCAGGAGGTCCATTCCATACAGCACAGGAACTGGGCCTTTGGTGTTGTGACTTACCCTTTGAAATCCCCTCCCTTTCAATATTAGACAGGCGCCTTCTCTGACGTCTCTGGAAGACCTTCGTCTTTCAACAAGTCTTTCAAGCTGATATCTTTCCCAGTCTGCATCTGCATTACTGGAATGGTTTTTAAAATGGTTTAAAGATGTTTTATCACTGGTTGTTTTCCACCCAGGGCTGGAAGAGCAGAACATAAAATAAATAAATTGTCACAATGTTTTTATACTGATAGAGATCAGGGTGGATTATCATTTAAAGAGCAAAACTTTATAGGTTGGGTCTTTTCCCCTAGAGACACACAATATGCCTCCTCTGAGTAAACAGGGTGATAACTCAATACATATTTTGGGATAAAAAGGCCTTTGAGTAGGAACCGATGTTAATCTTACAGTCAATCCACTGAAATTCAATGGGCTTAAGTGACAAAATTAAGTAGGACTTAGTTAGATGTCACCAATTGGCTTTAAAAGCACATATCCCCTCTCAATTTTTTCTAAAGGAAAAAGCTCTCAAAGTTGCAGCTTTATCTCCTTGGGGAGCCCCACGCCCTAGACCCTATTAGTTGCCTGTTTCTGAGTTGCACCTTCCCATCGACTAGGGAAGAATATCAATTTCTCATTTTTTCCTATCTTAAGTCCAATCCTCCACATTTCCACATCAGTTTACAATTTTAAAAAGTCATGAAAATTCAGTAGCATATTTTTTTGTGAATTTCTCCTAATGCACACATCTTTAAATGCAATTTTTCCTAATATACACACATTTGCAAAGCAATTTTTGCAAATACAATGCTTCTTTAAATGTTTTTCGCCAGATATATTTGTATGCATAGCTTACCCCAGTATATATATTTCTGTACCCATTACTTGATTGGAGATCTGGATTGCAAATTTCAGAGAAGTGTGGATTTTGAAGGATGGCTGTTTTGGGTTGCATATTGTTTTGGAGAATGTAAAACACATAGCTTCATCTTGAACCGTGAAATGAATCAAGTTTCTCACCCCTCTCCCCACCATTGACTGAGATGCTATTAAGTAATGGAATTTTGCCAACTACATACTGTGGAAAACTCTATGATGGGATGTTGTATTATCCAGCTTTCCTTGTATGAAAATGCTAACATGCAGAGGGCATGGCCAAATCAGCCTGGGAGCATGGGCTATAATTCTGACTATCACAAACATGCCAGAAATGGAAAAAATAGGTAATGGAGTGTGTGCAGAGTCTGTTAGTCCAGATGAACAAAGTAGGCATTAAAGTAGCCATTTGGGAGAAAGTCTTTACTTTACCTGTTCTCACATATGAAATCAGAGAGAGGCAGGGTATCCTTCCATGAAAGAGGGTGGACCTCAGGGAGACTTAAGGACTGGCACATTTTCTTTTTAAAGAAGAAGAAGAAGAAGAAGAAGAAGAAGAAGAAGAAGAAGAAGAGTTTGGATTTGATACCCTACTTTAAAACTACCCAAAGGATAGTTTTAAAGCAGCTAACATTCTCCTTTCCCTTCCTCCCCCACAACAAACACTCTGTGAGGTGAGTGGGGCTGAGAGACTTCAAAGAAGTGTGACTAGCCCAAGGTCACCCAGCAGCTGCATGTGGAGGAGTGGAGACGCAAACCCGGTTCCCCAGATTACAGGTCTACCGCTCTTGACCACTATACCACACTGGCCATGCATCACATCACAGAAGTCTGGCAATCTGGGGAAGACTGGGGAAGGCAGCTACTTTGTGTGTTGGGATGGCAGAACTATAACTTACCAGGCAAAAAGCCACTTTCAGTTGGTGTCTTCTAGAATCTCTAGCTGACACCTTCCTCAAGCCAAGATGCTTAGCAGAGGATAGATGTAAATTATAGCAAGAAATGCAGAGCTCCAAGCACCCTCTGGAGTCTACTTCAGCACCATGGAAAGAGCCAGATTTCTTTGTGTGAAGTTGCATCTGATGATATGGGCTCTAATCTGTTAAATCTTCTGCTGGTCTGTAAGATATCACAAGACTCTTCCCCCCCCTTTTTTTTCCTTCTTGTATTTTCTGTAACAGACCAAACAGGTGTGCCACTCTAGAACCTAATGGGGAAGACAGAAGGGGGCTTATGCTAGCCAAAAGGCTCTGGCCATGGTGCACAAACATCACTGCTGGTCTTCCTTATAGGCCTGCTATAAGGCTGAGTTATTGGATGTGAAGCACTTCGAGCCTTTGAAATCTGCAATAAGTATAACAGTCATATATTTGATTGGACGGTAGCTTTAGGGGAAAGTTTGTCTCTTATTGTTTACAGCATGCTCTAGCTTGTGAAAATCTGTTTCCCTACGTTGTACATTTATTCAGCCATGACTTTTAAGAACCAGCTCCCATTAATTAACTGATGTAATGGTTGAGTTTGTGGCGTGAGATTGGTGCCACTGGATAACATTTTAGTTTTCAGTTTTAGTCTGAATTCCCATACTGTACTAATATAAATCATGAATATAAATGAATTCTGGACTGTAAAGCTTCCAGCACAGGAAAGCAATTGCACAATAAGCAAGGAATTCTGGGTAGCAATTTATGCATTAACACAATATGACTGTGCTGATGATAGCTTGTTAGAAGGAGATCTCTATCCACCTGCTATGACACTTCTGCCAAGCTACAAACTATAATGGCAGATAAGGTCATTATAACCTTATTAGCTAAAATGGTGATTGCACTTCTGGGCCAATTCACTACTGGCTGACATGAATTTTGGCAGGTAGGCCTTTGAAGAGCTGGTGGGGAGAGAGGAAGCCTGAGCAATAGACAAGAAGCTTGAAATATATGTGCTAATAATGATTAATGTTGCTATTACTTACTTTTCTGACTAGAGGGGGGCTGGCATCTATAAATTCTAGTACTCTGGCACTGGGAAGCAATATGGCCATGGTGCTTTCGATAAAAAAATGGCCTTATCTGGGCCATTTGTAAGGTCTTTACTTAATAACTAGTGCCAGGGTAGCTTGATTTTAGCCAATCTTCTCAATGTTTGAAGGATATTTCATAGATCTTTAAGGATAGCAGTGCTACATTGTCTCAATAAATCCATCAGTTCTGATCAGTTTCCTAAATATTAACAGCCCTCACTTCTCATTCTCAGTGAGAATTAAGACTGATGGGGCTGCTAAGAGGCACAGATCTTTTTCTTATATTGACTAGAGGGACTGGGCATCACACAAGGCCCTTGAATGGGGTCCGATTTGCTTATGCAGTGATGGCAATTATCATTTCACAGAACACCCACAAAATATAGACACTTATCTTCTCTGCCTATTCTCTTTTACAGCTTGTCTTCCCATCTCTCTCTGGCCTTCTCTCATTACCAACGTCATTCTGGTCCACTCCCTGTTCCAATCCTTCCTACCTTGGCCACTAGCCCCTGCCTGTCTGCCACACATACAGTCCATACTTTCCCAATGTTTTCCACCAGCTCTGTCCTTCTCTGGGATCTGAGGAGCTCAGACAATGGTAGCCAAAGACCCCCTTCATGCCCTGCTCGCTTGTGACATTAGAGGTATTGTGACATTAGAGGTATTCAGCCAGAGGTAAACTCACCACCACCAAATCTCTTGGTACAGTTTGGATTAGATTAAACAATATGGACGGAGATGACCTCAAGTAATGTCAATGAGCAGACAAGATGGAGCAAAGATGTCTTCATGGAATTAGATGGCACACATTGTATTAGGACAGAGTAGGATGCTATTGCCTTACTGGTGGTTTACTAGCATCTTGAAAAGGCTGATATTGCTGGGAATTTATCACTGCAGTTGTTGTATGTGACAGTTTGGTTCCTTGAATCAGAACATAATAACTCCTTTGGTAGGTCTGATCTATGGCCTTTCTAGTCTTATGTAGTTCAGCAATCCACTGGGGTTGGGAACTGGCGCACAACCCCCACTGAAATTAATCAACTTACTTCTGAGTAGACAAGTTTAGCATTGCACTGTTCAGATATAATCCTACACATCCTTACTCAGAAGCAAGGCCGACTGAAATTATAGTCAGATTAAACTTGCATCTAGCTACCAGGTGCTGATGGTGGGCTAGAAAGTTCAGCTACAATTTGTGGACCACTGTTCAGACCCATCAAACGTTATCCCACAGGAGCTGAGTGTGCATTACAATGCACTCAGTACTCTCGTGCAACTTTATTATAGGAAGGAAGATCAATTATGGTGGATGTTGATCAAGCTGGTTTGGGCCAAACCACAACACAAGCCAAATTAGACCTTTGGGGTAGAGGTTCCCCCATCACTGATGTGAGACATCAAATACTTTACAAGACAAAAGCCTGTCAGAATAAAATGTCTTCATAGACTGAAGAAAAACAATCAGAGAGGGGGCCTCCAAAGCTTCACAGGGCAAAGTATTCCACAATAATGATGCAACCATGGAAAAGGCCTGGACACCATTACTGATGTTGTTACCAAGAAAGTCCAATGTTCCTAGGAACACACTGTTCTAGAAGTCACTTGCATATGTGTGATAATTTTTCTGCTTTTAATTAAGTCATACTAATGATCAAATGTGTACACATTAACCTATCATTTAATTAAACTTTAAGAAACAAGATGACAAATTGCAGCCAAGAAAAATATACTAACACAAATAAAACAGTCTCCTAAAAGCCACACACAAGACTACGAAAGCCCTGGAGAATTTTGATAATTAGTTTTCAGTGCTGTACTAGAAAGCCAACTTAATACTGTTCACCTTTGTTACTCAATGTTATATTATATTATAATTATATTATGTTCTTCGTCTTCTTTTTCAAAATCCTCTGGAAAATTCTTCAGCATTTTAGTGCAAATTTCTCCCACTATACACTATGCAAGTTTGCCTCGTGCATTTATTTTTTGCAAAGCAATGCTCCCCAATGCCATTCATTGTTTTCTTCTTATTTTCACTAATATATACATTTTCATGCACACTTACTATTCTAGCATATGCATATTTGTACACATTACTTGGCCGGACAGGTACAAATTGCAAAGGATAAGCTGTGTTTTGATCCCTGTACTCTTTCAGGTAGGTTTGCCTTTAAACTGAACAGAATTTGGCTCCCATCTCTGCTTCCACCCTGCCCAGGTCTCTTACAAGGTGTGTCCCATTATTTCCCTTTGCATTATTGCATGCTGCTGTGTCTCACACCTTCAGGAAATGCACCCCGTTTCATCACTGAAAATTCCACCTGAGAAGAGACCTTTAGGCCCTCTCATGCTTACCAGTTCTATGACACTAATCTCTTTAATCTATTACTAATATGAAAGCCATCCCATACTCTTAATTATTTTTATATTCCTTCTCTTCACCTCTTTGCTCCTGCTATCCCTGCATTATTGGCTGCGCTCTCAAGCTGTCAAAATGGATCATCTCACAAGCACTCAAGTCATGCAAGGATTTTTGTTTGTTTGTTTTTAATATATGCTGCCTCCCAAGAATGATTTTTTAAAAAATATATATAAAAAGCTTTGATCTGTTTGAATGTTAACTCATCGGGAATTGAAGACTTTTGTTCTGTAGGATTTGTTATACAACACTTCAATAGATTCAAGTTCTGAAGTGCTATAATCTTAAAACTTCACGAAGCTCATTTAAAGAGTTATTCCCATCCTTTAAAGAAGAAGAAGAAGAAGAGAAGAGTTTGGATTTGATATCCCGCTTTATCACTACCCGAAGGAGTCTCAAAGCGGCTAACATTCTCCTTTTCCTTCCTCCCCCACAACAAACACTCTGTGAGGTGAGTGGGCTGAGAGACTTCAAAGAAGTGTGACTAGCCCAAGGTCACCCAGCGGCTGCATGTGGAGGAGTGGAGACACGAACCCGGTTCACCAGATTATGAGTCTACCACTCTTAACCACTACACCACACTGGCTCTCGATCATTCAAATACACTATAAAGAACCAGAAAGAAGCCCATTTATTGCTGAATGTATACATATCCTATTACAACCGTAGCTATTAGTATCCTGGCCAGAGATGGCACGCCACATGCAACCTATCCTACCAGCCATCTAGTGCTCACCACCTGCTTGTCTGTCAGAAAAGTTCCAGGCTAGCCACCCACCAAGAGTACAACAAAATATCTGCTCCGAAACTACAATTGGTCTGGAACCCAGAAGCTAGGCTACTGACCAGGGGTCTTGCATCTCTCCATTTTCACTGTGCATATTTTTAAGGACCATGCCAGGTAGCAAGGATGGGGAATCCGTGCCTCTCTGTCGGGGACTGGACTAAGGAGGAATGGTGGAGACGGCTTCTTAAAGGGGAGATTGCATTGAAATAAATGTGCACTGACTCAACATCTAGAGAAAAGGGCTCACGTGTGTGCTACAGTGTCAGAATACTGGGGACAGTCCTGGTGTCACCAGGTGGGCAGAATAATGGCCCACATACTGACACCACTGTCCTGAATTCACTTTCCTCCTACTCCAATAAGCAGTGGAGGCAGGAGAATAGCTTCCATGTATGAGGGCCCAAGTATTCTTTTCAGACAAGGCTGACTCCATACCTCATATTTAGGTATTAAGCCACACCACATGAAACAAGTTTTTTAATTCAGGCATCGGTGACATCTACACATTCAGCGCCCAACTAAACACACTCTGTGAGGAACACTTGCTTCCAGTTCTAGTTCTGTGCAGTTTCCTTCCCTCCAAAACTGATCAAAACTTTAATTGGAATATAGTGAATATAAACTAGAATATAATGAATCATCCAGCATATAGTGGTCAGTGTATATGGCCTTAATCATGTGGCAAGCATAGGCAACTCATCTGTGGCCATCTTACACTGTGGAGCATTCATGGAAATCAAGAGGATATATGTCAGGGACTGGGCCGAGGAGGAACAGTGGAGACCGCCTCCCCCTTCTCCTGAACCTTCCTGAGTAGAGGAGGACAGTATAGACTTAAAACAGTGGTTTGCAGAGGGTCATAGCTAAGAGAAAGAAGAGGGGCAAAGCTGGGAGATAATAGGAGACACAGAGCAGGAACAGCTGGCTGACACGTTATCACTACAGAGCATTCCAGACACCCCTTCTCCCAGAACACGGTGACCAGTGAAAGTGGGAGAACAGAAAGGCAAGAGGCAAATGGCCTTAAGCAGCCGCCTTAAGGAGAATGTTGTTGTTGACGGCTGCAAAGGGAAGGGGGGGGAGGAGATTACTCGGAGCAACACCATTAATGAGAGACGACGTTTCTAAGCCTCTCTCTGTGAATATTGAATAAAATACATTGGTAAGAGCTTCTTGACATTCCATTACTGGCAGCCCACCATGAGGGAGGGGGATCAGATTCCCTGAAGCCTGACATTCTCCAGATATTGTTGGACCACAGCTCTCATCATCCCTGACCCTTGAGCATGCTCCTTTGGAGTCCAGTAACACCTGGAGGGTCATGGGTTTCCCACCCCAGTCCTATGGGAAGTGGGCTTGGCTGTTAACTGGGTGCCCCTGCCATCAGATATCAGGTAGGTGTCTACCAGGGCCTTCTCTGTTGTGTCACCCCAACTCTGGAATGTGTTTCAAATATGTGTGTGTGTGTGTGTGTGTGTGTGTGTTGTGTGTGTGTTGTTTGACCTGTGCTGATGCTTGACTTCATCTGAGCATGAACACCTAAACTAGATTGCTGTAAATCTGAGATTTCTTTTGAGCCATCCACCCACTTTAAATGCTTCTCCTGGGTTTGCACTGAAGCATTGCCTGTCTAAGACCAACCGATGAAAGACCTACAACTGCTTTACAACTCATGGATCTGGAGAGGCATGGCATAGGGCTGGCATTGTGGAAATGTAGGGTTCTTGCACCTTCAGCAGCTGTGCATCAGGCAGAAGTTCAGCAGGTTAATCTTATTCCACCGGCTGCCTCAACACGGACATGCAACGTCACATGCACACGCCTGCACATACAGCGCGTGATGTCACACACATTGTGTGCAGGTATGGTGTGTGCAGGCACCTACAATCCTGAGGGCAAAATGGCACCCCTGTCTCTGCGTATAAAAGATGTGATTTTTTTCTGAATGCTGGTTCTCTCTTGCTCTGGATATTGAACCTGCTTTGTGTCTGGAGTTCAATTTCCAGACTAAAGAACATCCTGGATTCAAAACAACACCGTTCTTCTGGTATGGATGCTTCCTTCGACATGCGGAGATAGGGAGGGGCAGGGAAAGAATGGATGAGCCTGGGGGCTGCCCCCAAGCTCATCATGTGGGATTGAAATTGGAATGTGTGAGGGAGCGAAAATGCACCAACATTCCTTTCTTCCTCTAAAGCCAGCATATTTTCCAGCAGGCTAAATAGAAACAGAACCATTTCTAAACGAAGCCTCTTTTCCGAATGGATTCTGACAAGGGTCCTTCTGAGCCTCGGAGCTACTATTCAAATGATCATTTTTCTTCTCCTACAGATTTAAAAGGTAACGTGCACCTGCAGTATTGAGTCATCAGAAGCAGAAGCCGCTTCTAAGCTCCTTCTTCCATGGCCCTGATTTGTTTAACTGAAAGAAATGAAAGTGCTCTTTCTTTCTTTCTTTCTAAAACTGTGCTGTTGAATTATTTCTGAAAAGCACGCTTAGAATTATAAGAGATATATTATGACTGTAACAATGACAATAACTGTCCCACCCTCCAGAAGGCTGTCATGATAACATAACATAATGCTTTTGTGGTTGTGTGTTATTCTACAGATTGTATGTATATTTTAAATCTTCTTTTTGTCTGATTTATTTTATCAGGTTTATCTTCATTGTCAACTGCCCTGTGGCTTGCGCAAAGGACAGTATACAAATGGCTTAAATCAGCTAATGATTTAGCAAACAAAACTCTTCAGTCTCTATAACAGCTAACATGGTGTCCTCTGGATGTTGTTGGACCACAGTGCCTGGAGACAGTCAGTCGGGTCGTGTATCCACAGCAGTGACCAGAGGAGAAATGATCACTGGGAGGAGCACAGAGAGAAGAAATGCCATGGTGCATCTGTAGCAGCACAACCAGATGCCTTCATCTGCCCCAGCTGCAACAAAACATGTTTCTTCCCTATCAATCTGAAAAGCCACAGCAGGCACCGCAAGTCTCCAGCAGTTTGACTTCACCCATGAAGGCACACTCCTCCATTGTCTTCTGAGACAGATGGATGCCAGCCAGCCAACCAACCAACCAGCCAGCCAGCTCCCACCAATCCCAGGCCAGCACATCCTAAAGTCAAGGGTGATGGGAGTTGTAGTGCAACAATACCCATATAATATCACATTGGCTACCCCTGTGTTATTACACTCAACTCGAAAGGATGAGTTGGCATGTTGGCATGTTCAGCTTGCTTATGTAGCAAAAATGGCACCATCCACACATGAACAGGCAACATCAGCAGGCGTGGGACAACCCCAAGGTTTGCAGAAGTACAGAAACATATTTAGGAGAAACCTGAAACAGCATAATAAGGATTGAGTGTTTTCAGCGGCTGTGGGATGTTGGCTGGAACTGGTGAAGTGAAGGACATAGCTGCAGGGGTCAGCAAACTTTTTCAGCAGGGGGCCGGTCCACTGTCCTTCAGACCTTGTGGGGGGCCGGACTATTTTTTTTTGTGGGGGGGGGAATGAATGAATTCCTATGCCCCACAGAGATGCATTTTAAATAAAAGCACACATTCTACTCATGTAAAAGCACCAGGCAGGTCCCACAGATAACCCAGAGATGCATTTTAAATAAAAGGACACATTCTACTCATGTAAAAACACGCTGATTCCTGGACCATCCGCGTGCCGGATTGAGAAGGCGATTGGGCCGGATCCAGCCCCCAGGCCTTAGTTTGCCTACCCATGACATAGCACTTCACAATGAACCATTTTACTTCAGATCCCACGTCTGAGTTACATCATGGGAGAAGGGATTCCAGCTTTGCTACCTCTTGCCTTTAGAAGCCTTGCAAGTTGCAATGTAAGAGGGACTGCAAGCAACATCGTGGGAGGGGAATTTTTAGGACCAAGATGCTCCCTTGTTATTGCTGATATTGCCAGGACATCCTTAAGGTAATCTTGTTGCCCAAACAGCAGCAACATTTCAGCCTTATGAATGTATGTTATTATACTTGTTATTGTGCCATTTTATTATGATATTTTGAAATTGCTTTTGCACTATTTGCTATTGAGAATCATTCCTCTTTTCTTTGTTGCAAGGTGCTTTGAGATTTATTTATTTATTTATTTATTTATTTATTTATTTATTTATTTATTTATTTATGGTGGAAAAGCAGCATACAAACAAAATAATGAATTAACGAATGACCTTAAACTGCTCAAGCATAAACCCCATTGTGTTGGTCAACATCTGCACAAGTCAGAAACAGAACTCACTTTTCAAACAATTTACTCTCCGGGTAAATTTACTTTCCTTGAGCTACCGTCATAAAATCTATTTGCTTTCTCATGACTCAGTGTCCCCAGTTAACATTCTCATTATGTAATTGCAAGTGCCTGAGCATTTTGTTTTAAAGAAATGTATCACACGCATAGTATATTCAGTTAAGCGTGCACATGCCCAGAAGTCTTTGCTAATATCTGTTTGTCACCGCAGAAGGTTCTGGTTGACATGATTTTTAAAAGAAATGATTTCCAATTTGAATTCCTTTTCTAGATGATGAATCCAAGAAGGTGAAATAAGAGTATCCTATGTATAAGCAATTATATATATAATTGAAATATGGTCTCATATCTCCACCTACAGACACAAAGACAATGGCAGGAGATTTTATTTTCCTCTTCTGCTAATGCTTTTTAGAAACCAGTGCCATATATTCTGAAGCAAAAGACATGCAGGTACTTCATAATAACACTTCATTATACTTGGGCCTTCACAACAAATGCTAATAAATGAACAAATTTTGCATATTTTACATTTGCATTTCATATTCTCTCTTGTAGCAATTTAACAGTCCAGTGTTAAACCCTTTTCTGTGCAAGTCCAAATATCCTTCATCATCGTATGAAAAGTGGCACAGGTGCTTTAGAGCAGCCCAAGGCATTTTGATGCCTGAGGCAAATAGCAAGATTATGCCCCTTCCCCAATTTATACCAACTAGACTGGCAGCTTCAAGACTGGCAACCATTTAGGTTTGTTTGTTTTTTAAACTGTTTTTACTGTTGTGAATTGTTGTGACCTGCACTTGGGTCTTGGGGTGATGTGTAGGTTAGTTAGTTAATTAATAATACCCATCATCTTTACATAAGTACAAATATTTTGTTGACTACTGCCTAGAAAGTCTTGCAAGTGGATTGTACACAATTAGTGCACAAGCAGCTCATATGCAGCAAAAATAATTTTAAATTGAAATAAACGATGTATCAATTCCATTAAAACATAAATGACCATGTTTAAAACGTGCAATAAAATATCTTATTAAAATAACATGGCAATTAAAACAGGATACTCGGTTCAAGAGGTCGACTCCTGAAATGGTTCAAAAACCAAGGCACAGTTTCCGATTGGCTGCAGAAGCTTCCTGCACTCAAACGAAAGCCGCGTCAGACATTAATCTTCCAAAAAACATTTGCAAACTGGAAAACTCACTTCCGGGTTTGCACTGTTCAGGAGCCGAAACGTCTGAGTACCAAGGCGTTTGACTAGTGACAAAAACAGCTGGCACTGTTGATGATGGAAATAAATCCACCTCAACAGCTTATTAATGGGTTAATTGAAATGACAGGCATAGAATCAACTTGAAATTGCTTATCTTTCCCTGGCATGGTTGGGGTAAGTGTGCTGCATTTTCTTGTTTTCATTTGACCAGATAGCCATTAGTTTACTTGGCACTGCAAAGAATTCGTATTGCTTCTCTCTCTCTCTTTTCCCCCCTTTAAAAAGGAGGAAAACCGCCTTCTCTGTACCTATTATAGTGCTCAGCACCGACATTGTAAATCGCACATGCGCAACAGAGAAAATCAGATGTGAAAAAGTGATATTCTTGTTAATCTGGCACTGAATGTGGAAGCAGAAAGACCTACAGAGGGAAGTTGTGCTTTGTCAGGACAATGACTCTGGCCAAGGCACACATTTTCCTATTCTTCTTTTGTGTCCTTCATCCATCATGCCACAGTCTCAATTAAAAGAAAGCGCCTGTATTTTGTATGCACTACCATTAATGACTTGGACGCGGGTGGCGCTGTGGTCTAAACCACAGAGCCTAGGGCTTGCTGATCAGAAGGTTGGCGGTTCGAATCTCCGCGACTGGGTGAGCTCCCGTT
The DNA here is from genome assembly GCA_034641385.1 of Darevskia mixta. NCBI lineage: Eukaryota > Metazoa > Chordata > Lepidosauria > Squamata > Lacertidae > Darevskia > Darevskia mixta. Next base: position 12,455,897 of record JAWWNH010000042.1, on the reverse strand, counting down.
GCTCGGTCCCTGCTCCTGCCAACCTAGCAGTTCGAAAGCATGTCAAAGTGCAAGTAGATAAATAGGTACCACTCCGGTGGGAAGGTAAACAGCTTTTCCGTGCGCTGCTCTGGTTCATGAGAAGTGGCTTAGTCATGCTGGCCACATGACCTCGAACCTGTCTGCGGACAAACGCCGGCTCCCTTGGTCAGTAAAGAAAGATGAGCGCCGCAACTGTAGAGTCGTCCGCGACTGGACTTAATGGTCAGGGATCCCTTTACCTTTTTACCATTAATGAAATTATTCCCACCTACTCTTTCTGCTGTGAAATGCACACTGTGTTGTGTGGTGATGCTCACTAGAGTTGTCCCCCCATCCACCCTGGGTCTCCAATTTGGGGTGGGGGAGATCAGTCCACTCTGCTTTGGGCTGACCTAGAGACAACATATGCTCACCCCAACTTTTGAGGTGTCCTGGTTTTTACTTTTTGAAATACGGCAACCCTACTACAGAGAAGCCCCTCATGGGTGAGCAGAACCACAGACAATGTAGGGAAATATCACAGAAACTAGCACAGCAAATGTATAGATCAAACAATGCCCAGCACCTTTGGGAGGGAGGTGCTCTGGCACACAGGATATATTCAGGGGAAGAACACATTTAGTTAGGTCATTTTGTGAGGAAGAGATCAGTGGACAACTCAAAACTATTAACGAGCAATCTCCTTAACAAAGGAAGAGTTGATGGTTGGCGAACAGCATAGTAATAATAATAATTTTATTATTATTATTTATACCCCACCCATCTGGCTGGGTTGCCCCAGCCACTCTGGGCGGCTTCCAACACATATAAAAACATAATAAAACACCAAACGTTTTAAACTTCCTGATACAGGACTGCCTTCAGATGTTTTCTAAAAGTTGTATAGTTATTTATCTGCTTGATATCTGATGGAAGGGCATTCCACAGGATGGGGGCCGCTACCGAGAAGGTCCTGTAACTTCACTTCTTACAGTGAGGGAACCGCCAAAAAGCCCTCAGAGCTCAGCACCAACACTTTAGGACCAGTGCTGTATTGTCCTGGCAGCTGTTCTCAGTCACCAATCTAGATGCCGCATATCAATACAGTTGGGGTATGAAAGTACATAATCAAATATGTACATTAGCTCAAGTGGCAAAAGTGTAAGTGATCAGAATAAGATGGCAGTGATCTTAAGAATCTAAGATGCCCAGATATGGAAATCTCTGAACTAGATGGAATGGGACAAGGGGATCCACTCACCCCCTTGCCCAAGTAAGCATGCCCACACCCGCCTAGTAATTATACTTTAGAAGAAATTCATTATTGCATTCCTTGCTCTTTGTAAGTAACTATAGATTTTGTTGTCTTGATTTCTTTCCTTTTTACTTTTTCATTCTAAGCTGTCCAGTTTCGAAAGGACGCAGTTCTTGTTGAGGGGAAAGAACATTTCAGATTTATTCTGTCACCAACAAATCTAGGGTTAATTTGAGCTTAGAAATGGGTTATTTTATGCACAACTCAATAGCTCTAATCGCCATATTTATCACCATGCAAAAGCTGGAACTGCTAGGAAGGTAGTGACATTTTAAGAGAATGCACAGCTTCCCCATAGGGATTTTATTCTCCAGCATTACAGAACACCTGCCATACAGTGGTCATTGTCACCACAAGCTCAGCTGTGCAACACAATAACTTGTTTGCTAAGGGCAAATGGGCAAAAATGTCCTGGTATTATCTGAAGATTTCTTGTACTGTACAAAGTGCTGCACTAAACCTTTGTGAAAGCTTGCCAACAGGGTTGGGGAAGGGAGGGAAGATTATAAAGCATGTAGATTCAAAACCACATCAAGACTTTTAGAAACTATGGGCCTTTAAAAAAAATAGTAGCAATTTTTTTAAGGCATCTTTTAAAGTAGGGCCGACATTTGTCCCGGATCTTAGGCAAGTCAATCGAAAAATCGTGAAATATCACAATTTGGGAGTCTTCCTAAAAAAAACCTCATCAACTTTGGGGTGTCCTAGTTTTTACTTTTTGAAATACAGCAACCCTATTTAAAGTAGACAACAAGGGGGATTACTACTGTTGTACACACCCCAGTTTCTGTGAGCGGCTCCAGGGGTGTCAGCACTTACCCAGAATTCTGTTTCCTTGGAATGAAGGTCACCGGAGATGGCGGCATCTTTAGGATATATTGTTTTATTTACATATATATGCAGCCTGAGCACAATATAAAAGGGCTCACAACATTAGTGCCCCGACAGATCTTGCTTGCCCTAGTTTTTAGAAGGGTCCTGAAAGTCACAGTTTTCATTTCAGCATAGAAAGCGTGCCCACCCAGGTTCTACATTTTACAAGGTCCCAGCTTCAGACCAGACTAAAATAAAAGGCTAGCTCTTGGCCTATTGTTCTTCTACCTACAAAATGGCATGGCCTCTTGTAGGTGGGGGGGGAGGATGGTGTGGGGAGGATGGTAAATACCAGTTGCCCTCTCCAGCAGAACACAGTGATTGGGTGCTCTTTAACTGCTCATTCTAAGATGTTTAATTGTTGTTTGAAATTGTTTTTATTTTTCATGCTTTCCTCATGCCACCTTGTGAGGACATTTTTCCTAAATGGTGGGACATAAACGAACACCTATGAGTCCCTTAACCACAGGCAACTTTGTTGTAAATTCTAAGCATCCGCTATCGGGTTACACAGTTCCAGTCCTTGGAGAAGTGCATGGAGGCACCAAGAATATAAAAGTTATTCATCCTTGTTACAAGAGCATCCTTAACAGCTGTGAGATCTGACTGAGACCAAATCCCTTTTCTGTTGCAAAGGAGCCTGCACACTTGAAACAATGGGGTAAAGGTTTGCAAGATTTATGATTTCTGCCCAGCATGTATTCCCCTCTCCGCTGACCACCGAGTGAACTATTGACAGTTTGTGCTAATTGTCTGTGGGTTTGTGTTTCGGCTTAGCGCTTCTTTGGCACACCTCCCAGTCCGCTTCTCCTTGGGAAGGGAACATAATCATAAGGAACAGGAGATTTAAAGGGATGAGCACACATGACCCTAGTTATAGTTTACCTGGACCAATGCGGGCAGTTGTGGGAACGAAAAGTTTAACAAGAAATTTTGGGAAGATTCAGCATGCTAGCTCCCATTAGCAAAAACAACAGAGCCTTGCAATGACACCATAATGCTCAAGACACTTATCGTGAGAGCCCAGTTCACTGAATGCATGAATGGAAACAAATTAGAAGAAAACATTTTCCCCTGTGGGGCTAAGGAGAGGGAACTGCAAGATGTCAGTGGAAATATCCCAGCTCCACAAACTGCAGGTGAATGAGAAACTGTTAGTTTAGGTGCGTTTTGGGACTACTTGTAGCCATCCTCAAAATTGGACCTGGAGTTTTATCAGGCAGTTTTATCAAGTAGTGTGACATTACCCTCCAGTTCAGACTACAGGGAGATATTATTATTTGTTTGTTTGTTTGCACCCCAGCCATCTGACTGGGTTGCCCCAGTGCTCTGAGATGCTTCCGACATATACAAAAACATTCCACATTAAAAAGCTTCCCTACACAGGGCTGCCTTCAGATGTCTTATAAAGGTTATATTGTTACTTATCTCCTTGACATCTAATGGTATGGTGTTCCACAGGATGGGTGCCACTACTGAGAAGGCCCTCATCCTTGTTTGCTGTAGCTTCATTTCTTGCAGTGAGGGAACCACCAGAAGGCCTGCAGAGCTGGGTCTCAGTGTCTGGGCTGAATGATGGAGGAGATCAGCCAACAAACCATGAATCCTCTGAACCAGCAATAGATGAAATGAGATCGGGTGGTACTCCTTGACCTTTATATAGGGTGCCAGTTCTGAATTGTTCATTGGTCTCAGTAACTTCCTTCTACCTCTTCTGTTAGAGGCAGTATGCTTCTGAGCACCAGCTGCTCATAAGTGTGGAGTGTTTTGATGTGTTCAGGACCAGTTTGAGGGTTTTGCATAGGCATCTGGTTGGCCACTGTGAAAACAGGATGCTGGTATAGATGAGTCTTTGCCCTGATCCAGCCTTGCTCTTCTTATGTTGTTAACTTGAGGAGTCTTCTTCTTCTGCTGGATGCATGTCTTCTGTTATCTTAATGGTTGGAAGGGAGAAGTGGCTAGCTTTTCTTTCTTCACTTTAATTTATTCTGTCTCTTCCCTCCTCTCCCCTCCTCCCCACATAGGCCTCTCTGATGCTAGGATCTGTTTTGGAGAGGAAGGGGCAGTAGTTTCAGATCTCCTGCCAGTAGATGAGAAGGCCCATCCAGTGCAACTATTGTCTTCTCACTCATTTTGCTGGAAGCAGCATTGCAAGGCTGCAGGAGAAATTCAAGCTTTGTGAAGTCCTATATGAAAGCATACCCTCCAACATTTCTCCGATGAAAACAGGGACATCCTATCCTGACCTGTGGGTCTTGGACTACTGCGAGGATCAGAATATAAGTATCCAACAGATTTCATGCTTCTCCATAGTTAAAATGTACTAAGTATGCCTTGGTTGTCAGGGCATCAAGAAGAACTCTCAGCGAGCAATTTGTTTAACTCAGTGTCCTGGTCACTGCTGGATTCAAAAAACAGACATAAATGAATAAAGTAGGAAAAGTAAGTCTGTAACATATTCGTTTTCAGGAGTAGGGGGAGTTAGCTTTGAAAACCATTTTTGTAGATAATTACCCTTTAAATAGGTCTGATTTGTGCTGTTCAAAGCTTCAAATTTGCTTAGTTGCCAAAAGCTAATTGTCCTAAAGGTTAAAACGAAATTAAGGCTACTGTTTCCTTTGAACTAAAGCTGTGGCATCCCCCCCACCCGCTGGAAAAGCCTTTCTTTACTTTCAAGAGAGCTTAATTAAAAATGCCAAAAAGTTGGAAAGAAAAATAGAAGTGGGAAGATTGAATAAAACATTCAATCAGTGTTATATTTCACTGAAACAGAAGTGCATCAACATATATATAAACTATATTGTTTTTTTTTAAAAAAATAACTTCCAAATTTCATCCAAAGTGAAATTTTACAATCAGCGTTAAGGTTTCTGTTTGGGTAAAATATCTAAGGTATTTTGAGGAAAGGGGGCAGAATTATTTTGGTAAGTAATTTTTTTTAAGCTTTTATTTTGCTAAAGGTACGTGCGCTGAAGACAATATTTAGTTTAAATCCAGTTTTGGCACTTTTAGCCTGCTTTAGAGGACATACTCTTCTACACAGGTAAGAATCAGACCCTCTCTTTGGAAAGTCTGATGGTTTCTGTATCTCCCCGTTGGCTTACAAGAGGGAAATGAAAACATGGCTATAACTTCTTTAACTTCCCACAGAATTGGATGAAATTTGCAGGTGCAATATATCATCCTGAGCAGATGATATCTGCCCAATTTCAGACAAATGAGTACATGTTTCAAAAAATAGCCTTTAAATTTTGATATGTAAATATTTTTTAAGTGAACTACCATTTAAAAAATGGAAGAACTGGATGAATTTTATTGTCAACTTCTGAGGTAATGTGACCTGATAGATTTCAGTCAGATAGGTATTTTTTTGCATTTCTCACAAAAGCACTGTGACTGAAAGTACAAAGGAGAGGGCTGGTTAATTCCTGGATGGAAACTAGACGTGTCAGTAACAAAACTATACTCCCTCCCCTCCCTCCATGTGATGTTTTCCTAATTAGAGTGCTGTGGGGAGGGTATCCATTTTTGCAGACACATTGTGTCTCTGAGTTCCTCTGAATCACCAAATTGGTCCCAAAGCTTTAGGAAATGCCCAGTTCAGTTTGAGCTCCTTTGTGGGGCATCCTTTTGTATTTGGACCTACCTCAAATCCACCAGAGTGGCTTTATTCAGTTAAGGATTCACCCAAACCGAATGTGCATCCCTAGTTTCAGCACATCTCTGCTTGAAATCTACAGAGGATACAGGTTTTGTTATCTTCTGGATCTCAACTGTATCGGATGTTCTGTTGAGAACTTTGGACTAGATAAGAAACACTCCATGCTGTGTGCAAGAATATGACCTGGGGGAATCACAAGTATTATCTAAAGTGAAAATTCATGGCAACTCTGGGGATTTCTGTTCAGAAGAAACTTCAGGATAATTCACAGAAATCAAAGTGTTCTCCATTTCTTTTTGTTCTAAATTTGTTACTAAAAGACAATTTTAACTTAAACCAGCTTTTGAGAGCACAATCCTGTTCATGTTTATGTAGATGTCAGTTGCATTCAATTCAATGTAAGTCTGGTTAGAATTGCAGCCTAAATAAATGCAGAGCTGTCATATTTGAATATTGGCAGAGTTTCATCTTAAACTCTGAATATGCTTTTTTGAGGAGAGGCAGGAAAGTCATGAAAATAAGGATCCATGGGTATCTGGATAATATAGTCTTTAGGATAATGAAGAGTACATTGGGAACGTTTAAATGGATAAAGATATTAAAACATTACATCAAACAAGATGCTATTTTATTACCTTCATCTCTATGAAGCTATATTTAAACATGATGCTCATTTTGTATTTTCGAAACAGCATGCACACTAGATTAAAATGAGCATGTAATGGTAATGTTTTGTTTCAGTGTTGTACAGGGATAACAACAGGATTTCTTGAGCTCCCCAAATGCATGCATACACACACACTTCACTGGCTAGTTGTGCTGTTTATGTGCATATGTTAAATTAGCTTAGCTTACCTCACAGGGCTGTTGCAAAGATAAAATGAAGGAAGGTGATGTACACTTCCTTGAGCTACTGGGATGTATCGTAGAGTCATAGAATTGTAGAATTGTAGAAGTGGAAGGGACCACAAGGGGCATCTGGTCCAAGCCCCTGCAATGCAGAAATCTTTTTGCTCAAGGTGAACTCATGACCCAGAGATTAAGAGTCTCATGTTCTACCAACTGAGCTATTACCCTCCTCTCCCCCATTTTACCTTTGTAACAGTAGAGTGTGTGAAAGTGTGTGTGTGTATCTGTTTGCAGGGTGTTCAATTCACACTGCACTGGAACCAAGAGATCCTATACAATGTTATAAGCTTGGGACTGCCAGACTCCCCTAAAGTTTGGGACTGCGAGACTCTGGCATGCTAACTAGTTATGCGACCCCCGAGCATTATTAGAAAATACCTGAAGGCAGCCCTGTTTAGCGAAGTTTTTAACCTGTGATATTTTGATGTATTTTAATATCTGTTGGAGGCCGCCCAGAGTGGCTGGGGAGACCCAGCCAGATGGGCGGGGTACAAATAAAAAAATATTATTATTATTATTACTAAATTCCTGGACCCAGTAAGTGTTTGACTTTAATCATATTTTGTATTTGCCATTTGGGGAGGGAATTATTTAACATCTATCCATACATATTGTGTAGGAGTATTTGCAGGGTAGAAATAATAAATTATTATTATTATTATTATTATTATTATTATTATTATTATTATTATTATTATGACTTGGTGGAAAGGAAGGGTATGGAGATTCCAAGGACTTTGGGGGAATAAAGCAGAACTATAAAAACACACTAAAGGGGAGGAGAAAACAGCAGCTCTAATGATCCCAGGGATTCCTGTTGCCTCATGTACAAACAATTCACTTACCAAACACAGTTCTGACTTCACTCATTGGATAAAACAGTGCTATGTGGGAACAGCCTGGCTGGTTCCTTTCACAGAAATTTCTTAGAAGAATATCTGCACATGTTGCTTCATACCTGCCATTCTTGGAGGGCTGTTCCTCTGTATATTTCTGAAGATAAAAAAGCACACTGCACATGACTGCAACTCAAGTCAGATCAAGCAGTGCAATGAATCTTTTTAGTTAATTCAAATCAGCACATTTTCTGGTTCATTTTGAAATCTCTGATATCTACATATGACCTTTCCATTTTTATTAATACTTTATTGGAATTTTGCATTGCGGCCAGAGGAAGATAAAGTTAATTTACACAGATGTGACAGAAAGTTAGGCAAGCAGCAGTAAACTCTGGTCTATTCACTGAATCTTCATGTAACTTTTACTTGACCTACCAATTTCTTTTTTTAAAAGCTGTGTACATTTTGTGTCTCTGTTTAAAAGATACACACACACACATATGAATGAAATCACCTTATTTCTGTACTTTTAAATTGCTTTTAAATTGTTTTTAATACTGTGTTGTGTTTTAATTATTGTAGCCTGCCATGGGACCTTAGTGTGAAGGGTAAGTAATAAAGTATTATTATTGAACATCATCTTCATCATCTGCATTTTATTGTTCAAAAAATCTCAGAGCAGTGTATCAATGAAACACACGATAATAAAACATGGCAAAAGCATCAAAATTGCTGCATATAAGTCTTTTATAAACTGCCTCCAATGTGATACTTTTTCAGATGCTCTGTAGGTGAAAAAAGAGTGGCCTCCATTTCCCCCCTCAGATATGGTTGCTGTTGGCCAATATTTCTGAAGTGACAGTCCTTGATGAACATATTGGGTTGTCTCAAATTCAGAGCAGATCCATGAAAAACAATGGACCTAAGTTAGTCATGCCCATTACTTTCAATAGGTCTACTCTGAGGGACTAAAATTGGACACAACCAGTGCTATTTTTTCTATAAAAAATGTTTAGGGGTACTCTCATTTTCCTACTCATATTGAAATACTGCCCCTCAATGAGGCCAAACTTAGATTCACAAAATGTTTAGGGTTTTGCGCACCCCTGCGTCCCCCCAGAAAAAAAAGCACTGGACACAACCCCTTGGTCATGTGTGTGTAGGAAAGCATGGATGGGATAAAGAGGCAGAAAGCATGCATGCTGAAACCTGGGAGTTTGTTTCTGGTTGTTGTTTTCAAAAAATGTCATAAATAACTCAAAATTTTGGAAGAGCAGTATCCTGGCCAAAGTGAGTCCATAGAATAATAAAGTTGCACAATGAAGGAAATCTGCTGATCCCTAGAAACCACTTACAGTATTAGCATAGAGCATGGGTAGGCAAACTAAGGCCCGGGGGCCGGATCTGGCCCAATAGCCTTCTAAATCCTGCCCACGGACGGCCTGGGAATCAGCATGTTTTTACATGAGTAGAATGTGTCATTTTATTTAAAATGCAGCTCTAGGTTATTTGTGAGGCATAGGAATTCGTTCATTTCCCCCCCAAAAATATAGTCCGGCCCCCCACAAGGTCTGAGGGACAGTGGACTGGCCCCCTGCTGAAAAAGTTTGCTGACCCCTGGCATAGAGGCCAATCTTGCATGAAGCTTTCCCACTATGAGGAGCACAGAGTAGACACTGAATTCAATGCAGTGGCTTCATTTATCAGGGCTGTTTCAAAGCACACAGACTGCGAATCGTGGCTTGAGAGACTAGGGAAATATTAACACCATCACTTTCCCACAATACGGTTGTGCCTTTTTTTTTTTCCAGGTATAGGGACAGATTGGGTTTGCTGCTGTCATTAACATGAATGCGAAATGACAAGGTATCATTTATGTGAAGCCACTCAGGGAATAGGCATGAGTCATTAAAATTTTCAGAAATGGTGAGTGTTTTTCTCTCCCTCCCTCCCAATAAAGCAATAACTCTAAACTAATTACAGCAATCTAAGCAGTCCTCTACTCCAATGATATTGACATTCATTGATCCTTTGCATTTAATCTTTATTTGTCTAAATGCAAAATGACATTTATTGCACAAAAAATAACAGTAAATTGTGCAAGCCTGGATCTCTGGATAATTAAAGGAGTCAGACGAGATTGGCAGGATTTTGAGAGAAAGGATGTCCAGTGTGGTGTTGTTGAGCTAGAGGACATCTTGATTAATAACCTTCAGAAGTGCACAGAATTTCTTTTACCTTCTGGGCTGTTCTGTTGTATTTGGCTGAATTTTAAGGCTTGGGGGCAGAATAATATAAGTAATAAAAAGAGCTCTACTGAGTCAGACTAAAGGCTGACTAATCCAGTAGCCTGTTTTCTGTGGTAGTCAACCCAGTTTCTCTGGCAGAAGCTCTAGAAGCAGGATACAGTTGTTACTGAGCAACTGGTATTCATTATGCCTTCATGGCTTTGAAGTATTATTTTATATACAGCTTATATGCCAAAATGACTTCTAAGTGGTTTACAACAATAAAATCAATGCATAATTAAAATGCACAATAATAAATCCATTGCGACATTAAAACATCCTGAATTAAAAATACATCAGACAAGCAATTTTAAAGCATAACAATTAAAACAGTTAAGAAACAGTTAACAAAATTAACTATCTTGTTGAACAGTCTAAAGAGTTCTTTGGGGCTGACAAGGTCCTTGTCAGATCTACGAAGTCAATGTTCAAGGGGCATACCTAGATGTTACTTATCCCAAATTTCTTGAGAGACTTTAGAAGAGACAAATGTTTTAAGGGGGTATCATGCGCAGAAAGGGTGACGGAGTAGCATCGTTGTCCAATGGCATTCATTGTTGTGTCATACCATGTCCACTGAGGTGATTGAAATTTAAGGTGACGTGCTGGTATATGAGTCAAAAAGCCACAGTTTCAGGTACAGTGGTACCTCGGGTTAAGTACGCTTCAGGTTAAGAACTCCGCTAAGAACAGAAATCGTGCTCTGGCGGCGCAGCGGCAGCAGGAGGTCCCATTAGCCAAAATGGTGCTTCAGGTTAAGTACGCTTCAGGTTAAGAACGGACCTCCGGAATGAATTAAGTACTTAACCCGAAGTACCACTGTGTGAAAACAAAATTGGAGAGGATTACAGTGGAACCTCGGTTGTCGAATGCTTTAGAAGCCAAACAATTTGGAACCCAAATGCTGATAACCCGGAAGTGAATGCTTCCGTTTTTGAACGTGCCTCGGAAGTCGAACAGCTTCCGAGGTGTGTTTCTCCATTTTGTTAAAGGAATTTTCAGACCGGCAATTGTGCCTCAGTTGTTGAACATTTCAGAAGTTGAAAGGACTTCCGGAATGGATTACATTTGATAACCGAGGTTCCGCTGTATTAGCATTATAATCAGGAAAATGAATACAATATTCCCCAAGACTGAATGTACACTAACTTAAGGCTCTTTGGTGTTTGTCTTTTCTAGCCACATCCCGTCCTCAGCAGTTCCAAACTATTCACCCTCAAACAGGTTTTCTCCATGCCTGGCATGAGGAAAACAGAGTGACTCCACCAATAATTCCTGCTGGGTTGTGTGAGGTTGAGTATAGCAATAATTCAGCAAAACAGTAATGCCAGTATCATCTGACTCCCAGCCAGCAAGAAGCACTTACCATGGCCCCAAGTTACAAAGCGAACATAAAAAAAAAACCCACCCTAGAATTTAAATTGCTGTTTTTGATTATTGTGTGAGCATATCCAAAAGGAAGGCGTGGGTGGGCGGAGGAAGTGTGGGGGACATGCTCAACAAAACAAATTAGACAAATCTGCTGGAGCTTCATTGCCTTAGGGAGACACAAAACGTCGCACAATGCATGGAGCAAAAACAACACGGAAATCAAACTCATGACAAACGTAAGCAGCAATGCACAGAAAAGGAAAGCTAACTCCCCCAAAAGTATGTGCTGGTCAGGAATGACAAAAGAGAAGAGAAAATGTTCCCCTCAAGCTATGAGCATGCTGCCAGAAGTCATCAAACTTAATCAGCAACAGTGGGCTACTGTGAAAAGTAGGGCCAAGCAATATGGGGAGGGTGGGGTAGGGGGTGTCTATGCTACCTCTGAAACACTTCTAGGTTGGGATGCTTCAAGGAATTGCAAATTATGATAGGAATTGGCCTATCAATGGTGGTGGGTTTGTTTGTATGTATGAGTTGTTGTGGACTATGTTGTAAACGCGGGTGGCACTGTGGGTTAAACCACAGAGCCTTGGGCTTGCCGATCAGAAGGTCGGTGGTTTGAATCCCCGTGACGGGGTGAGCTCCCGTTGCTCGGTCCCTGCTCCTGCCAACCTAGCAGTTCGAAAGCATGTCAAAGTGCAAGTAGATAAATTGGTACCGCTGCAGCGGGAAGGTAAATGGCGTTTCTGTGTGCTGCTCTGGTTCGCCAGAAGCAGCTTAGTCATGCTGCCCACATGACCTGGAAGCTGTACGCCGGCTCCCTCGTCCAATAATGTGAGATGAGCGCCACAACCCCAGAGTTGGTCACGACTGGACCTAATGGTCAGGGGTCCCTTTACCTTTACCTTTATGTTGTAAATAAATTATTAATATTTTTTTTTTAAGTTGCTTTGTCATTCACCTGAAGTTCAGCAAGGAGTGTGCTGAAGCAAATAAATTCTCCAAGATCCCTAGTTGGGTTCAGCAACACCTGTTGGATCCCAAGTTTCCCATTATTGATATACCTGTAAAGCAAAGAAAAAGTATAACAACAGCAACAACAACAATTTATTTATTATTTATACCCCGCCCATCTGGCTGGGTTTCCCCAGCCACTCTGGGCAGCTCCCAACAGAATTAAAAGCACAAAAAAATAATAATCAGACATTAAAAACTTCCCTAAACAGGGCTGCCTTCAGATGTCTTCTAAAAGTCAGATAGTTGTTTATTTCCTTGACATCTGATGGGAGGGCGTTCCACAGGACGGGCGCCACTACCGAGAAGGCCCTCTGCCTGGTTCCTCTGCAGGATCAGGAACTAGGATGAAGCAAAATTCCAAAGAGATTGGAGTAAATTTATTGACTATATAAATATTAACTGTAGAAGTTTAAAAACACTAGCAGGACTGAAATAATGCCTACGACATGGACTTGAGGAGATTAAAGAGACTGTGAGAATAGATTGAACAAGAAGGATGGAAGTCACAGCTCGGTAGAGTGAAGGGAAATAAGATGCATACAAGATTGTTGAAATTTGCAGTTTTATTTTGTGTGTTTGTTGTTTGTTTGTTTTTGTTGTAAAAGTGTAAAACCTAATAAAATGGTTTAAGAGAGAGAGAGAGAGAGAGAGAGAGAGAAGGCCCTCTGCCTGGTTCCCCGTGACCTCACTTCTCACAGTGAGAAAACCGCCAGAAGACCCTCAAAGTTGGACCTCAGTGTCCGGGCTGAACGATGGGGGGTGGAGAAGCTCCTTCAGGTATACTGGGCCGAAGCCGTTTAGGACTTTAAAGGTCAGTACCAACACTTTGAATTGTGCTCAGAAACGTACTGGGAGCCAATATATGTCTTTCAGGACCAGTGTTATCTGGTCTTGGCCGCCACTCCCAGTCCCCAGTCTAGCTGCCGCATTCTGGATTAGTTGTAGTTTCCGGGTCTCCTTCAAAGGTAGCCCCACGTACAGCGCATCCTCTTCACTTAGTGTGCATGCTGTGTAGCCCTAAGCATGAGAATTTAAGTGCATCAGTTTGTTGAGCCCAGCCCAAACCACTATTTCACGTTTCATAGAAGACTGCTGAGGGGATGCTTGTTTGTGATTCATCCCATACTTGCCCCCCCCCCACCAGTTCAGTGGAACTGAGGGAGGCAAGATAGGGTGTGGCGGAGCAACATGGCAATGTGGCAAGAACAACTGTGAGAGGTACTCTTGGTGCTTATTTTTCTGTATCACCCATTCCCAAACTCCCCAAAACTCCCCTGTCCAGACACCAAGAATTGTAAAAATCTCTCTGTTCCTTTCTTCCCTCATCATCCTTCCATCACCATTTCTTTCACCATCCATTCTGCTTTCAACATCAGGTGCTAGTCATCTGCCACAAAGTTCCATCAAATTTCAATTTCAATTTTCTACACATGTAGGTCTTTCCCGGAAAATGCAGCGTCTGCCCTGGTGGTTCCGATTCACCATTCCACTTAATTTATTTCTAAACCTGCTTAAATTAAACGTGACTGGGGACTTTATCCGTTTCTGCATATATGAAGTTGTCAGAGAGATCATAAACACACAGGCTCATTTGAGATATGATGAAGTACAAACAGTCAGGAAGGCATCCAGCTATATGACAGAAAGAGGTCCAGGAAAACTCCAGCTGTTTATGCAAATAGTGATACTGAGAGGCTGGCATCTTATCAAGGACCCGGGGATCAGTGGCATATTTGTATACTGTCGTCAGCATGTAATGGATGTTTACTGCTTCAAAGAGAGAGAAAAATGTGTGCTGTTCTGTAATAATTTACAGGGTTCAGAATACAGGGATGTTCAATAGTGCCTAAACTAAGATTATATAATTGAACTTGCCTGGAACTACTTGCAGTTTTCACTCGCCAGTGTTCCTCGGCATGCTTCAAAGAAAGAATTTTATTTGTTCTTTTCAAACAGAGTTGCCACCAGCTTTGTCCTAAAGTGAAATTTGAGGTGAAATTGGTAGACCCTATTTAGGCGAAACAGTTCTAGAATTTCAAGAGGAAACAAAAGAAGTTAACTGACATTAGCAAAACGTTTCCAGTAAGGTAAAAGGTAAAGGACGGTTAAGTCCAGTCAAAGGCGACTATGGGGTTGCAGCACTCATCTCGCTTTCAGGCCGAGGGAGCCAGCGTTTGTCCACAGACAGCTTTCCGGGTCATGTGGCCAGCATGACTAAACCGCTTCTGGGGCAACGGGACACCGTGATGGAAACCAGAGCACACAGAAACGCCATTTACCTTCCTGCTACAGCAGTACCTATTTATCTGGCATGCTTTCAAACTGCTAGGTGGGCAGGAGCTGGGACCGAACAACGGGAGCTCACTCCGTCACGGGGATTCGAGCTGCCGACCTTCTGATCAGCAAGCCCAAGAGGCTCAGAGGTTTAGACCACAGCGCAACCCATTTTTACCTTTGTTTCCAGTAGGTCTGTCTGGCTGTCTGGCTCTCTCTCTCTCTCTCTCTCTCTCTCTCACACACACACACACACACACACACTCCCCTGAAATTGAGACATCTTTTGGTGGGTCCTGTTTAGGCAAATACTTCTGCAAGAAATCAAAGGGTAGTATAGGAATTTTAATTTTAAATACAGTGGTACCTTGGTTTACAACCATAATCCGTTCCGGAGGTCCGTTTGTAAACCAAAACAGGTGCGCTTTCATCAATGGGGCCTCCAAAAGAAATTTGTTCGTAATTCCCCACCCCACCCCCCAAAAAGGTTGCAAACCGGGACACGCACTTCTGGGTTTGACATGTTTTAATCCAAAACGTATGCAAACCAAGACGTATGCAAACCAAGACGTATGCAAACCAAGGTACCACTGTATAGCAATATTTCAGGAGGTGTGAGTTGGACTCATCTAAGTGATTGCTGCATTTCACCAAAAGTGAAGGTTCTTTATCAGGTGGCACATGTGTAGGGGTTTTCAGGCAAACATTTCTCAGTGTCCATTTCACATGTCTCTTCTGGTCCATTAGGGTGAACAGGAAACAGCACCACCAAGCTAAATTGCCCCCACCTGCCTGCCTTCTTCCATACATCCAGTTCAAGGCTGCCAGATTCCTCTTACTTAGTCTCAGTTTTGCCTTTGTAGAACTCATCAAAAATGGGGACTAAACTGGAATGAATTGCCTCTGCCTCTCATTGACTATGGTCCCACTGACCTTTGTGCTCCATGCTGTCTGCTCTACCCACTACCATGGACTGCACAAATCCTCTTTAGCTTTTATTTCATACATTTTTTTTCATATCATGTGCTGTGTTTTCACAGCCTGAGCTGCTGCTGGTGGCTTCTTTGCCTGGTTCATCCTGGATGGGGCATCACTCCTTCTGCCACTCGAAAACCAGTCACATAGCCATATAACAGGAAGAATACACCTCAAAGTTGTGAAAGCCAATGCTGTCCAGTGAGCAAAGTCGTGGCTGCGGACCTGGGTGACCTCGATTCAAATTGCAAGTCAGTGGTGGTCTTCATCGTGATATAATCTCTCACGTTCAGTTCTTTGGCAGGGAGTGAGAGCTATCCCATACAAATGTGCAGCTGCTGATCAAGATAGCGTACTATATGTGTGTGTGTGTGTGTGTGTGTGTGTGTGTGTGTGTGTGTGTGTGAATTATGTGTGGTTTAGAATCATCACTCATTTGAGAGCCTCTTCTTGAGTATTGGTGGCATAGCTGTCAACCTTTCCCTTTTCTTGCGAGGAATCCTATTCGGAATAAGGGAATTTCCCGCAAAAAAAGGAAAAAGTTGACAGCTATGATTGGTTGAGGGGGATGAACACTACCATTGCCTTTAATTTCAGTTTTGAAATGTTTACAACATTTTACGTTGTCCAAAGTGAAAGGCATCGCTTCACAGATTTTATCAAATGGTGGTCACATTCTGAGCATTTCAGCATGGTTTCTTAAATGTGGTCACCAGGATCTTCTACACCAGGCATCCCCAAACTTCGGCCCTCCAGATGTTTTGGACTACAATTCCCATCATCCCTGACCACTGGTCCTGTTAGCTAGGGATCATGGGAGTTGTAGGCCAAAACATCTGGAGGGCCGCAGTTTGGGGATGCCTGTTCTACACCAGTGTGATGTAGTGGGTAAGAGCGGTAGACTCAGAATCTGGTGAACTGGGTTCGCGTCCCCGCTCCTCCACATGCAGCTGCTGGGTGACCTTGGGCTAGTCACAATTCTCTGAAGTCTCTCAGCCTCACTCACCTCACAGAGTGTTTGTTGTGGGGGAGGAAGGGAAAGGAGATTGTTAGCCGCTTTGAGACTCCTTAGGGTAGTGATAAAGCGGGATATCAAATCCAAACTCTTCTTCTTCTAATAAAATCTCCATTCCCCTCCACCCCATTGAGCTGTGTGCGATATTATAGTGTTGTGACTAGTACACATATTTTGCGGCTGTTTGATAACCACTGTTCTTGAGCGTCTGAGCAGCTTATCAAAGATTGTAATTATTCAGTCCTCCTTTTCCTTATAGAATAATGCAAGCCAGTTAATTTACAAGGTTTGTGCATGAGAGAGACTAGTGTATGTGGGTGCTTGAACACAGTGAGAGCTTTAAGCAAACAGGCTCATCCACTCTTAGAGGTGGACATTAACAAAGCAGCGTTTTTCTAATGCAGAAATCTATAGGCAAGGTAAATCAGAATCTGCATTAAGTAGACTTCTAATCCTGTAAACAAAATGTAAATTAGAACGGAATTACAATATTTAATTGCAATATCATTTATGATTATGAAATTATGGTTGTAAAAATATTTTACCCCTTACTTATACAAAGTGTCACATTCTCTTTATTGAGGCTTACAAACTGTATAACAAGATGACACATTATTATGATCTTTGCTAAGCACCAATAAATATGTACTTAGTAATCAGATTTGTATTTAACAAGTACTTGCTACCCTATTAAATCCAAATTAAACACTGAGTGCATGTAAGGAAAGAAAATTTAAAAGTTCCTAGCGACTGTCAAAAAGTTAGTTTCCCCGAACTAACTTTTTCTTTCTTTCTTGGACTGTTTGTTACATTACATATAACCTCACTCAGATGTTCAGCGCAATATAGAAAGAAGTAGATAAAAACGCAGTGCCTCTTTCCAGTACTGTTGTTGCTTATTACATTTTTTTTGCCCACCATTCACCATAGGTTCCCAGGGCAGGTTACAGCAAGATAGAATTCAGTTTTTAAAAAAGTTCAAACGAATTCCAGTCACAGAAATAGGGTAAAGGTAAAGAGACCCCTGACCATTAGGTCCAGTCGTGTCCGACTCTGGGGTTGTGGCGCTCATCTCGCTTTATTGGCTGAGGGAGCTGGTGTACAGCTTCCGGGTCATGTGGCTAGCATGACAAAGCTGCTTCTGGCGAACCAGAGCAGCGCACAGAAACGCCGTTTACCTTCCCGCCAGAGCGGTTCCTATTTATCTGCTTGCACTTTGACGTGCTTTTGAACTGCTAGGTGGGCAGGAGCTGGGACCGAGCAATGGGAGCTCACCCCGTCGCAGGGATTTGAACCGCCAACCTTCTGATCAGCAAGCCCTAGGCTCTGTGGTTTAACCCACAGCACCACCTGGGTCCCCAGAAATAGGGTAGGTCCCTCCAAAAAAGCAGGTGTCAAAGTCCAGTGAAAAAAGGTGTGTCATTGTCATTGAAAAACAAACTACATAATGAAATTATGTATTGTTTTTAACACTCAATAGGGAGCCAAGCAGAGTGGTTGGGGAAACTCAGCCAGATGGGCAGGGTACAAATAATAAATTATTATTATTATTATTATTATTATTATTATTATTATTATTATTATTATTTTATAATAGTCTGATGCCCACACTATAGCGAAGGGGTCCACAGCTTAGGGGCTGCCACAAAGAATGCCCTCTTCTAAGCTGGTACTTTCTGAATTTCTGAGGACCATAGAACTACCAAGAGGACTCCCTCTGCTGATCTTAAGACCTATGGGGGGCTGTAGGGATGGAGGTAGCCTTTCAGATATCTGGGGCTGAAGTCATTTAGAACTTTAATTACTAGTGTGACCACCTTGAATTGGGCCGTGAAACAAACTGGCAATGGTAGCCAATGCAGCTGTTTTAAAACAGCGGTTATGTATTTTTTAAGTGCGGATAAGATATGTGTAGGTGTGTCTAACCCACAGAGTGTAGGGCTTGCCGATTAGAAGGTCGGCGGTTCGAATCCCGGCGATGGGGGTGAGCTCCCGTTGTTCGGTCCCAGCTCCTGCCCACCTAGCAGTTTGAAAGCATGTCAAGTGCAAGTAGATAAATCGGTATTGCTCCGGAGGGAAGGTAAACAGCATTTCCGTGCACTGCTCTGGTTTGCCAGAAGTGACTTAGTCATACTGGCCACATGACCCGGAAGCTGTCTGTGGACAAACGCCGGCTCCCTCAGCCTATAGAGTGAGATGAGCGCCGCAACCCCAGAGTCGCCCGCGAGTTGACCTAATGGTCAGGGGTTCCCCCCCGTGCGTTCATGTTACGCACGCCCGTGTTACGCACCGCGATCCTAAACAAAAATCTACCATCTCATCTTTCTTCAGGTGTAATGCTCTTCAGTGGATACACATTAATAAAGTAATAAGAATTCCAAATGCCCAGTTTATTGAGCATTCATCCTGATTTTTGGCAGGTAAATTTGACAATGTTAGCTATTTAATATGCATACAGTCATGCCACAGGGCTCAAACCAAGTCACGGCAGTGTCCCAACCCTGTATCTGTTTTCAAATGGATACACTTCAGGGTAGTGAAGAATCAATGTGCAATGAGCTTTTATATTTCGAATGAAACCAGTTTCTCAATAAGCACTTTTTACGAGCAAAAAACATGCAAGAGATCTGGATTGTCTGTTGACTATGTACACAAAACAAGCGCTCAGTTACCATTGATTTTAGAATAAAATGTCGTGTGTACTCTGTCTATGACTAAATTGACTCCATCAGATTAGTATTTTCTGTGTTGGGTATCATTCCCCCCTGATATTAGTGACTTTTTCTAAAAGCTTCACCAAAGAAATTCCAAGATTTTCTGTTTTTGGAGAGAATCCTGAACCACATCTCCGAAATGCAGGCTGTGCTATATATGTCTTGTTTACTCGTGTAAATGAAATCTCTACTTACTAAAAATGACAATCTCCTGGATGCTAATTGTCATTTTGTGAATAAGTGTTATGTTTCGTGTTGCACGCAGGAGAAGAAAAAAATGGCACTTCAGCCTGCTATTGTTATGTTCATGTAGGTTGCCAAGATGATCATGAGGCACAATAAGGCATTCTTTTTATCATCCAAAGAACAAGGGCAGGAATGAGATGACTGCTTTTCCATGTCAGTTAAAATCATTCATGCAGTTTGGGCCTTGTACGCGATCAAAATAAAGCTTGTAACAGACGTTTTATCTTTTTAAAGGCATATAACAGTCCTTCCTTTTCAGCTTTTTGTGTCTTCCTCATTAAAAACCCTGAAAGCATAATTATGCTTAACACATTTTACCTGTGACATATTTATGAAAGACAACATCGACAAAGTATAGGCACAGCATGGATTCTGGCAGGATTGAGGCAGGAATGGGGAGCCTGTGGCTCACCAAATGTTGCTAGACTACAACTCCCATCATCTCTGACAATCAGCCCTGTTGATTGGGGCTAATGTAAGTTGGAGCCCAGAAACACCTGGACTTCACAGGTTACCCATTACTGGATTAAAGAGTGCAATCCATCAAAATTTATGGATTCTTCAGTCTCATCAATATCAATTACTGTTAAGGAGGGGAAAGAAATTCATTCCAGGTATCATTGAAAGCTGGCTCGATCAAATGAGGACTTTCCAAAACAATATGCAAACTGAAGCACAGCTAAAAGAAAATAAAAAAATTCCTTCCAGTAGCACCTTAGAGACCAACTAAGTTTGTTCTTGGTATGAGCTTTCGTGTGCATGCACACTTCTTCAGATACACTGAAACAGAAGTCACCAGACCCTTATATATAGTGAGAGGGTGGGGAGGGGTATTACTCAGAGGGGTGGTGGGAATGGGTGAAAGGCTGATAGCTGTGGTAAACCTGTTGACGACTGTTAACGACTGCAATTAGTCTTACAGGAAAAAGCAAGGGGTGAGAAGGTTAAAAAAGCTTTGTCATGTATAATGAGATAAGAATCCAATGTCTTTGATCAGACCAGGGCTCTCCATGGTTTTAAGCTTGGTAATGAGTTGCAATTCAGCAACTTCTCTTTCCAGTCTATTTCTGAAATTCCTTTGCAATAAGACAGCTACTTTGAGATCTTGTATAGAGTGTCCTGGGAGACTGAAGTGCTCTCCTACTGGTTTCTCTGTCTTGTGATTCCTGATGTCAGATTTGTGTCCATTTATCCTTTGGCGTAGGGTTTGGCCTGTTTGTCCAATATAGAGAGCTGAAGGGCACTGTTGGCATTTGATGGCATACACAATGTTAGACGATGAGTAATTAAATAGTCCTGAGATGGTATGTTTGATGTTGTTGGGGCCAGTAATGGCGTTGTCCGGGTGTATGTGGCAGCAAAGTTGGCATCTGGGTTTATTGCAGGCTCTGGTGCCAGTGTCTGTGTTGAAGCACAGCTATCCTTCAAAATCCACACTTTGCGAAATTCTGCGATGCAGTTCACCAGCTAAACAATCTTTACAAAAGTGCATATATGAGACGAAGTGTGCATAAAAATGAATATACTGGTGAAAATACCATACAGAATGCCTTCTATTAATGGAAATTGCTTGCAGAAATGTGCCCATTTGTTAAAACTGCATATGCAAATGTGCCCATTGGGAGAAATTCACCCCAAAATTCTGGTGAATTTCATGAGGATTTTAAAAAATCATGAATTGCTGAAAAATGTGGAGAACTGAATTTAAGATGGGAAAAATGACAAGCCGAGAGAATCCCTTCCAGTCAAATTAGACAATGAAAACAATATATTGGCAAAACGAATAAGCATCTTTATTTCCGGAACGATATTTTCTCAAGCAAACTGGAGCAGGATGGCTTTTGTGCCTGCCAAAAATTTCTCAGGAAGCAGAGCATGTTTCAGGGATGCGCATTCTTGAGTGCAGGAGACTGAGGAAACTGTCTGCTTCAGTGACATCCACAGCAGCAGGAGATGACAACAGTGGCTGTAGCAGTGGCATGAAGCCGGTTTTTCAATTTAGAAATGAAACTGAGCATATGGAGAACTAATTAGGCTTTTCCTCATTTGACCAGAATAGACCCAACTGGGCAGCATCGGTAGAGATACTGTACAGGCAGAAAAATGCAAGGTGCCATTTAGGAAAGACCTTTAAAAAGCATACTAGCAACATGAATTCCCCTGTAAATCAGGCATGCACAACTTACAAGCAACTGCGCCAAACTCAGCCTTGCATGATGATCTACCAGGAGCACAATAAATGCCCTAGCTTCATTAGCTGCCTGGGACTTCAACATCTATGAACTTGCCAAGAGGTCATGGAAGGCCAGGATACATGCATTGGGTTTGGTGGGACACATGTCAGGCCACCCAGTCCAAATGGCTTTGAGAAAGGGTTTATTCTTCACCTTTAAAGCAGGGGTGGGAATCATTTTCATCCCATGGGGCCACATTTCCACCTGGGCAACATTCCAGGGGCCTTAGCCCAATGTTCTGCAAAAGCAAGCAGAGCAGCAAATGTGGATGTTGTAAAGAATTTTCAACCTCTCTATTCTCCACACCCACAAGCAAAATGTTTTATCAGGGTTCAAGGACACACCCCAACCAGGCGAAAAGACACAAGGATGGTATAAAGCAGTGTGGAACGCAGCCTGGGGAAATGAGATATAGTCGGATAGAGAGGCTTAGGGCCACAATTGGCCCAGAGACCTGAAGTTTTTTAGTTCTGCTTTCAAATGAAGTTGTTCACTATGATGTTTTCCCCCCCTACCTTTTACCCAGCCCTCAATCTATAGGAGTAAATCTCCTAATTTATCTCCAAAGAAATCCAAACTGAGAAAGTAGGCTGGTATTCACAGTGCCTCATTCTGGCGTATCCTATTTCTTCATGATCAATCATTCCACAATAGGATGATTGCACTAAAGTAAGCAGCAAGTGGCCCATGGATGACATTCATCTCATGAAACACTAAATCTTGTCATTTCCCCCTTTTCAATTCCTCCTCCTCCTGATTCTCTTTCAGAAATGCTGGTTCAAGTATTTCTCATTCTGATTATTTCATATAGTTCCAGCTGGTATTCTCCTTGGCAGGTTAGTTTTGAATGTGCAGGGTGACGATCATCATCATTATCTTGAGACAGCTAAGAAGTTCCGTATTTATCTACTTTATATGTTGTTTATTTGCTAGGCATTTGGACAACTCTTAAGTTACCACAAACAACTTTTGCATGGTGGTTCCTGAGAGCAATAAGTCCATTTTCATCTATGTTTGGATACAATCAAACACTATTTTGAATACAGGGGGTGGAGTGACCTTTTCAATACTGCTCTGATTTTAACAGCTGATTTCACAACTGCACTGATTTTTTGGCTCCTTGAGTTCCTGAACAATGCTGGATATGAGGCTATTAATTATATTATAATGTCAGGGACGGCCAATATTTGTCCTCTGGTCCAAGCCATTGTGAACAGCAGCATGGTGGAGGGACTGCATCCAACTGTCAGGAACGTGCCCCCCACCCCGAGTGCAGGAGAAGAGGTAGACTCGGAAAGCGAACTAAACGAACGAGGGGCAGACTTTGCAGATGAGAGCTGGCTGTCAGAGTCAAGAAAGGGCAGTTCGACCCCCCCTTCCCGGGGGAAACTCTGTTAGCTCTCAAGACGAAGAAGAATTGGAAGGCAGCCAGAGCATTGCTAGGCAATCAGCAGATAAGCAGAGGTCTGAGTCTGGGTCGAGTAGCAGTTGTGAGGGGGCAGGCCAGCCTCTCAGTCCCCGTTCTAGGCATCTGGATAAGATCAGATGGCAACGGAAGGGCAAGAGGGGAAAGGCGGGAGTTCGGCGTCCTTCCTGCTGTGGGAGGGGCGAAATGTCAGACTGATCAACTATTGTAAATGTGAGTAGGCGAGAAGCCGTACATAAAACTGCCGGAGAGTTATTACTTCTTATCAGGGCTTGATTGCCTGCTGGAGATCATTACACCAATTGAGACAGTGGTAGTGACAAAACGTTAAACACCCCTTCCTTTGTTTCATGACCCAACCTGACTCCACCCTCCCATGTCAACTATTTGTTAAAACGAGTGGGGAATCTGTGGCTTCCTATACGTTGCAATAGTACAACTCCTGTCATCTCTGACTCTTGGCCTACTGTGGATAGGAATTGAAGTCCTGCAACACCTGGAGAGACACGGGAGCTATGCACAGGCATTGTACAATGCAAACATCAAATCTAGGATGGCCCTTAGCATCACTCTGTTCTCTAGACAGTGAGTCAGAAAAATGCATTTTGCGGTATACATATGTCGTCCTGACAAGGAGGATGTAACATTAAACAATGAACCGAGAAATGCAATCCAGGAGTGCTTCAACCTTCACTGAATTTTGTCTCTGGTCCTGGCCACTGCTGGCATGTGGCTTCCTATGAATTACCCTTGAAGGAATGTGACCCTCAACAGAACAAAATGTTCCCCATTCCTGGAATTAAAGTGTGGAGTAAAGGTAAAGGACCCCTGGACGGTTAAGTCCAGTCAAAAGTGACTATGGGGTTGTGATGCTCATCTCGCTTCTCAGGCCAAGGGAGCTGGCATTTTTCCACAGACAGCTTTCCAGGTCATGTGGCCAGCATGACTAAACCACTTCTGGCACAATGGGACACTGTGATGGAAACCAGAGCGCACAGTGATGCCATTTACCTTCCTGCTGCAGTGGTACCTATTTATCTACTTGCACTGGCATGCTTTCGAACTGCTAGGTTGGCAGGAGCTGAGACAGAGCAATGGGAGCTCATCCCGTCGTGGGGATTCAAACCGTTGACCTTCTGATTCGCAAGCCCAAGAGGTTCAGTGGTTTAGACCACAGTGCCACCCGCATCCCAAAGTGTGGAGTACAGTTTGCATTTAACTTGTGTGCATTCAGCTTTACATGCTTGGCAAAAAAAATTAAAAGGGTGGCAGAAGGTGGGGGGAGACTTTGACAATACCACCTGCTATTTCACCCAGTGTGTTTTGACTGTACACAATTTTGGCTTTAGGCACTATCCCCTGGAATATATCCCCCACGTAAGCTGTAGGTTTACATCTGGTTGGCACCAGAGTGGATAATGCTGCTCTACTCTTACAACTCGAAATAATTCTCCATTCCTATTGAGAGAAACTATGGACTACATTTTGATCATAACTTGATAAATGGAATTTCCCCTAGATTTTGGGGGGGTCTTTATTGATGTTCTGTAGTTTCCTTGTAGAGATGTTGAAGGGGCCCTCTCTGGTCCTCTCATCAGTCAGACATCACGGTTCTAATCCAGAGCACCATCATGTACATGCAGATTTGCTGCCTCCCTTGAAAGAGTTGAATGAATTGAGCATATAAGCAGGCAGAAAGTTACTTTTTCTCCCTTAATTGCAAGAATTTTATCTGAACCAAAGCCCAAAGTCTTTCATAAAGTCTGAGAAAATGACACAGGAGTATCACGTTATTAAATCAATCCTTGCATCAATTTCTCTTTAGTGCACAGTGTCACTTTTTATTCTGACAGCTTGTTGTTTCAGATCCTGGCTGGAACCGAGTGAAAAATGTAGTGATAAAAGGGAAAGTTGGAAATGATGTATAGCCCTTTACTTAAGTTCTGCTTTGTGCTTTAATTAGGAATCTTACTAAGGCCTACACTTTGAAAGGCCATATTTTATTTCATGTTTTCACAAATTCGTTCTGCATAAACTGTTGGATTGTGAGGTTTGGATGGAAAGATACTTTGTAGCATCTTTTTAAACACATCAGACAATGTCTGGTGTTTAACTCACAGCCAAACTTCGCTGTGTAAAGGGAAAACATTTGATGCTGCTGTATTGAAATAAATCAGGATAGTACTACTTACTCTTATAATTATCCCATAGAATCAGACATTATTGTATTTATTTCATATTGCATGACCACTGGGAGAAAAAAACAGCCCAGGTGGAGCTCTCAGGATTTGGTAGGACAAGATGTGAGGACAGAAAGGATCTGCCCGAGCATTTAAACTTCAAGCTACATTAAGTTTTCTCCACCTCACTTCTAGATCAATGAATGTCCACACACACACACACACACACATACACAAAACCCTATCACATCATTTTCTTCTTCTGATTTAGGTGCCCTTGCATTTCAGTCTAAATGGGACTTACTTCACTAAGATATTCAGGCTTCATAAATATCAGTGCCAATGAGGCGTGTTCAGGTGTCGAGTGTTCCCTCTTTTAAAGGTAAAGGGACCCCTGACCATTAGGTCCAGTTGCGGATGACTCTGGGGTTGCGGCGCTCATCTCGCTTTATTGGCCAAGGGAGCCGGCGTACAACTTCCAGGTCATGTGGCCAGCATGACTAAGCCGCTTCTGGCTAACCAGAGCAGCGCACTGAAATGCCGTTTACCTTCCCGCCAGAGCGGTACCTATTTATCTACTTGCACTTTGACGTGCTTTTGAACTGCTAGGTGGGCAGGAGCAGGGACCGAGCAACGGGAGCTCACCCTGTTGCTGGATTCGAACCGCTGACCTTCTGATCGGCAAGCCCTAGGCTCTGTGGTTTAACCCACAGCGCCACCCGTGTCCCGTGTTCCTTGTTTAGTTGGTCTTTAGTAGTAGCTGGCTTCTATTTATGGAGGGCTCAACAACTGCAACTAGGGTTTCAGCAAACTCAGAAGAAAATGAAAATGAAAACAGGAAATGAAAACAGGAATAGAATTTGCTTATTTGCCCCATGTCCAAATCCTGGAAGAATGTGGTATATAACTTAAATACTTGAAATATATTGAAGAAAGAGAAATCAACATTTTATCCCTTTCCCCCCAAAAGCATATAGGGATATCAGTGATGCATTCACCTAACAGCATTCATTATTTTTATTTTTTTAAGGCTTGCTTCAACCAATCTGTGCTTGTGGAAGCCAGTGCTCTCCCTGTGTTATCTTCATACCTTCTCTAAATCTTCTTGGGACAACAGAGCAGAGGGAGGAAATGAGTGGCCATTCTGTCTGGCAAGCAGTTACCTTCACACAATGTTGAATTCCACCCATAATAGCTTTATCTTAATAGTTCGTAACAAGCTATTAGGAGAAAAACAGCCAGCATGCAAGAAAGAAGTGCATGCTTGAAAATAAAATTTAAAAAGCTTGCCTTCTTTCTTCATCCTGTCTTCCCCCCCTTAAAGAATATAAAACTTTGAAATGTTCCCATTGCATGCAGTCTATGCTCTATTTGTGGTTTGATATGTGAATGACAGGGATGGAAACAATATAAACAAACTCTGGATAAAGGCTCAGTCGGTGAAAGTTTTGAGTTCCGTGAAGATGCAGTGGTCCATGAACAAAAACATTTCCCCCCCTTCACGGCTGATCATATGGCTGAATTTTTAAACTGTAGGCAAGGATCTAAGTTCACCTTTAAGGACATTCTGCAAGTTAAAAACTAGCAAAGGAAGTAAGAAAGCCTTTTCACCCTGAAGTCTTAGTTCTATAAACCCCTTCTTGTCAGGCTGCAGTGCATTATGAAGACTTTATTTCAGTACTCTGCTGCTGAATGTGCCTCTGCTGCAGACTGCTTTTGTGGGGTAGTATGGGGATTTATGGATATCTATTATTATTATTATTGCAATATTCTCATGAACCAAGTGAGGGTCACTAAGAAGTAGCTTCTAGAGCTGCATTTTAACCCACAACAATTAGCACTTCCTGCTGTTAAAAGCAGAGGATTAGGCCCAAGTCTATTTTCCAGAAGAACCTGAAGAGCAAGGTGAAGTACAAATGTATTAATATATGAAATTAAAAGTTCCCATCATGGCGCTGCATGTGCCTACTTACATATTGTGTCTGAGAAATATGGGTTGTTGTTGTTGTTGTTGTTGTTGTTGTTGTTGTTGTTGTTGTTGTTGTTTTGAGAGGATAGCAACCATCTCATTTAAACTTGTGGTAAAATGTATAATTGCATTTGTCAGGAATTGCGACATCTCTCCACATGAGGCCTTTAAGCCCAAACAAGAATATCAAAAAGCATTTGGCACCCTTCCTTTTAAACTCAGAATAAAGAAGAAGAAGAAGAAGAGTTTGGATTTGATATCCCGCTTTATCACTACCCGAAGGAGTCTCAAAGCGGCTAACATTCTCCTTTCCCTTCCTCCCCCACAACAAACACTCTGTGAGGTGAGTGGGGCTGAGAGACTTCAGAGAAGTGTGACTAGCCCAAGGTCACCCAGCAGCTGCATGTGGAGGAGCGGAGGCGCGAACCCGGTCCCCCAGATTACGAGTCTACCGCTCTTAACCACTACACCATACTTGCTGCAGACCTATTTTATGACCAGATTGGGGGCTTTCAGAAAGCACACTTTGCTCCAGAGCCGAAATGAGAAACTTCTGTTCCTTTTATCTAGCAAGGTTCTTGAAACATCTGACCCAATCTATGCCTTCAACACTGTTAAATGTCTTTTCAATTCACCACCACCAGAATGAAGACATAAGGAAATTAAAGGTAGATAGCCGTGTTGGTCTGTCATAGTCAAAACAAAATAAAATAAAAAAATTCCTTCCAGTAGCACCTTAGAGACCAACTAAGTTTGTTCTTGGTATGAGCTTTCGTGTGCATGCACACTTCTTCAGATACCAGAAGGTATCTGAAGAAGTGTGCATGCACACGAAAGCTCATACCAAGAACAAACTTAGTTGGTCTCTAAGGTGCTACTGGAAGGAATTTTTTTATTTTATTTTATAAGGAAATTAAGTTGGGTAAAAGGGTCAAGGCTATCGTACCTAAAGTTCTGCAGCAGGAAATAAACATGCATAAACGGCAGCTTGTTCTAGGAAGTGGCCAATGCTCGTTCACCTTCGGTTCCAAACTTGGGCAAACCTGCCTGGCTCAAGACTCAGCCTAGTCCAGGGATGGGGGACTTCTGATCTGCAGGCCAAACTTTGATCACTAGGCCTCCCCAATTGGTCTGCAAGGCTGTTTGGGGTGTTCCATGCCTTCCATACCTCCCCCCCCCCGGTACCTGACATGTTTGGAGCAGTTAAGGGCAGGGCTTCAAAGAAACAATCAGGAACTTTAAGTGAGCTCCTGGTTGTTCTTTTGCTGGAGCAAGGCATGCCCTTTATGGCCCATCAACTTATTGGTGGTGAGAATGTCCCTAACTCCGGGAGGAAAGAGCGGTTTCCACTGAAACCACTTTTAAAAGGGAGGGAAGGGTTCTCCATTTTAGCAATGGTTTCCCCCTCTCAGTGCTGCTCCTTTAATCTCCAAAAACTGTTTAGAATGTTTAAAGGGGCTTTCAAACAGGCCAGTGCTGTGCTTTAAAACAGAATGATCAGTTCCCCAAAAAATCTACCTCCCAGGCAGCAACTCACCTGAAGCCCAAACAGTCCATAGCATGGACAGCTGGGTTGCCGTGCCAAATGCAGCTGAGGAGGGGCAGATGGCAAAGACATTTATACCAACATTACCCCTTCTGATTGGCTGTGTGTACAGCTGAGTGGATGGGAAGATAGCCCCTCTAGGAGAAGGAAATCTCTGACCCTAAACCTCTGTTGTCTTCTGGCTACACATTCATGAGAAAGGCTTTGGGAGTAAACCCTGAGGGAAACTCCATGTCCACCGACTTGTGGGACATCTCTGGGAGAAGAAAGGGCTACGGAGTAAACCCTACCCAAATCCATAGTGGAGTCCCTAGGATGGTTGGATGGTGTCATGAATGAGCCAGCTCCCAGGGAAGGTTTGCAGCCAGCTCCCGGGGAAGGGTTACTGCCAATTGAAGAAAGCAGCCAGGAACAGAGAGGGTTAAGTGCCATGCAGGATGAGCATCAGCTAGTGCCAACTCCCCTGCCCCTTGGAATGCCGGCTGATAAGGGAATGGTGGAGAGCAAGCTAGAACGTGGGAAAAGCTCGCCAGAAACACAAACAGGTGGAAAAACATTAAGAGACAACCTCACAGAGAATGGGGTAGAGGAGGGAGCTGACCCACTCAGTCTGAGGTCTCGACAAATGGGAGGGCTGCAAGATAGGAAGCAAAACAAAAGATGTATGAAGCGAAAGTTCAGTTGCTGCTAGTCACGCCGGAAGCAGTCCTCAGAAGGGTCATCTTGATTGATGATGGCAGAGGCTGTGTTAAAGCCATCCGGAGCTATCTGTTTGTTTTGACAAAAAAAAACCATCCTTTTTAAATTAACAATGCTCACTGTGTTATCAAGCCGGGAACTGGACTCCTGACAGATGGCACCTTGTATGCCTCCTTCTGGCAACTCCGGCAGCCAAGCAGGTGCCAAATGTATTGCTTTGCTTTCCTTCCGACAGCATCAGTGAGGCCAAGATGGACTGTGTGTCTGGGCAGTCTAGGAATTCCATACACACTCCCTAGGCTTGCACCTTGGAGGAGTCACTTCGGTGCTGCTGATACAGCAGAAACAATGAAGGAGGGAGCAGTTACAAGTTATGGGTCCCTGCAGCCATGATTCTCCAGTGGTTTGAGTTCAGTCCTGGTGGCACACTCCATTCTCTCTCAAGATTGACAGATGCCACCACCACCACCACCACATTGGGACACCCGTATGCCCCTTCCACATCACCTCATTCTAGCTTCTTCTGGGAGGGGGCAGACCTGCTCTCCACTCATGGCAAGGTCTGACATTCTCTAAGTAAGCTGCTCAGATTGTGAGGGAAGAATGATAATATAGATGGAACTGATTATTCCCTCTAGGCTCATTTGTTCACTCCCCAAGTTTACCCGACAACGATATGTTGAAATCTCTATTGAAAATGTAAAAACAGACAAACAAGCTACCATTGTAATATTGGATCTTTCCATTTTAGAGATAAGATATCATGTACACAAGTATGCTTTTTTATATAATGAAAGAATGACAGGGCAAAATCTCACTAGGATTAGTCGGAGAACATCCTTCCCACTGAGACGGAAGACGTTTAATCATTCCTTCACTGTTCTGGGCAGCTGCACGCTGACCCCTGAGACATCACCTGCTTCTGGTCTGTCAGCCACAGTGCCTTGTACTGAGGAGAGAGGAGATACTTCTCATGCAAGCTTTACAAAGAAGAACTGCCACTAGCTGTGACAACATCCCTAATTAGATGTTGAAATATATTGCGAGGATTTGTCACTAGTGATTATTCATCTCTATAATGCTTCCCTCCAACAGAGCTGTGTTCCGGCTATTTAGGAAATGGCTGATGTCATTACTAGTCCCTTAGGGGCTTATCCCAGTACTCTAAAGGACAGCTGTTCAATTCTGGGGTGAAACACAGTTGCAAACACTAGAAATAGCACAAGTGGGGCAAGCTAATCTTATTGCAAGAGGGAACAAAGGTTGACTGCAGACAGGAGATGACCTGCATAAGCCCACTGCCAGTGTAGAAGAGACCATGAAAGAAGAAGAGAAGAGTTTGGATTTGATATCCCGTTTTATCACTACCCGAAGGAGTCTCAAAGCGGCTAACATTCTCCTTTCCCTTCCTCCCCCACAACAAACACTCTGTGAGGTGAGTGGGGCTGAGAGACTTCAAAGAAGTGTGACTAGCCCAAGGTCACCCAGCAGCTGCATGTGGAGGAGCGGAGACGGGAACCCAGTTCACCAGATTACGAGTCTACTGCTCTTAACCACTACACCACACAAGGCATCACTCAGAGATCAAACTCTGAACCAGATTTGGAAACTCTTCCCCTGGTAAAACATGCGAGGCTTTTGAGGGAAGCCTCAAATGTGTGACTGCATAATGTGTAAAAGTCCATGGAAGGATGCCTCCACATCTCTAGATCGTCACTAAATTTTGCCAAAGTAAAATTATTGGTGAATTTGGAGATTCCTTCTCAGGAGAAATGCCCAAGGGATGCCATAGATAGCAAAATGTTCCAGAGGTCTCACATTTCCCAGTACTGGATGCTAAGTAAATAATAATAAATTGTGTGTGTGTGTATGTTTCCGAGCACAATTCAAAGTGTTGGTGCTGACCTTTAAAGCCCTAAACAGCCTCGGTCCTGTATACCTGAAGGAGCGTCTCCACCCCCACCATTCAGCCCGGACACTGAGATCCAGCGCCGAGGGCCTTCTGGTGGTTCCCTCACTGTGAGAAGCAAAGCTACAAGGAACCAGGCAGAGGGCCTTCTCGGTAGTGGCACCCGCCCTGTGGAACGCCCTCCCATCAGAGGTCAGAGTGATAAACAATTATCTGACATTCAGAAAATACCTCAAGGCAGCCCTATTTAGGGAAGTTTTTAATTTGTGATATTTTAATGTATTTTGGTGTCTGTTGGAGGCCACCCAGAGTGGCTGTGGGGACCCGGCCAGATGGGCGTGGTATAAATAAAAATTATTATTATTATTATTATTATTATTGTGTGTGTGTGTGTGTGTGTGTGTGTGTGTGTGAAGATATATTGAGAAGAAAATGGAGGAATATTAGTCTAAAACTGACCCAGCATAAGTAGAGCAACCACTTGTGTGTTTTCCAAAAGAGAAGAGTGCCCCCAAATCTTATCGAAACCACACCATTCATTATTTTTGATCTGTTTTTCGACTGTGGCACACATCCACATATTAACACCCTACTTGCCCATCAAATAAACCATGGCTTACCATGAAGCAGCAGCAGGCACTGCATCACTTCCTTTGTGTTTCGCCCTTCCCCCCTTTTTTTGGCTTTGGTTTATTGTGTCATGTGAGCTGGCCCTTGGTGAACTAAGAAAACTCATTGGTTTGGCATTGTGGTTTGACTGGAGAGAAGCAATCCATGAGTGTTAGCTTGCATACCATAATAAGCTAAGACTCCTGGCTTGTTGTACTTGGCTCAAAAAAGAGTGGAGTGAGACAGGAGTGAGTACACTTGTATATTTTTCATTCACAGTAAGCTATTGTTTATGACTTTCCACAATTGGAAAACATTGTCTTCATCAGTATGTTTTTTTTCCAGCTCATGAAAAAAATAGTTACAGGTAGGTAGCCGTGTTGGTCTGCCGTAGTTGAAGCAAAATAAAACAATTCCTTCCAGTAGCACCTTAGAGACCAACTAAGTTTGTTATTGGTATGAGCTTTTGTGTGCATGCACGCGGGACGCGGGTGGCGCTGTGGGTTAAACCACAGAGCCTAGGGCTTGCCGATCAGAAGGTCAGCGGTTCGAATCCCCGTGATGGGGTGAGCTCCCGTTGCTTGGTCCCTGCTCCTGCCCACCTAGCAGTTCGAAAGCATGTCAAAGTGCAAATAGATAAATAGGTACCACTCCAGCAGGAAGGTAAACAACGTTTCCGTGCAGTGCTCTGGTTTGCCAGAAGCGGCTTAGTCCTGCTGGCCACATGACCCGGAAGCTGTATTGGCTCATCCCTCGGCCAATAATGCGGAATGAGCACCGCAACCCCAGAGTCGGTCACGACTGGACCTAATGGCCAGGGGTCCCTTTACCCTTTACCTTTAAGGTGCTACTGGAAGGAATTTTTTTTATGGAAAAAAAATAGGTTGCATGCTTTATTCCATCTTCCTGATGTTTGCTCACCAGTTAATTTTTGTTCGCAATGTGATCTTTCGTACAATGTAAAACCTTCTGCAAATATTGTGGAATCTAGCTAGAGTTTAGTGCTCATTTCCATGTTACTTATTTCCAGAAAGAAAGAAGAAAAAATCAGGCCAACCAGGAGCTGATAACACAAGTTCTCTGGCCTGGGTTCCCTCATATCTCCTTTCCCTCAGGTCTATTCATGGTCTGGAAATGGCTGCCCCATCAGTTCCGTCTTCCCTCGGAGCACACAGATCTTTTTTTAAACCAAGGAAAGGTTAGGGAGGAGCTTCCACAACATCTCTCTCTGGTCATTGATGGTTCTGTCAGGAGCCTATGGGTTCTGAAACAAAAGAAGGCTTCTAAGTGCATTGAAACAAATGCACTTAAGAAGCTTCCCATTGGATCTTAGCACTCAACTCAGGTGCTGGACTGGGCAGTGATGGAGATTTTGTGGGTGGTGTCCATATATCTGCTCCCAATAGCCAAAGAACACAGGAACAGCCCTATACTAAAATTCCTACCTTATTCATACTTTTATGCACAAAGTTTGAAGAACTGCATTAATGCAAACTTAAAGTTAGATGATTTTCCTACATATTCTATCTGCCAAACTAAATTAACTTTAGCTTAACTTATATGCGTGCCCTGTAGAAATTCATTCCAATTTAAAGCAGTAGTTGTTGGCATTTCTAGAAAGGATTTCATCTCTTCCTAATAGCCTAGACACTCTTCGATACACAGCACACATTATCATTTTTGTGCATTGAGCAAATTGATAAACACAGAATCGTAACCTGAAGATTTGTAATAGGGGGTCTAACTTACCAGAAATAAAGTAATGGTTCATTCAGGTGGCAACTCAGCTGAGAAATTACAGATAAATTATTACTGACTAGAATAGCTAATTGTCACAGAGTGAAAACATCTTCTTTGTGGGTTAGCTTACATGTAGGGATGAACAAATCAATCTATTTTCAGCCCATGTCACTTTCAAATGTGTTTACATCACATCGTCACATTAATTTGCATCCAGTTCCCACCCCCAGTGTATTCTCTCAAAATACACATTTTTAAACTGTTTCTTTTTTCAATTTAATTTTTCGCCTCAAAACATGCTTTTAAAAAACATACTTTTTCGACATTTTGCGAGCTAGGGGCTGTGTCACAACATTTGGAGGAATGCAAAATTCAGTGGACAGCTCCTTTCTGATCTGCACATTAGTTCAGGAGCTGGTGATAAGGTCAGTTCATATTAGAATCTTCAAATACTGAATTCCTCAGATATCCCTGTTCACACAACCATTACTCAAACACAAGGAGATTTTCATGCATGATAGGATTGGATGCCATTTGTTTTTGGAACAGGTTAGCTCATGGGTAGGCAAACTAAGGCCCGGGGGCCGAATCCAGCGCAATCGCCTTCTAAATCCGGCCCGCGGACAGTCCGGGAATCAGCATGGTTTTACATGAGTAGAATGTGCCCTTTTATTTAAAATGCATCTCTGGGGTATTTGTGGGGCATACGAATTCGTCCAGCCCCCCACAAGGTCTGAGGCACAGTGGACTGGCCCCCTGCTGAAAAAGTTTTCTGACCCCATGGTTAGCTACTTATCTTGGATATTGATTAGTAGGTGACACAAGTCTTTTGCCAATGAATCATTAGACAATACAATTATTTCATCTAACATTGACAGTGATCAACATAATCTATTTCTACGTTTATCTAGTTCAGCTGCAAACTCCATAAGGAATGTAGGGTGAAATATAGCCCTATATCACTGAAATTAGTGATTGGGCATTTTTATTGGGCATTATTTTTGCAGTGCGAAAAATTCAAAAAAGAAGCCTGTGAGTGGACTACGAACTCCTGTGGATTAGACAGCGTCCTTTGACACAATAAATCATGAAGGTCTGTGGCACAGCATACTGTCCATATATGATTGTTTGCTTGTTTTTATGATGGCGAAGGTAATGAAGTGTATTGATCCCAACCCAAAAATATATATATATGGAGGGGGGGTTAACAATGGCACTGTGCAAATTTGTCTTACAGACCCATTCCGCTGTGTCACAGTTATCAGCCATATTTCCATTTCAGACGTTTGACAAATATGTATACATCGAATTTATGCTCAATTGGAGACAGGCGATCAGAACAGTTTTTGAGAGAAGTCCAGTGCCAGATTTACGTATAAGCTAAACAAGCAATAGCTTAGGGCCCCACTCTCTTTGAGCCCCCCCCAAAAAATTAAAGGGAAAAAAAACCTGGATGTACATTTCCAAAATATAAGATTGTTGTCGTTTAGTCGTGTCCGACTCTTGGTGACCCCATGGACTAGAGCACGCCAGGCACTCCTGTCTTCAAATATAAGATAAAAAAATAAAATAAAACCTACATACAGCAACAGTGTTTTGTGTTGTGTAGGCTCCATTGATGTAAGTAATGGGCCCCACCTGCTCCCCTGCTCCCTAAAATATCACCGGTTTGCTCATTTCTATATATACAGTGCCTACATTCTGCTATTTATAATTATTAGTAATTTGCATCATATATTTACACCTATTATTATTTCAAGTTATAGCAAGTTTCTAGAGACTAGATTATGAGTCTTTGTAAATTGTGTTTCTAAAGGAACTTTTGTTATTGCCAAATGCCAATGTGTTTGCATTATTAAGTTTGTTATGAATAAAAAAATCAATTTAAGTTAGAGCTTAATAATTATTTCACTATTAATATACTTCTTAACTGTATTTCACTATTAATATACTTCTTCTTAGTTGTATTTCAATTCAACAATTACTTTGATAAAATACATATTTTGTTATGTGCAAATGGCTTTAGATACCTATTAGGTCCATAAATTACCATATAGCATATATTCAACACAAAAAAGTGACAATTTGTTGTTGACAAAGGACAGCTGGACATATAAAGGGCCCCATTACCTTCAGGAGCTTAGGGCCTCATCAAACCTAAATCCGGCCCTGGAGAGGTCATAAAAACCTAAGAAGAATTTTGCTGGATCAAACCAAAGACCTACCTAGCCCAACATGACGTTCTCATGGGGATCAAAACCCAGAACACAGAATATCATGAGCACCTCCCACTCACAATTTCAGCAACTGGTATTCAGAGGCATACTGGTTGTGATATTGGAATCATCAGGACCTGTGTAGTCACTGATAGCCTCACCCTCAATGGATTTTTCTAATCCCTCTTTAAAGCTGTCTAGGTTGGTGACCTGTGTCCTCATTGATCACACATTTGAGGACATTTAGCAAAACTGTGGGCTGCTTTGATTTTGCTGCCACATTTATGCAGAAAACATAACTTTTACAAAAAACGATGGAAACTTTACACTAGCCAGCGCAAGGTCATCAGCATAGCGTTCATCTCTCTATTGAATCCAGAAATTCTGTCACCAAAGTCACGCTCTAGCAGTATTGTGTGGGATTATGCAGTGTCTGACAAAGGTGGGGTTTGTGTTTGGTAGGCTCACCTGCAGGTTTA
Source organism: Darevskia mixta (assembly GCA_034641385.1). Taxonomy (NCBI): domain Eukaryota; kingdom Metazoa; phylum Chordata; class Lepidosauria; order Squamata; family Lacertidae; genus Darevskia; species Darevskia mixta. The sequence continues at coordinate 12,419,393 of JAWWNH010000042.1, read as the reverse complement.
TTTTATCACCGAGAAAAAAATATCTACCTTGCCATACATCCTATATAATAATCTCCCTGTTTCCCTGCGTCCGCCGTCCGTGTGTCAGTGGAAATTTCCACTGCGCATGTCCCAGACGGACGGACGCAGGGATTGGACAACGGGAGAGGGGTGTGTGTCTGTGGTCCTGCCCTCGCCCGCCCACCCGCCGCCGACCCACTCACTCACACACACACACACACACACACGCCAGCCCCAGAGACAGAGAGCGGCGGCGGAGGAGGCCGTGCGCGCTTGAGGGGCGAGTCGGAGTGAGGCAGTTGGCACTTCTAGCGGAGGCCTTTCCCGCCGCCATGGGCCTGCCCAGGATTCTCCGCCGCCTCCAACTCCTCCTCGCGCGCCGCCGCGGCCGGACGATCCCCCGGTGTGGCCTTCCCTCCCCCAGGAGTCCGCGGCTGAGAAGCCGGGAGAGAAGGAGGCCCCCCGTCCAGCCCGCGCCCTTCCCTGCGCGCTGCCCAGCCGGCGGGGGTCCGAGGCGAGCCCATTTTTTAAACGGGCTTAATATACTAGTATATATATATATATATATATATATATATATATATATATATATATATTTAAAAGAGAAAATGTTCCACCATGTAACAATATTCTGACAATTAAAAAGAAATGCATCGGGGGGAAAGTTGTAGTACATCATTTTCCCTTCTGTGGTTGCTTCAACTTGCAGGCAGATTGGGTACTTGTTTTTACAGCAGGGATCATTTTAAAATGTGGTGAGACCCTACCCAGTCTGAACGATCACAGTCCATTCTCCCACCTCTTTCTACTGCAAGTGTATACTAGTCTCAAATCAGAAAGGCAAGTCATGAATCAATAGGCCCAATAAGACTGTGGTCCCATGGAAGGCTTCCTGTTCAAATAAGCTCTCCAAAGGCTTAGGCAAAAACAAACAAAAAACAGAATCAGGACCAAATGCCAAAACTCCATAGACAACTGAGGCAACATAATCTTTCATAAACCTGCTGTATTGTTCCCAAAACAGCCAAGCTCACATAATCAGAATCCATTCATTTGTGAAGAATGGTTCTGAGACTTTCCATCTGAACTAATGTTTGTTATTCGGCTATTTTGCAGGCATGCAGAAATAAAAAAAGACTAAAAAATTAATAATAATCAAGCTCTTTCTTTTCAATAATGCTTGAAAACAAACTAGCCAAGGCAACATGGTGCATACATGTGCTCACAACAATCTATCAATTTTGAAATGTCACATCACTTAGAAAGGAACCAGAGAATAGGGCAACTAATGACAGCTACCACAAAAATATAATCCTCTAATGGACAATTGGCAATTTTTTCTCGGTGCCTGTACTTTGGAAGCATGCTGTTTATTTCCCAAGCAGGTTAGGAGGTGAGAAACATGGTGATTAGAATTCAATATAAAAATACTCTTAAATAAAGTTGGAAGGGGTGCTTGACTCAGGGCTACCATGGATGCTTTCAAAGCTTCCAAATAGCTTGGATCCAGGTATTGTGCTTTTCGTTAACTTCTTTTTTTCTTTGTATAATACAATCCATTGGAACCAAACACCCATCGCACTTTTGTTTGTGAGATGATAACAGGGGTGTTCACGTGTTACATTCAATGAGTGTACACAGATACAACAAGTGTGCACTCTTTCACACAAACCTTTATATATGTGTAGCTTGTACCTGTGTTCAGGGTAATATGGACCCAGTTCATGGTGCTCACATTCAAAGCTCTCCACTGACTTAGGGCCTAAGTATCTGAAAGACTCCCTCTTTCCTTACAGACCCCTCTCAGGTATTAACATCAGCAGAGAAGGACCTCTTGGTAGTTTCACCTCCCTCAGAAGATATGTGGTAGTAGCAACCCGGTAGAGGGCGTTATCTGAGGCAGACCCGTAACCTGTAGAATGCTCTCCCTACAAAGCTGTACAGTCATACCTCATGTTATGTCCGCTTCAGGTTACGTCTTTTCAAGTTGCATCTGAGGCAACCTGGAAGTACTGGAATGGGTTACTTCCGGGTTTGCTCTTCGCTCATGTGCAGAAGCGCTAAATCGCGCCCCGCATGTGCGCAGATGCGGCGCTTCTTGATGCGAACGCTTTGAGTTGCAGACATGCCTCCAGGATGGATTACGTCCGCAACTCGAGGTTCTACTGTATCAGACTTCTTCACTGTACAACTTTTGGTCAATGCTGAAGACACTTCTCTTTACCTTTGCTTTTGACAACTGAAATATGTGATTTCAGGGGCCCACCTTATTCTTGTGAATGTAATATGTTCTGTTTTTAATTCTAAATTTTAAACAGATGTGGTTTACCCGGGGACCTGCTGGAGAAGGGCAGACAATGCATTTAATGATGAGGAGAATAATAATAATAATAATAATAATAATAATAATAATAATAATGTGTGAACAAGACAAATGCAGCCCTGTGCATACTTCCTCGAGAGGAAGCACATGGAACACAATGGGAGTGATTTTTCACAAGCAAGACTTGAACCCTTTTCTCTCTTGCAACAGCCCTGAATAAAATCACTGACTTGAAAGTGTTATCTTCAGTGGGGAGAAATTTCCAGAGCTGGAGCCTTTGGTACAATCCCCTCAATAGCCATGGTAGTAGTAGTAGTAGTAGTAGTAGTAGTAGTAGTAGTAGTAAGGGGTTTTTTTGGGGGTGGGCACTATTTTTTACCAACAATGCATCAGAACAAGAAATTTTGTTGCATTGTATTTCAAGAAAATATTCATGGAGGCTAAGACTGTAGCTGTCATATGTGGTCCAGTGTCCACTCAAATCAAGTACCCAGGAGCAGGCTCCGGTGAAAGAAACACTTGACACCCACAACTTTTTTTGAAAAGGGGGGAAATATGCAATGGGGGGGGGAAATAAGGCTGAAATCCTCAGCACGTTTTCATGGAAATAATTCTTATTAAGCTCATCGGAACTTGCTGTTGAATAAATATCCAAAGAGCTGAGCTGCTTATATGTTTCTTAGGGTGAATGGGTTTTGAAGACTCAGTGCTATATAAAAAAAAATCTTCCCAAAGTTATGTCCCATATGTGAAAGTGCAAAAAGTTGGAACCACGTCTACTTATCTGAGGAGGAAGTTGTTGCCCAATTACTATTTCATTTCTACTGTCTTAACAGTCAGTGAGATGTGAGAATGCCTGTGACACGGCAGGCAGAATCTTACCTGCTAAGGAAATAACCCTTTGAAGATTGCCAGAGGCGGTGTTCATGACTGACGGAAACCCAGATTGACAATCCACTATAGCAAATATTAATCTGCAGTGGAAATGACACACCTGCTCCTTAGATAAGAGAAACAAAAGAGGTATACTTGATGTAGCTCATTAATTATATTATTAATTATAGGATATTTTAGTAGAGGTATGAACAATGGCTGATGCTGAATTTGGAGTGTAAGGGGGAGTATCTATGTCACCAGCACAGATTCCTGAAAAGCACAACACAAATAGGGGTGTTTTTTTTTGGGGGGGGAGGTGTTTTCTAACCACATCCACAGCCATGCTATACACTGCTATACATGGTAGAAGGTGGAGTGGCAGGCAGATTGTGACATCAGCTGGAAGCTAGAGCAGTGATTGGACCCAGATCAGGCCTGACACCATCATCTGATGGCAGCAGGACTGCTCACAATACAATAGACTCCAGGCCAACTCAGCCCTGTTCCCAGGAAGCCCTGTTTTGAAGTTGGCAGGAAAATTCCTAACTTTACATTGGTGGTGACAAGAAACAAGCCCCATGTAAAATTCAGTTGGTTTTCTTTAAGGTGGGTTTTCTTTGTCTTTTGGTCCCAGGTGCTTTTTGTGTATAGAAAGTTGGAACTTGAATGATGACACTGTCTTCTGCACTGATGTTTCACCTCCTCCTATCCCAGTATATTAACAACTAATTAAATTGTGAAAATATGAAGGTGAATGGTACCTTTCTGGTGTCGGACACCAGTGAAGAAAGGCATTGAAATCGAATCTGAAAAGCCCATGGTATTGCAGGTTCACCTCCATGTCATGATAAATCTATCTCTATGCAAGATCAGCCATCCAGTCCTTTATTGGAACACGCAGAAGCTCTGTTTCTGGAAGATACAGATAAAATTTCAAGGGCAGACACCACACTCAAAAACAACAGCTTTGCATTGCTATATCCCACTTCATGGCAAATGCTGGAATTTTACCTCTTTACCAGATGCACAACATAGTAAGAGGCAAAGAACCATAGCAAAAAAACAGATCTACTTCTGATGGTGTGTGTGTGTGTGTGTGCAGAACAGTCAGAACACAGCCAGACTACAGTTATTTTACAGTGGTTATTTTAAAGTGGTAAATACAGTATTATTATAATAACATACATATTTATAAAATAACACTGTAAGCACCTAATGCTTGTTAGGTATGTGCATGCCTTTGCACTTCTTGGTCACTAGAAGGCACATGCAGGTTTACTTTTTACTGGGTCAAATGCTGCCCATGAATATTTGCTTGCAATCCTCAAGAAAGAAGGGCATTTTCGCTGGCCAGGTTTAATTCAAATCCCTCAAACCTCCTATGGGGAAGGTTCTCGGGAACAGTGGAAGGAGAAAGAATTTGCCCATGTGAAGACCATCAGGTGGGAACTCTTACACATATGGTTCTTAAATGTAAACTATATGCTGATCTCCGCCAGCAGTTCCTAAATCAACTCTGTATCCCCAAATGGAAACCAGAGCTATAGGTCATACATTTTCTATTACTGGGGTATAACCAGGAGCTCACCAAGATAGTGGCTAAATACCTTTATTTGGTTTTTTGTCGTCGAAACACAATGCAGACGTCTGATCTCCCTGGAGATCTAGAGATGTAATGTTAGACTGTTTTGCTTCTTTCACTTGACAAATGTTTTGTGTCACTGGGAAGGTGATAATTCTGTATTGATTTGCTATGGATGTTTGTATGTGATGCCAATAAAAGGTTTGATGAAGATGATGATGATATTTGCTTGCATAAAAGGCCTCGAGGTTTTCTTGTATCATAGAGTTTAGGTGCGATTTGGTTCGTTTATTATTATTCATTAAATGTGCACATTGCTTCTCACCAAGAAAGTCCCAAATTGATTTGCAGCCAAAGTGAAAAGCACAATAAAAGACTGCATAAGTGTTATTAGGTATCTGAAGAAGTGTGCATGCACACGAAAGCTCATACCAAGAACAAAGTTAGTTGGTGGTACTGGAAGGATTTTTTTTATTTTTTTATTTTTTATTTATTTATTTATTCATTTATTTTTTATTTTGTTTTGTTTTGATTAGAAACAGAGTTAACAGTACAGCCATATCATTTCCGCTGCCAAATGCCTGGGGAAACAAAGAGAAATTTGCCTGGTGCTGAAATGATGACAAGAATGGCACCATTGGTAGCTGGCACATGTTTGGACTGGTGGAAGAGAGACCAATGGTAGGTGGAACTGGAACCCATGGCAGACATATCTGACATGCTGTAAGGACGAAAGCAGGCAGGGGGTGGCTGGTTGAGGGCAGACTGAGGCTGGTGGGAAAGTGCCCCATTTCCTCTAAAGCGCCAGCCTCCCTGGCATGATTGGTGCCAGGTAGGCTTCATAGGGAGGGCAATCCATAAATAGAGGGCTACTACAGAGAAGGTCTCGTCTCTCAGCACCACCCTCTGGTGCTCCACTGGAGAAGGAACACAGAGAAGCGTCTTAAATAAAGATCTCAGGATCTGGGCATGCCTGACAGGGGAAAGATGTTTGGAAGGGATGTCCGGATGTTACACTGGTGGCCAAAATTGTGGAAACCTTTTGGGAAAAGTGCATTTCTGAGGTTTGGTGGCTCATAACACCACTTTTTTGCGGAGGAATACCATAATATATGTCAATGGAAAGATTATTTAATGGAGAATGTAACGCAATAAAGTGTGTTCCATTATCTGTATTCTATCAAAAGTTATAGCCAAATAACCAGAAAAAAGGAAGCACAACTTGCTTAGGTTGACATGCATTAGCTTTCCTTTATCTGAATGTAGCCAATGAGCATGAGTGTTTAGAGAGCCAATCAGGTGTTATGAGCCATCAAACCTCAGAAATACATTTTTTCCAAAAGTTTTCCATCTTGTCATCTTGTATAAGCCAACTACTCAGTATAGGGCCTGTAATTCGTGATGCCACCACAGAATCCATGGACAATAGCCATCCAGTCCCCGCAGAAATATTTCCAGTGAAAGATCCCCACCATACCCAATGCACTCTGTGCTGCTGTTGAACAGTGCTTCTCCTAATGCTTAGCTGAAATCTGCTCCCCGGCAGCTTTCCAAATATTGGTTCCAGTCTTGCCCTCTGGAGTAACAGAGAATAAGTCTGTTTCATCTTCTTCATGACAGCTCTTCATGAAAACTTATGTCACACCTCACTCTTCTCTTCTCCAACTAAGCAAACAACATTCCTCCAACCATTCATCACATAACTTGGCTTCTAGATATTTCACTGTTATGGAGACTTCCTCCTGGACTTCCTCAAGTTGTGTTTTTTAATATAATGTAGTGTACACAACTGAATGTAGTTTGGCCTTCAAGCCAAAAGGTGGTACATGAATATACCATAACACAATGCAATACAACATCATATAACCAGCCCTTCCCATATGCCAAGTCTGTTCCTTGTATTGGAGTTTACTTGGACAATTATATGCATGGGACTTCTGCAGTAATGTTGTTTGTCTTACTTGGGAACTGAATTTTGCTAGCATAAATTGAATTGTGAAATTGGGCTTGCTTTTGCGAGGCCTGGGTTAAAAATTCCCACATCTGCCGTGGATTCATTTTGTGGCCTTGAGAAAGTTATTTGAGCAAATCAGTGCTGCATCCCATGAGCCATACCCTACAGAGTCATCAATCTATAAGAAATGATCAACAGATTGTGCCTGAAGCTTTGCAAGCAGTGCAGGAGTCCCCTCACCCCCAGAAAAATATTTGACTTCACAGTCTGGTGATTGGTATGGTTACTCCTCACGATGAAGTCGGTAGAATTCGGTACGTTCTCCTTTTATATTGACTCCTTTAAAAGAACAACTTGAGAACATCTGCAGAAATGAAAAGTTAGAGAAACATTTTTTCTAGTTGTTTTATTTTAGTTGTAGTGTTCTTTGTAGCAGGAGCAAGGAGGTGCAGCTGACACACAGCTTGTAGGAAGAGCTTTATGACTGAGCTGAAACCAGAAGGAGTTTTGAGCACCAGCAATTTTGGCAAGCCTTAACCACCAGTACAAAGGGAATACACTTCCAAAATTTGTAATGGGTAGATGCCCTAAGCTGACAATAAAATGCAGTCTGTTTTTAATGAATTTTTTTAATGTTGTTTTTAACTGTTTTATATGTGTTCCACCCTGGGCTGCTTTGGAGCAAGGTGCGAGATCTAAATTTAAGAAATAATATAAACAATATAACATGGGTACAGTTAAATTAAGCTCTATTTAATTGTACCCAGGTTGTATTATTTATATTATTTCAACTTTGGTATGTACAACAAAAGTGAACTAGGAGCAGGCAGCAAGTGGGGGGCTCCATTTTAATTTGTCATTAGTCCTAGAAAACACACACAAACATTCTTATTTCCTGCACTTGCTCCAATGAGCTTAAAGTAGCATATTCCATTCTTTCCCCAACCATTACTTTCACAACAACCCAAACCTGTGAGGTAGGTTAGACTGAGAGATACTGGCTGGACTAAGGTGACCCAAATGCCATTTCAGCACGCTTGAATACAGTGGTACCTTGGTTCTCAAATGCCTTGGTTCTCAAACGCCTTGGTCCTCAAACTCCGAAAACCCGGAAGTAAGTGTTCCAGTTTTCGAACATTTTTCGGAAGCCGAACATCTGATGCGGCTGTCAGCTATTGCTTTGGGGGCACCTGCACCAATCAGAAGCCGTGCCTTGGTTTTTGAATATTTCGTAAGTCAAATGGACTTCCGTAACGGATTAAGTTTGGCGCTTTTGTTTTTGCTATTTATTTTGCATTTTTGTTTGTGAGGCTTTTTAGTTTAATTTGTTTTTGTGGCTGTGTGGAACCCAGTTCAGCTACTGATTGATTGATTGATTGATTGTGTGTCTGCGGAAATGGATAAAAGCCCCCCATCCAAACAATGCCTATCATCAGCGCAGTTAAGTAAAGAAAAATATATTAATTTTAATTTTTATCATCTACAATACTGTCTTATTTATTTTATAGTACAGTACATTGATTATTGCTTTCATTTTATGGATCAATGGTCTCGTTACATAGTAAAATTCATGTTAATTTGCTGTTTTAGGGCTTTTCAAAAGTCTGGAATGGATTAATCCGTTTTGCATTACTTTCTATGGGAAAGCACGCCTTGGTTTTGGAATGCTTTGGTTTTGGAATGGACTTCTGGAACGGATTAAGTTTGAGAACCAAGGTACCACTGTACTTCACTCGCAACAGCTACCCTCCCTGTTTGTAGAAGGTCTCAATCTAGCTTAGTCCCCAAGCGGCTGTTTTGTGTATGGAAAACTGCTTCTTTCTCCCATGAGATAAACATGCAGCCCTCCCCTGCTGTACATGTAGCATGAAACATATCATAACATAGACTAGGGTTTTCAAACATTTGTTGAGCTTTTTTTTTTTTTTGCCAAAGTTTTCAGAAAGATCTGAAAAAATGCACGACCAACATGCCAACTTGGGCATTCCACCAATTTCCGCTCAGACACTGCTGACGACTTCAGTATTCCATATATGTCCAGGAAATTCCGGGTGTATCACAACCCTAGCATAGAACTGTAGGGTTGGAATGGAACCCCGGTGATCATCTAGTTCGGCCCCGTAGAATGAAGGAAGTAGCAACCGTCCCATATGGGGATTGAACCTGCAACCCTGGCATTATCAGCACCATGCTCTAACCAACTGAGCTATCAGTGCAATCCAGGCAAGCTTTACCCCCCTGGCTTGAACATTTTGCAAAAACAAGGATTAAAAACCAACTAGAGCTCTTGCTACGAGGATGGCTGAATATTAGAGCACCTGATCACATGGAGGCACAGGTCAATTCTGTGTCTGGGGCAGCTCTATACCAGCTCCATCTGGTACACAGGCTGAGACCCTATCTGCCTGCGGACTGTCTCACCAGAGTGGTGCATGCTCTAGTTATCTCTCGCTTGGATTACTGCAATGCGTTCTATGTGGGGCTACCTTTGAAGGTGACCCAGAAAGTACAACTAATCCAGAATGCGGCAGCTAGACTGGTGACTGGGAGCGGCCGCTGAGACCATATAACACCGGTCTTGAAAGATCTACATTGGCTCCCAGTACATTTCCAAGCACAATTCAAAGTGTTGGTGCTGACCTTTAAAGCCCTAAATGACCTCGGTTCAATATATCTGAAGGAACGTCTCCACCCCCATCATTCTGCCCGGAGACTGAGGTCCAGTGCCGAGGGCCTTCTGGCAGTTCCCTCGTTGAGAGAAGCCAAGTTACAGGGAACCAGGCAGAGGACCTTCTTGGTACTGGCACCTGCCCTGTGGAACACCCTCCCACCAGATGTCAAAGAGAAAAACAACTACCAGACTTTGAGAAGACATCTGAAGGCAGCCCTGTTTAGGGAAGCTTTTAATGTTTAACAGACTATTGTATTTTAATATTTTGTTGGGAGCCACCCAGAATGGCAGGGGAAACCCAGCCAGATGGGCGGGGTATAAATAAATTATTATTATTATTATTATTATTATTATTATTATTATTATTATTATTATTATTTTAGTGCCATGTGGCAATGAAGACCGCAAAGAAGGCATACTTTGTGGCCTCCATTGAATCCTGAAATACAACCCATGGGAATTCTTCAAGGTGGTATTGGAAATTGTTTCCCTTAAAGATGGTGATATTGGAATGAAAGTTCAGCACACCAGCCTATGTTTCAAGGCTGGACTCTATTTTGACAGGTTTATCAAGTTTTGAAAGGACCAGGCCATAGTCTAAGCCCTGACATACGAGACTAAAACGTAGTGTGCATGTTTATGATGTAAGTCCCATTGAAATACAAACACCTGCTTGAGCCCTGCACATGCTTTCAAGATCAGGAGAAAATACACAAATACACAAATTGCAATGAGTCGGCGTGCCGGAGAAGATGGTCGGGGGGACATGTCGCTCCTGACATTCCCCCGTCCGACCGGGAAAAGGGGAGCTCGCGCCAGCGCCGCGACCCCCAAAACCCCCGGGAAGGGCGTCCCGGGGTCTATAGGACCTGCATGGGCTCGGACGCCGGCCCTGCTCCCCGGGAGACCACAGCAAGGGCTCCCGAGCGCAAGCGGGCGGCGGAGCCCCAGGGTCCGCTTAACTCCCCGTCGGGCGAAGCTGCAAGACCGTCTTCGCGGAGCACGCTGATTCCTCCAAGACTTGCAAATTCGGAACTGTGAGTAAAAAGGAAAAAACGGAATTCGGACTTAATTTGGACTGGCTTGGGACGAAAACACGGAGGTCCGTCCCCTGCCATTGAGCCATTGTAACAGGAAACTTCTATAGAAGCATTGAAAAGGATTGAATTGAACTCTTTGTTATGTGGCTTTAAATTAACCCTTGCGCCTCCCCTGGTCCTGGGGGAAACAGAAAGAACTGTGATAGATTTGCGGATTACTTTGAAGTTTGAAGTTTTTGAAGTTTACTAAAGGGAAAAAGTTTTGAAAAGTTTTAAAAAGTTTTAAAAGTTAAATAACTTTCTGAACTGTGTCCAAAAAAAAAAAAAAATGGCGATGGAACCGGATGCTAGCTTGCAGACATTGCTGGAAAGGATGAACGAATTTACATCAGAACTGAGAGAGATGAATGCTATGAGAAGCTCTGCGGACGAGATAAGGCAAAGTCTAAACACTGTGCCGGCTGGCCTGGATATACAAACAACTATGGAAGAGACAGTATTCGTCAAGGCCGAACAACAAATGTCTACTTTGGCAGCAACCAGCTGCAAAAAGAGACCTTTTAAACGCAAAACAAAAGGAGCTGTCATTTTAAGACGCAAGAGAAGGAACATAAGAAAAATCAGCAAACCAAAATCTCATGACAAGCAGCGGAAGACATGCCGAGACGATCTGAACATGCAATGGAAAGGCTGGCCACAGATTCTGGAGGATGCCGCTTTGGAGGATACCTTGCAGGACTCACTCTGGTTCTGGATTTCGGAGCCAGCAGGTGTAGGATGAGTACAGTTAAAGTATTATTTGCTCTTTGGACTCTAGGTTTTGATCCATGGACACGTTTCGGACTGATTAAGTGTTACTATGAAGGATATATTAAGTATAAAGAAGGATAAGTATTTCTTATTTTAAATATGGCAAGAATGATAAGTGGAGTTAAGATTACAAATTAAAGCTGTGTACCCAGGGACCGGGGGAGGCAAGAGGGCTGTAAATGAAGATACATAAGTATGCTAGGATGTGAGAAGATGGTAGAGTGATATCAGAAATATAATTATTTGATTATGAATTTAGGAACCTGTTAAAAATTGTTATATGCAAACAGATGAAAACAATGGAGTGGACGTGAGGAAGTCATATGCTACTGGTTGTAATACAAGTGAGCTGGCCTGAATCGGGGCCAGACAAATATTGTAAAACCAATAAAAATTATTTTAAAAAAAAAATTGCAATGAGATATAGTCCAGAAAATATAGCCTCGTGAATACTCCACCCCACTGGAAGCTTCAACAGTAGGTAATATAAACCTCAAGAGACAGAAGTTGGCAGGCTGAAACCCTATGCACAGTTGCTGGAGAGAGTAAGTTTGACTGAATATAGTGGGACTTACAATACTCGGTCCTGCAAAGGATTGCACTAAATATCCATCAACCATTTCCCCTTTTAACTGATCAACTCCCCAGATAAAGAGTGAGTACAATGGAGCAATTAACAAAAGGCCTCCGTTCATTTGTTTTTGGCAATGTCACAATAAAACCTCTGGGGTGTCTAAAATATCAAAAACTCTGGAACAGGGCACGTCACTTTTGCATTATTTTCTGTGAAAGAATGAATTGGTTTTATTCCTCCCCCCCCACCGCCTTGTTATCTCAGCTGGAATATATGCACTTGACATATGGACATTTTGGATGCAAAACTAAAGAGCAGTAAAGCTCCAATCACATGGTAATTTTGGAAGTAGCCCAGGAGCTAAAGTGCCTTCCTAATAAGGCAAAATCGCTTTGGTTGCCCAAGCATAAATTTGCCTTGTCTATCCAAGTTTCAATAAACATTTGGCATAATTTTCTGACATGGAAAGAAAAGGCTGGTTAATGGAGTTCTTGCCTTCCCCTCCCGCCCTCCCAGGGGGAAAACCAGCTGAAGTGGCCAACTACTAACAATGAATAGGTTGGTAGGGAAGAAGTAGTAAAGGCATATCGCTGTTATTATATTTGAAAGCCAAAATTATTAATTGAGGAAATACACAAAGCGTCTGCAGCTGCATGTAGCTCAAAAAGGGTTTTCGCACAGTTGGACGTTTTTAGTTTAAGGAAGATTTGCAGGATAGGTATGGAAAACAAAACAGGAGCACAGCTTCTCCTGTGACTTAGGGTACAGTTGATGCAATACAAGTTGGAAGAAGAAGAAAATCCAGGAGAGAAAAAGCTGAGGAGCAATGAGGGAAAATGAACAGCAGAATGTAGTGAGTAAAACATCTTAGGGGAGAACAACTGCTTAGAGTAAAGTTGTAAGGGGGGGTGGGATGAGAGTGGAAGGCAAAAGTTTAAAGGGAAAAGACAAGGAAGTATTCATTTCTTTCACAAATATATTTTGTTCCATGGAAGGTAATTTGAACAGCAGGAAGAACTGAGACAATAGATGGTTACAGTGGGAAACAGCATGGGCTGTCATGAACCACAGTTGATTTATGCATCTTTCAGGCCAATCGCACAATCAGTACCAGTTTGGGGCTCTGTCCCAGCCGGATTGCTGGCAGTTGCTTTCTTCGTCATCATGGGTAGAAGTCAAAAGTTCATGACTGGCTAATGGGAAAGGACTAGTTCAGTGGTATAGCATATGCTTTGTATGCAGAACATCCCAGGTACACTCACAAACAATTCCAGGTAGGCCTAAAAGAGATCTAGCTATTGACAGTTGCTGTAGATGCTACTAGGGTCTCACAAGGTAGAGAACATAATTTTTTTTGAAAAATTGTCCAGTAGCACCTTAGAGACCAACTAAGTTTGTTCTGGGTATAAGCTTTCGTGTGCATGCACACTTCCTCTGATACACGCATGCATGCACACGAAAGCTTATACCCAGAACAAACTTAGTTGGTCTCTAAGGTGCTACTGGACAATTTTTAAATTTTTTATTTATTTATTTCGACTGCATCAGACCAACACAGCTACCTACCTGAAGGTAGAGAACAGCTTCTTATGTTCCTGTGGTCATCTCTGAAACCACACTATGTGGTTGCTGTAACATCAGAGCTCAATGTCGGTGTGACTTGGCCAAATCATGCCCCCCAAGTATCCCAATTTTCCAGGGATGGTCCCAGAATTATGAAAGCCATCCCAGCTTCTGATTTGATCCTGGAATGGCTCTATTTTACCTGCCAGAGCTGTCAGTACCAAGCTCGGGGACCAGGACAATCCAGTGCTTGTCCTGAGCGATGGCAATGGCACCAGTGGCAACTTTGAAGGAACATCCTGTTGCCTCTTCATGGCCACCCCTGTTGGCCTCCTCTCTTGGGCAGCTTGTGGTGGCTGCTGAAGAGCGGGTGAGAAGGAGGAGAGGCTGCCACCCCTGAAGTACAACCCTGCTTGACACGTCAGCTCTGAGGGGCAGGCAGGGGGCAGGGGGAGAAGGCAGAATGACTCCACCTGCCACTGATCAGCCTTCAAGGACACAGAGGAGAAGGTGCTGATGAGAACCAGCTGGCTTCAGCGTTCTTAAGCAGAGCTTCCAGCAGCAGTCAGAGACTGGTATCAATGTTTTAGTTCCTGGTCTGACCTTACTGCTTCCTGCTCATCTTGACCCCATGATCATCAGATTCCCTGACTCCTGGACCGTCTGAACACATGGATTGCGGTTTGCCCAACCCTAGGACTGGACTTGGCTTTGGATGCTGACTCTACCTCCAGGCAAGTACACCTCAGAGACTCTTCTGGTTGGCTGGCTTCCCACTCCACATGGTTGCTCAGCAATGAGATTATGACAGAGGGTATGTGTGCTGTGTCCCACTGGTGTGATAGAAAATGCTCTGTGGTGGGTGGGGAATGGGGTCAAGGAGTGTCAATTGGCAGGCGGGAATGAGAAATGTTGCTATTTTCATCTGAGGAATGTTGAAGGGGATGAATCACATAGTACAGCCCCCCATCATTTTGTTCCAACATTGACTTTTTCTTGTAGTGTGGATTGAATGTGTATGTATTTAGCTGAACTTCCTAACTTTCCTGGACTAGGGATTAGTGAGATCAGAACAATTTTAGGGGAATGTGGGGGACAGGCTAGGGAAGTTCCATTAAGCAGCCAAAAAAAAAAAAAAAAATCCTTGCAGTTGTAGAAATACTTTGGTGGATGCTGCCCATACAGAACAAAATGGTTTTCTGAATCAGTTCCACACTGCTAATACGCTCATGATGCTGAGAGCAGATAACTGAAAATTCAGTCCTTAGCTGTATCTGAAGGGATCTATATGTGGCTATATGTAAATGAATTTGCATATGCTTTAATGTTTCTTTATGGCTGTGCTGCATTTGGATCTCTGCTATAATTCATTGGCTTTTCTGCTTCTGATGTTTCTTACACTCTGACCTTGGTGGCTCCTGTCAGATTTGGTTCCTTGTCTAGCTCTTGTCTTCCTGGTTTGCCTTTACTTGCAATGGCATGTTGCGATGTGTGGTAGCTTTGCATGTTTGCTGTGAGCTGAAGGGGCCTGGCGTTGAGCTGTTGCAAAGGGAGCAGGATGTCAACCCCCTGCCATGGCTGTCAACATTGCTCGGCTTCAGCACAATCATACCCCATTTTTATCTCATCATCTACACGTTGATTTCCCTTTGACCCTCATTGCCCATCTTGCATGGTAAAAAACGATCAGTTGTTGAACTGGACATTGAACATGCTTTTATTTTGTATCTAATCGCGGATTCTGACATCTTAAGTTCACGGCACCTAAGTGTGGGAATGTTTGGGAACGTGGATGATGATTTATAATTTAATATATCTCATCCTAACTTGCGCTTGCAAGTTCAACTAGCAAAGTAACATTCCCTTTTAAAATACACACAGCGGAAGTTGCTTTGATTCGCTAGAATCAGCTTAATCTAGTTTCCTGGTTTGTCACTATATATTTCCCCTTTGTCCCTCTTACAAATAAGACACAACACACGTCTTCTATAAAAAAATATAAAACGTTTACTCACGGACATTCAATTGAAGATCCCAAGATCCCAAATGAAGGCAGGCTTATTCTTAGTAAAGATATATACAATTGGAATCTCTCTATGTGGGAGAGAAGTCCATTAGGCCCCAGTTGGCTGGAAGCCAACTGAGCATCCTCCTCGCAGTCCAAGCGAGAGAGAGAGACCAGAGAGGCAAGAGAGAGAATGGCTTTTGACCAGTGGCTTTTGTTCATACCTTCCCAGGTGAAGCCACTCCCACTTCTAGCTTGCAAAAGGAAGTTATCTCAATCCAGGTGACCAGGAAGTTGTGGCTGGAGGACTGAGATACCTTCTAGCATTGTTGTACTTGACTGCTCTAGTGTTTACATCCCACACTAAGCGCCCACCTCTTGCCCATAGAATGAAAATGGGCAAGCCTGAGGAGACACAGGCTTTTAAAGAGAGCGATGTTCAGTGGTACCCGGGGGGGGTGCTTCTATAAAGTTCTGCTTTTCACTGCCTGCCTGGATCAGGCATAGGCAAACTCCAGATGTTTTGGGACTACAACTCCCATCATCCCTGACCACTGGTCCTGTTAGCTAGGGATCATGGGAGTTGTAGTCCCAAAACATCTGGAGGGCCGAGTTTGCCTATGCCTGGCCTGGATCATCTATACTAGGTGGTGGGGGGGTGTAGGAGACATTATCAAGACCTTGGCATACTAGAGGTCATGGCTGATGAACTGAGCTTGGTGGGCTAGAAACTGAACAGAAAAAAACCCCTACAAAACTGAGACTGCCTGAGCAGCAGCAATAGATGCCGGCAAGGTGGTGCAGGTGAGGTTGTGTTGCTGAACTGGCTTCCCAACCCTGTGCTCAATGATGCTGGTTAATGAGAGGGAGGTACAAGGCAGCAGTGAGCTCAGTGCAGCTCAGGAGCAGCAACAGAGCCAATCAGATGCTCCCTCCATGGCTCTTGAACCTGCTTTGCTCTTTCCCACTCAGTAACTGGCAGTGATGTAAAGCATTGGAAAGCAGAACAGCAGTGAAGCGCCATCTGCACCGCACCATTGGCAGGCAGCAAAAAAGGAAGCCTGGGTGCTAGAAACATAGCTTATTGTAGCATAGATGTGTTTCATCTTTCTTCTTTTGAGGCCACTACAAATGTACAACTAGGTGAGGAATGATAAATGTGGAGTATATTAAGATATAATCATATCAGCAATAAAAATTACCAGGTTTTTGTAAAGTTTACTACACACACACACACACACACACACGTCTAACAAAAGAGACAACAGTTCATCTACCTCAAAAGCATATTCTTTCAAACTGGAAATAGGAATGAAAGTAAGATTCAAAATATAACCTGAAGACCTCTATAAAAATAAATGCATAAAATACTGTAATAACCAAGTTGCAAATAAACATAAGAAGGTGAAATAACCATTTGTAGAAACACTTCTCCCAATCAAGGTATTCTCATAAATTGGCCAGTTCTAAAGATGTTGGATACTATCTAACTTAGTCATTGAAAAGACCTAAAGTCTTTTGATTTCAATAGGCCTGAATAGTTCTGAGTCTGGTTTAGTTGGCTATCATCCCATTATCTGTTCCAAGACATTTGCAACTTAGATGGGGTTTTTTCAGATTTCTGTAGAAGTGGAGAGAACAAAGTAGCCAACGCCTTGTTTGCTCCTGAATACATGAATTTGCATACACACATACACTTTTGCATATCTCATAACAACTGCAGCATTGCTATCAGTGCAAGCAAAGATAATTTATTTTTAAAAATGGTGTTTATGGCTTTGGCATATATAAATAGCTAATATGTAGTCCCTAGGGGTGTACAAACATGGCTCAATCCATTCCAATATTCATTTGCACTTTCATCTGGTATTTTCCATTCTGCTGAAATTGGTTTATTTTGTTTATTTGTTCTTTGCTGGAGCAGAAATGTACATATTTTAGTGTATTTTTATATAGCCCACAACAGACACACATAGCTCGGCCATCAGCAGATATTTGCAAATCAATTAAGTTCTCTCTTAGTTAATGGTCCATCACAAAACCATGTATGACTGCAAACCTGACTATTTCTACTCAGAAGTAAGCCCCATTGAATTCAGTGGGTCTTTCTCCTAGGTAAGTGGAGTTAGGATTGCAGCTACACTTGCTACCTTGATTTCACTGTTCAGTATACACTTGTCATTTCTCATTTCCCGCACTCAGATATCAAGGAGAGATAGTTTAGTAAAAAGTCAAGAAAGCTTCAGGGGGAGGAAAGGAAAATTAATAATTATAAAATGAGAATTTAAGGTGGTCCAAAATGGGCAGTCCCCAAGCTGGTGGGCAGAGATGCAATCCACAGGTAAAAAAGGGAGATCCTTTGTTTCCACATGGAGAGAACAATAATGAGTGATGCACTGCACAAGTTTTAAAAATTCACAAAAGGAAGCTGCTTGAAGGTGAAATCTTGACCCTACAGGTCAGAGAGTAAGCCTCACTGAATTCAGTGGCATTTACTTCTGAATACAAATGGTTAGGATTGCAGTTTTAGTGTATATTAAGTGCCTTTGGCAACAAAGAACACTTCCAAACCAAGAAAAGGTATCTGTATACAGGCGGCGATCATTTTAGGCGTGTCTAATTGATGTGCAATCTCTGACATGTGGGTCCTTTTGGACCTGGAAGAGGCCAGAATAGGGATGGAATGGGGGGTGGAACGAGGTGAAATGGGGAGAGGCACACTTACAGGTATATGTGCTCCGCTGAAGCAGATGGGCGCTGGGAACGGGACCCCCACATAAATGAACATGTAAATGATGCATATTGCAAAGCAATTTATGTTTCTATTGACATATAATGGGTGCATGTTAAAAACGTGCATGTTGTAGAGCAGGGGTGGCCAACTTCCAAGAGGCTGAGATCTACTCACAGCATTAAAAACTGGCAGTGATCTACCCCCTTTTTGGGGTTTCAGGTCAAAGTTGTTGAGCTTCTTTAGGGAAAAGTAAAGCGACTATGGTTTTCCCAGTAGTAATGTACAGAAGTGAGAGCTGGACCATAAAGAAGGCTGACCGCCAAAGAATTGATGCTTTTGAATTATGGTGCTGGAGGAGACTCTTGAGAGTCCCATGGACTGCAAGAAGATCAAACCTATCCATTCTTAAAGAAATCAACCCTGCGTGCTCACTAGAAGGACAGATCCTGAAGTTGAGGCTCCAGTACTTTGGCCACCTCATGAGAAGAGAAGACTCCCTGGAAAAGACCCTGATGTTGGGAAAGGTTAAGGGCACAAGGAGAAGGGGACGGCAGAGGATGAGATGGTTGGACAGTGTTCTCGAAGCTACTAACATGAGTTTGGCCAAACTGCGAGAGGCAGTGAAGGATAGGCGTGCCTGGCGTGCTCTGGTCCATGGGGTCAAGAAGAGTCGGACACGACTGAATGACTGAACAACAACAACAAAGCGACAATGAGCTTTTTTTTAGGAAGGAAAGCCCTATTTTTGGTGGTTCAGGTCATTTTAGGGGTGCAGGGCAAAGATGTTGACCTTTTTTTAGGGGAGCCAAAGTTTTTTAGCTTTTTGGGGGGAAGCCACTGATGTACCGGTGATCTACCACAGAGGTCCAGTGATCTACCGGTAGATCACGATCTACCTGTTGGACGTGCCTGTTGTAGAGAATTAAGAATAGCTTTCAATGCAGGAGTCTGCTGCAGTGAAGGTTGAATGGCCATACAGTAGACAATCCGCTTCATGGTTTGTTTTCAGTTGAGTGCTCTGACATCCCTCATAGTCTCAGCTACTATAACAGCCATCAGTTTATGTAGAACCAGTCAGCTAGCCAGAAATATGAGGTTGGTTAAACAATCACTTGCACCAGGAGTTCTCAAACTTTCTTCTCTATACTTTCAGAATAAAAATGTGCTTGTGCCACACCATTTTTAATTAACAAGAAATACATTGGAAGACAAGACATTGGAAGACAAAGGGAAACAACTCCTAGCAGGGCTTGATTTATAACGTAGAACACAACTGCTTTATAATGTGATCATGGGATATCCAGGAAGTATAAAACAATGCAGCTATACATGAAGATGAATCATTCCTAAAATATAATATTGATTGTCCTTGAATCTTCCCGCCATAGTTCCATTCTCTCTTGCCACACCTGTATGGCACACAAGACACTTTGAGAGCCACTGACTTACAAAGTTGAGTAACAGCTTATGTGAATTTAACTCGCAGGACCGCAGCTTTACACACTTGGCTGGAAAAGGGGTGTGTGTGAGGGAGTTGGAAGGGAGTGGGAGGGGGGGGAAGGTAGGTAATCCCACCCGCCACTGCAGTCATCCTGGGAGAGTGTTTGGAGGTGCGTAGAGAGTCTGTAGCAGTCTTGGGAGCCTGTGGTAAGTGCCACCCTATGCTTTTTGCAGGTTTAAAAGGCTCGTACTTTCCACTTTGCAAGACTTGGTGCATTGCACAGAAGATTTTTCCGAGCAAGAATAGTGCTTTGACAGGCTTAAATTATAATGCTCGGAACTAGACCAATCAATAAGACCACAACAAATGTTTATCCCTTCGGAAAAGAACCCAGAGTATAATGACACAGGGAGTGGTTCGGTCAACGTGTGTCTGTCATTCCTGTCTGCTCATATCTCAAGTCCCATTGGAAGCCAGACACTCAACAGCGGATCCTTCTATCATGATTTCCCCTCAAACAACCCGAAGCCTTTTAGAAAATTGGATTTGTCAACATTATTGAGTTGTGTGACCAAGCATGGCACAAATTAAGATGAAAGATGATAAACTTAAGTTTATCAAGTCCTATGGGAGGAGGAGGGTGGACCAGTGACATCTAGATTCATGACTAAGATCTCTGCATCTGAACTTGGAACACCACAGGTGTGCAGAGCTGTTATTCACCGCAAGCTTTTAGATACAAAGGACTATTTATTGTGTTTGTTACATGCTACTGTTCCAGTTTGCATGTTCCAGTGAAGGAGGAATAGAGTACGTTGTACATGCTTGATGCAGCCCTCCGGGTTTCTCTGACTGGACATTGGAACACGTCCCAGACCATGTCCCTCACATGAATGTTTTTGCCTGACTGGAATGTTCCCTTGAACTCTGCTAATAACTCTTACTTGCCTGAATGGAGACTAGAGAGGCATATCATAGTGTGTGTGGAAAATAACCTAATGTGCAAACGGTAAAATTAGTTCCTCTGCCTGCTTTGGCCATGTGGATTTTGGAAGGTTTTGCATATCCACGTTGCAGCAACTCCTCTTCCTCCTCCTCTCTGCAGCCAGCCTCCATGTCCGAGCCTCCCTTCCGGAAGAGAATGCCTCACTCTCTGATTGTGGAGGGCAGAGCTGTATACCTGAAGGAGCATCTCCACCCCCATCGTTCTGCCCGGACACTGAGGTCCAGCTCCGAGGGCCTTCTGGCGGTTCCCTCACTAAGAGAAGTGAGGTTGCAGGGAACCAGGCCTTCTTGGTAGTGGCGCCCGCCCTGTGGAACGCCCTCCCATCAGATGTCAAGGAAATAAACAGCTACCTGACTTTTAGAAGGCATCTAAAGGCAGCTCTGTCTAGGGAAGTTTTTTAATGTTTGGTGTTTTATCGTGCTTTTAATATTCTGCTGGGAGCTGTCCAGAGTGGCTGAGGAAACCCAGCCACATGGGCAGGGTATAAAAATATATTATTAATATTATTTATTTATTTATTTATTTATTTATTTATTTATTTCTCTGTCTCTCTCAGAGGCAGTGTTGCTGTCACCTGCCAGCTTTTCTCATTAACTTTGTGGGTGCCCGGCCCCCACAATTATATTATTGTGGGTGCCCAAGCACCCACGGCCCCCTGTGGTTGTTTCCTATGCTCCTGAGCAAGACGACAACTTGAAGTGGACAAGAACTAGGAAGACAGAGTTCTTAACTATTTCTGCATTGTTTGCTTCCTCCTGCAACCCTCCTCACCAATGAATTCTTCAGCATTGTGAACACCGGTCTAGAAAAGCTTAGGGAAAAGAGGTTTAGGAAGTGGAGTTACAGCAGTGGAAAGAGAAGGATTGAGCACTTATCTCCTGCTGGCTGCCTCTTCACTGCCAATTGCTCTCCTACCATGCCACAGCTGAATGTGTAGCTCTGATCTGGCTCATGCTACATCGTTTCTGCAAGTCTGCAAGGGGCCCAACATAATATGTGAATGAATACTGGCTTTTGGTTTCCTCTGCCTAAAGAAGAATCAATTACACAAAATGCTGGCAAATTCAAGCTTTGCAACCATGCCATCTCCCTAAAGGCAGCTATTATCCTGATCATTTTCAGGGAATATTCTAACATAACAGCACGTTGGATCGAATATGAGTAGAATTTTAAATAACGGCTTATTTGCTTTTGGTACACAGAAAAAGAATGTTATGATGCTTCCACATACCGCAAAATTTCCAGCCTGTTTGTTCTTCATATTGCTGCCTTAATAACATTCTGTCGCTCAGACGTGAGCACAATTATTTTGGAAAGCTCTTTGTGTTGTCAGTTTCACTTTTTGCTAGCCAACGAATAAATGCTTATCTATACTGCATTGCACTGTTTGTGAAGCTTTCTGACACTGATTGGCTGAGAGCTAAATACTAGCCATGCCAACAAAATCTGTAATGACCTGAACGAGAATGTGAATTTGTCCAGCCCGTGATGCTCACCTCCGTCATGAAGATAGCTTCGTTTTCCTGCAAAATGCTTGCTCACCTTTGTCTACAACCCAAACTGGGGTGCTCTAGAAACTGAATGCCACTGAGCTCTGCACACCCAGAGTGAAGTGTAGGTGGGTTCCCACGAGGCAAAACACAGCAAGAACCTTTATGGAACTACAGAACTGGACAACAGGGGCAAAGCAATTGCTTATATACATTTCTGAAGGCCTGGGCCACTCCCACTCCCAACATGATTGGCTGACTAAACTTCCAAGCTGCGAATTGTGACTCAGAGTTTAAGGGCCAATGGCAGAGGCCCAAATCCTGAAATGTTCTGTGATTGGATATCATGTATCAAATGAGAACACAGGGGCTCAGAATTCTTAGTCCATACTCAAGCTCAGGCAAGCACAGACCACTGAATACATAACATGGAGTGCATGCTCAATTGCAAGTAGCTCTTTGTGGCGATCACACAGGGTCCCCGGTCGTTTCACGGACGATTGATCCCTGTGCCACCACTGTACCGTTCCCACCAACCAGGTCCTCCATGGTAATCACTGAGTCTCAGTCAGGTTTTTTAAAATTGAACAAAAAGTTTATTCTCACACAGTAACAAGCTTATGGTTTCAAATACACTGTTTCACTTATGTTCTCAGAATATTTCCTGTCAATATCACACACTTGATCCTATACCTTCCTATACCTTCCCTTTATCTTCCACCCACAAGATCCCAACAGAACCAACCAACCTCCCTAACTGAACTCCTGAACTGAACTCTCTTGGTTCCCCAACTGAACTAACTGACAAATCCGTGTGCTTTAGTCTTAAACTCCGTTGACTCCGCCCCCTGGGTTTTCATTGGACAGTCTATTAACCCTTTCACACTATCTCCAGTATGACAGCATCAGCATTACAGGGCAAACACCACACTCTTGGATATAGAGTTTTTTTTTTAAAAAATAACCTGATCTCCATAATATGGCCCAGGTTTTCTTTCAATGAAGGTAGTCCATTGCTGCTCATCTTCTCACTGGAGAACCACAGATAAGCTTCTGAAGAATCAGAGTTCTGTTGAGCACAAATTGAAAACCACTGCTTTAAGTTAGCTGCAATGGCAACCAGGCTTTCAGCTCAGCAATCAACCCTGTTGAATGACAGCATTGACTTGAAGCACATTCAATCCCCTTTTGGTCAGTGGGGCTGAACAGTCCATGTACATTTGCCGTACCTGGGATGCTGAATGGCCTCACCGGTGCACATAATGTTTTCTTCTTGCTTTGTGTTTTAACTCTTGGCAGAAGCACTTGCTCTTTGATTAAGGAATAAAGAGAAGGTAGGTGGCAGGCACACTGACAAGGAGCTGAGCCACTCCACGATATTGCTGCTGTGCTAAAGGTAATTCATCTGTTTTAATTTGGTCTCTCTCTTTTTGCTCGGAATTTAATTCTTTTGCTGAATGTGGCAATACTGAAAGGTCAGTGGATTTATCTATAATGGAACCTTAAGGGGATTTGGCATCCTTTTTATCTTAGCAATTCCCCCTTCTAAAAGAAATGACAGGTGGTAATTTTCGAGTATACGTATGACATTTCAGTGACCTGTAGCAAACAAGGTCAATAGGCAAGTCTGAAATCATAGGAAAATGCTGCAAAGTCGGCAACAATACAAAATTCTGTCAAATGGGATTTTATGGGGACTCTTGTAATAACTGGACATCAGACCTTTAAAAAAAAATCAGTGGAGCTCTTTCAAAGACTATTCGCTGAGAGCTGATCTTATGCCAAATTTGTTCTGTGGAAAGTAAAGGTGTGATCAGGACTTTTTTTCAGCCAGAATTCTCCGGAACTCGGTTCCAGCACATCTCAGGTGGGAGCCATTGACATTCTAAAAGAATGAGGGAGGTGTTCATGGTGAGTTCTGGCACCACTTTTTCTAGAAAAAATAGGACTGGGTGTGAGCCAGCCAAACTGGGCCAGCATAGGACATTCTTTTGCCTGAGGTGAAGTAACTCTCTCTCTCTCTCTCTCTCTCTCTCTCTCTCTCTCTCTCTCTCTCTCTTATACACACACACACACACACACACACACACACACATTTCAAGGTAAATTACAAAATTCTTACTCAGGCAAAATATCTAAGAAATTTCAAGGAAACGAAGTTTCGGGAAGCCAAATATCAAACTGAATCGAAAGATATCAAGATGGTTTACAAAATATTAAATGAACAAGCTAATGAAACATAGTTAAAAGTATAAAACCAATATTTATTATTATTATTATTATTATTATTATTATTATTATTATTATTATTTATATTTTATTTATACCCCACCCATCTGTCTGGGATTCCCCAGCCACTCTGTACGGCTTCCAACAAAATATTAAAAATACTATAAAACATCAGACATTGAAAACTTCCCTAAACAGAACTGCCTTCAGATGTCTTTTAAAAGTCAGATAGTTGATTATTTCCTTGACATCTGATGGGAGGGCATTCCACAGGGCAGGCGCCACTACCGAGAAGGCCCTCTGCCTGGTTCCCTGTAACCTTGCTTCTCATAGTGAGGGAACCGCCAGAAGGCCCTCAGAGTTGGACCTCAGTGTCCGGGCACAACGATGGGGGTGGAGACTTTCCTTCAGGTATACTGGGACGAGGCCGTTTAGGGCTTTAAAGGTCAGCACCACCACTTTGAATTGTGCTCGGAAACGTTCTGGGAGCCAAGGTAGGTCTTTGAGAACTGGTGTTATATGGTCTTGGCGGACACTCCCAGTCACCAGTCTAGCTGCAGTAATTCATAGCAACCTTAGAACCCTGGACAATTGTGGATTAATGTCCACCCAAGGTCTGACTAAATGAAGGGTGTCAGGAGTGAGGCTCCCTGCAAGTTTGTTATGCTGAGCCTGTTAGCAAAAGTTAACAGACACACAGCTAGCTGCTGACTTACTGGAACACTGCCTTCCTCTAGCTTATGAATCCATAGTCACTGCAGTTATTCTTCCTACAAAAATTATTCTCGAAACAAATGCTACCTGATATATGTCTTTTTTTTAATCATGCCAATTTAAGACGAGCATTTCCCCCCCTCTATAAATGCTCAAGACAGTAGACTGAAAACTTCATGCCTTAATAAGCGTGTGGTCACATTTGTACTTTGCAATCAAAGCTACAGAATAATAAGCAGCATAGCAGAAAGAAAAAGAGGGAATGTGGTGAAAATCTGTGCCATGCATGCACACTGTGCTGAGGAAACAAACTTCTGCCACACTGAGGTTTTTCCCCTCCCTTCATATGCAGCAGGAGATTCCCTCTAGCTAGGAAAACATTTGTGCAGTTGTCTTTGAAATTGAATCACTCCAGGGAAATAAAATGGTATAAATTAAATTATTGGGAAGAGGAGATGGATAGACTCAGTTCAATTCAGTGATACTTTAGTAGCATGCCAAGCTAAACAAGCACAAAATATAAGAAAAGGGCCATCCCTCTCAGATTCGATCAGGAGCAGGTATAACTCACTAGGCTGAGATCGAACACTGTGATTTGAGACAGTTGCCTTTGGGATTAGTCAAATCAGTACTTTACAGTTCAAGAAATTTCAGAGCTTCAGCCCAGCCTCATAAAGTCCATCCATCTCCTCTCAAAAAGATAGAGGACAGTGTTTACTGACTTAAAATTGGTTTTTCACTTCAAAAATAATTGATCAGCTCTGCTCAGCAAATAAAAAACATATCATAGGGTGGGGTGGGGAGGGAAGAGAAAAATGATTTATTTATTTATTTATTTTGCTCCATAGAAAAGTACTCCTGATCTATCAAGAGAGATTGGAGGCAGGCGAACTCATTCATCCAAACTAGCCTCTGATTAACTCGGGAGCAGTCAGAAGTTGGGATCTGGTTAACCCAGAAGATCTTGGGTGATTTCTCTGAGCCAATTTGAAGGTAATCAGAAAAAATGACGTGCATGGCACGTCCCTGCAGAGTATTTCCACCCCCAAACAAACTAAAAGAGCCAAAGACATTGGCAGAGGAGGGACCCTGAAGGAGCCTAGGTTTGATAGTGTAAGAGGGGGGTTGATCCTGGGCAGGAAATGTCCTCCTTTTATTACCTATGAAAGGATCTGCACACAGAGAATGAGCTTGTTGTTGATAGATTTTGATGTATTTTAATATTTGTTGGAAGCCGCCCAGAGTGGCTGGGGAGACCCGGCCAGATGGGCGGGGTACAAATAAAAAATTATTATTATATTATTATAATTATAGATGGATTATGAACAAAAGAACTTAAAGAGATCCAGAATACAGACTCATAACAGGATCATTTAATGTTAATACTTTCTTCTATTTAAAATAGTAAGTTGTCCTCAGCAGGACTGCAGCTATAGACAACCCTCCAGAACAGCCTCACATGGATCTATTTAAAAGACATTGCCCGTGCCGTCAGACAGATTTTGCATTGTGCCCTGCGTTCAGTCAGCAAAAATAGAAGGAAGGGCTGAAGTGTGTGAGTCTAACACAATGTCTCAAGCCAGTTACGTTATGAGTGAAAGATAAGGACCTGCAAGCTGAAAGCCTTTGCTCAGGGTCAATTCCTTATCTGTGCTCACCAGCTGCAGTTTCCACTGAATTCTGCAAGCATTGTTGTTTGCTCAGAAAGTATGTTGACAGAATGAGTATTCTGCCCTTAAATGTTCCCTGTTTGAGCTATCTAGCCAAAGGTTTGTCTAGTCAAAGCATGAGTAAGGGTTGTATGATTCAATCTGCCATATTCTCTGTATCAGTAGTGGGTCAACTTCAGGCTTTCAGGATCTAGTTGTTTATCAAATTAACAGCCCACCCTTCCTCCCACAGGTGCCATGGGCAGCAAAGTATCGGTAATGAAAATACAATTAACAATAAAATAAAATAACACATTAAAAACATTTTTTTAAACCTGTTAAAAACTTCTGTGAGCAACACAACACAATAAAACATGTAACAAGTCATGTGTCTGAATAGGCCTGCTGAAACGGAAATATTTTTTGCAGGCATCTTAAAACAACACAATGGTTTGTTGTTGTTGTTGTTTAGTCGTTTAGTCGTGTCTGACTCTTCGTGACCCCATGGACCAGAGCACGTCAGGCACTCCTGTCTTCCACTGCCTCCCGCAGTTTGGTCAAACTCATGTTGGCAGCTTCGAGAACACTGTCCAACCATCTCGTCCTCTGTCGTCCCCTTCTCCTTCTGCCCTCAAACTTTCCCAACATCGGGGTCTTTTCCAGGGAGTCTACTCTTCTCAAGAGGTGGCCAAAGTATTGGTGCCTCAGCTTCAGGATCTGTCCTTCCAGTGAGCACTCAGGGCTGATTTCCTTCAGAATGGATAGGTTTGATCTTCTTGCAGTCAATGGGACTCTCAAGAGTCTCCTACAGCACCATAATTCAAAAACATCAATTCTTCGGCGATCAGCCTTCTTTATGGTCCAGCTCTCACTTCCATACATCACTACTGGGAAAACCATAGCTTTAACTATACGGACCTTTGTCGGCATGGTGGTTTCTCTGCTTTTTAAGATGCTGTCTCGGTTTGTCATTGCTGTTCTCCCAAGAAACAAGTATATTTTAACACAATTGTGGTTGCTGCTTATATTCTCAATATGCAGAGACCTCTGAAGAGCATTGCATGGGACTGTATGGCACTTGTAGTAGGGTAAGTTCTGCTGATCAAAGTGATTGATCATGTATTGGGTAAAGTGATCTCTTAAGTACACTAGTCTCAAGCCATTAAAGACTTTTTACATTATTGTCATTTTGTTGTTGTCTTGTTGTGTGGCTTCTATGTAACATCTGTAAGGTATAAAATGTAATAAATCATTTTTTTTAAAAAGGAATACATTGAACTGAGCCTGGTGAAGATCTTTAAACACAGATGTAAGATATTGACAGACACTTCCTCCTGCTAAGCAACTGTGCTGAATCGTTCTGCACTAACAAAACGAACTGGAGTTTCCAGACCAAAAGCACTCTATGGGACGTGGGTGGCGCTGTGGTGTAAACCACTGAACCTCTTGGGCTTGCCGATCGTAAGGTCAGCAGTTCGAGTCTGCTCAATGGGTGAGCTCCCGTTGCTCTGTCCCAGCTCGTGCCAACCTAGCAGTTCGAAAGCATACCAGGGCAAGTAGATTAATAGGTACCGCTGCAGAAGGAAGGTAAACAGCGTTTCTGTGCACTGTGGCACTCGTCATGGTGTTCCATGCACCAGGAATGGTTTGTTCATGTTGGCGACATGACACACAAAAGCTGTTTGCAGCCAAACGCCGACTCCCACAGCCTGAAAGCAGAGATGAGTGTCACACCCCATAGTCAAATTCGACTGGACTTAATCACCCAGGGGTCCTTTTCCTTGACTTTACCTTTATGGGCTTGTTCACATTTACAGAAGTCTCCACTCTTTCCAGGCATGTTCTGTGTCTTAGTGGTCCATGTCCAGGCGTGTGTCCCCACTTCCCAAGCTTTCTCTGCGATTTTTAAAAACTGAGTTGGAGCAAATGTCACTTTGGGTTTTCTGCAGATTCACATTTGCTTCATTTGAACATCTGAAATGGGCCGATTTGTGGCATTAGCATCATGCCAATATCCCCCCCCCCCCATCAATTGTGGTCCATTTTGCTTCACATCCAGCCTAATGAAAGGTTTTGTAGAGTTCAAACAATTGCTAACTATTTTGTGACATGTTGCTTAATCCTAATAAAGGCATTGCCCTACTATAGATTTTTAACTCCCCCTCCCTTGGATCAACAGGATTATATATGCCTTTTCTTAAACTTAACTACAGCTGCAATTCTCTGTAGCATTGATTGAGAGGAAGTCCAGTTCAATGGGGCTTGCTTCTTAATATTTAGGATTATGCTGTTAGTTGTATAGAGTTTGTAGGCAGCAGCAGCAGTTAAATGAATCCTTGCTTGGAGCACACCTTCAGTTGAAAGGTATTCAGCATCAGGCTTGGTATAAAAGAAGAAAGCTTGTGTTTATTAAAGGAGCAAGGTCTATAGTCCTAGACAACTATCTAGTTGGAGAAGAAGCCATGTTCTTAGAAAGTAGATCCAAGATGGCCTCTCTCCCTGAGGTCCAGAAAAAGAATGTGAGGAGGTGCAGGAATTTGGATGCAACCTAAGATTGAATACTCCAAACACAAAAAAAGATAGAGAAGTCAGCACAGAGATAAAGTTACAATGATAGTTTAGGAAACTGGAGGTTTTAACCCGTGTAATCCGTTCTCCCTAATCTGAGTTGCGCTCAAACTTCCAACAGATGCTGTATGTGTTCCCCTTATGGTGCAGTAGTTGCAGTAGCAGCAAAGTTTTATTGTGCGACTATAACTTATAACAACTTATTCTTATGATGTGATGACTTGGGGAAAGAGTACATTGCCAATTTAATTTTGAAACCTCCTAGATTAATTATTCCTTTAATATACAGGGTCTGGATCATGTTCAGCAATATGAAACAGCCTCTAAGACCTAACGGGAGCTCATAAAGCTAGAATTAAGCAGCTGTTTCCAATAACTGCATGTTCAAAAGAACTGAACTCCGCCCAATAATAAATTAATCAATTCATTATTAGTTGTCGGTAAGCCTTGATTATTGCACCAGAGTAAGGAATAATTCACAGCTGGGAACCTGGGACTGCTTTGTGTGCTGCAAATAAAACATTCATGCTTGAGTATATAAAACCCACAAGTTAATATAGCGATTGCACTACTGTATTTAGCTTAGTGCAATACATTAGGGTTAAGTGCGGAAAGTGGTGGCTTTACAAGCTGAGAAGATGTGTTTGGAGGTTATCATAAAACCATTAAACTTGTTTAATGTAAGTAGATATTTAAAATGGCTGAATGAAATGTGAGACAGCGTCTTCGCTGTAGGCTTCTAACAGTGTGAGAAAGCGAAAATAACTTCAACAAAGGAATAAAGAAAAGTACTCTAAACAACCTCCAACTATCACGGGAACCATTCAAAAGGGGATCTAGATTGTAAATGGTTCTGGATATCAGCATTTTGGCTGATGAGAATTCAGAGACATTTTACTGCTTGAGGGGAAAACAATAATTGAAATGGCAGTCCCACGTGTGTTATTTTAAAGAAATTATTATAATAAACCACACTGACAATTTGAATAATAATACTTATAATCTATATAATCTATACTTATAATCTATATAGCTCTTTAGAATGTTCAAACTAAGTTCTTCACATGCATCAACTTGTCATAATTCATATACCGTATTTTTCCATCTATAAGACGCCCCCATGTATAAGACGCACCCTATTTTTGGGTACTCAGATTTAAGAAAATGGGGGGAGATGGCCCAGAGTATAAGACACCCCCAGAGTATAAGATGGCCCAGAGTATAAGACACCCCCCTTTTGACATTACTTTTTAGGGGGGGAAACCTAGTCTTATACATGGAAAAATACGGTAACAATCCTTTAATACATCATCCCCATATTGGAAATGGAGACACTAAGACTGAAATTTTGGGACAGCCCTATGAACAATTGCTTGCTCTCATAAGCTCTCCATGACAGGGACCTATCTTATAGTTTGTAACACTCTGTAATTAGTCGTGACATTATTATTACTAGTAGTAATAGCAGCAGCAGCAGCAGCAGCTGCTGACTTCATCAGATCTTTAATTAATTTCCAAAATCTACTTCAAGTGGGCCACCTCCTCCCCCTACCTATGGGTAGGGCTGGCCCCAGATTGTTTGCTTTACATAGTCCCATTGGTTACAACCTCTTCTCTGATAAAATTCCAATATTCAGGGTATTTACATAATCAGCCTGGATAGACGTATTTAAATTTGCCATATAAGTCCCAGATTAAAAATATGGCAAGTAATAAAATATGATGAACCAGTCTCTATTAAATTGCATCGACTTGAACTATAATAGTAATAAAAAAAACCACCACAGTAATTTACCTATTGCTTTCCTGGGAGTTAATGAGTATTCTGGGTATGAAATTCACCAACAACATTTTAGAACAGCTTGAAAGAGCATATTTTATGTGATAAGCCAAATGTAAGTCAGAAAACTCAGTGATTTTAATTTAAAATTCTCTGCCTCATTTCCATAAATGTTAATTTTTCATCAATAAATCTCCTTTTTAACTGTTCATAAGGCTAGTAGTGAACACTGTCCATAAATAATTGTATATTCTGTATGTGAGAGTAATTTTCTTTAATTGAGGGAGATGTCACCCTTATTCAAGTGAGATGACTGCCTGCTTTAGTGAAGCACATTTTTAGGCTGCAATCCTGTACACACTTATCTGGGAGTAAGCCCCATTGAACTATGGGTCCTACTTCTTAGGAAACATGTATAGGAATACACTGTAAATTTCTTAACAGGGCCTGAACCACTCTACACAAACAGCAGACACTTTAAGTGTCCCTATTTTCCAAGGACAGTCTTGGATTTACAGAAGCTGTCCTGGTTTCTGATTTGATCCCAGAATGTCCCACTTTTCCTTAGGACGTCCCTATTTTCATGGGAGAAATGTTTGGAGGGTATGGAGTTATGTGACCCCAGAGCCAAGAAGATAAGTAACTATACAACCTTTTATAAGACATCAGAAGGCAGTATAGGGAAGCTTTTTAATGTTTAATGTTCTATTATGCTTTTATATATGTTGGAAACTGCCCTGATTGGCTGAAGCAACCAAGTCAGATAGACAGAGTGTAAATAGTAAAAGCATTACAGTGGTACCTCTGGTTGTGGACGGGATCCATTCCAGAGCTCCAGTCGGATTTTGAGGTTTCCGCAACCAGAGGGTTCTTCTGCGCATGTGTGTGGCGCGGTAGAGCGCTTCTGCACATGCGCACATGGTGAAGCCCGGGAAAATACTTCCAGGTTTGCCGTGTTCGCATCCTGAAGGATACGCAACCGGAGGTGTGCGTATCCAGAGGTACCACTGTATTAATAATATTATTATGGAATAGGATGCCCCTATTTTCATTGGAGAAATGTTGGAGGGTATGAAATGGCAGTTAATAAATTTTGCAAACACCTCCTGGCCCTAACACACACACACACACACACACACCGGATCCTCTTTTTCGAGGGTCCGCATTGCGTGCAGGCCCAAGGCGCTTCCCCCACCACAATCCATAGGAGGGGTTGGGGTTGAGCCCAAGCCGTGAGGTGGCCCCACAGTCATGCCACAGCCTGTTGTCCAATTGGGGGCAGTGTCATGATCGGAGGGCCTCTTTAAAGGTGGTGTCACGTCGCTGGGGCTTTACCTGGCTTCGAGCTGCCGAACACCTGCCCTACTGTTTTAGGTATCTGCTTTGGCCTTGCTCTGGACTTCGGTTTGCCGCCTGTTTTGGAACAGGGGCCAAGTAGGAATTTTTTCCACTTGGCGGATTGGCACTGGCCATTTGGTTTTCGCCTACCTCTTAGCAATTGCCACAACTTTGTAAGGTTTGGCAGTCAGGCATTGGAATAGCGGTGTGGGGGGAGGGGAGATGCGGCCATCACCTGCCCCTCCATGCTCTAGGGTATTCCGTTAAAGGAATCCGGGGGTCTGGATCTTGTTCCGAAGCCCACAGAGGAGCTAGGGCCATGCCAGGACCCAACGGGAACCCCGGAGTGAGCTTCAATTGGTCACTATCGATGGAGCTCCCTCTTTTGGTGGTTTACCCTTCCAGACTCCCTGCAATGTGAGCAGGAGTCAGATATAGTTTCGCCAATGCCTAAGTCAATACCACTCACAATTCTGTAATCAATAAAGTTGCGGCCTAAATTTTGCCCATTAACCTTTAAACAAAAATTCTGTGTCAATGAGTCTTTATTTTATCGGGGGGGGGGGGGGCTTAATGTGCAAACACACACTCTACATGTAGGCATGTCAAGACAAAAGTTACATGCAGGATTTCATTTGAGGGGAGTATTCATTCATGCAGTCAACCACCAGCTGCCTGAGGTTGCACGGTTTCATTGCTTCCTTGTACAGAACATGGCTGCTCAATGGCTGCATTCAGACATGGGGTCTATTGTGCTTGTTTTACTAGTTATGATGCCAGCGCCAATTACTAATGTTCCTTTTACGCTGTGGTTCCTGTTCCATTATGGAGCTGGGGCTTTTTGATTGAAACACTACAATGCACTAAATTTTAAATGGCAGGAGAGAACCGTAACCTGGAGTACTGCCTGAAATCTCATCACATGCAATTACAATGCAAAACTCCCACCATTTTCTAAGGGCTCATCCAAACTTCCCTTTCTGCTGTGTTTCTAGGCACAGACCTGGCCTTTAAAAATAATCTTGGAGAGGTTTTTGGTTTTGTCTGGTGCTTTCCCCGGGAAAATTCACATTTTACTACTGATTCAGAGAAACAGCAGTTGGGTTTTCTGTGGGTTGCCAGTTGCTCCAATTCTGTAGTATTACACAAATTTTCCCGGGGGAAGTGCAGGGGCAAAAAACAGCTCAGAAAAGGAGCTTTAAAGTGCAGACATGTGCCAGGAAAATGTGGCACAAAGGGAAGTCTTGATGAGTCCCAAGTTAACAGATTAATGTGCTTATATACCACTTTTTTTGTCACAAATGATCTCAATGCAGTTTACATTTTTTTAAAATTCAAATCGCAGGAAACAAATAATATAACAGTAAATCATCAGCAACATCGGTAATAAAAACACACAATATATAAACCATAATATTTCAGCCATCTCAATAACAAAACTACAGAATCGTTGCTATAAAACAAAACAAACTCAAGGCTATTTGTTGTTGGCCAATAGTTGCAGGAATGAGGACATAGCTGAAAATAATACTGATTGGCTTGATAAATGCCATTCTGAAAAGTGCAGAGATGATCTAGGGAAAATCAGGACCTTCCTAGAACTATTTCCCAGTGTTGCAATGAGTAAGTAGTTATTTCATAGTGTTATAAAACACACTGCGTTCTGTGCATGGCAAAGGAGGTGTGATTAACTCTGTGCCTTCAGCAATTTGCAGCATAGTTCGGACAATTATGGAATAAAAGAGTAATATGGGATCTTTAGCCAACATGTATTTTGAAATATATTCTGAACATTGCAGATTTCCCCCACGGGCTAGTTTCTATAGTCTTTGCAACCCCCCAACCTCTAAAACAACAAAACAAACATCAATGTTACAAAATCAAAGCTATTTTTATGAAAGAAAGAAAGAAAAGACTTTGTTTGCAATTAGATATCCTGCAATTCAGACTTGTAAGAAGAGAGACTGATAGCGTGACTCTCAAATGTCAAATCAGTATAAGTTACACTATAAAGAGTAAGGGTAACATATCAAGAAAGAACTATAGTATATTCAGTTTAGGAAAGTGGTATCATAACAGGCTTAGAGGACTTCTTTCTTTCTTTGGCGATCACTCATAGCTGAGTAAGATTGTCTTCCATAAACATGGTTTTAACAACGAGTCCATAAGTGATTGTGGAGGCCAATTTTGGATCCACACGTCCTTCCACAGTGGGGACATTGGTTTCCGGGCAGGAGTTGATCATGGCGTGGATTTGCCAAGCGTGCCATCCTCTTAGTACGCTTCTCCCTTGCATCCTGAGTTTGAGTGTCTTCAAAGCCCATGACACCTTTGGTAAAGGCTGTTCTCCAACTGGAGCGCTCACAGGCCAGTGTTTCCCAGTTGTCAGTGTTTATACTACATGTTTTTAGATTTGCCTTCAGACAGTCTTTAAACCTCTTTTGTTGACCACCAGCACTACGCTTTCCATTTTTAAGTTTGGAATAGAGTAGTTGCTTTGGAAGACAATAATCAGGCATCCGCACAACATGACCAGTCCAACGAAGTTGATGTTGAAGAATCAGTGCTTCCACACTGGTGATTTTTGCTTCTTCCAGTACACTGATATCAGTTCGCCTGTCTCCCCAAGTGATGTGTAAAAATTTTCGGAGACACCGTTGATGGAATCTTTCGAGGAGTTGGAGATGGCATTTATAAGCGGTCCATGTTTCACAAGCATATAGTAAGGTTGGTAGTACAACCTTAATGTAAACAAGCATTTTGGTTTCCCTGCGAATGTCCTGGTCCTCAAATACTCTGCACTTCAATCGGGAGAAAGCTCAATCAGGAGAAAGCCGCACTCGCAGAGCTCAGGCGATGCTGGATTTCGGCATCATTGTTGGCCCTTGTGGAAAAATAACTGTCTAGGTAGGAGAAGTGATCAACATTTTCCAACATTACACCATTGAGTTGGATTTGTGGTGCTTCAGAGGGGTTATTTTGTACTTGTTGGTGCAGCACTTTGGTTTTTTGGAAGTTGAGTGATGGGCCAAGCTTTTCGTAAGCTTCTGCAAAGATATTTAGGATGGTTTGGTGGTCATCCTCTGAGCGTGCACACACTACGTTGTCATCAGCATACTGATGCTCTATGACGGAATTTACACGTGAGTGGGGGCTGAGAGGACACATCAGTAAGGAAGCTAGACAAAAGCTTTTTTGGTCTCTCTTAAACAAATACACAGCAGACACAGGAAGTGCCTGACTTTGCCCAGATCTTTTTAAGCCCAGTGCCCAGTGCCATACAACTACGCTATCCAGACAAACAGTTTCCTTTTCAGGCTGGGAAGAAGGGATGCATCACTGAATTAACACTCCTCCATGAAACAAAGACTTTCAGCACAAATCAAAATGTCATATCAAGGAGGAGACTGCTTTGAACTATTCTCCCTCGCAAGGTACATTTTATTAGTGTGCAACCATTTAAATTATGTGAGTCCCCCTCCTGTAGCATGAAGTGGTACAGTTCACACACAAAATGTCTTTACCACTTTAATCCGCTGAATGCATAAGCAGGTCACGAGAGAGATCCACGTTGCTTCATCTCATGCACAGATGCGAGAGGACCTACAAACCTCACATTTCTCCAGCTTATTTTAGAAACTGATTATATTTTCATTATGCTCCTTCCTGCATTTGAATTTGAAAACTGTCTACTCTAGACGATTTTAATATTTATCCCAGCAGCACCCCCAAAATGATATATTTAAGATTTCAATTGCCAGCGACTGCAATGTTAAGATGCACACATCTGAATTATTATTTTTTTAGCAGTAATAAGTGAGAGTGGGAAGGGGGGTCAATTTATTTCATTTTGTGTCCCATTATTCTAGGTGTATCTGTTATGCTTTGCCCTTCTACAGATTAATGGGATACACTTTCAAAGAGGAGGAGTTACATGAAGGTTGCAATCATACATACTCTTCCCTGGAAGTAAGTTCCATTAAAGTAAATGGGGTTTACTTCTGAGTAGACATGCATATGCTTGGCTTGTGCACAAAGCCTCTTGCTTTGCATGGGGAGGGAAGCAGACTGGTACATTTCTTCCTTTATTTCCAGTGCTTAATTGGATAGATTAATGAATGTGTCTTTGTTTCTCCTCACCCAGGGGGCTTACAGAACACGGAGCTGACACAGCAAATATTTTTTCAAGGATAAACAAGCTAATCCTTCGAACATCATGCCTATCCAGATACGTTTGTCCCCTTCTGAATAACTCCTTGCAACACAAATGCCAAGTTGCCCAAAATAATTCCTCCACTTATAGCAAACTGTGTACCTGTCAGGAAATGGATAGTTTTGTAGCTAGCAGACAAATGCTTATATGCATCATAAGAGAACCCACTGAGATCGGTTTTCAGAGCAGTCTCTGGGGAGTTACGTGCAGGAACCCATTAGTGTGTTATCGCAAAACATTTGTGAATATTGCGTTGTTTGTCATAGTCAGTTCCACACCATGAGTGTTTCAAGCTCACAGACAATTGGGAGGGTACAGAACCCATCTTTTGCCGGAAAAAAATATATTTTTGAATGATCAAGTATATTGAGAACAGCAGTTTTGGATTTGGCCTTAAAGGGAGTATTAGTAGAGCCAATTAGAAATTAAAGCCTTGAAGTACTACCAACTAAAGTGAAAGAATGAGAAATCCCAATTAACTCTGAAAGGAAGGGATTTCACTACCCATGCCTGAATCTTTATCTGATCCCAGTGAAAATTGAATGTGGGTTAACAAACTAAGGCTGAATCCAGACAAGACCGAAGTGCATTTGGTCAGTAGGAAAGCTGATCTGGCCCTGGAGTTATGGCCTACACTGGATAAGGCGGCACTCCTCTTGCAGGTGGCGCTGTGGTCTGAACCACTGAGCCTCTTGGGCTTGCCAATCGGAAGGTCGGCAGCTCAAATCCCTGTGACGGAGTGAGCTCCCGGTTCCTCTGTCCCAGCTCCTGCCAACCTAGCAGTTCGAAAGCAGGCCAGTGCAAGTAGATAAATAAGTACTGCTGTGACGGGAAGGTAAATGGCATTTCTGTGCACTCTGGTTTCCGTCACGGTGTTCCATTGCATCAGAAGCGGTTTATTCATGCTGCCTACATGACCTGGAAAGCTGTCTATGGACAAATGCCGGCTCCCTTGGCCTGAAAGCGAGATGAGTGCTGCAACCCCATAGTCGCCTTTGACTGGACCTGACTGTCCAGGAGTCCTTTACCTTTTACCTTTTTACCTCTTGCAGGTACTCCTGCCTACAAATGGATCATCTCTATTTTGTGTCCTCTCAGTTCAGCACCCTGTGCCAGGGAACTTCCCGCCCCCCCCCCTAAATCTGGCTCTGTTTTTGTTATGCACACCCCTTGACATTTTACTCACTCTCATCTGCTAGTGTAACAGTTCCACCTCAGCAAGCGGCTTCTGATGAGAAGACCAGAATAACACTGCTTGGCTCAAGGAGGAAATGTAGGTATGCATAAAAAGGTAAAGGCAAAGTCACCCTGACTGTTAGGTGCAGTTGCGGACTACTCTGGGGTTGTGCGCTCATCTCTCTCTATAGGCCGAGGGAGCCAGCGTTTGTCCGCAGACTGCTTCCGGGTCATCTGGCCAGCATGACTAAGCCGCTTCTGGCGAAACGCCGTTTGCCTTCCCGCCGGAGTGGTACCTATTTATCTACTAGCACTTTGAAGTGCTTTCGAACTGCTAGGTGGGCAGGAGCTGGGACCGAACAACGAGAGCTCACCCTGTTGCGGGGATTTGAACCGCCGACCTTCTGATCGGCAAGCCCTAGGCTCTGTGGTTTAGACCACAGCGTCACCCGCGCCCCATCACATATGCATAGTTCCCAGTGATTCCTAACTGAGTGTGATTACTACTTTAATTGTGCCAACTGCTTTGCACGTCTGCAAGGAATGTTCCTGGATAAATAAACTGAGCTCATATGCATCCCTGGCTAACATCTTCCTCTTAGTTCATCAGTCTAAGGAGGACATCGTTCATGCCTCGAAGTAAAACTCTTATCTAGTCTCTGTGTATCTGACTTGCCAGAAGGACAAGTCCACCCCTCCCATTTTTATTGAACTGGTCTGCAAGAGATGACAAAAGACTTTAGGGGTTCAGGCCAGAATGCAATTTTATGCCAATTAGGCTACAGGCAATATATTGTCTCCAAACGTACTACAAAACATGTAATGGAACATTTTGGCCTTTTTCTTTGTTGTCTGTTTCGAAAACTTTGGGGATCCCAGTTGGATGTTTTAGAATGAAACTTTCTCACAAGACATGCAGGAGGCAATATGTTTTATTTTATTTTATATAACAAAAAATGTTTGTGGCTCTTTGCTAGGTTTTTTTTTTTTTTTTTTTTTTTGCAGCATGCCTGAGAGAGAAATGATTTGAAGTGATAACGTAAAAGAAGCAGATGAGAGTGAGTAAAATGTCAAGGGAGATTTTTATGTGACAACTTGTTTATTTTGACCCGATATATAGCACCTCCTTGCGTTCTATGAATTTTCTCCAGGACTTCTATATGGTATGGAAATTGTAGAAGAAACTAAATAGATTTGCATTGCCTGATCCCTAAACAAGTTAAGAAGGATCTCTCTACTTGAAAGTAGTCCTGCTCTTTTCCATTGTGGAGAGGGGAGGTTTTTTTAAAAAAAGACATGCTGAATAATGATGTTATTTTCAGGTGGACAGGTTTAGAAATAGGGGACTGGGGTTTACTATTTTGAGAAGTGGTGACAGACAGTTCCTTTTAAAAAAAACACACACAAAAAGCCCAGCAGCATGAATATATCCTACAAAATTCCCAGTGGAAATGACGCTGCTTTGTGGCAGTGTTCGTTGGGCTAATAGAGTTTCCTTCTATTGCAAATTGAAAGTGCACTTTCTCCTGTCTTACTGTGGTCCTGAGCCAGCTTCCTGGCTATTTAGCTTTTTTAAAAAAATAAATAAATAAATCAGGAATGCAAGGTTAAATAATGTGAAAACAAAAATCAATTCTAGGTTGCCCTGTGTATTATCCTGTGTGCAAAGACAGAAGATTATGAACACAACCATGGCTCCTTTCCTTCCAAATTCTGAGCCCAGTTCAGTGTTTATAGGGTCCTGTAAGACTAGGCCACCCCATTTATCTAATGTACCACTGATTTTTCCAGCCTATGATCATGTGTACTGCCGCCTGCAACTGTTTGGACCACTGCATGGAAGTTGGCATACAGAAGGTTGGGGCGGAATCTGCTATGTTTGGACCAGCAGGACAACATCTGCAAATAACAACAACAATAAAAATAAGAAGAAGAACGGTACACACTCCTTCAATCTGGGAGGGTCGTCCTCTTCCACCGAGCGCACAGCTTCGGGAGGGACGCACATGGAGCGGTGAGGGAGGAAGGGGACACCCGCCTAGCCAGCCAGATCAGCCGAATCAACCCTGGCGATCAATGGGGTGACAGATGTCGCAGCCAGATCGCCCTCACATCCACGTTTAATTTTACTTAAGATTTTTAATTTTTAATTGTGTTGTTTGTCTTGTGTGTGCTTTGCTGTCCAGTTGCAGAGGTCGATTTGGTCTGTGACCGTTCAATAAATTTGAATTGAATTGAACAATAAAAATAAAATAAAATAAAATAAAATAAAATAAAATAAAATAAAATAAAATAAAATAATAAAATAAAATAAAATAAAATAAAATAATAAAATAAAATAAAATAAAATAAAATAAAATAAAATAAAATAAAATTAAAGTAAATTAAATTAAATTAAATTAAATTAAATTAAATTAAATTAAATTATTAAATTTTTATGCCCTGCCCATCTGGCTAGGTTTTCCCAGCCACTCTTGGCGGCAGAATTGGAAGCACAATAAAACATCAAACATTAAAAAACTTCCCTAAACAGGGTTGCCTTCAGATGTCTTCTTAAAGTCAGATAGTTGTTTATTTCCTTGACATCTGATGGGAGGGCATTCCACAGGGCGGGCACCACCACCGAGAAGGTCCTCTGCCTGGTTCCCTGTAACCTCACTTTTCACAGTGAGGGAACCACCAGAAGACCCTCAGGGCTGGACCTCAGTGTCCGGGCTGAACGATGGGGGGTGGAGACGCTCCTTCAGGTATACTGGGCCCAGGCCAGTATTGACCGAATGAGCCTCCATTGCTCTAACACGGCATAGCTTTCATGTAATGAAATCTTACTTTTTCTATTTTAACTTCAGTTGTCACAGGGCATGGGTGGGGTCAGGAGGAGACAGTGCAGATAATATGAAGGGATCCTAACGTTTATTATATGGCCCCTTTTAACCCTACATCTATAATTGCAGCATCATTGCTTGTCTCTTTTTCTGTATGCCACTTTCAATGAAGCTTAAAACCTAAGATGCTTAAGCAGAAGCCTTGATTTCCGGTAAAACAACTCCAGCCATTTTGATACAGCAGCTTTGCTTTTGGATAAGGGCAGATGGATAAGAGTGAAAAAGCTTCACATGACTTGGAACTTTTAAGGATATAAAAATATTCAAATTCTTTCTGAAAGGAGTGAGGATGAGAAGCAATTTCACCACAAGCTCTGCTGCGTGGGCTTAATAAATAAATGCATTGCCAATAACTGTTGTTTGCATTTTCGCTTTCAAAGTTGAAAGGATTATTAAAGTGAATCTCAACACAATTTGTATTTTTAAAGGGTAAGATTGCCTGTGTAGGTTGTGAAGAATTTTCATTTATCATTGATAGAGTAAGAGTAAACTTAATTAAAAGCTGGAATTCTTGGGATGTTTTATCCACCCCCTCCTATATCCAGTGTAGATCTGGAGTCAGCCATATTGCAATGAAAATGTATTAAATCTTCTGCTTTCAGCCACTTCCAGAGAACTGTTTGCTCCTTTCTGTTCTTTGAGGACTTACTTTTACTTAGCTACCTACTACTGGTACATTTTTTCCCATTGAAAATGTCATTCTAAACATCCTACAAATATTGACTAAATGGAATAAATACTTTGATATAATTTTACCCATTATTATTATTATTTTATTTGCTTACAGGAACCAGGCTTTTAGCTAAGTATAGCTGAAGGATTCTGTATTCCCCCCTTTTATTTAATCAATATTTTCTAAGCTTAGAGTAATCACTTTAAAAGGAAGGCAGAGCAAGTGGGAATAAAGGAGTAAAAGTATGCAAGCTGAATAACAAACCTGAAAAAGGCTTTAAGATATTAATAGATTATTATTTTTTGGCTGGTGCAGCATCCCACAAAGATAAACGGAGATTGAAAGATAACTTAAAACCAATGTTCTTTGTATATTGTGCCTGATGTCCCCTGCCCCTATTTGAAAAATTGCCAACTTGTTTCTGGGGGTTGTGTAACCTAATCCCTTCATAAAGGCCTGATTCTTTTCCCTCAGACATCCTGATAAGCAGATCTGGTTTGGGTATTGCTTACTAAACCGCTTCTGGTGCAACAGAACACCATGATGGAAACCAGGGCATACGGAAATGCTGTTTACCTTCCCGCCAGAGTGGTACCTATATATCTACTTGCACTGGAATGCTTTCAAACTGCTAGGTTGGCAGGAACTGGGACAGAGCAACAGGAGCTCACTCCATCGCAGGGATTCGAACCGCCAACCTACTGATTGGCAAGCCCAAGAGGCTCAGTGGTTTAGACATCAGTGCCACCCACGTCCCAGTAAGCACAAAACGTCCAAGTGTCCCTATTTTCCAGTTACAGTCCTGGATTTATAGAAGCCATCCCAGTTTCTGATTTGATCCTGGAAGGTCCCACTTTTCCTTAGGACACCCCTATTTTCATCGGAGAAGTATCCCTGAGCCAGGGAAATAAGTAACTATCCAACCTTTAGAAGACGTCTGAAGGCAGCCCTGTATAGGGAAGTTTTTTTTAAAAAAATGTTTTATCATGTTTTTATAAATGTTGGAAGCCACCCAGAGTGGCTGGGGAAACCCAGTCAGATGAGCATGGTATAAGAAGTAATAATAATAATAATAATAATAATAATAATAATAATAATAATAATAATGGAATAGGGCATCCCTGTTTTCTTTGGAGAAATATTGGAGGGTATGTAAGCAGTAGCAATCTACTGCTGGGTTAGTGTCTCACCATCAGCTACTGGAAACCTGATAAAGGGAAGCCCACATGAATGGACTTGTACAAGTCTAGGCTTCCATGAGATCAGGAACCCTCCTTGCTTAAAATCCCCAGTCCCATTGAAAATGTTGTGTGTAGTTTTTCCTACCTGATTTTTTTTTCAGATGTTCATTGCAACAGACTCTTGTACTTGCAGAGCCACTTTCAATTGAGTACTGGTGGGGATTGCAGTATTATCAGCCATGGTCATTCCTCAATATTTATCTGGGTTATTCTCCACTAAGCTCAGTGTCATCCTCCCGGGCCAGCCCTGAGACCTTATAACATGTGAGAAAAGAGCAGTAGAGGTACCTTAATCAACATATTTGTTTGGTTTTTTCCCCCTCCTGAGAATTTATAT
Source organism: Darevskia mixta (assembly GCA_034641385.1). Classification (NCBI taxonomy): domain Eukaryota; kingdom Metazoa; phylum Chordata; class Lepidosauria; order Squamata; family Lacertidae; genus Darevskia; species Darevskia mixta. Next base: position 12,376,521 of record JAWWNH010000042.1, on the reverse strand, counting down.
TACCTGCTGAGCATTTTTACAGCTACTCTATCTTTTACAAAAATGCCTTGCCTCTTTCATCTCTCTCTCTCTCTCTCCCTTTCAAGCCTTTAGTCCCTTTGAAAAGCATAGGTTATGGGACACAGTCTCTTTTCAGGCTTCTGAATTGTAGGCAGTCGATGATTTGGGTACCTGGAACAGAAATACATTGTTATGTTGACCCAAAGCAACCGCTGAGAATAGATGGGATTTTCCTTTCTGCAACGCTCCCTGCTGTTATTTCAGTAACCCTCGTGTAATTGTTACTGTGACTGCAGAATGCCATTCTGCATTGAATACAGTGAGAACAATTTCCTCCCACGGTCGCTTTTAAATGTATCCCAGCAACCCCTTAACATCATTCCTGTGTCTCAATGGTCCCATTCCCTTTCAAGCTTTTCTTGCTGTCGCCGTCATGATTCTCATCTGATGCAGAGGGTTGATAAGCCCATTCATCCTGTTTGCACTGCTAAGTAGATTCTGTATCGGCACAGAAACAGAAGATTGAAATTGAATTTTTTATTTATTGTACAGTGCCTTGGCCGACTGCGGGTGTGGGGAAAGGGATATATGGGTATTGATATTTGAGACCAGCCCTTTCTGAGAATGAACAGCCTTGTTTCCTGGGAAGAAACTCATTGAGTTTGCAAAGCTTGCAAAGCAGGAATGGGGAACTTGTTGTGCTGGTCCCAAGGGATATCCGATAGGCGAGGTCTAGTCCAGTCCAAGGTCAGTCCAAGCCAGAAGTCACAAAGCCGAAGTCACAAAGCCGAGGTCAGGAAGCCGAGGTCAGGAAGCCGAAGTAACAAAGCTGAGGTCAGGAAGCCGAGGTCAGGAAGCCGAGGTCAGGAAGCCGAGGTAACCAAGCTGAGGTCAGGAACGCAGGAACCAGGAACAGGAACTAGGCAGCACCGATGTTGCTCCTGCAACTTGGGTCTGGGACTGGCTGGCTTTTATCTGCCCCGAGGCAAAGGGCGGCTCCGATCCTCAGGTGCCTCGCCTCTCCTGGCTTGGAGGCGAGCACTCCTCCTGCGGGAACTTAGTTCCCTTCGCCTCTCTGCCCTTAGCCTTTGCAGCTCAGGAGAAGCTGGAGGGTTACCGGACCCAGAGGCAACCTCAGCTTCCCCTGACTGGGTGGGGAGTGGAGCACCTGCAGGCAATAAGTCCTCCATCCCATTAGAAGCCAGATCAACCTCAGCCGATGCCTGCACCTGAGGATCCAGCACAGGTGAGTCCCCTTGAGACTCAGGCCCCAGCCCTGGCTCTGCTGGTTCTGGAGGCAGTGAATCCTGTGCAGGCTGGGATCCCTCAGGTTCAGCGTCTGAGTCTGACTCCCAGGTCATCACACCATCCCCCCTCCCAGGCCCCCCCCTCAACCGAGGGGCCGGACCAGGCTTGCTGGGGTAAGTCGCATGGAAATCACGGAGGCAGACAGGCGCGTGGACGTTCTCCGCTGGTTCCCACGACCGATCCTCGGGCCCATACCCCTTCCAGTCGATGAGGTATTGGAGCTTCCCCCTGCGGTATCGGGAGTCAAGAACGTGCTCCACCTCATACTCGGGCTCCCCCTGAACCAAAACTGGCTGCGGTCGTGGATGGTCTGGGTGGAACTCGTCTGGCGGGGCGACCGGACTGAGTAGGGACCGGTGGAATACCGGGTGGACCTTCAGGGTCGCGGGTAACCGGAGACGGAATGCCACAGGTGAGACACGGTCCACGATCGGAAATGGGCCGGTGAAGCGGGCATCCAGCTTCCGCGAAGGCCGAGAGGGGTGCAGGTGGCGGGTGGAGAGCCATACCAGGTCTCCGACATGGAGTTCCGGCCCCTCCTGCCGGTGACGGTCGGCCTGGGCCTTATACGCGTCCTTGGCCTGGCTCAGTTGCTCCGTCAGAAGCTGCTGCTGTGACTGGAGCTCTTGTAGCCAGTCTGTCACTGCGGGAACTGCGGATGCCGGCAGTACGCTTGGAAACAACCGCGGGTGGTACCCATAGCTTGCCTGGAACGGGGTCTGTTGGGTGGAAGCGTGCACTGCATTGTTATATGCGAACTCGGCCAACGCCAGGTGGTCGACCCAATCGTCCTGGTGGAAGCTGCAGTAGCACCGGAGGTACTGTTCCAACACCGCGTTTGCCCGTTCGGTCTGTCCATCCGTCTGTGGATGGTAGGCCGAAGATAGGCAGACCTCCGTCCCGAGAGCCTGATGTAGAGCGCGCCAGAACCGGGAGGTGAACTGGGCACCACGATCGGAGATCAAACGTTCCGATAGGCCATGTAAGCGGAAGACGTTTTGTAGGTACAGTTGTGCCGTCTCCTTGGCTGAGGGTACAGACGGGCACGGGGCGCAGTGCACCATTTTAGTGAAGTGGTCTGTGAATACCAGGAGGCAGGTACACTGACGGGATGGGGGTAGGTCTACCACGAAATCCAATGAGACCGTGTGCCATGGACGAGGGGGAACTGGCAGTGGCTGTAGCAGTCCCGCAGGTCTCCCGGTCGATCCCTTGGCTCGCCGGCAGACCTCGCACCCCCCAATGTACCGTGCCACGTCGGCCTTCAAGCGGGGCCACCAGAACTCCCGGCTGACCAGGTGGGTGGTCCGATACCTCCCGAAGTGGCCAGCTGCCGGGGCGTCGTGTGACATTTGGAGTACCTCGGCCCGCAAAGGCCCTGGTGGGATGTACAACCGACCACGGTGCATCAGCAAACCCTGGTGCACAACCAGTTCTGGGTATCGAGGACATGATCCACTGGCCAATTCCTGAATCCGTTCCTGAGCCCACGCGTCGACCCGTTGCTGCTTCCGCACTCGGTCCAGCAGCGACTCAGTCTCATGAACAGCCAGGAAAGCTGCTGGTGGGATGATCGTTGTTGGGGCCGCCTGCTGCACCGTCTCTGCAATGTCCTCCGGTTTCCGGGACAGTGCATCCGCCTTCTGGTTTTGGGAGCTGGGGATGTAGCGGATCCGGAACTGGAACCGGGAGAAGAACAGTGCCCACCGGATCTGCTGCTGGTTTAGCCTGCGAGTGGTCTGGAGGTACTCCAGATTCCGGTGGTCGGTTCTCACTTCCACCGGGTGTCGTGCCCCCTCAAGATGATGGCGCCAGACCTCAAAGGCCACCTTGATGGCCAGTAGTTCCCGCTCCCACACGGTATAGTTACGCTCCGCCGGAAGGAGCTGCCGGGAGTAGTAGGCGCAGGGTAACAGTGGCGCATCTGGTCCGTGTTGCTGGGACAAGACGGCACCGAGAGCCGTACTGGAGGCGTCAGTCTCCACCACGAAGGGACGAGAGGGATCAGGATGCTGCAAAATTGGCGCCTTCTGGAAACAGGCTTTCAATCCCTGGAATGCCACCTCAGCCTCCTCATCCCAGGCGAAGGGCGTCTTGGGGCGCAGCAGTCGGGTCAACGGGGTGGTGCGATGAGCATAGTCCGCAATGAATGTCCGGTAATAGTTGGCGAACCCCAAAAACCGCTGTAGGTCCTTGCGGTTCCGCGGCGCCGCCCACTCTCGAACCGCAGACACCTTCCCGGGGTCCATCTGTACACCGTCAGGGGAGAGTCGGTGTCCGAGGAAGTCCACTGACCGCTGGTGGAACTCGCACTTGCTGAGCTTAGCGTACAGGCGGTGCTCCCGCAAGCGCTGCAACACGGTCCGGACATGACTCTCGTGGCGAGCTGGGTCACGGGAATAAATCAGAATGTCATCGAGGTACACCACCACATACTTGTCGAGCAAGTCCTGGAACACGTGGTTGATGTACCGTTGGAACACGGCGGGCGCGTTGCATAGTCCGAACGGCATGACCAGGTACTCGAACTGCCCATAACGGGTCCCGAATGCGGTCTTCCACTCATCCCCGGCACGGATCCGAATCAAGTTGTAAGCCCCCCGGAGGTCCAGTTTGGTGAACATCTGCGCCCCTTGCACCCGCTCCAGCAACTCTGCAATTAGGGGCAAGGGATACCGGTCTGGGATGGTGATCTTATTCAGGGCTCGGTAATCATGGCAGAGGCGAAGCTCCCCACACTTCTTCTTAACGAAGAGTACTGGAGCGGCGGTGGGAGAGGTAGAGGGCCTAATGAACCCCCGCTCCAGGTTCTTGTGAAGGAAGTCCTGTAAGGCTTCACGCTCTGGCTCCGAAAGAGAGTATAGGCGACTCACAGGCAGAGGCGCCCCAGGCTGGAGGTCTATGCCGCAGTCAAAAGACCGATGAGGAGGCAGCCGGTCTGCCCCCTGTTCCTCGAACACGTCTACGTAGTCCCGGTACACGGCGGGGAGCGTTGACGCAGCCTCCCCCATGGAGGCGGCCGAAAGCATCTCGGACTGAGCAATCGAACCCGAGTCTGGGAAGCGTACAGTTCGATTGACCCAATCGATCTGAACATTGTGAGACTCCAGCCAGTCCATCCCCAGCACCAGGGGAAACCGGGGCATGGTGGCAATGTCCAGGGTACGCACCTCCCGGTGCTGCTGGTGGCACAGGACCAAGGGCTGGGTCTCCCGAGTAACGGCGCCTGACCGCAAGAGCCGTCCGTCGATTGCCTCCACCTGCACCGGTTCTGGCTTGTTCTGGAGCGGCACCCGATGCTGAGCGGCGAAGGCAGAGTCCATATAGGAGCGGGTTGCCCCTGAATCCACCAGAGCGTGGGTGAGAATCCAGGGCCCGCCTGGGGGGTATAGACGCACTGGGATCATGAGGTGTTGCAATTCCACTGGTGAGGGCCCATCATGCGATGCTTGGGACCCCAGATAGCCTGGGCCATTGGCTACTGGGGTTGGCGGTTTCCCTGCGGCTGGCGTTTCTCGGGGCAGGTTCGGGCGTAGTGTCCACTCCCCCCGCAGTAGAGACACAGGTTTCCCTCCCGACGTCGTGTCTTCTCCGAAGGGGAGAGGCGAGGCCGTGCTGCCCCGAGCTTCATCGGCTCCTCCAGTGACTCGGCTCTGGCCGTGGAACTGCTGGGGAGCACTGGAGTCGGGAGCCCAGAGTGCTGGCGGGCCCGGGCCTGGCGCCGGTCCTCCAACCGATCGTCTATCTGTAGACTCCGTTGGATGAGGGCCTCCAGCGTGGCGGGGCGATCCAAGGTGGCCAGCTGGTCCAGTATCTCGTCCGAAAGCCCCTCGAGATACTGGTCCCGAAGTGCGGAATCGTTCCAGGTCAAGTCCTGCGCCAACAGCCGAAATTCCGTGGCATAGGCGGCCACTGTGGACTTGCCCTGTTTCAACCGCCGAATTGCCCGATTGGCTTGACTCGCCTTCTGAGGGTTGGCGAACGCGGTTTCAAAATGGTTGCAAAACCCCCTATAGTCTGTCAGCAAGGGGGAGTCTTGCCGGAGCAGCGGCAACGCCCACTTGGCCGCCTGGTCCTTCAGCAAGCTGATCAGGAAGTGCACCTTGGTGCGGTCGTCGGGGAAATCCCGGGCTCGCCCCTGAATATACAGTTTGGCCTGGGCGAGAAACATGGGAAAGCTGCCCGGGGACCCATCGAACTTTTCTGGCAGGGCCACTGGGTACTTGCCTGGAGCTGGGGCGCCGGCACCAGGAGCCGGTAAGGCGTCCAAACGCTGCTGAAGCGCCGTAACCGCATTGCTTAGCTGCTGCACTGTGTGGGTCAAGACCTGGTTCTCCTGGGCCAATGCCACCAGCGCAGCCGCCTGGTCAGTCATGACGACAGGTTCCTCCCGAACGCACCCCAACGAAGGGGGAGTGCGGGTGTGGCAGGAGCAAACTGTGCTGGTCCCAAGGGATATCCGATAGGCGAGGTCTAGTCCAGTCCAAGGTCAGTCCAAGCCAGAAGTCACAAAGCCGAAGTCACAAAGCCGAGGTCAGGAAGCCGAAGTAACAAAGCTGAGGTCAGGAACGCAGGAACCAGGAACAGGAACTAGGCAGCACCGATGTTGCTCCTGCAACTTGGGTCTGGGACTGGCTGGCTTTTATCTGCCCCGAGGCAAAGGGCGGCTCCGATCCTCAGGTGCCTCGCCTCTCCTGGCTTGGAGGCGAGCACTCCTCCTGCGGGAACTTAGTTCCCTTCGCCTCTCTGCCCTTAGCCTTTGCAGCTCAGGAGAAGCTGGAGGGTTACCGGACCCAGAGGCAACCTCAGCTTCCCCTGACTGGGTGGGGAGTGGAGCACCTGCAGGCAATAAGTCCTCCATCCCATTAGAAGCCAGATCAACCTCAGCCGATGCCTGCACCTGAGGATCCAGCACAGGTGAGTCCCCTTGAGACTCAGGCCCCAGCCCTGGCTCTGCTGGTTCTGGAGGCAGTGAATCCTGTGCAGGCTGGGATCCCTCAGGTTCAGCGTCTGAGTCTGACTCCCAGGTCATCACACTTGTGGCCTCCAGATGTTGGTCTCCAACTCCCATGACCTTTGGTCATGCTGGCTGGGGCTGATGGGAAATGGAGTCCAACCACATATGGGTTCCCCATCCCTGTTGGAAGTCTCCTAAATCCACTTGTCCATGCTTTCTAGGCCTGGATCCGAGAGGTTTTGCCTTTGTCCCACCACTTCCACCCAGAAACCTGTACTTTAGCACTTCATTGGAAGAAACTGCAATAGAGGGCAAACCCTATTGTCATTTGTTCCGAATAAGTGCTGAACTGCGGGTTTTCCTGGAAGAAAGCAGCAGGACAAACAGAAGTGTGGATGGACCCAGAGTTAAGACACATGGAGACAAATCCTACCTATATACATTTCACTGAGTTCAGTGGTACTTACACCCAGGTAACTGTGTATAGGATTTTGCTTGAAACTTGCCAGGATGTGCAAGCAATTACAACATCCTAAGGCCACCTGATTTTAGGCCTCATTCCATAAGTGGAGTGAGAAGAAGGGCAGTGTGTGTGTGTGTGTGTGTGTGTATTCATATATTCACTTGATATCTCAGGGATCATCAACACTTTTGTTTGTCCAGTGCCTAGAAAGCACACATCTAAGCAATTTCTGCTTGACCCCCACTTTATAGGCATAGGTCCAAGCAGTATTCCCTTTGCCCCATCACTTTCCCTGGAAAACATGCTCTTTGGTGCTTAATTGGAGCAAACAGCAATCCACAGAAAACCCAATTGCCATTTGTTCAGGGCTCAAGATTGGGTTTCGCCAGGGGAAAGTGGCCAGGCAAATGGAGGTGTTGATAAGCCCTCAGTCATCATCACTCAACATGCCAACACTCTGGGCTAGTTTACATCTTTGATCTCACTTAACTACAATATCAATCCACAATATAAATTTATGAAGTTGTGATGAAAGATGTAATGCCGCAAGGTAGAACTTTTGGAGGGCCAAACTACACATTAGGTGAAAGTTATAATTGGATCCCAGGGTGATTTGGTGGGTTTTTTTCTGGGTACTTTAATGAATCTAGAAGGGGGTTTCAAGTTTGATTGGTGCCACAGAGCTGGGAGATTAGATGTTCATTAATGCTTTCAGCTGTTCTGTTTTCTTGAGTTAAATTGCTTATCCCTGAAGCTGCTATTAGCCCAATGACAGCAAGAGAATACAAGTATCTGGAGAGTACAGTATTAAGAACCTAACCGTTTTATGGTGTTTGTATTTACCGGTTGATATAAGTATGTGTTGTTTTCATGCAGTGTTGGATGCTAATATACATTGGGGTATAATCTTAGTCCTCTGTGTGTGATATTATTTGCCTATTGTTTATATTGGTTTTTCCATAGGGGACACTATGACAAATTCATTTATAGTTAGAATAGTGATTGTGCAGTGCATTCCAGGAATGGTCGTTCACAATACCAGTCATAACTTGAGAGCTGCTTCAAAAAGTTGGTGTTTGGTAGACATATTGCAGCAGAGTGCAGAAACAAAGAGCCTGTTAAGATTGCTGGTGGGAAGAATAAAAAATGATTATTACTCCAGGAAAACAAAGCCCTTCTGAATACAAGCGTAAATACGGTCATCATGGAATCATGAGGTTAAAAAAGGAAGGTCTGATACTATCTGACTGAAGGAGGGGGAAGGAAGTAAAGCCCGAGAAAAAGCAGTCTACAGGTAGGTAGTTACAAAGGAATCATCATCATCAGAAGAAGAAGAAGAGGAAGAGGAGGAGTTTGGATTTGATATCCCGCTTTATCACTACCCTAAGGCAGTGTTTCCCAACCAGTGTGCCTCCAGATGTTTTGGGACTACAATTCCCATCATCCCTGACCACTGGTATTGCTAGCGAGGGATGATGGGAGTTGTAGTCCCAAAACATCTGGAGGCACACTGGTTGAGAAACACTGCCCTAAGGAGTCTCAAAGCGGCTCACAACCTCCTTTCCCTTCCTCCCCCACAACAAACATTCTGTGAGGTGAGTGGGGCTGAGAGACTTCACAGAAGTGTGACTAGCCCAAGGTGACCCAGCAGCTGCATGTGGAGGAGCGGGGACGCGAACCCAGTTCACCAGATTATGAGTCTACCGCTCTTAACCTCTTCCCTCGCTATTGCCCCCACTAGTTCAGATAACTTATTACAAACATTGTTGCTTTACTACTGACAGAAAATGTGTGTGCGCACACACATACACACAGATAGATGTGGGAACAAGAGAGGGCTTTGGATGGGAGACAGCAGCCACTTTAAACATTTGCAAGAAACAATTGAGAAGAGATTGTCGTAAAACAGAAGGCTGCTTTCTCAGGGAGTCTGGTCATGTAGTTCAGGAGCAAGCAGACTTCAGGATTGTGAAAACTATTTCGATTTCTGCTAGAACCCCAAGGTCCACCAACCACAGCCTGGTGGGAAATGGCGACTCAGGGAGCTAACTCCTAGGGGCTGAGGTCGCTTCACCCCCCTACCAATAAAATATTTGACAGGGCTGACTCCACCAAAGTTAATGGGCATTGCCATTGAAATGGTGTGTGTGTGTGTGTGTGTGTGTGTGTGTGTGTGTGTGTGTGTGCGCGCTGTGTCTTATGATCAATTATGTTGAGTGGGTCTTACCTGCACCCCCTATTTTTTTCAAGTTGGCAACCCTGCCTGCTACACTGTGTCTCTGCCTTGCTTACTGAGGTCTCAGGAAGGTGGTGTGAGGTTTTCAGAGGGCTCTTGTGAGATTTTGCAGAGCTCTCACAAAATATTGCCAGAACCTGGAAGCCATTGTAGTCACTTATCCTTGCTTCTCCAGTGCTGGTAGGGAGGGTGACCATGGCACCACCCTTGGATTTCACCACCTGAGGTGGCTGCGTCAGACTGCCTCATGGACAGGCCAACTCTGGAGTGGGTTTCTGCCCCACCCCCCACCCCAAAAGATTTTGGGAGATACTATGAGGATCCCTCCATTTACTTCTTTTGTTTCTCCAGGGGACCAAACAGCTATGCGTCTTTTGGGCAGCTGAGCTAAAGAGCTGCTTGAAAGCTTAGGGCAGGGGTCAGCAACCTTCTTCAGCCATGGACCGGGCCACCGTCCCTCAGACCATGTGGTGGGCCGGACTATATTTTGAAAAAAAGAAATGAACGAATTCCTATGCCGCACAAATAACCCAGAGATGCATTTAAAATAAAAGGACACATTCTACTCATGTAAAAGCACGCTGATACCCAGACCATCCATGGGCCAGATTGAGAAGGCGATTGGGCAGCATCCAGCCCATGGGCCTTAGGTTACCTACCCCTGGCTTAGGGAGTCCCTGATTTGACCCAACATGCTAACTGCAAGATCCAACTCGGAAACATGAAAACTTTCCCCATATCACCCAGATTTGCCCCATAATTAGAGCTACCCACTGACCTGCTGCACAACCTTAAAAGCACTTGGGGGGTGGAGGGAGATTGTGATGCGGGTCATGTGATTCACCCAGGAGTGCATCCTGGAAAACTCTCTTCCCAGTCTTTGAAATGAAAAGTTTGGACAGTATACTTCAATTTACAGGAGGGCCACTGGGCAGGTAGTGGTCTCAGGCCTTCCCCCAGTCCTCAAGACAGTCTGCCAGCAACTTCCATCTCTCTCTCTTTTCCCCCTCTCAATACAACACAATACAATACAAATACCTTTATTGGCATTACAAGCCCCCCCCCCCTCTCAATTTATGAATAGTTGCAAGAGAGTCAGATAAAATCCTGGAAAATCTACTTAATGTTTTCAGTAGAAGAACAATGTTTGGCTTTCTCTCTTTCCTGAGAAAGGAGTACATTTATAGGGATGAGTAACCATGGAAGAATGAAAGGAACCGTTTTCATCCCCCTGACATTTTCCTTTATTAGAAGAGTTGTGTAAACATCAACACTGAATCATGGAAACGCTACGCAGGGTGACAAAATGTGTGGCTGTCCACATTTTTGTTGCAGGATGCTATTTACTGCATCTGAAAATGTATTTTTCCCTCCTCTTGTCGTAAAGAAGCCAGCAAATACGCCGAAGAAAGAGAAGTATCGTATACCAACAAAATGGTTGGAGCAGTAACAGGACACTTTTGTAAGCCTTGAACAAATAAAACTATATCTGCGGGAGACTTTGGGAAAGGATTCAGGCTGTTAAACATGCATCCAAGCCTCCTTTTGCAGTAACGGCAATATTTCTCATAAAAGTTTACTGTCATCACCGTGGCTCTAGTTCTTGATAAGTGTGACTCAAGTTCATTGCATCACAATGGGCTACAAAGCGAAAGTAACAGTCGAGAATGCTTCCCTGGCACATCGGAAGGCAGCCCCAGATATAATGGCAATGTCATCAATGTCTTGCAGCTTTTATTGAATGGCTGCCGGCTGGAGCCTTAACAGATGTGTGATGGTGTAAGAAGTGTCTTCAGTGATGACTGGAGCACTTTGCATGTCCTTTGAAATACCACGCTTTGCAGTGTTTGGGAGATTTAATACATTTGGAGAGTGTTTGGTTTCTATTAGCTGATTTCCAGATTTCATGCCTGCTTTATATTTTGCAAGCTGCCATCTTGTGGTAGTTTAGCTTGCTAGCATTAAACTGTTAGACCTGCAGGGCAACCCTGCGACAATAAAACTGAAGAATATTGCAGCCTCAGTTCAGAGAAGCCAGCAAGTGTTTGCAAAGTACAGTGAGGGCAACAGTCACCATAACTTCCAGCATTTTCTTATCATGTAAAAAAGTCCCTTTGCTTCTGCTCCTGGATTCTTGATTTAGTTTAGGGATTTGGGGAGGGGGGTATGTCTTTTTATTCCTGCAAATGCTGACGTGGCTCATTTGGAAAACTCTCCCAAGTGGATTGGCAGTTTCCGCTGTGCAGCTCCGAATCATGGGTGTACACACTGCTTTGCACAATTGGCTTAATTGTTAAGACAACTAATTAATTGCAATTCTGTGAATAAGCAGATCTCAAGCATTGTTTCACATCAGATGCCCATTATTTTTAAGTCCTAGTAATTTCATTTGACTTTTAAATACAATGCTAATGTAAGCTGCCGTGCTAATCTGCTGAATCTTAACGATAACTATATTATTGGCCACAATCCAGGTAGCTGTAAATAAGGCTCCAGTTCTACAGACTAAAGAGTTAGTCCTGGGTAAACACGTTTAGGATAGCGTTGCAGATAGTTGAAGGAGGGGGAACTGGAATTTAGCTAAAGGTGAACATACCTAAATCACACTTTTTGAAACAATGTGCAACCTGAAACACAGTCATTCCTCAAAACTTTCCTTTGCAATATAGTTGCAATACAATTCCTCAGCCAAACAATGTATAGAAATAGGCATTAGTACATTAGTGAAAAAAACATACAAAAATACAGTATATTTGGGGGAAATGTTTGCAAAAATGTGCATATTTATCTAACAGCATACAGATACGTGTTTATTAGAAGAAATGCACACAAAAATACTGGCAAGCTTTCATTTTAAAAAAAGATAAAAATAAAGTAAAGTGGCTATTTACAAATTCAATTAAACAGCAGTACAAACTTTCATGAGGATTTTTTTATATATCCAAAACATAAATTGCACGCTTTCGTTGAGGTTGGTGTTTGCAAGCTAGTAAATAAATTGTTCTGGTCCATGGGGTCACGAAGAGTCGGACACGACTAAACAACAACAAATAAATTGTTATTACTGCTTGAGTACCTCATTATTCATAATGAGGCTGAGGCTTTTGCTGGATCATGGCCTTTTTTGTGCCTCATTATCTGGTGGCGAGGGAGCAGCCACAGTTCAGCAAATAATATTGCACCAGGCACCAAAATAGCCTGTTGCTCAAGGTAATAAACATCTGTTTATATAACAGCATTTCTTTCTTCACACAATCTCAGATATCTTGCTGGTGGTATGAGACAATCTGAACTTTGTTAACAAAATATGTCTCTCTTGGGCACCTAATAACCATGTGGTGTTATTTGATCTCGCTCCAAATTGTGTCTCCCCTGGGTTTGTTGTTCCAAATGTACATATTCTCAGTGTCTATTGGCAGTCTGTGCTCAGCACTTGATCTCTCTCCATTAGCATCTCCCTCCGGGGGGAACTGAATCTTCTCAAGTACAGTTTGTAAAGATGGTCTGAGAATGTTGATAATGGGGAACACTAAGCAGGGATATGGAGACTAGAGTTCCACTGTGAGCATATGAGAACCAGATTAAAGGGGCAGGGGGGATGAAAGTGAGACTGACCACCTTCCGTATTAGTTGGGAAAACGGTATGGTAATAATCCAAAGAGATTCATTAGGCAGGTTGAAGGGGTTCTGTAGTCCCAATTGGATTTAGGTCCCCTGCCACAACTTTGAACAGAATAGCACCATGCTATATAAAAAGCTGTTTTTGAAACTCCCATCAGGTTCAAAAGCAGTATGCTGCGCAATGTAAGGGCTGCTGTTTGAGGAATGCAGTTCCAGAGCTGCATTGTGTGGAACAAACTGTGCGATCTTTTATATCCCGGCTTTTAAAATATGTCTTTCTCACCTGCCTCTTTTTCTATGAAAATAGTCATATAATAGGACATGTTCCAGCTAAAGCCACTTGGAAGCAGCATCTATTTCAATCCTTTTCAGAAATAATTCCCATTGAATTGAGGAAAGTGGGTATAGGATTCCAACCTTAAGGACATGCTTAAATTGTTCATTCATCGGTGGAGTTTAGCTGATATTTAAATCCCATTGATCACTTAGAGGGAGAGGAAGCCAGTGTGGTGTAGTGGTTAAGAGCGGCAGACTCGTAATCTGGTGAACCAGGTTCGCGTCTCCGCTCCTCCACATGCAGCTGCTGGGTGACCTTGAGCTAGTCACACTTCTTTGAGGTCTCTCAGCCCCACTCGCCTCACAGAGTGTTTGTTGTGGGGGAGGAAGGGAAAGGAGAATGTTAGCCGCTTTGAGACTCCAGGTGCCTCTGCAGCTGCCCCCCTGACCAGAGGTGCTCCTCATCCTGCCCATCTGCCTCACCTGAGAAGCACACCAAGCAGGAACTGGGAGAAGATGGGCCCTTCCATTCTTTGGGCGTGTAGGAAGGAACCTTTGCTGGGTACTGGCAACCCACGCTATGCCACTGTCTCCACCCCAACACTTCCAGATATGTGTCCAGCTTGCTCCACCTTTTTGTCGTCATTACCCCCCCTCCCATCACCACAATGAATGTACTGGACATTCAGGTGGTGTCAAAAACTGAAAAGGCAATTCTGTGCAGTTCCCATGCCCCATTTCTGGCTCCATAATCTGCAGCATACAGCTTATCCCAGGTGCAGCCAATATTGTGCCTGCCTAGTGTTCTTGGACTACAACTCCTATCTACCCCAGGTGTGATGGGAGTTATAGTCAGGCCACACCTGGAGGTCAACACCTTGGCTTACGCTATGTATGGATGTCCTTCCAACTGTCCTCATATGCTTCCTTCACATCTTGAGCCAGCATTGCTTGGGAAACTCAGAACTCAGCGACAAATTGTACTATACATTTCAGAGGGGAAGGATGTAACATGGGGCTGCCATTTTGAGCTTCTCTCTTCTGCTTCTTGTAAGATGTACTTCCACACTCTCTTAAAAAGAGAGAAAAGAAGTTGCTTCATAAATTCTGAAGACTTAAAATATATGCCTAAGGTCCCCCCCCCCCATTTTATTACTACTAGGTGGCATTATCTTTAAGTGCTGTAACTTCTCTGGGGCATCTCTGGAACTAACCTGATGATTTAGCATGTTAGGAGAGCTCCTGTAATGCTCCTGTCCAGATTCTAATTGGTTCTTATAGTGCAATAACTAACCTCTTTCCATAGGCAAATTTCTCCCTCACATTATTCTATCTACATCTATATCTATGTGAGGGGGTGGGGGGAATGTCAGAAGAAAATTATACATAGGTAGGAGTGAAGCAGGTGCTGTTTATTTTATTTGTCTCTAAAAATTTAATACCTCGCCAACTGATTCTATACTTTCTCATAGCCACTTGCAAAATACAGTGTTATACAAACTCTTCAAACAAAATTAGTAAGAACATTTACAACTTAAGTCAGGTAAGCAATTAAAAATATTCCATATATGGCTCAACTTGCAGCTTTAAGAAAACTTTACAAAATGCTTCATCAAATAATCGCTAAGCGTGGTACATAAAACCATTTATTTCTCGGTATAGAAATAAAATCAGCTGAAGTTAACAAAAGGATATGCATACATTTCTGAACAGGCTTGTCCAAATGGAAATTTGGACCATGAAGGTTTTATGTAAATAAAAAAGTGGTACCTTCCACACTATTCTGAATGGGAAAGGAGAAGCTGGTGAATATCACTTCTCCCGCCTTCCTCTAATGAGGAGTTATGCCCACAAAAACTCATCATCTATTTTTTAAAACAACAACAACATGTATCTGCTAGGGGGTAAAGCTTAAGTTTTGCAAATTTCTTCAGTGGGGAGTCTTAAAAATATGTTTCTGGTGTGAGGAATTGAAATTGTTCTTTTGTGTGTTTGTAATTGGACAACATTTAACTTGGTTTGATAAGGAAAACACATAAACTGTTTTTGGAAAACCAAAGAATTATAACTTTACCTTCTAAAAATGTCAGGTAATGCTTAATAATAATAATAATAATAATAATAAACAATAACAATAATATTAATATATAATATAGCTACAAGTACTTTTAAATGATTTCTATGCAATTTTACACACATTATACTTATGAATCAAAACTACATTATACTAATTTAACCAAAATATATTCTGAATTCCCATGTCAAGTAACAACTTTTTAGCATTCCTCATTTATGGAATTTGAAAGTTCAAAAATTCAACACACCCTAATGCCAATGCCATAATTTATTCTACACCTGACCCTTTTCTTTTTAGTCCAAATTAAAATTGGAGACAAATTGACCAGAGGATGATGATATCTGTATACTTGCTGCTTAATATTTTGCTCCAGGAATAGGAAATTGTGGAGATCTATGGTGCTTTTCTAACCATGCTTGTGTTCTCAAGCCTCTTAGTGTGTAGAACTGTTACAAACTATTCCTTTCTAAAGGAAGTTGCATTATAAAATGGAAGAAGAGTTTATAATGAATGGAGCCACCTTGAGCACTTTACCAGTGGTCCTATTTTAAGACTGGGAGCGCTAAGCAGCTATGAGTTGAACAATTATTGAGACAGGGAGGAGAATCTGATACGTTTGATCATGAACCAGGAAGGATACTTTGATAGCAGCTGCTTGGTGAATCTCAAGGAAGGGTGGGAGGAAGTTGGAGGGGGGATAAAGCACAATGAGCAGTAAATGATGCCCCCCCATCTAAAGATGATTGTGAGTGGTGCAGCTTAGTATGTCTAAATAACACCACCAGGAACTGTCAGTGTTATGAACTAGCTGAAGGGAAGGCAAAAAATAAATCCACATTGATATAACTGTAGGTGAAATATATGGCTTGCTTAAAAAACACACAAAAACCTTGCAGGCTTTTCATTGTTTTCTGTACTTCCTCATTATTTTGCACTGTGTCAACCGGAGACAATAGGAGGTCTAGTTACTTTAACCCGCCCACCCCCCTTCTTGGGGTTTCTGTGATAAATAAATAAACAAGTGAGCTGGCTGCAGAACCGGGGTTCCGCAATGCCTCGCAGCACTTTCCCCCACCGGAAAACAAAGTAGTGGCAAAGTCATTCATCTCCTGTTGTTCTTTTTGTTCCAGTAAATTAATCAACAAAATCACTTGTCAATTAACCGGCTCTTGGTAGGAACTCAAAAACAGTCCAATTAGGTGCCTTGCCCCGACATTCTCAGAGGGTTATTGTAACAGAACAGTGCACTGTAATGGGAGATTATGACTTAATGGGCCAATGTCAGTTGACTTCTGAATGAAGAAAGAAGGTCATGAAAGTTTCTGTTTGAGAAGAAAGTAATCTACATCGGAGCTTGCTTTCAACTCCTGGTTAAATTGTTTTTGGGGTGAAAACAGCATGCAATTGATCTTTCTGAAAGTTCTGATATATATAGAATTAGTCCTATTGAGTCAGTTTGTATACAAAACTCCAGTTTACAGCTAGTGTATATAGCATGCACTTGGGAGTCCAAAACTAAATCAGTCTCTGGAGATGTACATGCTAAAGAGTGTATTTTCTAGGCCAGTGTTTTTCAAGCACTGTTCCGCGGCACACTAGTGTGCCGCGAGATGTTGCCTGGTGTGCCATGGGAAAAATTTAGGTAACGTCTCGCCAAGCGCCGCGGGCACCAGCAGCAGCAGCCCAGCCTTCGCGGCCCTCCGCTGATCGCCCCACCCAAGCAGCCGCCCGCCCGCCGGGGCTGCTGAGCCGGGCGCGCACGTCGGAGGAGCGGGCCGCTGCGCTCTGCTGCTGCTGGCGGAGCTGCTGCTCGGCGGGCGAGGCGAAGATGGCGCACCCGGGGAGCGCAGGGGCTCTCCTCCTCGGCGCCGCCGCTCTGCTGCTGGCCGCAGGCAGCCTGGCGTCGGCAGCCCGCGAGGAGAAGGACATAGGAGGAGGGCACGGAGGCGGCGGGCCAGGGGAGCGGCCCTCGTCGTGCCACGGCGCCTTCGATCTCTACTTCATCCTGGACAAGTAAGTGCCTGCCGCCGGGACTCGCGCACGTCCAAGAAGAAGCCTCCTCCCGAAAGTGCCCTGGGCGCTTACTCCCGAGTAGTCCGTCCCGTCCCCCCCCCGAGGGGGCTGGCTCCCGAGTAAGCCGTCGTGGGCTTGCAGCCTCCCGGTTTAGGTTTCGTCCGGAGAGTTGCTCGCAAAACGCGCCGTCGTTTTTGTCTTGGAGCAACGTCCGCCGCGGGGAAGTGCGCAAGCTTCGGGGTTGCACCGAAATGCGTGACAAGAGGGGGGCTGCACAGACGCCAGCCTAACAGGGGCAAATTGGAAGTGCTCTTTTTCTGCCGGCTGAAGTTACTCCAGGATCGTTGTCTTGCAAATCCACCGCACCTCTTTGTTTCTTTCTTAGGTTGTTCTTTGTGTGGTTGCAACCCGAGGGCAAATGCACCCCCTCCTCTCTCTCCCCTATGCATCAGTTGCACAGAGGCCCTACAGAGAGGGTTGAAAAGTGCTATTGATGAAAGCATAGCAGTCGTGGTTATTCCTGCCTCATTGCTGATGTTGTTTGTACAGGGGCGTTCATATTCTGCCAGACTGGATTGAATGGCCAAACTTTCCTTTTTGCCCAGGTTAGCGCACTGAATAAAGTATTTTATAATTTTTCATATTTCTGTTTACTTACTATTTCATAATAAAGTAATTATAAAATACTTTCTTTGTGTTTATTTGATTCCTATTCAAGAGAATTACTTTATATATAGTCAATATAGGCACAGAGTTAATTTTTTTAACATTTTCTAATGGTGGTGTGCCTCGTGATTTTTTTCATGAAACAAGTGTGCCTTTGCCCAAAAAAGGTTGAAAAACACTGTTCTAGGCAAAGGAAAGACAACAGAATTCTGGACTCTGGTCCCTCTCAGGGTCCACTTTGACAGGTAAACAGGGCCACCCACCTGTCCTTTGTCTGATGTCACTACATCCCCAGGAAACCCAACTTCAAACAAAATAGGGAAGCTTTCCTTTCTTCCTTTGCAACCCAGCTTGAACTCAGGTTGGTCTGCAAAGGAAGATCCCTGCTAGAAGCTATTAGCTGCTCTCAGGAGCTCCTAGTGAGAAACATTCTAGTGCAGCTGATCTCCATATGTGGGAGACATAGGCTGCATTCCATTTTTCCTGATGGTTCCCTAACTGTTGATTTCTGCATTATAGCTGAGCTTTCACACAATGTAAAAGCCACTTCCGGAAATATAGTGAGATATAGCACAAGCTTAGTGCTCATTTCCATGTTATTTGTAAGCAGTTTTTTTTCCCCTGGAAGCAAATAACACACATATGAAATGTCAATTTCACCCTTCTTACAAAGACAATCAAATTCCTAATCCAGGGATTTCATAACCTTTTCTTGGGGCCCCTTGACTGTATTGTGATCAACTGCAAATCTCTTGTCTTCTTCAAGCCTGCACTCATAAAGGCAGCAGTGGTGATGGCCGCTGTAGCCAGCAGGACAACACTGTACTGTATCTGGAACTCTGCACAGCAACATTATCTATTTCAAGGTGTTGTGCTCTGTCATTTTATTAGAAGTGGAAGGGATACTTGGTTTTCCTAATGTCAATTCATAACTTCCATCATTTCCATCTTGGACACCAGTTACTTGTTTTTCATTTTCATCAGCAGAGAAAATTATTTCATTTGATGGTATTGAAGCATTCAGCTTATTTTTCTGCTTATATTCAGCAAGCCTTCTTCCCTTCTCTTCTGGCCATTTCAGCTTTTTGACTTGTCTGTTATGGTCTGTTATGACTCCGAGGGCTTGGCAATCATTTTTAATGATTTCAATGAAATTTTACACACATTTTTTCACTTTTTAAAAAATAAGACTTAAATTATTGGAAATTCCACAAAAATGTAAAAAAATCAAGCAAAACTAGATTATATTAGTTTAAGTATCTTTTTTTAAGGAAATCAGCCCTGAGTGCTCACTGGAAGGACAGATCCTGAAGCTGAGGCTCCAATACTTTGGCCAACTCATGAGAAGAGAAGACTCCTTGGAAAAGACCCTGATGTTGGGAAAGATGGAGGGCACAAGGAGAAGGGGACGACAGAGGACAAGATGGTTGGACAGTGTTCTTGAAGCTACCAACATGAGTCTGACCAAACTGTGGGAGGCAGTGGAAGACAGGAATGCCTGGCGTGCTCTGGTCCATGGGGTCACGAAGAGTCATACATGACTAAATGACTAAACAACAACAACAACAAATCTTTTGAATTCCCAAGTCATGTTGCAACTTTTTAGCAGCCCTCATTTTGGGAAGCTGAAAGTTGAAAAATTAAACATGTCCTAACCCCCCACTGTGAGATTCCTGATTGACAGCATCTGTATTTCTTGGTCATCCTTGGTGTCATCCTCTTAGGGTTCAGCCAAGGAACTGGGCCATCAGAGGGAGACAGGTTATAGAAAGGTTGGCATGCGAATTGGAATTAATTGCCCTTCTTTTGTGATTTAAGGCTTTTTATCTCCCCAACCAAATCAGTGTGCATATGGGGATATAGTAGATCAGGGGAGGGACATGTAAGGGAGGCTAGTCACTTAGGAGGAAACACTGACAAATTGACAGAAGCCACAGCTTTGGCAAAGGCTGGTGAGGCAGATTGGCAAGCAGGGTTCATTTTTGGTTCCAACAAGGGGTAGAAATAGATATTACCTTGACTACTACCCTTCTTGTCTTGCATAGCCATTAGCTAACAAACATCAGGTCAGGAATCCCACCTGTCTCTTAGAGAGTGCTTCATATACAGTATCTTTATTTGGTGTCTTTTCCACTAATAGCCCCTTCATTTCTCTATCTTAAATAAAATTTAAACTCTGAAATTAGAAAAGAAAAACAAGCAAACCCCCTGGTTTATAGGCAGATTCATAGGCTATCGTGCAGCGGTGTTTCATGATTCATTTTTTCTTTCATATACCTCAGACTGATATTAAGAAAGTGTCACAACAGAGTTATAATCACCTCTTCAAATTAAGTCTCCTGTATTGTAACAGCCCTTCAGAAGGATTCTTGTTATTAACTGAACTAATCCTAATTGGTTTAGACTGTGTCCAAACTGAATTTGACAGGTGATATGTTGCTTCTTAAAAGCATTTCTGTTGAGCTATTTAAATGTAAATCTTGTGTGGAACCTCATTTTCACACACTCACACGGTGGAATGCTGTGCCTTTTGATTTTGCGTATGTGTTTGTTTTGCTGATGCTTAATCATATAAGGAAATGCCTGGTATTTCTGCATAGAATGTTTGACAGAAATTTTCTAGACAGAAGCAAGCATTTATGATGTCCAAATCATGTAATGAAAAACAGTGCTTATATCTCTATCCAAAGTACGATTTTCCTCACCTCTCACTTCAAATACGAATAAATAATGTGATAATTACTAAACTAGCTTCGCTTTTTAAAATGCAGCTAATGGGTGTGCTTGGCCATCCTTTTGCTGGAAGAAATGAGTAGGTGTTCCTGCTAGCATTCTACTTTTCCTTGACTTTCAGATTTTCTGTGGTCTATTCCATGATCAAATAAACCTTGGTTTAAGAGAAAGGACTATTACTGATCCTGCAGAGACTTCTGAGCATATTCAGTCAAATGCACATAGAAGCCCCTTTCAGACCTTTGTGGTCAATGAACATAGATCTGAGCAGAGCTTTCACATGCAAAGACATGAGGGACTGGTTTTTCATATGTGGCCCCACCCTTCCACATACAATTAACCCCCACATGCTCAGGCAAATGATTGAAGAGGGCTTCAACCTTTAAATTTATCACTTAATAGTAATCCAGTCTGCCACCTTTCAGTAGAACAGTACATAAATTAGCTCTTACAACTTGGTCAAAAAACCTCAGCTGACAACAAAAGCAACATATTTTGCATTGGGTACCACAAAACGTGACTAACAAAAGAGTTATGGTAGTGGTGGTGGTAGAGGGAATCACTTGTTTTGTTTTGTTACGTAAACAGGCTTTTAGAGGTACATCACTATCCAGGACTGGGATTAAGAGTTTATCACTGAACAATTATGCTTATACAGCCATATCATACCCTACAACACTTTGAAGTCAAAATCTGGGACACCATCTTCCCAGATGCCACCTTCCCATTTTTTATTACGAGAGCATGGTGGCCATTTTGGTTACTATGATCTTGCACAATTTCGCGCTGCAGTTCCCCTCCAAAGCACTTTGGGGGGGACCACAGCGCCCAAAAATGTTCGCAATGTGAGATTGTGGCCCGACAGGGTGCTTTTCTTGGGGGGGGGGTGTTATGCCATGAAATTGTGCAAGATCACAGCAACCAAAATGGCCTCTGTCTCTTGAAATAAAAAAAAATTGGTATGACCCAATTATTCCAGGACACTTGTGTGGGTATGCCATATTCAGTTTATTTTTGGCATGGTGGTGAAATCTATTCAAATTGACATCAATGTGAGAAAAGCAGCACAGAAGATTAGTTGTAATGAGATAGATAAGCTGAGACATGATGAAAAGTTCTGTCCAGCTGTTCTTCCTTCCTGGTAAATATGACTTGGAGCCACCAGCTCCTCTGCCTGGTGGCCAGGAAGCAGCGAGCCTTCAAAAGACAAAATGAGGCATGGTATGAAGAAAGTGGTTAGAGATAATGTTCTCTCATTATACTAGAATAATACTTCATCCAATGATGTCAAATGGTGATTGGTTTCCATAAGACACATTTCAGGACAATAAATAAATAAATATGGAAGTATTTCTTCACACAGCTCATAGTTAAATTGTGGATTTTGCTACCACGGGAGGTATTGGTGGAGATCAGCTTAGATAGCTTTAAAAGGACTAGACAAATTCAGGAGAGATAAAGCTAAAAATGGCTAGTAGTTAGGATAGCAATATTTACATCCAGTATGCCACTCCATAAAAACACGCGGGTGGCGCTGTGGGTTAAACCACTGAGCCTAGGGCTTGCCGATCACAAGGTCAGCGGTTCGAATCCCCGCGACGGGGTGAGCTCCCGTTGCTTGGTCCCTGCTCCTGCCAACCTAGCAGTTCGAAAGCACGTCAAAGTGCAAGTAGATAAATAGGTATTGCTGCAGCAGGGAGGTAAACAGCATTTCCATGCGCTGCTCTGGTTCACCAGAAGCGGCTTAATCATGCTGGCCACATCACCTGGAAGCTGTACGCCGGCTCCCTCGGCCAATAAAGCGAGATGAGCGCCGCAACCCCAGAGTTGTCCGCGACTGGACCTAATGGTCAGGGGTCCCTTTACCTTTATGCCACTCCATATGAGCAGAAGAGTGCATTTGTGTTCACATTCAGCTTATGGGCTTTCCATAGGTACCTGACTGACCACTGAGAATAGAATGATAAATTAGGTCATCCTTTGATCTCATCTAGCCAGGCTGTTCTATAGTCTTATCTAAATAGACAGAACTGGACAGCTTTTCCCATGGTAATCATAACTGCTGGTTTGACTCTTTCACATTTTCACTTGATTTCCTATTCAATTCTCCCTGAATCAAGAACATCCCTGCTCTTTGGGCAGCGGTTATTTCTCTTCTAGAAATATTTCCATTTGTCACAATCCTTAGAAACTGCCTTGGGTATTTTTAAACTTCAGAATGCGTTTTTTAAAAGCGAACTATTTGCAATACATAACTCTTTAAAGGTTTAATCAAATGTTTCTCTTTGCGCACTTACGCCTTGGCGGTAAAGAAAAGAGCGAAGCTTGATAGAGTCAGAAGATGGAGAGTAAAATCCAAGAACGGCTGTTTTCTGGCCTGGGAAGCTTCAGAAGAATGGAAATAATATCTTTTATATTTATTCTAAAGAATTCATTCATGATATTTGATTGTCTTCTTGAGTTAATACACACATAGTCTTTCGATCTAGTCCTTGAAAGTTTTATTACAGTAAGATGAAAAGATGAAGCTTTATTTTTTTCTTCAATAAAAGTTTTAGGAAAAACTTTTTTCTTTTTGCCCTTTTTTAGTGCAAGTCTAAGGTAGAAAGAAGGCTGCTGATTGCAGAATTCTGTTGGGCAAACACTATAACTTTCTTTAAACATATTGATGCCCCAAGATGAGCCTGGCAAACAGATGGGGGAGAGAGAGAAAAAGCTGTGTAAGCTCCACTGAGGCAAAAAGAAAGAGCTTCCATCCCTTTTTGTTTTCTTTGTCCAAAAGTGGCACCCTAGGGAAGATCTTGTCACAGAGTTTTATAGGCCAGGTGGTTCCTTCACTGAAGGAAAGTAGCAGATAGATGTTTAAAATGCCTCTTCTTCTGTATTATGTGAATCCTTTCACTGGGGAAATCAACAGGGGTCCCAAATATCAACTTTGCAAGTGCCTTAATTGGTTTCAATATGGCGAGTTCTTAAAAGATTTCCAAGACATTCTTTTCCCCTCCTCAAACTTTTTCCACCCTAGAGTTTAGCGATTCTTGTGTGTGGGCAAAAATAACAATGAGGAGATTTTTTTATAAAAGGATTAATGGCTCTTTCTGGTTTTGTCTCATTTAATGGATTTATTTACTTATCCTCTTTGTATCCCACATTTCTTCTAATGGCAGTGTAGGTGGAAATTGTCCCATTTATATCTTCATGATATGTCTGTGAGGCATGTTGGACTGGAAGTGCCCAAGACCACGCAGAAGCATCTTGGCAGATGCTCCCTGGGGGATGATGCTCCAGGGAAGCGGTTGCTAAGCAGGTGTGCTTGAAGGAGGTCCATGTTGATGAACAGCCTGCTGAAGCAGGGAAGATAACCATTTAGTCCAGCACTCTCTTCTCCCATTGGCCAACTGGATGCCTAGAAGCCTGCAAGGACAATCCAAGTGCAACAGGGTCTTGAACATGTGTTAATTAACCATATTTGGGCATTCTACTCACAAGTAAAGCCTAAACGCAAGCAGATGGGAGGGGGGAGAATGCACAAAGTCCCATGTCCCCCTTGCTGCTGTCCTCCAACTTGTGGATGGCAAAGCTACGAAGTCCCTGTGTGATGTAGAGGTTATAATCTCTCTCTCTGTGTGTGCACTTTTCCTTAAGCATTTTGTGAAAATGGATTTGATGAAAATGGTCTCCCAAAATCCCCTACCCTATTTGCAGAGGATTTTTTTTCCTCTGAACTTAATTATCTTGAGAAGTTTCATCTCAATTATCGCTGGATGAAATGCTGTTGTTTGTTAATGCTGGTGGATGAATTAATAGATGTAAACTACCTCCAGGATCAGTAGTAGTAGGTCTCTGAATATCAATTACCGAGAAGCGACAGAGGGAGAAGTCAAGTGCCTTCATGTTTTGCTTCCCATAGACAACTAGTTGGCCACTCTAGGGAACAGAATTCTGAACTAGATAGCCTTTTGACCTAATTCAACAGGTGAGCTAAGAACCCTGTTGGTGAGGCCAAACCTATTGCTCCCCTCAACAGTATTAAAATACGTTGAACTGGAACCACATCTGCACCTGAGATTTTTCCATCCTCTTAATAAGCCTCTGCTCCTGGGTGCTCCAGGGTGGCCAGGAGGGGCAACTGAGGTCTGAGACATTGCTCAGGATAGGGTTGACGTGGTCCCTGGAGCAGGCAATGCCTCCCTAAGATAAGATTCTTCAGGCTATCCTGCAGCTTCCTCCAGGTCTTCAGCTGGTGCAGGGTTTTCCTTGGGGCCTTAAGGCTCTTCCACCAAAAAGGCCTCTCCAGGGTGTGGGATGGATGTGATATTGACAACAGCAGTGTTTGTTAGGGCTCTGCAGACTCTGGTCATCAGATTTTAGGTGTCCCCTGTCTTAATTCTAGATTATTCAACCATCTTTCTAAAGTCTGGTCTAATCCCAAACAGAAACTTATTGGTCTCGGCCATACACAGTGTTCTCTGGAGTGTTCCCTGTCACCCCTACTCCATTTCATGCAAGTTGTTATAGGCATGTGGCATGGATGAGAGGGGGATGATTCTCCTCGGCTCCTTAGTGTGACTAAGATACTACTGTTTTAGAGAAGAACATAAATTAAATTGAAGAAGTATATCAATCACATATTCCCCTTCCCATCCCACCTCCAGACACAGCAGGGATTTCCTTTCTCTACAGAGCTCTTGTATTCTGGTCTCGGTGACCTGCACATTAAACAATACTGTCCTCTATATTCATAGCACAATAGTGCCCAAAGCCACAGGTTGATGTGATATCTGTGAAGCAGATTCAATTTCTTAAATGTAATTGGCCCAAACGATGTATGTTCTTATTCAGAGGAATAGTCCCATTGGCAATAGCAATTTAGCTTATGTTCTCATTTTGATAGAAGACCATTGTGATATCAAAATGCCTCTTGGGTTTACAATGCAAGTTCTTGTATAAGAAAAGACATATATATTAACCTTTCTAGGACTATTCGAATGCACACTGGAGCTGACAGTTACATTCCAAATCTGTGCTGTTACATATTCCGTAGGGTAAAATCACACCATATCAGTTAACTGCTGCCTTCTAATTATTTTTAGCAATATGTCTAAGTCAGTTCCAGTGTTTTCAGTAATTTGTGGTATGGATTGTAGGCCTAAACTGAACTCATTTGTAGTACACAGGAAGAAGCAAAGTTACCTTGAGTAAAAGGTTAGTTTGGATAATATCCCATATTCAAAGCAAGAGTGAATATAGCAATGGTTTTGCTTGACTTAGGCAATCATAACTCCTGTTGATATAGGCCTGAAACACAATATCCTATTCTATATTTTTATTTTATTTATTGAATGTATGTATATACCACCCTATACCCGAAAGTCTCCAGGCAGTTCCCAGAACAAAATCAGAATATAAAACCACAAAATATATAATCAAAATAAAAACAACAACCCAATAACCCTTCCCCCAAACCACGTTTTAAAAGGGCACATTCTATTCACAGAGCTACAATTCCCATAGTTACTTGGGTACAGGGATTGACTGTTAAACCACTCTGAGAATTGTAACTCTGTTAGGGATCTCCTAACGATTCTCAGCACCCTTAACAAGTCACAGTTCCCAGGATTCTCTGGGGGAAGCCATGGTTGTTAAAAGTGGTACGATGTACAGATGGGGACCCAGATGCTTCTGGAGACTCATAGCCAGGGCTAGAAGGTGTCAATCATTCTCTTTTTGCCTGAAATATCTAACAAGTGGAGAGGTTGGAATTGCCTAGAGCTAAATTCAAAGAGAGGTTCAGTAATGACCCAACAACACATGACTTAAATGATGAGATTAGCAATTACATTGTGGGCTTCTAAAAATGAAATACTAGGGGCATGGCCCACAGGATGTTATCAGGACTGCAGCTTGCAAAGTGGGAGATTTCAGTATTTACCTCCAGCAGCAAGCTTTGTGAAATTTGTGCCTATCCATGCAGGGACCAAGCAACAGGAGCTCACCCCATTGCATGGATTCGAACTGCCGACCTTCTGATCGGCAAGCCCTAGCCAGTGATGGCTAACCTTGACACTCCAGATGTTTTGGGACTACAACTCCCATCATCCCTGACCACTGGTCCTGTTAGCTAGGGATGATGGGAGTTGTAGTTCCAAAACATCTGGAGTGTCAAGGTTAGCCATCACTGCCCTAGGCTCTGTGGTTTAGACCATAGTGCCACCCGCGTCCCACTAGAGGTACTACACCTCTCCTAACACCCAATACACTTCAGGTGTGGGATAGGATCTCCTTAAAACACTTATATAAATCTTTCTGGGACAGGGGTCTTTCTTGACTTGAGCTTGGCAACAATTGTTAATACCTCTTCCGCTTTGATATTATCATTTAAGAATGACCTGAATTATTCAGAGAATGAGGGAATAGTCACTTAATTCAACAGTTTCTCAATCTGAGCTGGAGTGGGAGATGTTTAGGCCCATAGGGATGCACACACACAACAATGTAAATGCTAATCACATCATTAATTTCATTTGCACTTAGGTCTTCACATGCAACAAAGAGCCCTATACTTTTCCTTAAGTCCATTTGAGTCAATGAAGGTTCTGTTTTAAACATTATTGCTAATACCCATTGTTAGACTGTGCAATCAATGTCACTCTAGGCAGTTATGTAACTTCAGAATCAAAATAAAATAAAAAAGTAACTACGCTGGGGGGGGGGGAGAAAGAGAGAGAGAAATTCTCAGTTGGTTTCCTGTAAAGACACTTGAACTTGAACTAACAGATTTGTCCTAACAAAGAAAAACATCAGACTAAGCACCAGAACAAAATGACTTTGGTAGATTTATCAGGGGAATATATCAGAAGAGATTAAAGGAGGTCACACACTTTACTGCCGCTCTAGTTATACACAGAATTGGCAGATCACTTTCTAAAATGTGCAAATTCTACTATCCCATTAATTTGACATCAAGTTGGGGAACTTCACAGTGCTTCTTCGCAGTTTATCAAAGGGATTTCAAGGCCAGATTTTCACATCATCGTTTCAAAAAAACAAGCATTCCTGGGTTATAGAAGATCACAAGTTGTTTCGATAAGCAATGACATTCAACATCTCTTTAGCCCCAGATCATGCTGATGCAGCTGTTCTCTGAACAAAGGGTTGCAGCAAACCATGCTGCGTCCTTGTGAGAGCTGCTTAATAAACAGCATTAAAACGAACAATTTCACTGAGACTGTACTGTGCTCTGGTCTATTGTCATCATTGAGCAAAATTTATATTTCGATTAGATGTAGCAAGCTCAGCTTTGGAAAGGTAAAAGGAGCTGCATAAATGTATGACTTGCATTGGTATTTTCTTTGAAATATAACATTATAGAAAAGCCTATTTAGAAATACGGAGCATGGATGGAAGTAGTTATGAGGGGAAATAGGCACAAAGCCTATGAAATTGTATCAGATAAAATTCCCTTTGCTTCATTTTTTGCTGGATATAGTAGGGGCAAAAGCCTCAACAATGAAAAGTAACACGCATGCAATCATAATTTTAACTTTCTGCTTAAGTTTCTTTTTTCCTCTTCCCTCAATGTCCCTTTTTCCTTCTGTGTCATGTCTTTTGGATTTTTCAGCCTGAGGACAGGGACTGTCTTATTTTAATTGATTGGGTTTCAGCCCTCAGGTAGATTGAATAAATAAACATTTAAATGGGGGTAAGTGGCAGAGAAGGCTCCTCAAAATTCACCTGAGATGCAGAAACCTGTTTTTCTTCTTTCTGTTTTTTTTTTTTTTTTGCCAAATCATTTTTATTAGATTTTCCAATCATAAAAATCACATCATATATTTATAAATATCAATTAGTCCATATAGTCCAATTAGTCCAAATATATCCAAATGGATTGCCGAATTATTACTTCTTCTTTTTTTGGGGACTTCCCTTGCTTCAGACAATTAGGATTTTAATCATTTCGTTAAGTCCGTCGCCTTCCTTAGTCCTGATGTCATCCATTTCCTTTCTGTTGTTATCCGTCGTTCTTTCTTGTTTTCTTTCACGTCACTGAGTACTTTCGCAAGTGAGATAAAATGTTTTTCTTCTTTCTGAGCTCTTACCACATATTGTTATCGTATCTGTAACCCTTTTCTCCACATATGGGATGCACATGAAGACAGAAATAGCCAGTCTGTGACAAATGACCCCCATGGATTTCAGAGCTAGGCTGAGACAAATCCTGCACAAATAGTTCTGCTGCCTGAGGCAAAAGAAGTTATTGCCCCTTCCCGTTCCACATACAAAAGCTGAATGGCCAACTGAGTATTACTTGATGCGTGAAAGTGTCCTCCACCCCACCTGAAGGCAGCAAGCTAGCTTAGGCTTAGGTAGCGCAGGGTATGCCACCTGGAACACAGCTCTTGTTGAATATAATGATTTAATTTACACAGAAATGAAAAATGGCTAAATGTATATTGGTGAAAAGGTTAGCATGTAGATTTTCTATGAGGCTATATTAAAGCCAAGGAGAGCACTCTGAGCTCTTGCTGAGTTGATAGTCAACTGAATGATTGTTTTTCCTCTGGTAGCTAACATGTGAGTGGTGTAACCTTAGATCATGTGATGAAGGTATTGGGTTGCAAATTTCCACTTTGAAGGGAGTTGCCTTTGTGGTCTTTTGCCTTAAGGAGAAAAGATGTGTAAAATATCCACGGCAAAAACAACTCCAGGGTAAAATGGATGCTGTGGGAAGAGACAGACCTCTGCTTCTAGGTCTGTTGGAATTATTTCATATTTTGTAAGGTGCTGAGCCTTTGCTGGATAGCACAAGACTGTCCAGGATGTTTTGGATGAATCATTTACTGTATTCTCTTTTATTTTAAAGAGTTCTGTTAGTAAAATTTGAATAATATTTTAAGGGGTCTGGACAATGCTTCATTTCCAAAAAGAATCAGTTTTCATACACCCAATTGCTTCAAACTGTGCAATATTAATATCTACAACAACTCTGACCTCCAACACCTTCCTGCTTCTGTCTGCCCCATGGCTCTTCTGCCTCAGTTAGCCACTTCATTCCATTTAATTTTAATTGCTATCAAGTCAGCTGTCTGATGGAAAATCTGAGCAGCAAGAGTTGATGCATCGTCCTGGCCTAGATGGGGTCACCTGCTCTATTTCTGAATGCTTCCAGGGAGAGACAACCCTTTAGCAAGCTCAAAGCAATCCACTATCATCATGGACATTGACTATATCTTTAAGAACTTGTGCTTAAGTTTGCTTTTCCTCTGCTACTCCTCCTTCCCCTTCCCTTTTTCCTCATGTGTTGTATCTTTTTGAATTATGAGCATGAGGGCAGGAGTCATCTTAGAACTGATTTTTGTAGGCTGTCCCGATAACTATTTTGGTTAAAGGGCAGCATTTAATACACAAATATGAAATGAGTAAATGCCTTAAGTAAATGAATAATGACTCTGGCTGGGGAGAGTCACTGGGTAGATGCTTTGGGGCAAAGTCTGGAATATTCTAGGGAACATTTTGGATATGCTCCCTTATGCCTTCCTAGGCATTGCACAGCTCTTCACTAAGGCTTCTCTTTGGGGCTTGAGGACTCCAAGAAAAAAAACACAATTATACTTTCTGAGGAAGCTGAAACATAGAAGTTGTTTTTGTTCTGTACAATACCCAGATTGTGTATGCTTAGCATTGGGGTTAGAGCCACGTTTTATCTTTATCAAAACACTTATCCTTTTGCAAGTGTTATTTACTGTGTGTGATTAAATAACACTACCCACAATGCTATAATTAGGGATGGACAAATCTGTCAAATTTGGTTTCTCTCAGTTCCTCCCCCCCCCCAACCTTAGTTCACCACATTTATGCATCAGTTTGCACACAGAGAGACACATGTTCCTCACAAAAGTTCACCGGCATTTTGGCATACTTTCCCCTTAACATGCATGTTTTTACATGCAAGTAGTTTCCCCTAACAGAATGCATTTTTTATATTATTTCCATTATTATTATTTTTAAAAAATATTCATATTGAGGTATATATCTTGTTTGTTCATCATTTACCGGTAGTTGGGAAAGTGCATCACAAAATTTGGAGAAGTGAGAATATGGAAAGAGAGCTCAGTTTTGGTTCACATATTGTTTCAGGAACTACAGATTATGTAGGCTCATCTTAAAATGCAAATTAAACCATATTTCTCTCTGTCACATTTCACAATAAAATAAAATATGAAGGGGGGGGAGGGAAAGAGGAGGGGAAAGGACAGATGTATATTTAAACTGGGCCTAATGTTTTGTGCAGCAAAGAAAGCTTTTGAGGGTAGTTGCAAATTTTACCTCAGTTTTCTGTCAGGTAGGTCAACAGCACCCTTGGGTTAAGGTGAGTATCACTTTAAGTACCAGCTGCTAAGATTCTTTAAAATACAGTGGCTACATGCTTAATCTTAGTGCTGCCGTTAGCAGATACAAGTCAAATTACGTCATATGAAATTTTATATATTTTTGAATATATCGAATGGCTTCAGGTCAGCCAAAGGTAGCAATTTTAGAGAGAAAGAGAAATGTCTGCATAGTTTAATGGCAATTTTAATTTGCAAGCCACTCCTTAGAGTCAACTCTGCCTAGCTCTGCTCCTCTGTTCCCATTCTTTAAAATGTATTTACACAGCAAGTCTGCCTCTGGCTGCTAGCCAACCTATGCTATCTTGAGGTAAACAAGTGTGTGTGTTTTTTCTAGGTGAGCAGCTGCACATCTCTTTGAAGTGCCAAGGAGTGAGAAAAGTCAGAGGCAGTATTCTCAGCTCATTTGCACAGAGATGCTTCCTTCACACATTTTCCCTCAAAGTGGGCGAAGATCACTTCACTTCTCATCTTCGATTAACCAGTGCTACCCAAATATGCACTCAGACCTAGTTCTCTGGCACCAAAAGACCGTGCAATTCCAATTATACAAATTCCTGGCAAGATTAAAGAGCACAAAGTCAAGCCTTTTCAAATTCATACTTTCTGCTACTGGAATGTTGAGTTAAGAATGTCTGCCTTGGGTTGCCACCTTTGAACCTGGCAAATTATGGGCACAGCCATTCAACATGTCAGTGGAACCAATTCAATAACGGCACAGGGAAGGACTCCTGAGAAACTTTGTTGAGGCTATTGAAATTCTGGGCTTCTTCTTGGAATTTATTAGAAGCTCCTCCTTAGGAGAGACTTGATTTTCACAATTCTAATCCTTCCGAAATTTGCTTTAGACAAAATTGAGGGACAACCTCTCCCATATTTCATTAGTCTGAATGGACTAATGGATCTAGGAAAGGACACAGGAAACTGGTACAGTCAAAGTCGGTTGTCGAAGTCCAATAACTGAGGCGCAGCTTCCTATTGGTTGCAAGAGCTTCCTGCACTCAAGCAGAAGCCGTGTCGGACATTCGGCTTCTGAAAAAAGTTCAAAAACCGGAACACTTACTTCCAGGTTTTTGGCATTCAGGAGCCAAAACGTCCCAAAACCGAGGCATCCGGGAGTCAAGGTTTGACTGTATCGGGTTAAACGAGGCCAAAACTTTATTTATTACAGGAAAGAGTAGGTTTGACTAAGGCATTGGGCATGTATCACTGGGCATCGGGCGGCCTGCCTGCCACCTGATAGGAACCTGGTGGGGTCAACCTGGTGCTGGGGAGTTGCTCCGACATGAATTGGGTGCCACAACCCTATACAGGCAGCCATTGGGTGAGGCGCATTGGCTGATTAGTCCCCCTGTGGACTCCCAGACTGAGTCACCCCTTCTGGACCTCTCTAATGGGGTACCCCTGTGACAGTTGCTATGAGGTAGGTGGAAACCTGCAAGCTGGCCAATTTGTTTGCAGGAGAAAATTCATTCCTGGCCCTGAATACAGTCAGGGCCGGCGCGTCCATTTAGGCGAACTAGGCAATTGCCTAGGGCAATTACTTCCAGGTTTTTGGAAGTAATTGGAAGGTTTTTGGAAACCTAACCCTAACCCTAACCCTAACCCGCCCGCCGCCGCCCGCCGCCGCCCCAACCAGCGGCGGAGCAAGCAAACCGCGGCGGCGGGGGGCACCCGGCCGGGCAGGGGGCGGGGGCACCGCTCCGCAACGTGCGCCATATGCAATGATGTCACGTGGCCCGCCCCCTCGCCTAGGGCGCCAAAATTGCCAGCACCGGTCCTGAATACAGTAACCGAGTAAACCATAGCAAGGTCCATATGACACAGCCCAAACAAAGAGGGTGGGTGGGTGGAAAATTCAGTGATGATCAGGCAAGAGGGTGGCCTGTACCTTATAGGCTGTGGGTGGGATGAGTGTAGCCCCCAAGGCCCTGCCACTGACTGGTCTTGCTTGTCCATACCTGAAAGGCCATTGCAGCCGGAGGTGGGGTGGTACCAGATGACCAACCCCTCCCCCCAGCGCGGCTGAAGATGGTGGCCACCCTGGATCCACCGCGGCCGCGCCATGAGGCAAACGTCTCTCATCCGAACCCTAGCTGAGTAGTTATTCTGTATCAGTAAACATTTAGTCTGTTCATAGGCAGATCTACACTCATGGTTTTTAACGTTAAGGAAGGGGTAAGGAATGGTTTTGATAATGTTGATGGACACATGACATCCTACTTTTTATGTTCATAATGCGTTCATACCTTGTTTTTTTTTATCGCTTAAGTTTTAATCGTTTTATGCTGCTGTATTGGTGAAACTCTGCTCATATCCCTATGTAGTGTTTTACCTTTTTCACTGCATTCCAACCCCCCTCCAGTGGTATTTGAGGGGCAGTGTTCAGTCTCAACAAAGGACATGGAGGGGGGGAGGAAGTATTAAAATGTGACACCAGATGGTGCAGCAGAGCAACCAGCGACCAGCAGCACAGAAAGAAACAGTGTTTGTGAAAATGGTGTGGCTGGGTATTACTTACATTTGATGAAGAAACCAAGGTAAAAAAAAAAAAAACATTTTAATTAACAAGTATGCCCTGTGACGTTTTAAAATGACATCTAATATCGTTCTAATAGGAGGAAATAATGTCAAACAGGTCAGTGTAGATCCAGCCCATATCTCCATTGACTGGAATGCAGTACATGCTTGCTCAGGCTGATGGGAGTTGTGGTATAGTTTCACATTTTTGTCACAAGGTCTATGTCAGCAGTGGTCAAATGTTTTGTCCAATTGCTGAACTGCATTTTCCAAAAGCCCCAGCCAGAATGGCCAGTTATTAGGTGTGTTGTAGTCCAACAACATCTGCTCTAAATCCATTCTGAATGAAACTAGTCTAAAGTTTCAAATTTGCATTTAGTACACAGGAGGAAACAACAGTGTTAGATCTTTCATCATCACCTGCAATTAGCTTTCAGCTGAAGATTCCACCGACTTTTGCAGTTAATTGCCTTTGTTGCTCTCTCATATCCTCTCTGTAAGATGTCATTTTAGGCAGGAGAAATACACAAATGCACACTATTATATAAATCATAATTGTGGAATAATAATAATAATAATAATAAATAAATAAAAATAAATAAATAAAATATGAATATAAATGTTCAGATAGAATGGCTGAATTCAACATTTGACATTATGCACAATGACAAAAAAAATTAGGAAGAATAACAAAGAAAGCAGCAACTATAAATTCTGTAAGGTATGCAAATCAATGTAAATCAGCAAAACCAAGCCTTTATTGAAAAATATCTCTAAGTAGAGCACCCACGTTATTAAAACACAATTAGGTTTCTATATAATCCTCTGTAAAAATGGGCTGCTAGATAATTAGAAATGCAAATGTTAAGAAAGTTGAGCCTTCACTCGTAATTTTTAAGCATTATCAGCTGCAATTAAAAATGAGAAATTCATTTTCGTTTTCTTGACAAAGAGTTCAGTATTATAATGTCCTTTGAAGGTGTTGTCTTTCACCCCCTGTAAATGATGCTGCATCATAAGCTTATGTTCTGATGACTTCATTATAAATACTTTATAAAAAAAAGCTGTGTTCCATAATTGCTCTTCTACTTTAAAAGCACATCAGCCAAACAGAGTAACTTTTCCAGGACTGCTTCATCAGAAAACCGTTAACCCATCGATTCCCAAACTGTGTGCATTAAACTTTAAAGATTGAAGTGTCATGAGCATCGGCAGCAATAATTCAGGGGGCAACAAGGTTTATGACTTGCAAGGGCACATTGTTGACTCAACTATTTGCGGTCTTTGCGTGACTCAACTCCACACACCATTGCTGGAGAGAATCATAGAATTGTAGAGTTGGAAGGGACCCCAAGAGCTATCTAGTCCAACCCCCTGCAATGCAGGAATGAAAGGAGGGATTAGAAACACTGGAGGGCTGTGATTGATTGGTGATTTACTGTATCATATATGATTAGACATTTCAGAACTAACTTCTAACACATTGCTTTAGATGTCCATTTGGCAAGAGTGGAGTAAAGCAGCTTCAGTTTGTTGACTGAACAAAGATATCAAAGGGCAATTAAAGACACATTGTGTGACCAGGTGGCAACAGCCCCAGCCCCCAGGGATCATAAGGAAGGAATAAAGACTTTGACAATGTTATATGGAATTAAAATTAGGCCACAACTTTATTAAACTTCCGAATGTAGGAAGACCTTGGCTTAGGCCTTGGGCGTGTAGCCCTCCCAGCCCCCCAGCCGGGGAACTGGGGAACATCAGGGTAAAAGGGATATGGGGGTGCTCTGCGAGATGTAAGTGTAGCAGGCAGCCCAGCCCATATCCCTGCACACAGGGTAGTTCACTGATGACCTTTCAGTGTATGGCCAGTGACACCCATATATATAAAACCCCTTTAAGAGTTACCCTGGAATTGCTGCCGCAGGGGGGTGAGTCACCACTTCACCCCCCCCATATAGGGAAGAGAAGACTAAAGGATTCCACCCAAGGCCATAACCGCCACCCGAGACCGCGAACTCATGGTCTTGCCACTAAGGCCACCTGCATCCGGAAAACAATTCAACTAACCTCCAACCATTCCATCAGGCCATGCCTGATGTTGCACAACAAGAGCTCACTCAAGAGTACTGCCTTGTCCTGCTAAATTTCATTCATACCAGTAGGTACTGGTGAAAGGAAGATTAAAAACCAGGATCCCACCTCTGCTAAACAGCTGATGAGCTAATGATGGGTATAGGAGGCTGGATACATCCCAAAACTTCAGGATGTGCCTGGGGCTCACTAGCTACAGGTATCTTCTGTTTTCTGAAGTAGTTACCAATATCCACAGCTATAATAATAGTAATAATTAATAATAATAATTTATTATTTGTACCCCACTCATCTGACTGGGTTGCCACAGCCACTCCGGGCAGCGTCCAGCAAAATATAAAAGCCTGGTAAAACATTACATCTTAAAAAGCTTCCCTATACAAAAGGCTTTTATTCTTTGCTTTTTCTCTCTAGCAACCTTACATGGAAAACCCTTGTGCCTCCCCCCCCCCAATTTTAAGCCAATGAAAACAGTAGCAGTAGGATTGGGAGGGACACTGCCACAACAACAACAACAACAACAACAACAACAACAACAACAATTTATTATTTATACCCCGCCCATCTGGCTGGGTTTCCCCAGCCACTCTGGGCGGCTTCCAACAGAACATTAAAATGCAGTAATCTATTAAACCTTAAAAGCTTCCCTAAACAGGGCTGCCTTCAGATGTCTTCTAAAAGTCTGGTAGTTGTTGTTCTCTTTGACATCTGGTGGGAGGGCGTTCCACAGGGCGGGTGCCACTACCGAGAAGGCCCTCTGCCTCGTTCCCTGTGCCAGGAATACTGGACAACATTTGTGACATGCGACATTGTGCCTGAAATTAAGAAGAACTTACCGGTAAGCTTTTTAAGTTCTTTAAAGTCACCTTGTGGAATCATTATGAGCTGAAACATAGAATCATAGAACTGTAGAATTGGGAGGGACCCCAATGGTCATCTAGTCTAATCCCCTGAAATTAAGGAATCTCAACACATGATTCCCCCATCCAATTTGACACCATACTGGACCCTGCTTAGCTTTACAAATGTGCCGTCAACATAAATAAAAATAAAAATAGGATATTGGGATACGGCTTTGCTTGATTAACAAGGTACTAACTCCAATGCTAAGGCTGCAATCCTATGGATGCTTACCATGGAATAAGCCACACCGGACTCAACAGGGGTTTCTTCTGAGTTTACATCAATTTAATTGCTCTGAAAGGAACCTAGAAATGGAATACAGTACTAGTTGGGGTAGATGAACAGACGAACAGTTATTACTATTATTTATTAATAATTGTATTTGTTAGTTGCTTTGTGCAAAAGGGGGGGGGGAGTCTCAAGCAACTTAAGAGCAAGGTAAAACCTATTAAAAGCTAAATTAACAACAATGCATAATAGAAAACTCCTAAAATACTAGCCCAACAATATAATAAGAAGGACAAATCCTACCCCACACCATTAAAAGACAAGCAGCACAGTAGAGGCTGATTGTACCACCCAAGGCCTGGGTAAATATATATGTCTAATCCTGGTGCCCCAAAACTGACAGTGATGGTTCCAGTTACATTTCTCTGGGGACAGCATTCCACAAACAGGGAGCCGCCACCACTGGTACCAGTGATGCTAATATCTTCCATTCCTCTTCTTATCTACAATATTTCCATATATTAATCAGGAATTGTAGCAGTCATTATATTTACTTTAATTTGCAACCTCTGGGATCTGCGCATGAGATGGCTAATTAACAGAGGCTCTGACAGTATGAATCACAAACACAGCTGCAGAGAGTTGAGTAGGAGGCTGCCTTGGGTAACAGTTTGCTAACACACTAATTTATTTTTTGATACATGAAATGAAGTGCAGTGTTTCATTTAATGTACACGTGTCTTCATACTTTAATTATTTATTGTCCCAGGCTCCTTTTTTCATTTGGACCTGAAATAACTGTGCAAATTCATGTCATTTAATTTTGCTTTGTTAATAGCCATGGTTACATTCGAGCTCATTTGGGAAGGCACTCTGAGGAGAACGGGACCATTATAGTTTCATTTCCAGACGTGTTTCTGCTGAGCATAAATTAAAACCATCTCCCCATTCTCAGAACAATGATTGTTACAAGAGTAGTTTTATATGCTTTTCAGATTAATTACTGTTTTCTGAAAATATTTCTGGGAGGGCACACGCGCTGTCAGTGAACAAAAAAAGGGGGGAGGGTTTCAGCGAAAAGAATATAGCATTGATAAAGAAGCCAAATGCTGTGGTGATGAATTTTGATGTGTTTTGTGTAAATTATTTATCAAACAATGTATAAGTCTGAAAATAGGTTTCGCGCTTCCAACATTCTGCCCTTACACTGCCCTTTTCTTTTTTTAAAAAAAGGGAGAAATTGTATAGAGGCAAGAGAAAAAATAACTGCTTATTTAAACACCCACCCACACACCAGAGAAATTGAGAATCATGAAGCAGAGAGTTTGGATTGAGTGACAGGGGACATGGCAGAGGTGTACAAAACTATATTTTGTGTGGAGA
The DNA here is from genome assembly GCA_034641385.1 of Darevskia mixta. Classification (NCBI taxonomy): domain Eukaryota; kingdom Metazoa; phylum Chordata; class Lepidosauria; order Squamata; family Lacertidae; genus Darevskia; species Darevskia mixta. The sequence continues at coordinate 12,338,658 of JAWWNH010000042.1, read as the reverse complement.
AAGTGGATAGAGATATATAAATTTTTCTCACACTTTCATAATAATAGATCCCAGAGTCATATAATGAATAGGAATGGCGTGAGATTCAGGGTGCAGCACACAATTAAACTGTTCAAAACCACATGTTGTAGTCATGGCCATCAACTTGGATTACTTTAAAAGGCCTTAGACAAATTAATGATGGATAAAGCTAGCTATATTACCTCCCGTATCAGAGGCATAGTGAATACCATTTGCTGGGGGTGACCAAGATCAGGATAGTGCTGTTGAACTTGTGCCCTGCTTGTGGACTTCCCATTGGCATCTAGATGTTGTGTTTTTATACAGTAGTACCTCGGTTCTCAAACACCTTGGTACTCAAACAACTTGGAACCCAAACCCGGCAAACCCGGAAGTAAGTGTTCTGGTTTGTGAACTTTTTTTGGAAGCTGAACGTACTCCATTTTGAGTGCCACACTTCCGTTTTGAGTATTGCACTTCCGATTTGAGTGCTACGCTTCTGATTTGAGTGCCGCACTTGAGTTACGCTGAGGTCTGTCTGTTTTTGCTATTTATTTTGCGTTTTTGCTTTTGCGGCTTTTTTGTTTTGTTTTTGTGACTGTGTGGAACCCAGTTCAGCTACTGATTGATTGATTGATTGATTGTGTGAGTGCAGTACATTGTTGATTGCTTTCATTTTATGGATCAATGGTCTCGTTAGATAGTAAAATTCATGTTAAATTGCTGTTTTAGGGGTTGTTTTTAAAAGTCTGGAAAGGATTAATCCATTTTGCATTACTTTCAACAACAACAACAATATCCTTTATTAAGCATAACAGACCACATGTTATCAAACAGACTCTGTATACAAATTGTGCAAAATACGAGCTCGAGAGAACAAAACTTATACCATTCAAATCCTTAACTTCAAATCCTTAACTTCAGAATTCCCGACTCGTCCACAAAAGTAACTTCAAATTTCTCACAATGACCCTTTGTTAAAAAATCAATTTGTGTATAATACAGCAGTACAACACTACCTCTTCCCCATTACTTTCTATGGGAAAGCACACCTTGGTTTTGGAACGCTTTGGTTTTGGAACGGACTTCCAGAATGGATTACGTCTGAGAACCAAGATGGTACTGTATTGTGTTTTTATGTTGTGAACTGCCCTGAGACCTGTGGGTGTAGGACGGTATACAAATTAAATTATTAATAATAATAGTAATAGCAATACTTTGTCTCTTTATAGATCCCTTCCAAAGGCAGCTTGAACATTCCATCCAACTTCATTTATATTCCTCTGTGCACTCAGCTGTCCATGACTTAGCAGTAATAGACTCCCTGGACTGACACTGGCAACACAAAGTTTGTTCTCTTGCTCTTGCACAGCAAAACACCGATTGGCTCTCAGAAAACAGAAGCCACCTCCCCACATACACACGCTCAGTGCTATTTTCCTAGAAACAAAGAGGTGCCGGAATTCACCACAAAAGCCTCCCTTGTTTTTCTTATATTGGCAATGGCGACCATCTAACAGATAGATATTACATTTGTGAGCATAGTCCACAGCCATTCACCACAATGTCCTGGTAGCTCAAGTTCTAAATACTTTGCCTAAGAGTTTATCCACCCTTCAACTTGTCCCATGCTTAAAAAGCATGGGTCCAAGCAATTTTCCGCCTGACCCATTCTTTCTAGACATGGGTCTGAGCTGTTTTCCTCTTGCCCCACTCCTTTCCCAGGGAAAACCTGCTCTTCAGCTCTAAATCAGAACAAACAGCAATCCACAGACAACCCATCTGCCTTTTGCTCCAACTGAGCACCAAAGAGTGGCTTTCCTTTGGGGAAAGCAGTGGAACAAGAAGGGTGGATAAGCCCTATGTCCTGCTAAAGTACAGGCAATTAACATTCTGGCATTACTAATATATTCCCTTTCTTCCTCTGAGATTATTGTCCCAGTTTCCATTTTTAAATCTCATGTGGATTTATGCTTTCAAATAATCCAAATTTACCATCATCATGTCAGTTTTCTTCTCAGCCACAGGAGTACACAAAAACTGACTTCAAAGCCCTCTTTGTTCTTTACATGCATATCAAAGCAAAACACCTATTTTATTTTACTGCATCAAAGACCATTAACTGCTATTTTAACATTTGGAGAATAACACAATTTGACATCTCATGAACTTTACGTACGCCAATGTGTCTTCATTAATTCTTTCAGTGAGCTTTTACTTTTTGAAGTCTCACTGCAAGTTCAAAAATTATATTTCCCCCCCGAATGAACCATTTTACTCTGAAAGGATTTAAAGCATATAATTATGATTGTCATTCTATAAGATTTTTTAAGCAGGTGATCATTTAGTTAATTATAGGTTTGTGGTTCCTTTAACTTACACAGTCACTATGTCCCCACAAGCCTTACAGTTGCTGGCTTAGTCTTTCTCCCCCTTTTGGTTATTTAATGAAGGAACCTTAAATGTCTGTGGAAAAAGTTCCAGTGCAGTGTATCATATTATAGCTCTTGTTAAGGTTAATCAAAGTATTTTAAAAGCATTCCCTTAAAAGGTGCTTCCCCATTAGCAAATGACTCTTTCCTCACCCCCCCCCCCAAAAAGGGGGAAAGGAAGTTTTAGAATAATGATATGCATTCCGATTTCAAAATAATGTATGACCCTGGTGCTCATTAGCAGAGCCACAATTTGTAGTTGTGAAGCCACTGTGGAGTCTTCTGTGTAAGATGTGATATTGCAGTGATAGACTTTAAAACTGGCCCTATCTCTTTAGGAAACATCACCAGGTGGCACTGAATGCCTTATTTCTTTTATTCTGAAAATTCATCATGGAATGTAGAATGATAGTATCAAAGACGTAAGTGTGGATCTGAAGATCATCTGGCGATCTTGGAAATCGGATCAAAGATTCTGCTTTCTGCGAGGATAAGTACTGTAGATGATCTTCAGATCCATACCCACATCTTTGCCATCTTCTTGTGTTGAGGTCCATTCCAGATCACATATTCACCTCAAGCTCTCAACCCTAGTTGCAACTCATTCATTGGTAGGGTTTTATCCAATTTAGGCTGTAATTCCTTGAGTATCTGTTCTATTCCCAAAATAATTTTGGAGAGACCTTACTAGAAGTTGATCTCTGGTTCTTCATTTTCTATTCAGCTGATGGTAACCTTTGGAGCAAGATTTGGTCAAGACATCGAAAGTTGTTTTAACATTTTATTACAAATTGTGCAAATACAAGTGAATTTTCCACAAGACTTAAAGCTTGAGAGTCTAACACCATCCAATTGTTAGGATTCCTCCTATCTCATCCTTGTTTAATGGGAGTAGTCCATTACCAATTCATGCTTCTTTGAAATAGGTAGCATGCTATTGTGGATCAGCATCATACTGTCCAACCCAGCAAAGTCTGGATGAAATTCTAAATTAATGAGACTGGCTTTATCTGGTGACAGATTAGTTAAATTTCTCTTGATGAAACGTTCTGCATGTCATCATTTTCAAAGAGTAAGTCATCAGACATTCCCATATGGTAGCAGCTTGAAACAAGATGTTACGACAGAGTGTACATGATCATTTGTCTATTATTAGAACTAGTGAAGAGTTGCTCGGCATGAAGGGCTGAATTTATTTTACTTTAATTATTTACTTTCACCATTAAGTGAGTGGCTTTCACTGACTACTGTAGGAGAAAGTAAATACAGTGCAATACTGTGAAGCTAAGTAGGTAAGTTGACCCAAGATAATGGTGACCTCAGTATTTGGAGTGTGGGTATCTCTCGCCGCCACCTTAATGAGGTCACCTTAACAGCACCCGTAGAAGCCACTTGGGGACGTGGGTGGCGCTGTGGGTTAAACCACAGAGCCTAGGGCTTTGCCGATCAGAAGGTCGGTGGTTCAAATCCCCGCGACGGGGTGAGATCCCGTTGCTCGGTCCCTGCTCCTGCCAACCTAGCAGTTCGAAAGCACATCAAAGTGCAAGTAGATAAATAGGTACCGCTCTGGCGGGAAGGTAAACGGCGTTTCCGTGCACTGCTCTGGTTTGCCAGAAGCAGCTTAGTCATGCTGGCCACATGACCCGGAAGCTGTACGCTGGCTCCCTCAGCCAGTAAAGTGAGATGAGCACCACAACCCCAGAGTCGTCCGCGACTGGACCTAATGGTCAGGGGTCCCTTTACCTTTACCTTTAGAAGCCACTTACAGTAATTACAGTATCTTCCAACCTTTGCTATAGGGTCCATATCATTATGGATTTTTAGCAGGGATTGTGAACCATCACATGCTTTTGGACTGCAACTCCCACCATTCCTGATTATTCACCATGCTGACAGTAGCCCAGGGAAACTGGACTTCAACAATGTTTGGAGATCCACAGGTCCCATAGGGAAGAAGATCATTGCACTGGAAGCTCAGTGTGACCAAGAGACACAGACTTAGGTGGTGGCTCGGTATACAATTCTATTTAAACTGCTCATTAAACATTTGTCAAAACTATTCTCAATTAAAAGGTGCAGTGCTACACTTTTCATATATCATCCTTACAAACTTAAAGGAGTTTATAGTCAATACATCGGACTGGAAAATTTATGGGCAGAGAATTAAACAAAGCTTGTTTACAATGATTCATTGGCTTTTCTTCTAAGGATAAATACTCAAGGTGGAACTAATTGTGGTGCTGAAATGACAAATAAAAGCATCACCACACTGTATATTTTTTATGCAAATAGAAAGAACTGAATATAAACAGCTTTCTCTGGGGAGGGAGCTAGTTCCAATGTATACATTATGCAAAAGAAAAATATTTGTGGAGGGAACAGATAGTAACTGCAACTAAATATTATGCTTTAAAATTAAAATAATAGGCTTGCGTTCAAGGATGACCCCAACTGAGCCACCTTTTCTCTGTTGGGTAGCTGTTTCTAAGGATGTGCAAATCTATCCATTTCAGTTTCTCTGCTTAAGTTCAGTTCTCCAGATTTCCACGTTGGTTTGTGAATTTTCAGAAAATCCTCCTGAATATAACTATGTGTGGATTAGGAAAGATTGCATTCAAATGTGTTTCCCTAAATTAGTAGGTGATCACAAAAGATATGGGGGTCAGCCCTCCTCTGGCCCTGGAGAGAAACAGTAAGAGAAGGGGGGAAATATCACCAAAAACATTCTCCTTGATTAATTGGATCACCTTCTTTGTAAGTTTTCAAGTCTCTGATTGACCAGATTCAACAAATCATGGCCCTGGAGAGAAACAGTAAGAGAAGGGGGGAAATATCACCTGCGGGAGTGCTGACACGGAATGAGACGGACTACAGAATGCGTTAACGTGAGAGCGACCTCGATCTCTCTTAGCCAGCTCTATTTATTGTCATTAACCTCATGCATAAACATTCTGCATTAACATATTGCATTACATCAATATCTGGAAGTTTCCAAAAACTTTTCCACTCCTATCCTAAGTGGTACAGTAACTTCTTGACCTGACCCATGACTCCTTCATGAGGTATATGTTTACTTCCCCTGTTCCCCTGCACGTATCTCCCTCGTGCTTGCCTCAATACAATGTACCCTTAGGTCATTCGTTTACCTTCCTTCACACCATTTGTCACACCTCATTGTCTTCCTTGGAACTGTGAGAGTCTCTCTGTCGCCTCATCGGAAGACGTGGCTTGCCAACGTGTCGCCCTCAGCAAGCAGAGATGTACATGTGGCTTGCCATCTCGTACAGGACGTGCGTGCGTGTATGCGTACTGAATAGGCTCATAAGTGCGTCCCATCAGTAATGCTTAGGTGCAGACAAGAATGGATGCAACATCTCATCCTTTAATTTATATTTTAATTTTTGTTTGTTTTTTGAATGCCCAATTATAGCCAATTCAAAAAAGCCAATTCAATAGAGTGCAAGCAGAGGAAGAACGCTAGGGCAATCTTTATTTGTAAATGAAAGACCTAGATTTATGAATGAATGTAACCTGTCTTTATGAATGAAACCTATTATGTGAAAGGAATACCAATGTTTTCCTGAATGAAAAGCTAAACACAGCCTCTTTTACGGGCTTTAAGCAACAGAAACCTAAAGCACTTGCATCTAGAGTTTTTTCCCAACTCTGCAACCTTTGTAACTAAGACTTTGAAACAAAGTATAATAACCAGCAGAAACTTTTGTAACATTTTAAACAATGTAACTGTAAGATTACTTTGTAACTTCTATATAGAAGGCACTAGCACTTAAAGTTCGTTTCTTTGTAACTGTAACAGTCTCTTGCTATTCTACCTTGCAAACGTTGCAATAAACTTCTTCACTTTCAACGGAAAGCTGTTTCTGAAGCAAAGTTCTTTTTTTCTTCGCTTCTTTAAGACATTAAGTCCATGTCCTTAATCTTCCCAATTTCTGCGTGAATAGTCATGATCGAAATGCGATAGGGAATTCATACTCAGGCAACTAAAAGCAGCAATCAAAAAGTTCTCAGAAGTTGGAGCCACATTTTGCTTCTTCAAAGCTAGCTCCGCCTGAGCTGACAATGCTTTAACCATTCCCCATGTCACCTTGTGATTTTTTCTCATCACCCGATCACGATCACGACGTCTATTGCGTAAACGCAAAGATGAAATGTCAGGCAGTCCATCTGTAGTACTTCGCTCCGAAGCAGAACTCCGCTCCGATAGGACTCTACGCTCCCGTCTGCGAAGCTCCTCAAAATCTGGTTCATCATTGTCCGTCATCGGCACTGGACCCATGTAGTGCAGGTCGATCTTCGTTCCCCCTTGGGACGTCGGGATGGTCAGGACAGCTGGCGGACGCTGACCCTCCGGCGATCTTTTCTGCGACTCTAGTTGCTGGAACCACGCCATCTCGCCACGGTTTTACACACCTCGCTGGGATCCAAGTTGCGTTGCCTGGGGGGTCAAGAAAGACACAAGCGTGACCCCTCCCCCAAGCGAGGAGGGGGGCTGGACCGAGCCAAGTTGGATCTGGCAACAGTCTATAGGAAACTAGAGGCTTGGGAAAGCTCTGACACTTTCCGAAGTGATCTTCCACCGCGGAAGTCAAATTTTTTATATTTAGATGATTTAATGTAAATAATACTTTATAAAGCCACTCTTGCTTACCTGATAAGGATACGGGAGTTCCCGCTTTTTGTTTATGTTTTTCTAACGATTCCTTAAGATACCTGTTAAAACGTTCCACAATGCCTTGAGCCTGACTGTTGTACGCAATGCCTGTGACATGTTTAATTTCCCATTGCGCACAAAATTGAGCAAAAAGTGCACTTGTGTATGCGGGACCGTTATCCGTCTTCAAGAGTTTTGGCTTGCCCATTACGGCAAAGGAACGGATACAATGATTTATTACATGCTTTGTAGTTTCACCCCTTTGACATGTGACCCAAGCAAAATGACTAAAAGTATCGATTGTGACATGCAGTTTTGACCACGGATTAAAGGGAGTATATTGTGTAACATCCATTTGCCAAATCTCATTTGATTTTATACCTCTGGGATTTACTCCTGAGGAAGGACAAGGAGCAATGCGAGAACACTCTGGACACTGCTGAACTACAGCCTTCGCATGTTCCAGAGGGATTTTAAACTGTTTCGCAATTGCCTTAGCATTTTGATGATACATTGCATGACTTTCCCAAGGCGTTACTGTTAAAACCTCCTCTTTAGTTGCTAAATCTGCTACAGAGTTACCTTCTGACAGATAGCCCGGAAAAGACTGATGAGACCTAATATGCGCTACAAAAATCTGACACGTCCGTGTCTGCAGCAATTCCTTTAATGCTAAAAATAAAGACAACAGATTTTCGTCCAAATTAGGAGTCACGTATGCACCAGGAAGCGAAAGAATTACCTGACACACATACTGACTATCTGAAATAATATTAATGTCTTGATCATGAAAAATTTGAAATGCCAATATTGCAGCAGCTAGTTCCGCTCTTTGAGGCGATTTTTGAGAAGGGGTGGTCCTTGTAACCCACACACCTTTTTCAAGCCATGCCAAAGCACCCACTTTAGGTCCTCCATCTGTGAAGACCGTAACTGCTCCTTTAAGAGGAGTAGGTGAAACAATTGAATACACCTTCACAGGTACTCTATTCAAGGCTAAAAGTCGCGAATCAGATGGAATATGATAAGCAACTTTTCCTACATAATCAGTAAGCGCTGCTTGCAAATGAACAGATAGACTCACCATGCGCTCCCATTGTTTCAGCGGCATGGGAATTATAATATTAACCAAGTCATAACCAATCAAAACTTTACTCCTTTCTCTAGCTTTAAACAAAAGTTCTGCAAACATTTGCGCTAAAGTTGAAATTGTGCTACCAGGACTGTGTGCTAAGTGAGTCCACTCAATAATTTTCAAAGATGGCTTTTTCTTAAGAGTACCTGCTTCTACCTCCTGCACAATTGCACCTGAAGGAAGTTTTTCCGTGGGAATTATGACAAAAGACAAAAATATACCTTCAACACATCTATCCACCCACACCTTCTTAAGTGCATTGTTCACTTTCTTAAATACCTCCTTTTGTTCTGAAGATAGAACTACTGGATCTGAAGGATCCTTCTTATTTTTTAAAGCTTCAAACAAAGGCGTTAATAGCGATGTTGAAATTCCTGTATACGGTCTCAGCCAGTTGATTGATCCCAACAACTGCTGAAGTTGAACATAAGTCATATTCTCTTCTAACTTAATTTGTGGCAATTGAGGGTGAGAATAAGTCTGCAATAATTTATGACCTAAATATAAAAATGGTTCTCTAGTTTGAACTTTATCTGGAGCTATTTGGAGACCAAATTTAGCCAAATCTTCTGTTAATTCTTTAAGTAACCCCTCTTTAATTACTGGTGAAGATACTAAGATATCATCCATGTAATGAGCCAAATACACCTCAGGGTGGCGCTGTCTGAATGACTTCAATGCCTGAGCAACAAAATACTGGCAAATAGTTGGACTATTTATCATTCCTTGTGGCAAAACCTTCCATTGATATCTCTGCGTCGGTTCCGTGTGGTTCAAGACCGGAACCGTGAACGCGAAATATTTTCTGTCCTTTTTACACAAGGGAATGGTGAAAAAACAATCCTTTAAATCAATTACCATACATTGCCATTTTTGTGGTATCATATTTGGGTTTGGCAATCCACATTGAAGTGAACCCATAGGTTCTATCAACAAATTAATCTGCCTTAGATCATGAAGTAAGCGATACCTGCCACTCCTTTTTTTTATTATAAAAATTGGCGTGTTAAATGGACTAACTGACTCTTCAATATGATTCGCTTCTAATTGTTCCCTAACCAATTCCTTCAATATCACAATTTTCTCCTGAGTAAGCGGCCATTGCTCTACCCAAACAGGTTCACTAGATTTCCATGTGAGCGGCAGAGCTGTAGCCTTTGACAAACTCATAGCTACCTAATCATCAATTACCAGGCGCGCATGAAACTGATGCAAAAGATCTCTTCCCCATAAATTTAGATGAATGGGAAGAATAATGGGAAGAATTTGCGCAGAGCGCGTTCCAACAGGAGCTTTTACCGTTAGCCAATGCTTGCTCCGTCGCGCTGTCTGCGATCCTCCTATACCCCAAACTGAAGCAGCTTCTTCCGCAGCCCAATCTTCTGGCCAATTACTCTCTGCTAGAACCGTGATATCTGCTCCACTGTCCAAAATTCCTTCAAACAATCTATCATTTAAATAATAATTTCGTTTAGGCTTATCCTTCTTAAGAAACTCTGAAACTGCCAAAACACTAGGGTGGAGGGGAAGGGAAGAATTCGTTGATCCGAAACCTCCACTTCCTCTCACCACTTCCTTCCCACCAGCTGGTAAAATGTAAGGAATCAAAATCAATTGTGCATAAGATTCACCTTTCTTCAGAACCATACACATATTTGTTCTCATCTGAACCTTTATTATTCCTTCATAATCTGAATCAATGACTCCTGGAATTACAAAAATTCCTTTTTGCCCAGCGGAAGAGCGAGGTAAAACTAACCCCACTGATTCCTTAGGCAAAGGTCCTCTTATTTGAGTTGGCATAAGAATTACCTCACCAGGGAAGGCTACAAATTTATCCTCCTGATTTTCCAAATCAATACCAGCACTTCCCTGTGTGGCAGACTTAGCCTTAGTCACATCAGAAACATTAGACACATCCGACACGACCTTAAAACTGGGGCTAGTCGCATGCCCGCAAGCTAGTTTCCCTGCTGCGGGACAGAAACCTCAGGACACAATCTAGCCCAATGAAACCCTTTTCTACATTTTGGGCAGATCGTTTTAGGCACACCATACTGCTCTCCTGCTCTATGTGCTCCCCCTCCGGGAAACTTACATTCTGAGCGAAAATGCCCTTTTCTGTGACAATTATAACAGGCACCATTCTTTCCTCTACCAAATCCTGTTCTAGGACCTGATCCTGAATTATAGCCTCCTTTACGGAGCGCTGATGCTAACGCTTCCATCTGGAATGCATTAGTTCCTACATCTGAACATGCTCTGAGCATATCTGCAAGATCATAATCTCCTCTTGCTACTACCGTCTGCAATACTCTTTTACAGTCTGCATTTGCCTGCTCGAAAGAAAGCTTCTTGATCAATTCCGCGCCAGCTTCCGCATTATCAACTTGACGCGAAATCGCCTCTTGAAGCCTGTCCACAAAATCCTGATAGGATTCTGAGGCACCTTGCTTCACTGAGGAAAAGGATTTTACTATCTTTCCTGAATCTGGAACCCTTTTAAGACTTTTTAACACGCAGCGATTGATAACCGGATATGCTACTTCCGGAATCCCCGCTGCTTGTTGCGGCATGGTGGAAAAGTCTCCAGCACCAAACAATTGGTCCGGGATGTACGCTCCACCAGAGATGTTCCCTTCCTGAATCGCTTCCCTTTTAAATTCTGCCTCCCAAACAACATATTGAGAGCTGGAAAGGATCATCCGAAAAAGATCCTTCCAATCTTGAGGAATTAGATTATAGGAAGTGCTTACGCTTTCCAGGAGACCCAAAGTAAAGGATGATTTCAAACCTGTCTCAACTATGCTTTTTCTGATTTCCCTCATGATCTGATACGTTACCGGAGCCCATTGATAATGAACTACGTTTTGATCATCTACAATTCTTGTGACAGGAAAAGCTTGTAATCCTGCTTCCAATTCCTGAGAGCTTAAACCTCCCCGTAACATTTCCTTCCTGAATCCTGCTCTCACTGCGCCCATCGCTCTAGCCAGAGTTTTTGGGCTAACAGGAGATGCAGGCGATTTCGCCTCTGGTGGCTCGGGCATAGATGCCTCGCTCAGGACCAGAGGTGAGGGGACGGCAGCCTTGTTTTCCCCCTCTGAATGCTTTTGAGAAGTAGGTGATGAGGATGGTACACTCGAAGAAATCCCCATCTTCTCTAAAGCATCCCTGCAGATCTTCCAGGTCGCGATTACTGACACTGGTGCACGTGGCGGAGAAGTAAGACACTTCCCGACTCTATCCCAATCTTTAAGATCAAGAGAGCCTTCCTCCGCATACCACGAGCAACGACCCCTAACTTCCTTTTCCAGTTCCTCCAATTCTGCCAAATTCAATTCTGTCTTGTGGAAAGTTTCCACTATTTGCTGCAACTCCTCTGCATGACTGGAATGCTGAGCTGAGCTACCTAGACCCATACTCACTTTTGCGCGGGGCGCCGTGGATCCAAAAAACGAGTGAGAGATGAGCTCCGAATCACGTCGCGGGCACCACAATGCGGGAGTGCTGACACGGAATGAGATGGACTACAGAATGCGTTAACGTGAGAGCGACCTCGATCTCTCTTAGCCAGCTCTATTTATTGTCATTAACCTCATGCATAAACATTCTGCATTAACATATTGCATTACATCAATATCTGGAAGTTTCCAAAAACTTTTCCACTCCTATCCTAAGTGGTACAGTAACTTCTTGACCTGACCCATGACTCCTTCATGAGGTATATGTTTACTTCCCCTGTTCCCCTGCACGTATCTCCCTCGTGCTTGCCTCAATACAATGTACCCTTAGGTCATTCGTTTACCTTCCTTCACACCATTTGTCACACCTCATTGTCTTCCTTGGAACTGTGAGAGTCTCTCTGTCGCCTCATCGGAAGACGTGGCTTGCCAACGTGTCGCCCTCAGCAAGCAGAGATGTACATGTGGCTTGCCATCTCGTACAGGACGTGCGTGCGTGTATGCGTACTGAATAGGCTCATAAGTGCGTCCCATCAGTAATGCTTAGGTGCAGACAAGAATGGATGCAACAATCACCAAAAACATTCTCCTTGATTAATTGGATCACCTTCTTTGTAAGTTTTCAAGTCTCTGATTGACCAGATTCAACAAATCATTTAAACATTGTATAAATTGTATACAATTTTGTAATTTTGGGCTTATTGTTTTTGTATAGCCTGTGGGGCACTGTTAAAACAATGAAGGAGTACTGAAGGTGATGCCTCGCTTTATGTCAAAGAAAGCATAGAACAACAGCTGCACGGATGCTACTAGCCCAGAAATGGAAAAAAAGACAAAGTCCCGACCAGAGAGGAATGGTAAACTAAGCTGATGGACTATGCCAAAATGGCAAAACTGACCGGAAAGCTCAGGAACCAAGAAGACAAAAATGATAAATGTAATTCAATGTAAGCTAGTGCAAAATGGACCCTAGTAGCATCCCTGCAGCTGTTGTTGCATACATGAAAAGTCTTTTCTGGTCCTTTGGGATGTCAGTACCTATAATTCCTAATAAGAAAGCTTCTGGTTTTTGTATATAAAAGTTATGTTAGACATTTCCCCCGCATTACATATCATTTCCCAGAATGCTTTTATTACTTTACACGACCACCACATTTTGTAAAAGGTACCTTCTTTTTCTTTACATTTTCAGCAGGTATTTGTACTTCTACATTTTTGCTAACTTACAGGGAGTCAAATACCACCTATACATCATTTTCATATAGTTTTCTTTCAGCGTGCAACATGCCGAGAATTTCAAATCAGTTTTCCATGACCTTTCCAAATCTAGGGTTGCCTGCACTTTAGTCAGTTCCATGGCCAACTGTTTCAGGGCACAATAATATAAGGCATCTAGAAATGCTACCTCTTGGTTGGCTGTGAAGTTGGAAGGCCTTTAGCTTAAAAGGTAAAGGTAAAGGACCCCTGACAGTTAAGTCCAGTCGCAAACGACTCTGGGGTTGCGGCGCTCATCTCACTCTATAGGCCGAGGGAGCAGGCGTTTGTCCGCAGACAGTTTTTCTGGGTCATGTGGCCAGCATGACTAAGCCGCTTCTGGGGGAACCAGAGCAGCATACAGAAATGCCGTTTACCTTCCCACCAGAGCGGTACCTATTTATCTACTTGCACTTTGATGTGCTTTCGAACTGCTAGGTTGGCAGGTGCTAGGACTGAGCAATGGGAGCTCACCCCATCGCGGGGATTCGAACCGCCGACCTTCCTATCGGCAAGCCCTAGGCTCAGTAGTTTAGACCACAGCGCCACCCGCGTCCCTGCCTTTAGCTTAGGTTTAGACAAATGAATGGGGGATCTTGGCTAGCAATGGCTGCTATGGATAATGGCTGTGTACTGTCTCCACTATCGGAGGTGGTGTTCCTCTGAATATCAGTTTCTGAGAAACCACAAGTGGACAGAGCACTTCCTTGAGGGCTTCCCATACACATCTAGATGGTCACTGTGGAAACGGGATGCTAGACTACATGGGCCTTTGGTTTGATCCAACAAGGCTCTTAGGTTCTTATTATAAGTTCTGGGAAACATCTTCCATTGACACAGTTTGAAACCACAGCTTTCTTTAGTCATTGGCATTCATTAGGAGCTATTTAATTTGGAGTACTTTCAGAAAATGTACGATGTGAATTGATTTCCTATCTAAAGGTTATTAGAGTAATGGCTGAAACCTCTGATGCTCTCCAATCAAGGTGTTTTCCATGAATATCAATATAGTCACACACAAACTCTGTTTCCTCATACATCATTCTTAAAGGCCAGGCTGACATAGCCTGACTTGTAATAGTCAGGATGTATGAGGAAAGAGGTTAGAATGTTCACCATAGTTTGTTGTGCAGTTTAATCACTTGACTGAAGTATAGTTGCCACTTCATGTAGCTGAGGCAAAATATTTGAGGCTACTTTGTTGATTCCTGTATGGAGGAAAGGTTTGTGGAATTTCTAGAGGTGCAATACTGGCTTTAGTTACTCACATGCCACCATGTTTTACTAAAAGTGAAAGTTTAAGGCAAAATGGGAAGATCTTCCTTGGGGGGAAAGCAGCTGTAGAATTTTAAGACAACCAGAAAGCAGAGGAAAAGGCCATGGATATGCAAAATCTGTGGCTTATCGTACAACTATCCACTGATCTATGAGGAAGTACCATTTGTATCTCCATGATTATCTGAATCTTAGTAAATCTCATGTGAATATAATTTGCTCTCTGAAGTATAGAAATGGATGGGTTACAATGTGGGAAACAATCCTGCCAGATTGACCAGGGCAGTTTGAAGCTGGGGGAAAGGGACCCCCATCAGAAGTTTTCCGAACGGCTGTCCCATCTCTCCCCCCCCCCATATCAGTTAAAATGGTTTCTATTTTACATAGCAAAAAGAGAACTGCAATATGGAAACTTGGCAACAGACCCTTGTGTCCCAAAAGACTAAAGTGGGGGCAAGGACATTCTCCATTAAGAGGTCTATAGACTGCGTGCCTTTTTAGCACAGAAAACAATCCCAGTATGAAAATAGCTAAAAGCAAAAATTTCTATGCTCTCCTCATGAGTTGAATATTTATGAAATTAAGTATGTAGGGTACTTTAGAGTTCCAAACACTGATTTCTATCATATCTGGTCTGCCACTGAAATGCATATCAATTAAACTATGCATGACACAACTTTACACTTTTGTAATGCAGATCCATTAACAACAATGTAATTTAGTGCCATCTTAAAATTGAGGTACCTGGAAATTACTTAAACTCTGACAGTTAATGGACACTCAGCAATGGCACCCTATTAAAATAATGGCCTTGGGATTGCCTTGAGGTATTCAGACATAATATGATGAGTGGAGCTTAAATTGTTGCAAACATTTTACATTAAAATCAAATCTGTCTTTGCTAGTAATTCACTGGATCATTAACTTGGACTGCAAGCAAGCGCTTGTACGGCAGTACACATTCAATATAATTGATGCACAATTTCCACATTTAAAGGAATTCTTCTCTCATTATACCTGGCATAATGGAAACTATTGGTAGGTGAATCTGTTTAAAGTACAGTTTCCCCAGCTTTAGGTATGGATGCAACCACAAAGAGATTAAATGAAGAATTTACAGTTTGTGTTATTTATGGAAGGTGATAGAATGAGGTGCCGGATTAGATAATCAAGATGGTGTTTTCTGACCTTAAAAATGTCTCTCTTCTCTAAAATGATGGCCCACCCACAATCACGATCAATAATTGTAGATAGGCATAAGGGTCTATTAGTCAAAAATCCTACAAAGACAGTAGTATAATATGTGCCAGTAGGACCAACTACAACGTCAAGCAAGTTTTGACATTCTTGAAAACTCTTCTTCATGTAAGCTCTGGCACAAGTCAGGTTTAAGGCTTTCTGGGGATCTCTCAACAACGTAAGGACGTACACTAATCCAGATCACAGAAGAGAAAGAAAAAATGTGCAAGCCAACTTTATTAAGTACAAAGCAAAGCAATTGCCCACTGTGCATCCATGCAACAATTCAAAGCATTTGCCCCTCAAGGCTCCAGCCACATGATTACCCATCAAAAGTGGCTCAGTACAACCAAAATCACACTTTTAGAAAAGGCGGATAGCAATCCTCTGATCTTCAGGTGAAAGTGAGTTCTGGATCTTTTACAGCCAGCCCAGGGCAGTGGACAGACTCCCTGCTCTCTGTTGTCCAGGGAGCCTCACTGTCACTTGACACAGCTGCAGCTAATTGTGTCTAGTGTGTTATCTTTTCTGGCTACTCTGGGCCTAAAGAGCATTAATAATAATAATAATAATAATAATAATAATAATAATAATAATAATAATTTATTATTTATACCCCACCCATCTGGCTGGGTTTCCCCAGCCACTCTGGGCGGCTTTCAGCAGAACATTAAAATATAGTAATCTATCAGACATTAAAAGCCTCCCTAAACAGGGCTGCCTTCAGAAGTCTTCTAAAGGTCTGGTAGTTGTTGTCTCTTTGACATCTGAAGGGAGGGCGTTCCACAGGGCGGGTGCCACTACCGAGAAGGCCCTCTGCCTGGTTCCCTGTAACTTGGCTTCTCGTAGTGAGGGAACCGCCAGAAGGCCCTCGGCACTGGACCTCAGTGTCTGGGCTGAACAATGGGGGTGGAGACGCTCCTTCAGATATACTGGACCGAAGCCATTTAGGGCTTTAAAGGTCAGCACCAACACTTTGAATTGTGCTCGGAAATGTACTGGGAGCCAGTGTAGGTGTAGGTCTTTACAGCAAAGAATGGAGTTGGGTGGGGCTCTATCCTCCAGTGCTTAAAGGGGCCAGGTATATTTAACCGCTTACCCTTATCACATAATGCCCACCCCCCAAAAAAGATCAAAGACTGCTCCATCTTTCTAGTACTGGGTATCTGACACAGATGCACTGAAATAGCCTTCTGGCAGTTTCAGCAGATGATTAGAAGATGCATAGTTGTTAGAACTTGGCTGATAAGACTAAAATGAAATTAGGCAAGGATGCAAGCAGGGATGGAAAGGCTGAAGTGGAAAACAGCTGGATGCTTGTTTTTTTCAAGGAGAAACCCCAACAAATTTTCAGATAATTCTTACTGAGGAATATGAAGTATAGTGGGAGAAATACTTTTATGAAGTATATTCTTTTACAAACCAGTAAGTCAATTTTTATCTATTTAATTCAAGATTTTTGTTCATCTATGTAGTTCGGATTATGTTAAATACACTACAGGAATATACATTTCTGAGGCGGTTTTTTTTAATAGAATCAAGGCTTTCTTTTTTCTATTCCATAACGATGAGATTAAAATACCTTTTCTAAGCTCAGATAATAATAGAACCTCCTTTCCACACCCACAAATTTGCTAAATGGCAAAGAGTGAGATACATAGGCATCTTAGCACTCTGCCACACATTTGCCTGAATAAAAAACAGTTTGGCGATTTTGCTTTCTACGTTATAACCAACACACAATGTGTTATTAAATTGGTATTAGGGACATGGGTGGCGCTGTGGTCTAAACCACTGAGCCTCTTGGGCTTGCCGATCAGAAGGTTGGCAGTTCGAATCCCCATAAAGGTTTTTGTTTTGTTTTTTACCTTTATTTTCAGCAATGTGGTGACTTCATGTGCCTTTGGACCACTTCCTAGGCAAACCCCATCCAGAAAGATCATTCCACTGGGAGATCCCTGGAGTGGGGCTAGTCTTGCCATGTATATCTATCCTCCTTGTTTCAGAACATAGAACTGGAAGAGACTGAGGGGGCCATCAGGTCTAATGCCACACAAGTTTATTCTCCACAGCTTCTCCTGGCCTTGGAGAGTGCATATCTGGCCATAGCCACCCACTATTTGGAAAAGACTCTCTTCCCCACCCTCCATTAATGGTTTTCTGCTGCGCAGGGAAAACTTTCTTTTTAAAGAAGAAATTTGGGCATTAAGTGTTTTGATCTCTGCTGGGGATTTATTTTAACTCTGCTGGAAACTGCCTTAATGGGACTGGATGCTTTGTGGATACTTTCTGTTTTTACCCTGCTGTTCTTAGCTTTGTTGTTTCTACTCTTGCATTAAAATGTGGCTGTTAATTTTTTTTTGTCACTTGTTAGCCACCGGGTTAATGTGCATCGTTCTGTCGGTTGCTTTGCCGCTCACCTTCAGCTTTCCTTCCCCATTCTCTAACTGCTGGAAATACTTTCCGAATTCTTTAGCTTCCCCAACACAGCCAGATGGGTAACTGTCATATATCACACAGCCTGTACTGTGAGTCTGTGCTGCATCAATGTTTGGCATGGTCAGGCATTTGCCGATGACCTGGGGGCTACCAACCCTAGCAGCAGTGGGACACCCCACCACCACTATTTACATATCTCTTGGGAAGACAGGCAAACTAATGCCAGTTTCCTGGAAGAAGCAAAGATCACCAGTGTCAAAGCAATGATTCTTCAACATCAACTTAGACTGGTCATGTTGTGCGGATGCCTGATTATCATCTTCCAAAGCAACTACTCTACTCCAAACTTAAAAATAGAAAGCATAATGCTGGTGGTCAAGAAAAGAGGTTCAAAGACTCTCTCAAGGCAAATATGAAAAAATGTTGTATAAACACCGACAACTGGGAAACACTGGCCTGCGGACGCTCCAGTTGGAGAACAGCCTTTACCAAAGGTGTCATGGACTTTGAAGACTCTCAAACTTGGGACAAAAGGGAGAAATGAGAAATGAGCTAAGAGGAAGGCATGTTTGGCAAACCCTCACCCATGACCAACCTATGTCCCCACTGTGGAAGGGCGTGTGGATCCAGAATTGGCCTCCACAGTCACTTATGGACTCACTGTTAAAACCGTGTTTATGAATATTCTACACATCAGATCGAAACTTTTTGCACTAAGAAATGCAAATTGGCAAGGGCCCATGAAAGTTTGGCTCCAACCCTTCACAGCCAATTGGTGCCTTCAGTGCCAGAAAAATAACATAGTTTGTATGTAGAAAATCACATGGCAGGAAGTAACAAGTTAAAGAAACACGTCAGAATGTTTATTGCTGTCTGTCTGCGACACATCCATACTTGTAGGTGGCATCTCCTAGAGCCTCTTCCTTAGCGATTCTTCAAAAGTAATTGGAATTTAAGTACTCAGTGAATTGATTCTCAGGAGTTTACTTAGTAGGATTTGTGTGCACAGCCACCTACTGTAGCTTTCATTAAAAATGTTAATGACAGAAGTCATATGTTAGTGGTTTTTTTTACTCTTCTTGCAGAGTTGTGACAAATCCCATTACTCAAGCAACATCTGCCCTTGGTCCCTTAATCACAATCTCCTGTTTTCATTATCTTGCTGTTAAATCTTCAAAGCACCGCAGCTCGCAACAGTTGTGAGGGGAAACGACATTTCCCTCAAGTGCGGTGGGTGGGAGAGAGAGGAAAGCAGCTAAATTACTTCAGAATCAATTAATTAACAAATGGAGCCTATAGATATATGGAGTCCCACAAGTGCTTCCTTGGGGGCTTACCAGTCTGTGGGACAGTCAGTCTGCATGCCACAGAGAAAATGTGTACACATGCATGTCAATCTATGTTGCCACACAAACACTGGCAGTGGGAATTTTGAGAGGGACTTGATGGTTCCTGCTTGGGCAAAATGTCAGAAAAATTTCAAAGGATGTAAATGGGATGGGATTGTCATATTTCCCTAGGTTGCTACCCAAATTCATGTAAAATGAAATGGAAGCTGCATTTAGCTGTTCCCTCTCAAGCAAATCAGCCGGAGAATGCCTAAGGGAAAGTAAAAGACTCTTGGACTGCGATCCTATGCCTACTTAACTAAGAGTAAGCCCAACTGAAATCATAGAACCATATAATTGTAAAGTTGGAAGGGACCCCAAGGCTCATTCTAGTCCAACCCTCTGCAATGCAGGAATCTCAACTGAAGCATCCATAACAGATGGCCATCCAACCTCTGCTTAAAAACCTCCAAGGAAGGAGAGTCCACAACCTCCCGAGGGAGACCGTTCCACTGTCAAACAGCTCTTACTGTCAGAAAGTTTTCCCCGATGTTTAGTCGGAATCATTGTGATTTAATTTTGACTAGACATGTATAGGACTGTGTTATTAATGAGAGTGGCAGAAATTTCTTCATGGTGGTAGTGGTAACGTATATCCCTTCCCTGCAGTAATAACCGTTAACAAAGCTGAATATAAGAGATGTATCAAACATTTATTATGTTGATTATTTTGGTGCAAAACATGAATGATTTGCAGGAGCTCACCTGGGGGCCACACAATACCTTTCATCGGATTTTCTATGTATTTTTTAAAATATTTATCTCCATCTCAGCACCTGCACATTTCAAGCCATCATCTGTTCTCAGTTTAATGGCTGCCTTGTTTGTCATTTTCTAGATACTTGCTATTCTCTAGATAGATCAAGGCTTTTTTTCAGCTGGAACTCACTGGAACTCAGTTCTGGCACCTTTCAGGTGGGCTCCATTGCCATTATAATAGAACAAGGGAAGCGTTCATGGTGAGTTCTGGCACCTCTTTCTCTAGAAAAATAGCACTGCTTATAATTTACTCTTTTCTTGGCAAGCCGTGTCCATGTTTGTTTGTAAATTAATTTCATGTAAAGAGGGGGATAATCTGTTGAGATGGTCTCTTTGTAAAAAAGGTAATTTTGAAAAAGAGTCTCGTTCTCAGTCTGTATCCAAGAGGAGTTTTGTTATCTTTCCCAGTTATACACCTTGCAATTTGCACTTGCCATGATTTGTCGGCATCATCTTGCTGGCCACTGTTGAGTTTGCACAACCATGTGTGATTGGTTTTGGAAGCAGTACAATTGGACCATCTTTTGCCAACACAGGGAAGATCCTGCAATATGAAGAAGGAGAGGCGTTGTAGTATCAGCATCAGGAACGACTGAGTTGTCAAATTGTGATTAAGTGGGTCAATCAGCCCAGACAGATCAGACACCACAGGCAAACCAACAACTACTTGTGGTATCACCTCCGACTCAATGTTTTTAAACAGGCGGTGACATGCTTAGTTAGCAATTATCTATTGCTGGGACACTAAGGCCTTGTAAATTGTTGTGTGGCTGTTGCAACCACGTCCTGAGCAGAGATAGTTAACAGTGTTAAGTGCTGCTGTTCTTAACAGATCATAGCATTAAAATGGTTAAGTAGCGTATTCACTTGCTTCCTCTTGATCCCCTCTGCTTTGAACCATCTCAATATGTATGTGACCCTTTACATATGGATAAGTAGATAAAATTGGTTAAAGATTTTTAAATAGATTGTTCAGTTGCCTTTGAACTTACATACCACCACAAAAGAGGATATGCATTCCCCAAAAAAGAGGCCAAAAGAGGACATCAATTTGCATAGAATTTGCACAGACATGCACACATATATAGGAGAGATAGGCGGATTTGCATTCTGCCTTTGCTGGAAAGGAGCTCAAAATAACACTACCCCCCTTAAAATATATAACTCAGTACAATATTTCAAATCTTTCACTGGACCCTTTTTAGCAGTGTGGTGAAGACATGGGAGGCATCTTATAACTGGGCAGGGAAGTGGCCTGTGGGCAGTCTATCTTTCTGTTTTTCTTCCTTTTTAGTAAAGGCAAGCTGGCAACTGAGATGTTACTGCCATCCCAGCACAGTGCAAATTGAAACAATAGTGGCTGCCCAGGGCATGGAGACACCACTATTTCCATTGTTCTTTATACTAGGGTAGGCATTCATCCCCCTTCCTACAATTTGGAAAGGAAGTGGAAATGATGTGGCTTCCCTTTCCAGGCTGCCACTGAAACTTTTCAATTTCAAGACACACCTATCAGCTGTAATGATCTCTGGCAGGCAAACAAGACCGATAAGAAGTAATGACTCTCCGGCAATTTTATGTACATTTATTTACAAAAAGACACATCCAGAGCACAGCTTCTCACCTGCTCGCATTTACAATAGTTGGTCAGTCTGAAATTTGGCCCCTCCCACAGCAGGAAGGACGGCAAACTCCTGCCTTTCCCCTCTTGCCCTTCCGTTGCCATCTGATCTTATCCAGATGCCCAGAATAGGGACTGAGAGGCTGGCCTGCCCCCTCCTCACTGCCACTCAACACAGACTTAGACCTCTGCTTAACTGCTGATTGCCTAGCAACGCTCTGGCTGCCTTCCAACTCTTCCTCTTCTTGAGAGCTAACAGAGCCTTCCCCTGAAAGGGGGATCAAACTGCCCTTTCTTGACTCTGATCAGCTCTCATCTGCACAGTCGCTCCCTCATTTACTTAGTTTGATTTCTGAGTCAAACTCTTCCCCTGTGATCTGGGGGGCCACGTTCCTGACACCAGCTTGCCTTTATTAAAAAAGAGAAAAAGAAAGATCATCCATTGGTCCATTCATTTCATCTTGCATGTCCAGAGGAGATTTTACCAGGAGTCCTTAAAACAGATGTTGGCTTGGTAAGATCCTGTCCCTATGTTTAACTAGTTAATGAATTATCAACTGCATTTAAAGTAATTTGAATATTACCAAACTTAATGTAGGTGTTTTTTCTGAGATATGAAAGTACCTTGAAATAACTTATGATTAAACAACAACGAA
Organism: Darevskia mixta; assembly: GCA_034641385.1. NCBI lineage: Eukaryota > Metazoa > Chordata > Lepidosauria > Squamata > Lacertidae > Darevskia > Darevskia mixta. The sequence continues at coordinate 12,316,324 of JAWWNH010000042.1, read as the reverse complement.
ACATAGTGTTTGAAGGAAAGGTCATATTTTATATTTTCCCATTTCCTGCTAGAGTAACATTCCAGAATCCTCCCTCTGAAGCCAGAAATAAACGTACCCCACTGGTAAAAAAAAAAATGCCTTCTACTGGTTCAGAAGTTGATTAATTTGCTGATCAGACTGATTAAAAAGCTTGCAGCCCTCCTCACTACTACCAACACAACTATGAAGAGTCAGCTTCAAAGTCTTAGGCTTTTAATATGATATATCACCAGAAAGAACAATTCCGTCTTTAATATGTGAAGGATGCAATGTAAGAATGAATCCGTGGTGACCATTTAGAATGAAATTCGAGGAAAAGCAGTGCTTTATTTGCTTCATAAAAACCTGTGAAGCATTCAGATTGAATAACGTAAGCAGAATGCAGTAGTATAAATCTTCTTAATTTACATCCTGGGTTTCATTATGCATATTGTATAGCACTCTTCAGAACTTTAATTTACAGATTTTTTTTGGAATTTCACCAATCCCAATAGAAGTGCTAAACATGCCCGTTGGAACATTTAACCAAAGTAAGTCTCTGGAGATTTACTTAATGAGTCTAGAATTATCAGTTATTTGCATTCCTAGTAGATTTAAAGCAGAAAGGCCTATTAACAAGATAATGGGCACATGCCGCTTGAATCCTAGTCTTCAGCAAACTATTTATGGAAATGAATAACTCAAAGTACAAATTTCAAAGCGTGTCACTGAATGGAGGTAGCATTTGTTCGTCTCATTGAGATAGGTAATTTGACTCAGAATGGCCGCTTATTTAGCAATGTGTGGCTGAATAGACTTGGGCAAATAACCCCAATAAACTGAAACGTGAAATCTTTCATCCGTGATGACCTTCATTGTGATCTACTTTGGGATGGAAATAGATGACAATGAGGTTGTTATTTCCTTAGAACAACTGTGATTGTAATGATGTACAGAGAAGACAAAAAGAAAGATTGTTGAAACGGATTGTGAATATACAGATTTCCCCCCCCCCCTAAGTTAAAATCTGTCTGCCAAACTGTGCTTCAGACAGAAACGGACCTAGGGCTCAACATTAATGGCCTCGCCAAAATTATTCAGTTTATTTGCTGACTCTGAAATGGGGGGAGGAAGACATTTGCCTGAGTATTTTCTGGGAGGAAGCAGAATTCCTCAATAGTTTGTGGGGGGGGCATGGCTGGCCCTATCATTAGGCAGACTGAGGCAGACGTCTCGGCATATTTGGGGTGTCACAAAGTGGCAGCAATTTTTTATTTCAGTTGTTATTGTATCTTTACTACCTGAGAAGGGAAGAGGATTTTATGGGATTTTCTGCCTCTGGTGTTAAAATAATTTGACTAGTCTTGGATAGTATGCACCTTGACTGGGGAAGGAATGAAAAAGGAAATTCTCATAATGTTTTTTGGAGAATTCCCTCCAGCTGTTGATGAATGAAACCCTATTGTTAATTCCTACTGACACATGAAGGAAGCAATGAGCTAAGAAATAGGGGCTAAACCCACTGCCCCCTTCAGCAATATTAAAATAGTATTAAAACTGGATCTAATTCACAGCCTGTTTGAATCTGCTCCTTCCCAGCATCCTGAATTCAATAGGACTTGCATTTGAGTAGACGTGGTCAAGATTCTGCTGGAAGCCAATGAGACTCATTTTGAGTAGATATGGGATTGTGTTGCTAATATCTCTTTCTCCATCCAATCTTCTTCTTTTTTAAGCAATTAGGCAGGGCTTACTAAAGGATCACTGTTGCTATCTCACAGGAGACTAATGTTGGTTTTAAATATGGGGATTCTGCAATCACCATCTGGCCTTGACAATGTATGACAATGTATGACATTGTATGACATGCAATGTATGTATTTTTAAAACTCCAGTGTTGGAAGGCTTTCAGTTTTGATTTGGGGTTTTGTTGGGGTGTGGGGAGAGACTGTATAATGTTGCAGTTAGAGAATAGGGGGTACATCTCTGGCTTTGTGAATGAATATCATGAATAGCATTATATATTTGTACCTTGCTTTTCCTCCCAGGAGCTCAAGTTTGTACAGACTGTCATCCCCTCCCTCCTTTCTTATCTTCAAAACAGACAATTTTGGTTTCTGAACTCCTAACACTCAACCTAGAAGAAAAAGGATGGAATGGATCTGGAATGAAGCTTCCATTTCTGCCTATGTGCATCTCTCTCTCTGCCTGTCCCCTCCTCCCTCCTGCCTCTGTCTTTCTCCCTCCTCCACTGAAACTGTCACCCAGAAGCAGGGGTGGTTTACGCCACCACCGAAGCCCACCTGACATAGCTGTGGGATGTAATCCATTGGTGCAGTCAAAAGCAACATTCCTTATTTCCCTTGAGTGGGCACAGGCAGGGGGACATCCAGTCAGTGTAACTTCCTGTTCCACTGGTCTGGAGCATCCTCCCCCTGCAGGTGATCTGGGCAATGGGCATGGCCCTGGCTGACTCCATAAAAGATCCGAGTCACACAGCCATTTTCTGTCTTGCAGTTTTGTCTTTCCATTGTCCTGCTGTTCTTTTGCTGCCATGCTGCTCTCCTGCAGTCATTTTGTTATCTTAATGTAAATTTTGCTGTCTGCTGGCTCTCAGCCAGCAGCACATGAGTTCAGTCTCCCTATGAGATGAACTCACAGTTTCTTTGTATAACCACTAAGTAAAGCCTGCCTTTCAGGGATAATATCATGAACTGAAATGTGAGTAAACGTTTTGTTGCTTTACTCAGAAAGACTCTTGTGTCTTTACTCTTTTAAGAGGGATCAAAAGGGGACACCAGGAATAAACTTAACTAAGAGATTCAAAAAATCTGCAAACTAGCTTCCAGCTATATTGAGGGGAATTTGCTCTGCTACATCACTTACTAGCGTGAGTGAAGGAAGGATGATACTTATCCAATATATCCTTTCCTACTATCTTTAACATTCCCGGAATTGCCTCCCTTACCTGGTATACGCAGTAGTGCCCGCGAAGCAACAGTGGGTTCTCGTGAGATCTCACAGAGTCCATGAGCTCTCGTGAGATTTCTGCAAGCTCTTGAGATATCCGGCTGAAAGCTGCCATTGTTGCCACTATGGCTACCACTTCTCCACTAGAGGTAGCAGGGTGGATGAGGCACCTGCCTCAGCCAGTCTCATGGGTGAGACAACCCTGCCCGGAAGACCACTGCTGCCATCCAAGCAGATCAACCATCTCCACTTCCAGGCTGGTCATTGCAACCAAGGAAGCTGTGTTGCTGCTCCTCAGTCTGCAACCTTGATAGCTGTAGAAGTTGGGAAGCAAGTCTTTTAATCCCCTCTAGTTGCGGTATTATGATCATTTGGAGCTGAGTGTGTCTAGTTGAATTTGCTCAAGTTAAATGCAAGTGTGATGTGACTATACTGTATATATTTGTATATATGTACAAGATTGCGTATGTTAGCCTCCCCTTTCCCCTTTTTATCAGCCCTGGAAGGCTAGGCAAGTTAATGCATGTAGATAAGCAGCAGTTCTAGCTAATAGATTGCAGTGGGAGGCAGGATCCACAAGCAGTGTCCCGGGACCATTAAATCCTGCTGCCATCCCTGGGTAGGTTATACGGAGAGATAGTGACGGGCTCAAGGGCACCCAGTTATCTTTAAGACCGAGTGGGGATTTGTACTTTGCAGTTCTACCAACTTCCAATATGCAAGTTGTGACCCACCGAGTCAAATGCAGCCTACCTAACCACAATATTTGCATGTGGTTATGAATACCCCACTGCTTCTGTAGTCTCAGCCAGTCAAAGCAGGAAGTTTGTCAAGCCTCTGGTGTGCTTCTATATGTGGTTTGGACTACTGCAATGTGCTCTATGTGGTGACCCAGAAACTACAACTAATTCAGAATGTGGCAGGTAGACTGGTGACTGGAAGTGGCCACTGAGACCACATAACACTGGTCTTGAAAGACCTACATTGGCTCCCATTACATTTCCAAGCACAATTCATAGTGTTGGTGCTGACCTTTATTAAAGCCCTAAACAGCCTTGGCCCAGTATACCTGAAGGAGCATCTTCATCCCCATCATTCAGCCTGAGGTCCAGCTCCAAGGGCCTTCTGGCAGTTCCCTCACTGTGAGAAGTGAGGTTATAGGGGACCAGGCAGAGAGCCTTCTCAGTAGTGGTGCCCGCCCTGTGGAATGCCCTCCCATCAGATGTCAAGGAAATAATCCACTATCTGACTTTTAGAAGACATTTGAAGGGAACCCTGTTTAGGGAAGTTTTTAATGTTTGATTTTTTTTATCGTGTTTTTAATATTCTGTTGGGAGGCACCCAGAGTGGCTGGGGAAACCCAGCCAGATATAAACCCAGCCAGACAGGGTATAAATAAATTATTATTATTATTATTATTATTATTATTATTATTATTATTATTATTATTATTATACAGTTCTCTGATACTCATTGTGGGCTAAGACTGAGAGTTGTTTGCTTGAGACCACCCATTGAGCCCACGTCAGAAGTAGACTACCTCTCTACAGTGTGAATTGACAACTTCCTGCCAGTGGCAACAACAATATCCATTGCGCATGAGGAAAAGGAGAGAGAGATTGATTACACATTTGAAAGCTTGTTTGTCTAGAAGGCAAATGTGGAAACCAGCCTGTTCATTCTGTAGTTACCCGACTCTGTGCTTGAATCTGTCTATAGCAACAATAATACAAGAGTTATCAATAATGTGGATTTATTTAATGGGCCTGCTGTTCCTGAGAATCATAAGCCAAGAGAATAAGGGCTTTTCAGCTGGTGTTGCAATGCCAGATGAAAAGCAACCATCATTATTGTTTTTAATGGTGAATACAACTTATTGCCTATTACCTACCATGACAGCATAAGATAAGCCTAAAATGTACAAGTTGCAAAAGAATGGAAAACATTTTACAAAGGCACTTGTCACCGAAACCCCTGATTATAGTGAAATGTCTTACCTTCCAAAACTATACTCAGCAAGGCGGGGGGACGGGGGACCTCAGTAATTGCTTTGCAGAGTAATTTAAAGTGCTGAGCTAGCATTGTAGATTCAGTAAGGAACTGAAGGATGTCCTGTGGAATGAAACAGTGCATTTAACAAACTGCCTTCCGAGCTGACAGAGGAGTGGAAATTTCACTGCTCCAACAATGCTAGCATAGCTTATGGAGAGGAAATAAGTGCCTCGGAATAACAATGCCATCAGTAACCCTGCACGTCTTGCTGGCATTTGAATGTGGTTTCCACCAATACTTCTTGCCATTCCTTCCCAACAAAGTTGCCTCCAATTGGAACAAGGTATTATAAGAGACATCACTGCTCTCAAAAAGAGCATCTACATACTTATTCACTTCTACATCTTTTCCTCCCACTCCAAAATATGTAGAACAATATGTAGGGATATGAAGTGGGATAAAGTCACTGTCTCTCAGCCTAACCTACCTCGCAGGGCAGCTGTGAAGATAGGATGGGAGGGGGGGAGACCCACAAATGTCACCTTGAGCTCCTTGGAGGAAAGGTGGAATGGATATAATACTGACAAATCGGGTCCTTCCTCAAAGAGGGCACATGTTGCAGTGTGGCCTGGCAACCAAACCCTTGTGTTGTGGGTGGGAACGCTTGGGCAGCCACAACACCCTATTGATAAGTCCCTTGATGCTGGGTGAAATCAGACCAATGGGAGCTAGCTAAATGGATTGAGGGACCTACATAAGCCCCATGCACTTGTCCCTGAGCTTCCTCTTTGGGCCAGTGCATCGGAACACCCGCCCACCTCTCCCTATATTTAGGGCTTGCTCTTGACCTTGCTATGCCGTCGTGTGTCATCTGTCATCGAGACAGGGGCACGGCAGGAATTTTCCCCACTTGGCTGATTGGCTGTTGCCATTTGGGTTTCGCCTGCCGTGTAGCAAATCGTAACAACTTGTAAGGTTGCAGATAGGCTCTAGTTCAGGTGATAGGGGTGGCAGAACGATCTAGCCATCCCTATGCGAAGGGTATTCTGTGAAAGGAATCCAGGGACTCAATGGTTTGGTCAACCCTGAGAGGGGTTGTGCCCATTCCTGAGTCCAGGGGGACATATGGATGGTGGACTAGCATGACCCCACTTTCCGCTGTTCCAGGTGTTTATCCTAGGCTGACCTAAGCTGGTGCCCTGGGTTAGCGCTACCTGCCACGGTGCAGGGAGCTAGTCGAACCAGAGCCTATGCAACCACTCACTTGCTGTAATCAATAAAGTTGTGGCCTAAATTCTGCAAAACAAAAACAAAAAACCAACAAAAACCAAAAATTTGAGTCTTGTCTGAATTTATTTAAGTGGGAAGTTAAAGGTCTACACACGCAAATAAGGGACAAATGAAATAAATGTACCTCTCCAGAAACCCTGCCTCTGATTTTGAATTGGGGGATGGGCCAGGTTAGGAATAATGAGAAATACCTACTCAAAATCAACAAAAAAGAAAAAAAGAAAAAAAGAAAACCCAAACAAACCAGGGATACAGGGATTTTAAATGTTGGTCCTTGGCAAATCCAGTGTGTGACTGTTGGGTAGAAGTTTTCCTGGGTGCAAATGGATTATACAGCACAATTCTGTGGTTGAGTTCAATGAGCTTTACTCCCAGTTAGACATACATAGGCTTGCAACCTAATACTGCTACTTATTACAAGCTGAATAAAGAGCTGAGCTATTCCATTATAATCATATTTGAAAGTGGCGGCTTTTTTATTCCTTAAGCAATATAAAGCATCCTGCATTGACTCTAGAGTTCAATGCTAAAGATCTATGTATGCGGCAGAAGGAATAAAGCACATTTGGACTCTCAAAGTGCTATGTTTTCCGTAACAAGGTCTAATTCCCAGGATAATGCCATATAGCACATAATAATGTACAATTCATTTTAATTTCAGCAGTTTACTCCAAGGCTGCTCTCTTAGCATGGCCAATATGTGAAAGGCCTCATAATGAAAATCAATTACACAATTATGTGCGGTCTAAGATAAAGTAGTCACTCTGATATACGCATGGGTAGGTAGATTTGTTTCTACAACTAGGACAAACTACAGCCACATTATAGAACTAAATGTTTCTTTCTTTGTCAACACATTAATAGCCTCATGCGCTGATAATAAATTTACCCTCTCTCTACACCATAGGACTAGTGCAGATATCGATGGAATTAAAAGGCTAAACACTTTCAGTTTCCCAATTTAAGGCTAAAAGCCAGATTTAAACATTGCTCTCTGCTGTGATGGGCTGTGAGATCTATGCAGTAGGGAGGAGCATTTAGCAACACTGCTTGTATGTGGGCTTGTGCAAACCTGTAACCCACCAAGCTGAACATATCCCATACTCCTCAAGTGTCCCAATTTAACTGGGACATCCCAGATTGGCAGAAGTCACCCTGCTACAGATCCCAATCTCAGACGCCCCGCTTTGGCTGCTGTGCTCTGGTCATGCCAGAGCGTGTGATGAAAAGACCCACAGTTTTTGGGTACTGGCAGGCTTCTCTGGGCCATGCAGCATCTTCCAAAACTGTGGAGAAGGAGGCAAAGACAGCAGACAAAGGTAAGAATGGGGAGGGAGGGGAAGATTGAGTGGGTCGCTGTAGGGAATGGATGGGCGAGGATGGGGTCAGTAGCAGGAAGGGGGTGAGTGACAGTCTTGGTGGGATGGTGCCCCAAATTTTCTTCTAAAAATGGGGGGGGGGATGCAGAACCAATAATAATAATAATTATTATTTATTATTTATACCCCGCCCATCTGGCTGGGTTTCCCCAGCCACTCTGGGCAGCTCCCAACAGAATATTAAAAACATGATAAAACATCAAACGTTAAAAACTTCCCTAAACAGGGTTGCCTTCAGATGTCTTCTAAAAGTCAGATAGTTGACACCCTTCCTTGACATCTGATGGGAGGGTGTTCCACAGGGCGGGCGCCACTACTGAGAAGGCCCTCTGCCTGGTTCCCTGTAACCTCACTTCTCGCCATGAGGGAACCACCAGAAGGCCCTCGAAGCTGGACCTCAGTGTCTGGGCTGAATGATGGGGGTGGAGACACTGCTTCAGGCATACTGGGCTGAGGCCATTTAGGGCTTTAAAGGTCAGCACCAACACTTTGAATTGTGCTTGGAAACGTACTGGGAGTCAATGTAAGTCTTTCAGGATCGTTGTTATATGGTCTCGGCCGCCACTCCCAGTCACCAGTCTAGCTGCCACATTCTGGATTAATTGTAGTTTCCAGGTCACCTTCAAAGGTAGCCCCACATAGAGCACATTACAGTAGTCCAAGCGGAGATAACTAGAGCATGCATCACTCTGGTGAGACAGTCCACAGGCAGGTAGGGTCTCAGCCTGCATACCAGATGGAGCTGGTAGACAGCTGCCCTGGACACAGAATTGACCTGTATTGTTGGAAGGGACCATATAATGTTTATGTGTCATAATACTTACTGGTTTTTCATAGTTCTCATTAGGAATTGAAAAAGGTAATGTGTTCATTTCAGGACTGAATACTGGAAGAGGAACCTTACAATGCCATTTGGTACTTGCAAATGACCTTTTATCTCTCTCTCCATCTCCCAATACTACTTGCTCATTAAAGGGCAGATGTTGTCAATCCTAAATCTGAGTGCTATACTGCTAGTACATAGAGGGAATTAAGTTTTGCTTTGCTTTGCTTTGCCCACCTGCCATGCATCTTCCCAACCCACATGTTCACTGATACTGTGTGCTGTTAGGGCGTATAATAGGTCAAGCGTGTATTATTATACGCAAGTGTGCGAATAATAGGTCAAGTGTGTATTCTCTAAGTACCATTGCCTCCATTTCATGCCAGTGGTGGTTGGTGGTCATTTGGACTGCTAGGGAAGAAGGCAGGAAGACCAACAGTAGGAGGAGTCAGAGTCAAAAAGAGGCGGAGCGACCAATTGATTGGTAGCAGATAGGAAGGAAGGCAGGTAGTAGCTGACTGACTGAGGGAAGAGTGAGGTTGTGGGGTCACTGTCTCATTTGTTGTAACAGACCAGCCTCCAGTGCTTTTGACCACAGTCTGAATATAATAATAATAATAATAATTTATTATTTGTACCCCGCCCATCTGGCCGGGTCTCCCCAGCCACTCTGGGTGGCTTCCAGTAAACATTAAAATACATCAACACATCACAGATGTGCCAATCAGGCTATCTCTCAGTTCTGAAGAGCAAAGGCTCATGTCTGTACACTGCTAACTCTCCTGCCCAAATCCAGCATGCAACCACAGAGAAAGGGATCATTGCTTGTTCAAGCTGATTTCATGGCATAGCCCAGCTCTAAAGATCTTTTCCGGATCATGTTAATCTTGCACAATCCTGGCTCCCAGTTTATCACTACCCAGGACATTTTACCAAGAAGGGGAGCAATAAAAATTTTTTTAAAGCACCCGGAAGAAGTTACTCTGATGCTACTATTTTGGGGGACAATAACTTGCTTTGGGGGCTCTTTTAACTAACTTCTCTTCTGCTTTTTGTCTGTAATCCATCTGAATTGTGTGATGAGTAAAATTCAGCATGTCAAGCTGGCTGTCTTTAATCCAACAAAGGGAATGAATTACTTTTAACATCATCTGCTTTTAGAAAACAGCATTTATGTGCAGTGAAGAGTATACCAGAGAACTATAGTCAATGCTTTTTCTAGTTAATTCCAATCGACACATGAAATTGTAGGTAAAAAATTTTGCGTGATGATTCTCTGCTTGCTCAAAGAACTACTTACATTAATAGCCTACTTTTTTGAGTAGCATAATTGTGGAGCCATTAACACATGCAACATCTCCATGAACTGGAAAAATCACAGCATGATGTTCCTGATCATGGAGAGAATGAGGTGGTGTTGTGTTAGTTCTCAGATCTGTCATTATTCTAGTTCAATAGCATGTATAGCATTTTTCTGTATGATTAGAGTTGGTTTAATCATCACAATCAATTTGACCACATGCTAATATCAACAAATCAGATTCTCCGTTTCTGTAAATTCCATTGCCTCATTCTTCAGTTTTATTTGATAGCTACCCATGTAGTTATCCATTATCTGTGAGCATTGTGAATCAATCATTGCAGAGCCTGATTTGTGAGCTCAGAAATTTACAGGAGAAACTGTGGGAGCCTTTTTCTAATGCTCAGATTTTATTAGTTTGGTCATTAGTCTTAACTGCCCTGAGAGCTCCGGGTATAGGGTGGTATATAAATTCAAATAATAATAATAATAATAATAATAATAATAATAATAATAATAATAATAATTCTTCACTGGATGTCATGCAGAACACTTAATGCATTAAATACTTAACCATGAAATAAATTAAGTTGGTTGACTTAGCTTGATATCTTTTATCTAGGGCTTAATTCTCACCGAGATGGTACTTCTGCATATGGGCTAGACAGGAGTCAAAATTTTCCAGAAGTCAATTTCCGACAGTTTTAATTCTTCTCACTGAAAAAGGCCTGTTTGCAGAGTTTTCTCTAAATATTCTCCACGATGTGTGTGTTTGTGTGGTAGATACAATTTCAGCTCTACAATACATCCAGAAATACACAATGCCTGGATCATTGTGAAAATAAAAAATGGTAGACAGGCAGCATTTGCTTGCACTCCTAATGGCGAATCTCCCCAGTCTTCCTGCCCAAAATGGGAAATTTCACTTCCTTTTGAAGACACTCAATATAATTGTGTCCTGTCACCCAGCCTTAATTTCTCTGGTCACAAGTAGTGTAGAAAAATCAAGAGGCCATTTATATACAACTCAAACCTGGGCTGTACCATTTCAGACTTCAAGTGTAGACTCACAAAATTAAATGCTATTCCACGGAGAAGAACCCCAGCACATACGTGGAAGACAAGATTTAAGAAAGAAGCCATCTAGTTCTGAGATGCTGCTCTTCTTTAGGTGTAGTGATGGTGAAGTTTGGGAGCATTCAATCCTGCGAACCCCACATCAGCAGTATGAAATGGCGCCGCCCAGAAACAGATTGGCCACCTTGTTGAGAACTAGGGCAATGTGTCCTGCTTGTGAAACTGATAAAGGAAACACATTTTCCCTCTGCCTTGAACTATGGTAGACATTTGTGCCAGTTTAAATTTTCTGGTTGCTTCTTCTCCTTAGCTTTTAATAAATTCCCTTATCAAAGCTGAAAGTATTTGCACATCTTGTAGAATTCTTCGACACCAAATCTATCCCTGAGGTATTTCTGAATTAATTTTAATAGATTTTTGTGCCCGAGAAATCATTCTACATTTCAGCGGAGAGCATCAAATGACAACACCGCATACAGATTTCCCACCCCCCTTAATATTCTCTCCAGGTACGTCCCTGTCATTACTGAGACTCCTTGCTCTACAAGGGTTCCTGCTGGGGGAAAAGGTGTTGCTATAGCTTTGGGCTAATAGTAACTGCCAAGTCTGATTTTATGCCTTTCCATTTGCATCTATCCCAAAGAAACCCCTTTCCTCCCTCCCTCTCTGCTCGGCTGTATCTTTGGAGGCTGTTCATCACTACCGCTCATCAACACCAAAATGTATTTCTTAGCTTGACAGAGTTGAAATGCAGAAAACCTCAGTGCAAGCTGGGAAACTCAGAGGCAAACATTATGCTGGCATTTTAACATCTCCAGATTTCAGCCAACAGCCGAGGAGGGACAGAAGTACCATGAGATGTTGAGTGAACTTCAAGGTGGTTCCCTTCCTCTTGCTCTTCAGGGGCTCCTGAATGTGGGAAAGTTCAGGGTGGCAGGAGAGGATATATTGTTCATTAATATCCTTCCTAACTTGCACTAGCAAGTTCCTTTATGTAGCAGAGTTACATTCGCCTTCTTTACATGCACGGCAGATAGCTGGTTGCAGGCTCGTGCGAGCCTCTCACTATTGTACAATTCAATCTGTCTCAGACTGAATTGCACATTCCTGATAAATTCCCTTGAATCCCTCTTAAAAGAATAAATACGCCACAATCTTATTCAAAGTCAATAAAAGAAGTTTACTCACATCAGTTCACCGTTCGATTCCTGAAGGCAGACTTAGTTACAAATATGTACATGTGGATCTACCCTATATGGTCAAATGAAGCTGGTCAAATGAAGAAGGAAGTGAAAAAGAGGGAAGCGTGCTCCGTGACGTGTCCTTTTGTTACCTGGACAGGTTAGGTCACACCCACCTTCTATCACATGCAAAAGGAAGGATGCTCTAGCCAGGAGGAACAGGAAGTTTCGACTGGCTGGACCTGTGCTGGTCCCGTGGAGTATCCAGGAAGCGAGGTCGAAGTCCAGTCCGAGGTCAGAGGTACGTGAAGGCAGTCTGAATAAACAGGAGCAGGGTCCAGGGCAAGGAGTCCGGCGAGGTCAGGAACGGCAGGATAAACAGGGAACCGAGGCAGGTCAGGAGTTCAGGCAGAACAACCGGGCAGGGAGCAAGCAGAACTCTCCAGCAACAATGTTGCTCCTGCGACTTGGGACTGGGACTGGCCGGCTTTATCTGTCCCGAGGCGAAGGGCGGCTCCGATCCCCAGGTGACTCGCCTCTCCTGGCTTGGAGGCGAGCACTCCTCCTGCGAGAACTTAGTTCCCTTCGCCTCTCTGCCCTGAGCCTTTGCAGCTCAGGAGAAGCTGGAGGGTTACCGGACCCAGAGGCAACCTCAGCTTCCCCTGACTGGGTGGGGAGTGGAGCACCTGTAGGCAGTAAGTCCTCCATCCCATTAGGAGCCAGATCAACCTCAGCCAAAGCCTGCACCTGAGGATCCAGCACAGGTGAGTCCCCTTGAGACCCAGGCCCCAGCCCTGGCTCTGCTGTTTCTGGGGGCAGTGAATCCTGTGCAGGCTGGGATCCCTCAGGTTCAGCGTCTGAGTCTGACTCCCAGGTCATCACAGGACCAAACATTCCCTAGCATGTTTTCTCTAGCATTACAAGGAATGTTGTACTTGACTGCCTCTCATGGGTCACATCCCACACTAAATGCATGTTAACTTGTTTGGGTAGTACCACTGATGGGTGACACATCATGCTCCTTTTTCCTACTCTCTTTCTGAAGCAGAACCAAGTGGTTCTACCACTGAAATGCAGTTAACCATGGATGGATTCTACTTTTAAACTGGAGTGTATGTGTATTTTTCCCTATGCCCATTGATCATTTTTGTTTTTTGCCTTGTTGCCTCCAAGCACACAAAAACCCAATACAGTGGACCCTCGACTTACGAATGTAATCCGTTCCGAATGGGCATTCGTAGATTGGAAAAAATTGTAAGTCGAGTCCCCATAGGAATGCATTGGGAGAAAAATATCTGAAAAAAATTCGTACGTCGAAAAAAACCGCATCTAAACTTCGTAAGTCGAGGAAACCGCATCTAAAACGGCAACGATTTCCATTCGGAGGTTGAAAAAATTCGTAAGCACGCGGCCACTTTTTTCACTCGTAACTAGAAAAATACGGAAGTCGGGTCATTCATAAGTCGAGGGACCACTGTATATATAAACCAACCCAGGAAAAACAGTGTGATCCCAGCACCTTTTGGAGACTTGCTTTAAATTTGCCTCTTGTAAAGGTTAACAGAAGAAATAGCTTCTGCAAGGGGATGGGGAATGCCTGTTTTAAGACAACCCCTATGCCTTTAATAAAACCCCTACAAAAACTTGGAATGCAAAATACCTTAGAAGAGGTGCACATTTTTTAGCTGCATCAAATGAACATTAAATCAAGTCAAGAAGTTAATACTTGACATGCAATGTTAAAAGTTACAAGGGAAGATCTCCCCCCCCCCACCCCCAAGCTGATTAATGCTGCCAACTGAAACCGGCTAAGTGTGAATTAAATTTCACATAATAGAAAACAAATTAACACATTAACTCTATTTAAGATGACTGATGTGTTTGATACAGTAAAATATAAAGCAATCTAAATGACATCTATGCTAGACAAGAAAATTACGTTTAGGTTGAAAGCAGAAAGGGTACATTTTGCAGTGCATTCAGTATCAAGACAGGACAACTTGTGAGTAAGTTTAAAAAAAGCAGCGGAGAGAATTTGAAAAATGGGGGGAAATTGCTGTCACTTATCCAATTGCTTGAAGTTTTATTTTTAATGTTTGTTGTGATAAATCTACAAAGATGGAATATTTATTTATAAATTGCAGGGAAAATTGGTCATCTAGATGGTTGGGGTGGGGGCTCATGGGCTAGAACAGGGGTAGGCAACCTAAGGCCCGTGGGCCGGATGTGGCCCAATCGCCTTCTCAATCCAGCCCGCGGACGGTCCGGGAATCAGTGTGTTTTTACATGAGTAGAATGTGTGCTTTTATTTAAAATGCATCTCTGGGTTATTTCTGGGGCATGGGAATTCATTCATATATTTTTTTCAAAATATAGTCCAGCCCACCACATGGTCTGAGGGACAGTGGACCGGCCCACGGCTGAAAAAGGTTGCTGACCCCTGGGTTAGAGAGTCCATTCAGGGCAGCCCTGTAGCAGTGGAAGACTTTGACCTTTCACATTTCAGCAGTGCCCTATGTGAGGCCAAAATTCAGCAACCCCTAGCCTCTCACCTTCCATTCTTCTTGATTCACTATGTCATAGTTGCTGTGTTCTGCCCAGCATGCATCACTGTGCTAGGGAAAATTTCACTTGTTGATTTTGCTGTTTTACTTCTCACGCAGTTCCCGCTTTCCCCCAACAATATACCGGTTTGCATGATGCTATTTTGCTGCATCTGATTGTGGTGGCTTTTTAACAATAGGGCAGTGGCACAGTGCAAACAATGTGTCTAAAGTCAGACCAAAGCCCAGCTGAATGTAATATTTCACCAGTAGTGATGCCCCATAAGATTCACACTAATATAATCTATCTAGGGGTCATACATAGCAAGGGTATGTAAAGGTAAAGGACCCCTGGACGGTTAAGTCCAGTCAAAGGCGACTATGAGGTTGCGGCGCTCATCTCGCTTTCAGGCCGAGGGAGCTGATGTTTGTCCAGACATCTTTATGGGTCACGTGGCCAGCTTCTGGTGCAACAGAACACTGTGACAGAAACCAGAGTGCACGGAAACGCCGTTTACCTTCCCGCCGCAGATGTACCTATGTATCTACAGGCATGCTTTCGAACTGCTAGGTTGGCAGGAGCTGGGACAGAGCAATGGGAACTCACCCCGTCATGGGGATTTGAACTGCTGACCTTCCGATTGGCAAGCCCAAGAAGCTCAGTGGTTTAGACCACAGCACCACCCACAAGGAGAATGTGTGGATACACATAGCTCTAGCTGGGCTTGGGAAGCTGTGATGTTGGGTTTTGCCTTTACAGCAAACAACTGGTCAGTGTTATGTTGCAGAATATGTTGTATAGTTATGCATGAGCTGCCCCAGCTGTCGTATGTGCTTGTGTGCCTATGCACACACTATTGGCTCTGGGCCAGTCACTCATAGGAAGAGAGACAGGCTGGATTTCACTGTCTATTAAATGACAAATGTGATCCTTCTGATTGATGAATTGCCCAAATGTCAGTGAAATCTAGTATGGTGATATTTGACACATTTTTGGTTGCCGGTGCTTTTTGCTGCAAAGTGGAAAGAGGGAAGAGCCTTAAGGCCTCCGCTTCACAGTGTGCGGTGAAACGAATTCATCCCTATGGAAACTTTGAAACTAGCAAAAGAAAGAAATAAGAATATAGGGCTGGCAAAATATTGCTCTTGCCCCTTTGTCTTATTTGTGCTGCTGAAACATAATAAATGAAGAAAATGCAGTGCTGATAATTTATTAAATTTAGATTATTTAAATTGCAAAAAAACCCTCATAAAAGTAGCTTAATGAACACTATAGAAAAGCAAATAGAACTAATCTAAAGTATTGTTCAATTACTAAAAACCAAGAAAACAAACCTGAGGCACTATTGGATCCTGTTTTTAGCACAGCAGCACTGGCTGCCTCTTAACTTCGAGGCCCAAATCAAAGGGCTGCTTATCACTTTTACAGGCTTCCATGGCTTACGGACCCAGCATACCTCAGGGAGCGCCTTATTCCAAATAATCCTCCCTATTCTCTCTTCTAGACTGGTGGAGCCCTTCTCTGTCTTCCTTCTCTTTGGACTGAAAAGCATGTAAATCAGCCCCTTCCATCATTGTCTGTCAAGGATAGCTTTCTGATAGTGTTTCAAGTACTATGGCTTCTTCTATGAAATATTTGCAAGAGATGTTGCTGGCGAGCTTCAGAAATCCCATTCTGGGTCATGGGGCAAATATATTTTAACGAGCCTGAAGCTGCTTTCCCATACACTGTGCTTCATGCTTGTGGATCAATACTGGAAAGATAAGAGTTCAGCTGTATAGTTTGCCCAGTATGCAGAGAAAAGATGTAGATCCCAGAAAACTGCATATCCACTTTGCCCCACATCTCCCCCAATGAAGAATCATGAGGCAATCATGAGGTAAAAGGAAAATGGGGGGGGGGTTATATTTATTAATATAACAAATGGAAGATCTGCAAACCAGATGAACCAAATTCAGAAAGTACAGACAGTTGAGGTTATTATTAACTCTGGAAGGGACGTATCCTTTCAGACCTTGGGCTTGTCAACAGCCACAGTTTGCCATTCCATAATAATAATAATAATAATAATAATAATAATAATAATAATAATAAGTGCTTTTTCTGGGGGGGATGCAGGGGGACACATACCCCTAAACATTTTGTGAATCTTTGTACTTTTGTCCATTTACTGTATTTATTTTCTTCGATTCAAACTATAAAATGGTGATTTTCTTGAGTCAAAATGAGAGTACCCCTAAACATTTTTAAAGATGATGATGATGATGATGATAATAATAATAATAATAATAATAATAATTAATAATAATTTATTCTTTATACCCTGCCCATCCACTTTGGGGAACTCCCAACAGAATATTAAAAATATGATAAAACATCAAACATTAAAAACTATTTTTTTTAATTTTATATATATAGAGAGTGCACTACTTGCACCTGCATAGTCCACACATGTGAATTACTATGTGAATTAGAAGAAGACTACCATTAGTGGGCTTGAGTGAGGGTTTAAACCTGACTTCCCCCACATCCAAACCAAGCACTCTAGCCACTGGCTGAGGAAATATGTGCTTTAAATCATAAACAGCCCTGACAACTTTTCACATCTAAACAAAGAAAGCAACTTAGAATCCAATTTGACCCTCAGGTTACTAACTGCTTTTGCTTGGGAAAAAAATATATGAACGTTGTCAACAAGATAGGAAGGATGTTGTGGGAAAGGACTAGAAATATATATCACCATATTTTCCCTGTCACCGTTCAGGCAAAAGCCCTCGAGTTTCATATCCAGCACTTATATCAAGCAGTCATCATAATGACACGAAAAAAGCAGTGCTTAAATGAGACTTGAGGTTAATATAAGGCACCCTGACATGTATACAAACATGACAGACAATTTAGCTGAAATAAAAATATCAGGAGTGCCGAAGGAAAATTGCAGGATGTTAAACTAATGTCCAACTGTGCAACAAGGAATATCAGTTGTTGTCCAGCTTGAAGATGTCTCGACGACTTGGGCTGCCATGAGGCTGTGAGCTGTAACCAGACTGAATTTTTCAATTAAATGATTGCTGGAAAGACAACTGAGAAGAGAACATAAGAACTCACTGGGGAGTGAAAGAGGCCATCCATTCCTTCCAAGTTCATCCATTCTTAGTACTCAGCTTCCCTATGGAAGGCATCTCATTTCCCTCTCCTGACCCCGGTGTTTTTGCCTCAGCAACTTTGTCTGACAGCCTGTTTCACACATTTATCACTCTTGGCAAGAAAAAAGTGCTCGCTGACACCTGTTTTGAATGTGTGCGAGAGAGCGAGTGTGTTTTGATATGGGGTGTCTATATTTTTTCCATATCTTACCTTCCAGATAGAGGTGAAAACAGGACGGATTCTAGTTATGCTATTCACTTGCAATGCATGCAGACAATTTCCCCTTAGCCTTTACTTAGCCATGAAAGTTACATTTGTGAATATTGTAGGAATTACTTTCACTTTCTTCCCCCAAAAGTAACTGTACTGCTCTGTTTTACTACTAATAATAAAAAGAGCAGCAGCAGCAGCAGCAACAACAACAACAACATTGCTCTGACATGCTCTGTGTACTCATTAGGAGTAACCTTATTAAATGTAACTTCTTAACAAACCTGTGTTTGCTTGGGAATTCTAATCTGATGTAGGCATGGTTAGAACTGAAGCAGGATGAGCTTTATTCCAGATTAGTTAATTTATTATAAAGCATCTGAAGGCAGCCCTGTTTAGGGAAGTTTTTAATGTTTGATGTTTTATTGTGTTTTTAATATTCTATTGGGAGCCCCCCAGAGTGGCTGGGAAAACCCATACATAATAAGTTGTTGTTGTTGTTGTTTGTTGTTGTCTCCACCCATCATTGGCTCTGGGTCCACCCACTGCCAGCACATAGCCCATGAAAGATTACCCTGCCCCAGTTGCTGCTCCACACATGGCTGGTGGCTTGTAACAAATAAACAAAACAAAACAAAATAAAGGACTTGCTCATCCCAGCCTAGGGCAACAGATTCACCATTAGGGTGACTTAGGCGAACCTCTCTGAGGATAATGTTCCAAAGATACAACCCTATCTCTCCTCACCATCAAATTCTCCTCCAAACATTAATCCTTTCTTCGTCATTCTTATCAGCCCATACCCATTCTATGCTTATTTTTCTTGTTTTAATACGGGCCTCAGCTAATTCTCAGTCTCCGCGTTGCTTGGTCCTGCTGAAATAATCCAACAGGATTTTCCTTTCATAGAGCTCTTTAAAAAAAAAAAAATTCAAGCTAATTTTAACGCCAGATTTTTTTTGGGGGGGCGGTATTCTGTAACATGTCGTTTATGCAATAATAGTGCATTACAGGCAGATTACGGCCTAGGACCCTCGTATTTACAGGACTGCCTCTCCTGGTATGTCCCGCAAAGGACCCTAAGGTCCATGAATAATAGCTTAAAGGTCCTGGGCCCTAAGGAAGCCAGACTATCCTCCACCAGGGCTAGGGCTTTTTCAGTGATGGCTCCGACCTGGTGGAATGCTCTGTCCCACGAGACTAGGGCCCTGCAGGACTTGATCTCCTTCCTCAGGGCCTGCAAGACAGAGCTATTCCGCCTGGCCTTCAATTTGAATTAGCCTGATCCTCTATTCCCTTTTCCCTTTCCTCTTCTATGAAGAAACCCTTTCTGGGACCCCACATTTAAATTCTTCCCTAGTCTCCTTGCTGGCCCTAGTAGGACCAACTTGGCCAGTTAGTCCTGGTGATCATTTGAATGGTGTTCCCCCCCCAAAAAAAGACCCCTGAATTTTTGAATTTTATTGATATGGATGCTGTATTTTATGTTGTATTTTATGCTGTTTTATGCTGTTTTTAAGTCACATTTTAATCAGTGTTTTATATTTGCTGTTAGCTGCCCTGAGCCCGGTTTTTAAACCGGGAAGGGTGGGGTATAAATAAATTATTATTATTATTATTATTATTATTATTATTATTATTATTATTATTACTACTACTACTACTACTACTACTATTATTATTTGTCCTGGACTGTCCACACAACATTCTGCTTTATTACTTGTTCTGCTATGCTTCCCCAGAGCGACAGGATTATTTCCAGCTTGGGGGGGGGGTCACTCTTGCACTATGTCTCAACCAAAGCAGGACACACACACACACACACACACACACACACACAAGATAAATCAGAATATTTGTGGTATAAAAAGTTACAGGACTTCTGCAAGAAGTTATATGGAATGCACTGATTGGAACCAAAGCAGTATGTCCATGCTGAAACTTTTGCGTGGACAAATATTATTGAACATGGGATCACCTATGGCCATCCTGATACAACCATGAGCACAGAGCATCACGAATGCACAATTTTAAAAGGGTGTGCAAAAGTGCACATGGTAATTTGATGACCGTGTGCTATAACATTTAGTCATAAATTTCTGGGAAATGTTATCTGAATTATGTGAAACTCTATCAGAATTGCTAGAGATGTCCTGCCCAGACGCGAGTCTCCAATTTTATCTTTGTAGAGTAAATTCCACAGTGAGAAGGAACAGCGTAGCTCAAGGCATGCTGGTGCATTTAGCTGGGTCTTACTACTACAAAAGACGCAACTAGAGAGCGAGAGTTTGCTTTTTGTACACAGGGCTGTATTCCAGGATCTTGAGAAAGAGATGCCGAAGAACTTCCCCGTTTTAAAATTCCCCTCAAGTTTCTGCAGAAACACTTTTAAGTGTTAACTTGGGAAAAACATTAGAAACCTTTTTGAAGAAAAGTCAGCCGCTCCTTCTCTCCTTCTCTTTTTCCTGAATGTTCAATCTTGTTCAAGAGAACTTCAAATTTACCCCAGTGGACCTTTTAGAGGGTATAGAGTAAAACTTTATTTTTTTTTTTTAATCTGCCACTATTTATTCTTCTCTCTTTCTCTTTTTTTTAAAATCCTCCATTTCTGTAATTCCCACGGATGCTCATCTATGTTCCCTCTAATAGTTCAGACTGGTTTTCAAGGGCAGCAATTCATGGTTAAGGGATTCTGTGCTGCAGCCACTGCTCTGACAGGTTGGTAGGTTAGGCTGAGAGGCCGCTCATTTCCTTTTCTCTCTCCCGAGCTTTAATACTTCAGAAATTCTTCTCCGGGGCTAGCACCACAAAACTCAAAACTATTGTGGGAAATTCCAAGCGCTGTTTTTACTCTCGTGTTCTTCCAAATTCAGCATGTCTTCCACAAGCAAAGTTAATTAAATGCAAGGCTACGTAATGCTATTAGCAGCTCAGCTGCAAAAAGGTCAGCCATGTCAGAACTGTCTCTGCTGCAACAAAATTGTAGTTCATCCCCCCAATAACTCAGTATTTATATTGATGTAAAGGTAAAGGTGGGACGCGGGTGGCGCTGTGGGTTAGACCACAGAGCCTAGGGCTTGCTGATCACAAGGTCGGCGGTTCGAATCCCCGCGACGGGGTGAGCTCCCATTGCTCGGTCCCAGCTTCTGCCCACCTAGCAGTTTGAAAGCACGTCAAAGTTCAAGTAGATAAAGAGGTACCGCTCCGGCAGGAAGGTAAACGGCATTTCTGTGCGCTACTCTGGTTCGCCAGAAGCGGCTTTGTCATGCTGGCCACATGACCTGGAAGCTGTACACCGGCTCCCTCGGCCAGTAACGCGAGATGAGTGCCGCAACCCTAGAGTCGGACACGACTGGACCTAATGGTCAGGGGTCCCTTTACCTTTTTAAAGTCGCGGATGACTCTGGGGTTGCGGCGCTCATCTAGCTTTACTGGCCGAGGGCGCCGGTGTTTGTCCACAGGCAGCTTCCACGTCATGTGGCCAGCATGACTAAGCTGCTTCTGGTGAACCAGAGCAGCGCACGGAAATGCTGTTTACCTTCCCGCCTGAGCGGTACCTATTTATCTACTTGCACTTTGACGTGCTTTCGAACTGCTAGGTTGGCAGGATTATATTGATGTAATGTACAGTAATTGGCTTTTTGTAAAAACACTGCAATTGAATGATTGCATTCAATTGCTATGTTTCCCTTCTCTCTCTCTCATGCTCTTCTTGCAAATTACAATGCTGAGCCCCCATCATCTGCAGGTGCGGCTGGGAGAGCCCCTTTCTGAAATGCTGGAGACCCACTGGATGGAGAGGGCCTATGAGAGTGGGGGGAGCTGGTGCAAATTACTGAGGACTGAGGGTCCAGATGTTCTGGACCTGGGCCTGGGTTCTGACTATCTTGCACATGTCCCCCTCCCAAAAAAATTAATTCTTAACAAAATATATGGTTTTGCATGCACAGGTCTGAATTACGGATTGCGATCTTATGCAATGAACCTAGTGTTTCCGATTGTATACCTGAAGGAGCATCTCCATCCCCATCGTTGAGCCCAGACACTGAGGTCCAGCTCCGAGGGCCTTCTGGTGGTTCCCTCCCTGCGAGAAGTGAGGTTGCAGGGAACAAGGCAGAGGGCCTTCTCGGTGGTGGGCCCGCCCTGTGGAATGCCCTCCCATCATATATCAAGGAAATAAACAACTATCTTACTTTTAAAAGACATCTGAAGGCAGCCCGGTTTAGGGAAGTTTTTAATGTTTAATGCTGTGTTGTGTTTTTAATATTCGGTTGGGAGCTACCCAAATTGGCTGGGGAAACCTAGCCAGATGGGCGGGGTAGAAATATTATTATTATTATTATTATTATTATTATTATTATTATTATTATTATACGAGCATTTGCTTCTGGGCTTTGACATTATGACACTGCAGCCTCATTTTGATATACACATTTGCATTTGTATGTTTTTGTAAGTGAACACTGTGTGCATACAACAAAGTTGTTTTGTGATACACATTTTGTTGTGTTGCACATGAAAGTTCAGCTTTTAGTTAGTTCAGCAAAGATCATTCAGGTGCTATTATTATTGGTAGCTGTCATTCGTCATATAATGCGACGCATGAAGCAAGCACATTGCCTAGGGCCTAAGAAGAAGGTAAGGAATGAGTCCCTGGAGAATAGACGATACTGAGCTATATGCACAAATTATCTGGTCTGATGTAATGTGGCTTTCTATGCTCTGTCCCAAGCCTGCATTTTGTGCATGCCTTCCTCAACCACTCAACATGGCTCCAATTTATTCTGAGGAGGAAATCAGAAACCCATTGCCACATAAACAACAACAACTAACTTATATAAGTTGTCATTGTTAGGAATTGACATTTTGAAGAAGAAGAAAGTTGCATCAATTCTTTTTTGTGCAGCAATGTGAAAGAAATCTAAGTTTGCATTCCTTCCTTTAAAGGGAGTAGCCAGAGAGGGGCAACTTGCCTTCAAAATATCGCACAAAGCTATACAGAGTGCCAGCAATTATTGCTGAATAAAATGTGTTTTCCTTCAGTTTCATATACCGCGAAGATCTCAGGATGGGAAACGTATTCCCCCAAAGTTTGTGCTAACAAGAAATCTTTCCTTGTCATCATGATCTGAAGTTTTGTTTTCTTTCCCTGCCAAAGAATTAAAGCTACAGCACAAGAATGTAAACAATATTAGGAGCTCATTAGAATGGAATTGCCTTTCCTTGCAATGGCACCTCTCGATACAGCTTTAATTGGCTGAATGACGGAAACGCTGAGCTCAAAAGCAGCCTCACTTTGTATGGAGAAAGTGCAGCTATCATTTCGCAGTTGATGTGACAGGCAGCCCAAACCCTTTGGAGCTAAGAATGCTGTTTTAACTCTTCAAATATTCAGCATTGACACTGAATTCTCTCTGCCTAATCTTTCTCAGGCTTCCAGATGCATAGGACCAGATGGAGAAACAGGCTAGCCAAACTGCACGAGCAACCAAAACAGCTGCTTGGGAACAGGAGCGCCATATTTTAATGATCCAAGGTGTACATGGCCTCATCCCTTGCACCTTTCCATGTGATAATGCAAGCAAACTGGTACTTAAGAGCCCAGCATTCTTTGCAACATGGTTGGGGATCGGGGGGGGGGGGCTAGCGATGAGGTATGGATGTGATTCCATTCACATTTAAATTGAACTTTCTGAAGCAATACCCACACTGAAACACAGCCGTCCTTCCAAATTCACACCTCTCCGAATTTTGCAATGGAATTCTCCAGCCAGGCCATGGGTGCAAAAATGCCTATACTGGGGTAAATTGTGCATACAAATGCAGATATGAGTGAAAACAAAATACGAAAATGTATTATACAGTTGTACCTCAGCTCCCAAACACCTAGGGAGTTGAATGTTCCAGCTCCCGGACGATCGAAAATCAGAAGTGAGTGTTCCGGTTTTCGAAATTTCTTTTGTAACCCGAACATCCGACGGGGCTTCTGATTGGTTTCAGGAGCTTCCTGCAGCCAATCAGAAGCTGCACTTAGGTTTTCGAACATTTCAGAAGTTGAACGGACTTCCATAACGGATTCTCTTTGACTTCCGAGGTACGACTGTATTTGGGAACATCACTTGGCAAAAAAAATAAAAAAGTATAGTAGGAAAGTGACATACAAATATGTATTAGGATAAATTCATACTAAAATACTGGTGAATATCCATGAGGGATGGGGGTGGGACTACACAAACTGATGTGGAAATGTGGAGAGCTGTGTTAGTATATAAGAATTTACACATGCAGAGAAAAGGCACAATAAGTAATTAATTTAGGTGTGCTTGCAGCTGCTTAAGTGTGAGTCAGCAAACCTTAGAGAGTTAGAGAGTGACTCAGCACAATATAAAGTATAAATACCCTTATGTTTGTAACAAGTTTATCTCAGCCCCTGCCCCTTGGCTAGAACCTAATCTGTGCTGCAATGCAGCACTCTGCACATTCCCCAACAAGCCGAACTTATGATTAGAGGAATAAGAGGAACAAAACTGACAGATTCACCCATCCCTACAGGGGCACATCTCTTTGTTTGTATGATATAACCAAACTGGATGGCAAAATATTGGACTAACACAGAATGAAGAATCTGGTTCATGTGTATCTATTGATCTAGTGGTTACCAATTAGCTAAGTGCTGCTGACCCCGTTTTTCAAAAGCCAAGCCACAAACCCCCTACTTTTGAAAATGTTGCTATCTCTGGGGTAGTTTCTGTTATGTCCCAGCACAAAACGGGGACATGTGTCTTCCTGTGTGAAAACAGTTCCGTTAAACAGAGATCAGGGAGAAAGATGAGAATTGGGTGGGGGGATCTGTTTGGATTAGCCTGACAATGAGATTTTTTAGAAAAGTTCTTCCCTAGACTGAGCTTCCACCTGACATCCCTTGGGCCATTAGTTCAAGAAACGCTGCAAGCTCAAGTCCTAGTTAAAATAATAATCTCCCCCCCCCTTCAAGAATCTTTACTGCAGCTATGAATTAATTTCTTAGCTGCACATTCAAGCACAAAAAAATCAATATACATTTAATCCAATTTTCAAATTTAGATAAAGAAAACACCAAGCTGTGAAAAAATATCAAAGGATATCCTTGAGACAGAGTTTAGTGAAATTACCTACAGTCCCTAATTAAACCCAATTGAATAGCTGCAGCTGTCCTTTAGAAAAATGAAAGCCAGCTAAATGTGAACTTGCATCTTTAAGGAACATATAAAAGTTTCTGTGGGTAAAAGGAGAACATAGTAATTATCCCAGTCAATTAAATGGTGAGAATCAAACACATCCCTGCATTATGTGCTAATGGAATTCTATGTATTGTATTCATTACAGTTTTCTTTAATCCCAAATCCCAAATCTGTGCAGCATTCTGTCTGTGTCTCTCTTCACAGAAGCTACGTATGTTGTGACTGTAAGGTCACAATGTTAATTGGCTATTGAGTACTTAAAGTAGGTAGTTCTGTCTTACAAATTATCTGATGTACAAATGTAAAGTCCTCTGGTCAAGGTTATGGAATAGTTCCCAAGCCAGGAAATGATTTACTGAGCTAATGTGAGTCACACCATTGAGGAGGGAAGTAGTGCTGTTGTTATTGATTTAATTACAGAGAGGAATGCTGATTCACACATCCACATTATTTAGTATATACCGATTTAAGGTGGGGGGGGTCCTAACCAAGATGGTTTGCTCTGTGGTGTAATGGAGAAGCAGGGGTGGTGGGTGAGGGATTTGATTCAATTTCCATTTAAAGCCAAATCTATCAAATTTTCGAAACAATACGAGAACAGAAACACGGCCATCCATTGAAATTTGCACATATGTGAATTTTTCAATGCTGTTCACCAACCAAATAATGTTTACCAGAAAAATGCATATATTAGGGGAAAGAGTGCATGAAAATCAATATGTTTGTGAAAATAACAAAATATGCATTGTATTTTGCTTGAAAAGAAATGTGACCAAAACTGCACACCCAAATGTGTTTATTAAGAGGAATTTGCACTAAAATGCTGAATAATTTTCATGGGGATTTCATTTTAAAAAAATGTAAATTGCTGAAGAAATGTGGAGAACTGAATTAAGATTGGGGGGGAAATGAGAAATCAAGAGAACTGAAATCAACAGATTATTCTATTCCTACAAAGTGAATGGAGCGTTGATACATACATATATATATATATATATATATATATATATATATATATATATATGGTTTTTCAGATTAAAAATTTATAGTCACATGTCAAACATACAACATAAAAACAAGATTCCAGGGAATCTCTTGGACTTCCCTTCTCCCCTTTGTGGGACCTATTGTTAATCATTTCCTCCTGCATCTTTCATAATCATCCAAATCTTTTATCTCTCCATTGTACCCAAAATTCACCATTAAACTACAAGTGATATTCCAATCCTACTAATGATTTTAACTGTTTACAATGGTCTTTAAGATAAGTTAGAAATTTTCCCCATTCCTTATTAAAATGTTGGTCTTCCTGTGGAGCTTTGTTACTTTCAACTAGTATGGTCCTGCACTGATGATGTAACTTCCTGGATCATGTGGGACACTTGATGCAGGGATGGATCCACAGTGTTGGCTTCTCCAATGGGCTCCTGTTATCCTCATGTTACCTATGTGAAACTGTCCTGAATGGGCCCCTACCCCATGAAGCTAACTTGCAAAGAAAGAGCCCCTAGTCATCTAATGTTATAGAAGGAATATCCTGCAGTTTCTTGTGGACTGCGTTTCTCAAGCTGTTTGCTTCCTCTTGGATCACTCTCCACTGTAGTTTAAAAAATGTGTAGGTTCATAACGTTTTGAGTCAGAGCCCTGGGTTGGGATTCTGAGGCACTGGTTTATCACCCTCATTCTAAGGGGCAGCAGGCATCATCCTGCAGTCTGCATTTTGCTCTTAGACACTGCACTAGATAAGGTCATTTAGCTCAACCATTTAGACTGGCAGTATCTATTGATTTCACGGCAGTGTATACATAATGCGGCGCATATGAGATTGACTTGACGCTTACAAAACCCTTTGACTTCTAAAGACCTCACAAACACCTTGCGTAGTTCAAAAGTTGAATGCAACTTGGGAGGCTGTGTATAAGCAAGTTGTCATTTGGAGAATGCAGGGGGCACATGACCTTGCCTTCTGCTGCATCAGCCTCTTGCTATATTTATCCAAGTATTACCTTTCCTGGTTTAGTCTCTCCAGTATCTAAGCTTTTTCCCAACCTTGGTATTTGTGTCCTTATGGATAATTTTGCCAGGGATTGAATCTGTAGCCTTCAACAGGTGAAATGCTTCCTCTACTACTAAGCTATGGGATCTGTCCTAATATGTGTCCCTGATTTTTCAAGATAGTATTTCTCAGAAGCTCACTGTCTCTGCACTAATGTTGTAAACTAGGAATGGGGATGCTGTGGCCTTCCAGATGTTGAACTACAGCTCCAATCATCCTTGATTTTCGGTCATGCTGGCTGGGCTGATGGGAGTTGGAATCAAATAACATCTGGAGGGCCACAGCATCCCAATCTCAATTAAATTTATCTGTATATATTGGTGCTTTCTCTTTCTCTCTCTCTCTCTCTCTCTCTCTCCCTCTCGTCTCACTGTCTTCTGAGCATGAGCTGGGTGTGTTTTTCAAAGGTGGTTGTGGTTGGAAATGACTAAATCGCCCCTTCATTTGTGCTGTGATCCTGATTTAAATCAGAGGAGTATGTTGTTTTCCCATAAGAAATAAGAGATACACAGGTAGCTTCAGGGTTTGTATTGAATGCAATGTACAGTTTGACCCTCAGATGACACATTCTACATGTGTGAGAGAATGAAAAAAAATCCTTTTTTTATTATGGTGCCTGCCATCTGTAGTTTTATAAGCACTTGTTTTAATCATATCTTTAAATTGTAGGCACCTTCTTAATTAATTTGTTGATTGAAAGGGTCTTAAATTGATCAATTTATCTCATGTTGATACAGTTGCAGTCCTGAAACAAAAGCTTTTAATACACAGCCCACCTTTTTCTTCTGATTTAACATTGAATGGATCCAAGATTTAGCTTAGAGAAAATCCTTAACCCCTCCTTTTACTGTGCTATCAGGAATTTAAGAGCTCATGGAGCATTGTGCATTATGCATACCCTGCAAGTGTGTCGTGTCCCCAATGGTGACTGTAGCTAGCTGTCAAGAACGCACGCCACTCCGAGAAGTCAGCGGAAGTTGTCTTGAAGTTTATTGTACAGCACACAGAGAAACGTGGAAAGTCCGTGAGGATTCTGAGGAGGCCACCTCAGAATCCCCCTTATGTACACCTTGCTGGGTGACTCCCAATTCCCCCCTCCCTTCTGCCCTAAAGGTCCGGGGGTAATCCTCTTCCCCACCCGGGGTGGCTTGGACAAAAGAGTTAACTGCTCTGGTCTACCTGCACCATTCATGGGTGCTTTTTGCATTGTTATTGCGATGCTGCCGGTTCCACCACGCCCGCTGCTGATGGCTCGTTAGCGGTCGTTATCGCCCATTCTGGGGTTGTTTACCCCGCGGGGCATGCCTGGGCGAGGTCGGGCCTTGCTGCGCTCGGTTTAACCCCTGCGCGCCTGGCTCCGCTGTCGCCCCCTTCTCTGGCCCGCTGCATGGTTCCCCTTCCTGGCGCCCGCATGGCGCGACCCTGGCGGACCCCGGTCTATCAGTGTCTAGTCGGGTCGCGACATCCTGCCCCCCCGAAACTGACTCCCCCCTCCCCTGGGGAGCGTTCTGAGTCCCGGGGCCCCCCGGCCGGTTTGGCCACTGTTGGTGGAATCTCTTGACCAGCTGTGGGGCCAAAACGTCCGATGCCCACACCCATTCTCGGTCCCCCATAGCAAAGTCCTTCCACTCCACCAGGTACTGCAAACGCCCTCTGTAGAGTCTGGAGTCCAAAATGTCCTTGACCTCATGGTGCTCCCCTCCCGCCAGGATCAACGGGGTGGGTGGCGCCGCCACGGGGTGCCAACCGTCGTCCTCCGGGGACTTCTTCAGCAAGCTGAAGTGGAACACCGGGTGTATCTGTTGCAAGTTCTTTGGGAGTTCCAGCTTCGCAGATACTCCGTTGATTACCTCTAGCACTTTAAACGGGCCCAAGTACCGGGGCCCGAGTTTCTTGCTGGGGAGGCCCAGCTTCAAGTGCCGCGTGGACAGGTAGACCCGGCACCCCGCTTTGATGTCCCCCGCCGGTCTTCTTCGCTGGTCCGCCGTCCTCTTCTGCGCTGCCTTGACCTCCAGCAGTTGTTCCCGAAGGGACTCCCAGCACCTGGCCGTCCTCTCTCTCCACTTTCCGAGCTCCTCCGGCTCCCGGGCGGTGGGCTCCCCCAAGTCCGGCAGGTGCCTCAGGTCGGTCCCGTAGACCACGGCGAAGGGGGACATCTCCGTGCTGCTATGTACGGAGTTATTGTAAGCGAACTCCGCCAACGGAAGCAGCTGTGACCAGTCGTCCTGCTGGTAGCAGCCAAAACACCGCAGGTACTGCTCCAGCACCTGGTTGACACGTTCCGTCTGTCCGTCAGTCTGGGGGTGGTAGGCCGAGCTGAGTCCCTGTTCGATCCCCAGCAGTCCCAGGAACGCCTTCCAAAATCGGGACACAAACTGGGAGCCGCGATCGGAAATGACCTTGTCTGGAACCCCATGGAGCCGGAAGATGTGCTCCATGAACAGTTTTGCCACCTGGGTGGCGGTAGGCAGTGAGGCGCAGGGCACGAAATGGGCTTGCTTGGAGAACAGGTCCACCACGACCCATATTGCTGTCTTGCCTCGGCTGGGTGGCAGATCCGTAATAAAGTCCATGGAGATCACCGACCAAGGTCGAGGTGGGACCTCCAGAGGCTGTAGGAGGCCCTGCGGCTTGCCCACTGCCGGCTTGCAGGTGAGGCAGATGGGGCAGCCCGCAACGTAGTCCTTGACATCTTTGCGGAGCGTGGGCCACCAGAAGCTCCGCCGAACCAGCTTCCACGTCTTGACGAAGCCGAAGTGCCCAGCCGCTTTGGCGTCATGGCATGCCTCCAGGGCGGCCCTCCGGAGGGGTTCCGGGACGTACGCGGCGCTCCCCCTTCTCCAGATGTCCCCTTCCAGTGTCAAGGAGTCCCGCAGGTTCTGTAGTTCCGCGTCTGTTGGATACGCTGCCACTAGTCTGTCGCGGAGCGCTGCAGAAGGCTGGCTGCGCTCCCGGGGGGGGGGGTGTCCCATCTTGACCCCCTGTCTGTCCTTCTTTCCTCCTAGCCTGGTTACGGGTGGTGACGGCTCGGGCTAGGTGTTTGTCCTCAAATAGTGGACGCATCTCTGTGCGGACATCCGCCTCGTACTGGGGCAGGCGAGACAGGGCGTCCGCGAGGAAGTTGTCCTTCCCGGGGATGTGGCTTAGCTGGAAATCGTACCGGGAGAAGAACTCTGCCCACCGCATGTGCTTGGCAGTCAGCTTCCGTGGCTGTCGGAGGGCCTCGAGGTTGCGGTGGTCTGTCCAGACCTCAAACGGTTCCCTTGCCCCCTCCAGCCAGTGCCTCCACTCCTCAAGCGCCATGCGGATGGCCGCTGCCTCCTTCTCCCAGGTAGACCAATTCCTTTCCGCCTTCCCAAACTTCCGGGACAGGTACGCTCCGGGCCTGAGACGGCCCTCCCCGTCCCTCTGCAGGAGTACCGCTCCCATGGCCACATCACTAGCGTCTACCTGTACCACCATGGGCCGGGCTGGATCCACATGGATCAGCGTAGGCTCGGCGGCGAACGCCCCTTTGAGCCCCTGGAAAGCCTCCTCCGCCCGGGACCCCCAATCCAGAGCCGCCCCGGGACGCTTGGCCCCCTTTCCTTTCCCCTTGGTGCCTAGGAGATCGGTGAGGGGGGTCACCAAGGCCGAATAGTTGGGCAAAAAGCCCCTGCAGAAATTTGCGAACCCTAGCAAGCTCTGGAGTTGGCGCCGTGTCCGCGGCCGCTCCCACCCCAGGACTGCCTCCACCTTCTGGGGATCCATGGCCACCCCCGCCGCCGAGATCCTATACCCCAGGTAATCTAAGGAGGGGCGGTGGAACTCGCACTTGGGCAACTTGACGTATAGGTGGTTGTCCAGGAGTCTCTGCAAGACCTCCCGGACCAACCGGACGTGTTCCTGGGGGTCCTGACTGTACACCAGCACATCGTCCAGGTAGACCACCACCCCTTTGTACAGGAGGTCGTGGAGTACCTCGTTGATGAGGCTCATGAACACCCCCGGGGCCCCGCTCAAACCGAACGGCATTACCAGGAACTCGAACTGTCCAAACTGGCAGTTAAAAGCCGTCTTCCATTCGTCCCCCTCCCGGACCCGCACCCGGTAGTATGCCTCCCTCAAGTCTAGCTTCGTGAAGATCGTGCCGGTACCCAACTGGTCCAGCAGATCCGGGATGAGGGGAAGCGGGTACGCGTTCCCTGCCGCTATGGCGTTCAACCCTCTGTAGTCCTGGCACAACCTCCGGGTGCCATCCTTCTTGCCCACGAAGATGACCGGAGCCCCCATGGGGCTCTTGGCGGGGCGGATGAACCCTCTGGCCAGATTCTTGTCCAGGAACTCCCTGAGGTCCTGGAGTTCCTCCCCGGACATCTTGTAGATGCGTCCCTTGGGGAGGACCGCATCCTCTGGGATGTCGATGGCGCAATCTGTGCGGCGGTGGGGGGGCAGCTCGTCTGCCTCGGTTTCCCCGAACACCGCCGCCAGATCCCGGTACTCCGGGGGTATCTCCGGCGCCACCACATCCAGCTTGCCCTCGTCCCCGTGGACCCCTTTGGCCTCCCCCTTCCCGGGGCACTGGGGGTCCGATTCGACCCTGTGCTGCCCACACCTATCCAGGTCGAACGTCAGGCGCCCTGAGCGCCAGTCTACTATGGGGTTATGTTCCATCAGCCAGTCCAACCCCAGCACTACCTGGTACCCATCCGTGGGGACCCTAACTAGCATCCTGGACTCCCGGTGGTCCCCCACCCACAAGGAGACCGGCCCCACTTCCACCCCGAACGGACCCCCCTTTATGGGACTGCCGTCCATCTGGACGAAAACTAAGGGGGTGCTCCGAACCTGGGTGGGCAAGTCCAGTTCCTTGGCCACTTCGGGGTGCAGCATACTGTGGTCGCAGCCCGAGTCCAGCAGCGCATCGCCCGTCCATTGCTTGCCGCCGTCCGGGTTTTCCAGCCTCACCCGGACCAGGTTGGGTGGTCTTCCCGCCCGTTTCTTGGGGTCCGTTGACCCTGGCGGGACCTGCAGCCGGGCGTCCTTCACTGCAGGTCCAGGTCGTTTCCCGACTCCGAGCCCTCGGAGTCGGACTGGCGCTTTCCCCTTGGCTCCGACGCGACAGCCGCCCGGCTCCCGGTCTTGGGTGTCCTACTGGTTCCCGACGTCGCTTGGGACCCTGCCGGGGTCCGAACCTCTCCCGGGGGTCGCTTGGGGCACGCCACCGCATAGTGTCCTGCCCCTCCGCACCTCATGCAGAGTCCCTCCCGGCGTCTCCTCTCCCGTTCCAGGTCGGGGGTGCGCTTGGGCCGGGGGACCCCCGCGCCATTGGCGGGACGGGGGGTCCCTGAGTTCTCCGCGGGCCTTCGGTCCTTGCCCGCCCTGGGTTCTAACTCCAGCATCCCCAGGTCTGCTTCCAACTGAGCCACCGTGCGGCACCAGCCGTCCAGCGTCGACAGCTCCCGAGGGGTCCCCTTCACTACGGCCCACTTGCGGAGCTCAGGATGGAGGCCCTCCTTGAAATAGTGGACGAGGACCTCCTCGTTCCAAGAGGAGATTCGGGCGGCCTCCCCCCTGAACATGTCTACATAGTCCTGTACTGGGAGACCCCCTTGCCTGGCCTTCTGGACCCGTCGCTTCGCCTTCTCCTCCGCCTGCGGGTCTTGGAAGCGCTCTCGAAGGGCCGCCAAGAAGTCCTCCAGGGTGGCCAGAGCCGGGTCCCTGCGGTCGACCAGGAGCATGGCCCACTGGCCGGCCTTCCCCTGCAGGGAGGAGATGACCGCCGCTACCAAGTCCTCTGGGTCGCAGTCGCCTCCCCCGTACCTTCTGGCGTGGTTCCTTGCATGAAAGATGAAGGTGGAGAGTTCCGCCGGGTCCCCCTCGTAAGTGGCCCTCAGCTCCGGGGGCGGCCTGCGCCGCGCCGTCGCCCTCCGGCGGACGTGCCTCCCGCGGGCCTCCAGGGTCGCTGCCGCGCGCTCGTCCTCGCTGCTGTCACCCGTGGAACTCCCCGCCACTGCGTCGTCCTCCAGCCGGCTGCTGCGACGTCTTGGCAGGGGAAGCACCTGCCCCCTCGGGGCCGTCCCGTCCAACCACGTCAGCCGCTGAGTCACTCCAGGCTCCTGACCTGAGCCCTCCCCTGGGGTCTGCCGACTGCAGACCCCCGATCCCGCGTGGCCTTGGCTCCCGCCGCCGCTACGACTTGTCCGGGGCACCGCGCCCCCACAGGCCTGGTCCAACAACCGGCCCGACTCCTCGCCAACCCGCAGCCGCTCCCAGATGAGGCGGTTCAGCTGCTCCTGGAGTCGCCGTAGCTCGCCCAGGCTCCCGCTGTCTGGTCCGGCCGAGGAAAGGCTCCGTTGATTCGAGGTGAACAGATCCGCCGGCCGCTCGAGTAGGGTGCTCGAGGTAACGGGGGTCTGAAAACGTGCCGCTCCGCGCCATGGGGTCGCCATCTCGGTAGCTGCCGGTAAGCGATCCCAACACGATACGGACGTTGAAGTTTTGGAGAATCCTCACTATGTCGTGTCCCCAATGGTGACTGTAGCTAGCTGTCAAGAACGCACGCCACTCCGAGAAGTCAGCGGAAGTTGTCTTGAAGTTTATTGTACAGCACACAGAGAAACGTGGAAAGTCCGTGAGGATTCTGAGGAGGCCACCTCAGAATCCCCCTTATGTACACCTTGCTGGGTGACTCCCAATTCCCCCCTCCCTTCTGCCCTAAAGGTCCGGGGGTAATCCTCTTCCCCACCCGGGGTGGCTTGGACAAAAGAGTTAACTGCTCTGGTCTACCTGCACCATTCATGGGTGCTTTTTGCATTGTTATTGCGATGCTGCCGGTTCCACCACGCCCGCTGCTGATGGCTCGTTAGCGGTCGTTATCGCCCATTCTGGGGTTGTTTACCCCGCGGGGCATGCCTGGGCGAGGTCGGGCCTTGCTGCGCTCGGTTTAACCCCTGCGCGCCTGGCTCCGCTGTCGCCCCCTTCTCTGGCCCGCTGCATGGTTCCCCTTCCTGGCGCCCGCATGGCGCGACCCTGGCGGACCCCGGTCTATCAGTGTCTAGTCGGGTCGCGACAAAGTGTCTCGGAGTAAATGGGACATCCCATTTTCTTCCGTAAGAGCTTGACCAATGGTGTTTTCATTCTTCAAATGAAGCATCATTTCCAGCTGCAGAAGGATGTATCTGTCTCAACTGAATGCTTTCCCAACAACTCAAAGGCTGAAGTAATATACCGGTACCTGACATGCTGGTTTTCTTTGAACAGGGAGATCTTTTTTTTGTGGAAAAACTTTTAGACATTCAACACCACTCATAAACATACCAGCACATGAATGCCATAGTCCAGGAAAAGCTTATTGTGAAAATTAAAGAAGCTTAAAACTCAGTGGGATGTACAGCTTGATCTTTAATGCATGTTTTCTCAGAAGTATATCCTACTGAATTCAAATGAACTTACTTGCAAGTAAATGTGCTCTGGAACACAGCCTTAAACAGTTTTCAGTTTTCAGTTCAATCCAGAGAATGACTTCTCTGGATTGCACTCCAGAGTTTTAATTACTTTAGATTGCCCTCCCACTCCCCCCCCTTTCCTTTTTGTTCCTTATTGAGGATTTGCCCTTTCTTTTAAATGACTGGCTTTGTCTTCCATTGAATAAGAATACAAAACAGATACATGCCCAACTCTAAACATAATTACAGTTAATACAATGCAGGAGTGAACAGTTCCCCATACCTAAAGTGCCTTTCTGCAATTATTACCTATTCACGGTTGCTTTATTCTTGACTGTTAGCATTAACGTTACTAAGAAGAAGTCCATCTCCTCAACAGTCCCAGGAGACCAACTTTCTGCTTTATTGCCACGTCAACCCTTAATAAAGCCTTTAAAGCGTCATGCCTTCGTACACATCGCTGAGGCAGGTTTTTGTTTTTGCTTAATTCCAGAGGCTGCCAACTAGAGCAGCACTTACAGAGATGATTCATGAAACGATGCGGACAAAAAGGGAAGATGTCACCACTCTTCCCAAATAAAGCCAGAAACCGGAATCTTGAGCAGTCCTGTAGAAAGTTGTGAGGCAGTACCCAATTGCAAGTGACTAACACCACTTCTATTTCTGTATTACAATGTAGGGAGCCAAGGTCGATTTGGCACTTTTGCACAACAAACCCGCTTCTCGCCCTCCACCAAAAATCAGAGGAAAAGAAAGTGATCGGGAAATATACTGGAAGGTAGGTGATGACAAGTGAAAAGCCAGACACAAACAAATTCTTGAACTTTTTTTAAAAAAAGAAAAATCCCAAAGTTGATAAGCATTTTTTATTTTTTTGAAAAGATGCAAAAAAACACATAATTTTGGGTTCTGTTACTGAAAATCCAGGACGAATGACCATTTTTCGGAAATTCCCCAAGGACATCACTTCTGCCATTGTCATTTCCGGGGAAATCCGGATGTATGGCAACACAAGTCCAGCACTTGAGAAGACATGTACAAATTGCCACAAAGCCAAACCACCAGTGGTGAAACTTCCCTGGATTCATGTCTCAAATCCAAGGCCAGCAACACATCTCTCTGATTCTGTCAGTTTGCATTTCTTAGTGCAGAAAGATGTGTAGAGATATTTCCTATTCTACTTAATTCAAGAGGGTTCTGGAAGCTTATCTGTGTGAAAGAAACAAGCAGAAGGTTCCTGATGTTTGGGTTATTCCTTCAGAGAAGCTGAGTACAGCTGGCTTAAACTGGTTCTCTTATCTCTCTCTGTCAAGGTCATGCTGACTATAAAAGTAGGGCCAGAAGAAGCCTGGGTTTCACTTTCTCTTTCTATCTCTTTTCCTTCTGGTGTGGTGTTCTGTATATATTGTTAAGATTTTGACTTATTATAAGTTACTGTAAGTTTAAGTTAAATCTGCTGCAAATGGATTTCTTATGGATTCAGGATTTCCTGAATGTATTGGATTTGTGACCATGATGCTCATTTGCCTTCAGTAGAAGTAAAGCTCTGCTGGGTGAAATATAATTGACCCGGGTCTATTTTTGGGGAATCCTGCAATGTGTTTAAGTTTTTACTCTGCTAACTATACATTGGAATCTACTCTAGATCAATATTGAGTAGAATTTCAATGATGGGTGCTACCTGTGGGTCCCTGCTTGGTGCCAGCTAGGCCTTAGCTTGGTACTGCTGTCCCATCAGAGTCCCATCAGATTGTCAGCATCATTGGACTTTGGGAAATCTAACATATTAGATGGCTTCTAATGAATGGAGTTGAGCATTGGCTCTCATAATAAGATCCACTACCGCCATGTCCCTGAACATGGGAAAGAGGGCACTGAGGTGACTGGCTAGTGGTCAAAGGAACATGGGAAAGAGGGCACTGAGGTGAGTGGCTAGTGGTCAAAGGAAGCAGCAGTCTTGTCATGATAACCTCCTCCTCCTTCTTTGGCAATCACTCTTAGCCAAGTAAGATTGTCTTCCATAAACACAGTTTTAACAGTGAGTCCATAAGTGACTGTGGAGGCCAATTCTGGATCCACACGCCCTTCCACAGTGGGGACATAGGTTGATCATGGGTGAGGGTTTGCCAAACATGCCTTCCTCTTAGCTCATTTCTCCCTTTTGTCCCAAGTTTGAGCGTCTTCAAAGTCCATGACACCTTTGGTAAAGGCTGTTCTCCAATTGGAGCGTCCGCAGGCCAGTGTTTCCCAGTTGTCAGTGTTTATACAACATTTTTTCATATTTGCCTTGAGAGAGTCTCTGAACCTCTTTTCTTGACCACCAGCATTATGCTTTCTATTTTTAAGTTCGGAGTAGAGTAGTTGCTTTGGAATCTGCTCTGGATCAATATTGAGTAAAATTCAATGACCGATTCATTTCCACCTCAAAGCTTAACGTGAGCCGCAAATAAATTTTTTTCCCATAAGAATACCAGTTACTGGAAACTTCAAGAAACTGCTGCTTTGGTCCTGCTTGTGGGTTTCACTGGGTGGCCACTGTGAGAACAGGATGCTGGATTTGATGGGTCATTGGCCTGATCCAGCATGTTCTTCTTATGCTCTTACTTTTTTAAATGAGGAAAACTATGCAGCTGTAAAGTCTTACAGAAAGTAGAACAGAGGAAGAAGAGGGAGAATAGAACATTCTCATGTCAGCAGAACATTTTTAAAAATTAAAAATGAACATTCACAGTGGCCTGACACCCCATGTGTTTGGTCGTATCTGTTTTGAGTCAAAAATCCCACTTGGAGTCTGGCACCATGATCTGAGCCAGAAAACTGGCTGGCCATCTGCCTGCATCTGTCTGTATGCAAATGCATGATTCCCCAAGGTAGGAACTTCAGCATCATTTCACTTCATTTTGTAGTTGGCTACAGTGCCTGAGAAGAACCTTATGCAGCTGGTTTTTTATGCTTTGTGTGTGTGTGTAAGCTTACAAATTGTTGATATTTATTATACGCTCATAAAGTTAACAGCCCTGGATTTAGGCTTTGTGGAGGTTCTAGCCAGTTTACAAATATAAGCCCACATTCTGATTTCCCCAATTTAATTATAGATATAGTGACCAGATGTGTGTGTGTAGAGGCCCAGACCCTGGCTTGATTGAATCAGGATGCTAAGACTGGCCACATTCCCAGTTTAGTTCCGATTATTTTGATGCTATTCAAAACCCTCTGGGTTGCAAAACCCTCCCATCAGCAAGGGTTTCTCCCTACACAAACGATTCTTTAAGACGTTTGCCTCTGCTGACTTTTTACACAGAATTTACTTCTTTTTGCTTCAGGATGTTTGATGCCCCTAAAATGCTTAGTCATTTTTACCTATTAGTAAATCCCAAAATGAAACATTCAAAGAACGGAAAATAAGAACAATGGCAAACTGTGGTCACAAGCTGCAGTGTGCAGCTGAATATAGAAAAGAACTTGGAAATACAAGATTATGAGAATGACCTATTCCAGGATTTATATTGTGGAATAAACTATCCATCATCATGCAGGGTAGAAAAAAAACATTGGTAGCATTCATGGAGTTATGATGTGATGTTATAAGGCATAGGGAGAAGCTCTTTAGGAGTCTCACCTGAATTTTGCTTAAGATGAATGCTGCAGTTTCCAAAATATTGAAAGAATTTTCAGTGTTGAGATAATACTTACCTGGATGGGCTCATGTTCTGATCTGACAGATTCCAGTGTTCTTACACTAGATCATTTGACAGTGTCTGAGCTCAGCAGGAGGTGCTCTGGGTTGTTAGTTGAGAGGAGAGTAAACAGGTAAATAGCCAAACAGGTAAATAGCCAAGAAGACAGAGGAGGATTTAAGAGCCCAGAATCAAATTCATCATCGTGCAAACTGTGCAGAACTTTGACCTCCAAAGTAGAAAACATAGATTAGCATCGGTCAAGGTCAAAGGCAGCAGTCAGGAAAAGGGAACACTGGTATAAGCAGAAGTCTCATACTCACGACCATGCTTAGACTCTCAGCTCATTATAGGGCTTGGAGAACAAGGACTGCCCTATGGAGTCAACTGGCTTTATGTAAGCAGACTGGTATTACAGCCTAGGCTTTGTAATAATAATAATAATAATAATAATAATAATAATAATAATAATAATTTATTTGTACCCCACCCATCTGGCTGGGTCTCCCCAGCCACTCTGGGCAGCTTCCAACAAAAATAAAAAATACATTAAAATATCACATATTAAAAGCTTCCTTAAACAGGGCTGCCTTCAGATGTCTTCTGAATGTCAGGTGGTTGTTTATCTATTTGACATCTGAAGCGAGGGCATTCCACAGGGCGGGTGCCACTACCGAGAAGGCCCTCTGCCTGGTTCCCTGTAGCTCCACTTCTCGCAGGGAGGGAACCACCAGAAGGCCCTCGGCGCTGGACCTCAGTGTCCAGGCAGAACGATGGGGGTGGAGACGCTCCTTCAGGAATAATGGGCCAAGGCCGTTTAGGGCTTTAAAGGTCAACACCAACACTTTGAATTGTGCTCGGAAACATACTGGGAGCCAATGTAGGTCTTTCAGGACCGGTGTCATATGGTCTCGGCGGCCTTGAACCACTGCTGGCCTGTCAAGTAACCAGGAGCATTGGTGGTGCAGGAGACAAGCCATTTGATCCTGGCTGTTGGAAGCCTTTGTTTGATGCACACACAGTCTGGTGTTTTGCAGTCAAGGACAAAGAGGTGGAGCCAGAGAACAGCACGCTAGGTCAGAGCCAAGGAGGAATATGGTACGCTGAGAGAGGAATCTAGTGGGCAATAGGCAGAGTCTAGCAGCATGTATTACTTGCTTTTCAGACTGATTATCTGATTGGTAACACTGCCCGTGGTTTCCAACCAGTGTGCCGTGGCACTTTGGAGTACCTTGATCGATGGTGAGGGGTGTAGCAGGCAACACTGGACTCTGTCCCTCTTTCCTTCCCTCCCTCCTCCGATGCCCTATCATGTCTCTGCCCCCCAAAGGCTTGCACGGCTGTTTCTTGCAGCAGCCCTGGCTACAAGTTGCCAGGAGCAAGCAAGAATTAGCAAGAGAGTGGGTGAGGAAGCCCAGCCAGCCTGTCCGTCAGCCCTTGCTGTTGGGAATGGACGACAAGTGGGAAGCCAGGCAGGCAGGTGCTGTGCTGGCCTTTCTTGTGGTTGCCATGTGCAATGCCTACCTCAGACCTAAGTGTCCAGTGTTGAAGGGGAGCCTTTCTTCCATGCAGGCCCAGCTGCCTCTCAAAGTGAATAAGGTGCTGGCCTCATGCTCACCTTTGGCCAATCTCCATTGGGCTGTTAAGGCTGGGGGCATCTACTTCCCAGGCCCCTGGGAGGAAGTGTGAGGAGGCACATCTATTTGGGGCAGGGGGCGGCTCAGAGACCAGGGGCTGCTGTGGTGGCTGCCCGGAGGACTCCCAAGCAGAGGGGAGAGGAGAGAAATCTCACAAAGGAGAGTGTTCACAAAGGGGTGAGGGGCTGCCATCTCTGCAGGCAAGGGGTGACATAACTGGGTTTTTGAAGCTCAGAGCCCGTTTCCCCACAGGGGAGCCACAGACAGAATGTAGTTGGTCAAGGCACTCAAAAAGGTTGAAAACCTCTTTGCTACAGTATTAAAATCCTGGCTTTTGGCAGGGCTCTAAAATAAATCTTCTGGTGGGGGAGATTTCCTCTGGACTGTCATTAATTTTAGTTGAAGAATCTAAGAACTGACCGAAAATAAAGCTTCAAATTATATTCAGCAGTGTTCTCTTAAAGTTCACGTGGTGTAAAACCCTTCTCACCATTAAAAAACTATGAAAAGCTTTCCAAAATAAAGCTTTTAATGATTATAGTCGACATTTCTGAGGTGACAGCCATCTGGTAGGATAAGTGACAGAAGTATCCATGTCTTCTGTATAACAGGTTTTGTCAATAGCCCCCTCTTTAATTTTCAATAATATTGCTTTGAAGAAGATGCTTGCAAAAGTCTCCTCTTCCAGACTTTGTACTGGATCTTGGAGTTGTGAATTTGTTTCCAATGGGAAATTATGCATTAGGAATATACCATAGTTTCCTTTTTTTTTTACTTCTGGATTTTGTACATGCACAGCCTGCTTTCAGCCATTGCAAGTTAATTTGTAGTTTCTCTGCATACGTTTTTAGCAAGATGAAACAACCATCACAACCATCTTTGCACTTGCTCAGATGCTGACTTCTGTAACCTTTTACTTACTGAAGGAACTTATTATCTGACTCTGTAATCTTAGGCGTTTCTGCTCATTGAGTTTCAGTGTGATTTATCCTTAAGTAACTGTGGATAAAATTGCTCTTCCCCAACCACACTGTACCACACTGCTGCACTTTCTACACTTTCCTTCCCGTTGCACCTGCAGCCACAGTCACTCCTGTTGGCTCCATCACAGTACAAAAAATATTGCCAAATGTGAGCAAACAGTATGTGAAAACAACCAATCAGAGAAGGGAATATATGCATAACCTCAGCATCACCCTGCAGGGAATAATTTCCAGCACTTTGCACAAAAAAAGGTCGGGAGCCTTACACTATTGTAGCTAGCCATCAGAGATCAATAAGAAGTAAATTAATTTCCTTTTGTGATTGTGATGTGTTTCCTTTCACCCCAAGTTAGATAAAGAACTTGATTGCAAGTGCAATATCCCTGTATTGAGTTCTGTCTAGATGAGAGCTGGCGAAAACAGAGTTACTGACCTCTCCAACAAAATGGAAGATTACATTAAGTCCTTCGTTTGTACTGTCACTGTTTAATCTGGTCGGGTGAATGGTGTACCAAACACTCAAATGACATTGCCGATATGTTAATCTGCTGGAAGCTGCATGGTGACTGAAAGGTGAGAGGACTTCATGACATTTGCAGAGAGGACCTCAACCAGCGCTCAGTCAGCAACCCAGCCAGATGGGTGGGGTATAAATAATAAAATTATCATCATTATTATTAGCACTTTGCAAATGCATACCTGCTAAAGAAGGCTCAGGCTGTGACGATGGAGTCAGCTACAGTGTGCTTCCATAGGAGATCCTGCCTCTACTACTCCCTCCTAGGTCACCATATTAAGCTACTAGCTGGAATTTCTTCTCCCTCAATTAATAAAATAATAATAATAATAATAATAATAATAATAATAATTTATTATTTATACCCCACCCGTCTGGCTGGGTTTCCCCAGCCATTCTGGGCAGCTCCCAACAGAATATTAAAAACATGATAAAAGATCAAACATTAAAAACTTCCCTAAACTTGGCTGCCTTCAGATAATAATAATAATAATAACAATAATAATAATAATAGTAATAATAATAATAATAATTTATTATTTATACCCCGCCCATCTGGCCGGGTCTCCCCAGCCACTCTAGGTGGATTCTAGCAAACATTAAAATACATACACATGTATTTAGATGTCTTCTAAAAGTCAGATAGTTGTTTATTTCCTTGACATCTGATGGGAGGGTGCTCCATAGGGCAGGTGCCACTACTGAGAAGGCCCTCTGCCTGGTTCCCTG
This sequence comes from Darevskia mixta, assembly GCA_034641385.1. Lineage (NCBI taxonomy): Eukaryota > Metazoa > Chordata > Lepidosauria > Squamata > Lacertidae > Darevskia > Darevskia mixta. The sequence goes on along the minus strand of JAWWNH010000042.1, from coordinate 12,274,165 downwards.
TAACCTCACTACTCACAGTTAGGGAACCACCAGAATGCCCCGGAGCTGAACTTCAGTGAATGATGGGGGTGGAGACGCTCCTTCAGGTATACTGGGCCGAGGCCATTTAGGGCTTTAAAGGTCAGCACCAACACTTTGAATTGTGCTTAGAAACGTACTGGGAGCCAATGTAGGTCTTTCAAGACCGGTGTTATGTGGTCTCGGCAGCCACTCCCAGTCACCAGTCTAGCTGCTGCATTCTGGATTAATTGTAGTTTCCAGGTCACCTTCAAAGGTAGCCCCACATAGAGCGCATTGCAGCAGCCATAAGCAGTCACCACCCCTAGCTGCCACTGACATGGAAACTGCTGGAGTGTGACTCCTTCCTGTTTTAGAAGTCCACACTGCATTCTGGAGAAGACCACCCTGCAGCTTCTCTCCTTGCCATATTCAGCCCTCTCCAAAACTGGGACAATGTAGATACGGAGTGGAATGCAGTGACACAACGTTACGTCGCATTGTTCTCAAGCCAGGTCAGGAAGTGTAGTCAGCACATGTCTCTTCAATCCAGCTACATTTCCAAATGTATGTATTGGGAATGACTCAACGTGAGGTTGTGTCACTGTCAAACTATTCTGGGATGTGCAGGCAATGGAAAGCAGAGACAGCCCTATGCCTATACGGAGAGTGCTGTGAGTCCTCTGTTTCTAAAGAAAGAAAAACAATATTGACCAACTCATACAAGTAAGGAAAGCATCAATGCACAGCACTGTGAAGAGGGGGTTGTATTGCACCCTGTTTTCACATATGTGCTATATTTTGGGGGGAAACTCAGATAAGTTTTGGATGAGAAACATAGATGAGCACTTCTTTTAAGTCCTTGTTATTTCAATTGGAGAGTTTAACACATATTTCAGAACAGAATGAAGCTGAATATGAGTTGCTTCATGCATTGCATGTTTATCAGTTGATAATACCAGGTCAAGTGATGATATGTGTGAAAGGGCTACCACAACAGGCTAAATTTTCATATATCTTCACAGCACATCAAATGCAATGGAGTTCACAGATTAAACAGCCACTCATTGTTTGTATGTATGTATGTATGTATGTATGTATGTATGTAATCAGATACTTTGAATCAAATGATGCACATGTATGAATTAACCTAACCAAAGTATCTGATCAAACCTGAATTGTATGCCATAGCAATAAAAGCCTTGAATAAGCGTACTATTTAAAAAGTATATTGTATTGACTATATTATAATATTATTATATTATAAAGGGAGTGGGTGGCGCTGTGGTCTACCATGGAGCCTCTTGGGCTTGCTGATAGGAAGATCAGCAGTTCGTATCCATGCAATGGGGTGAGCTCCCATTGCTCTTTCCCAGCTCCTGCCAACCTAGCAGTTTGAAAGCATGCCAGTGCAAGTAGATCAATAGGTGGCACTGCGGTGGGAAGGTAAATGGCATTTCTGTGCACTTTGGTTTTCATCACGGTGTTCCGTTGTGCCAGAAGCAGCTTAGTCATGCTGGCCACATGACCCGGAAAGCTGTCTGTGGACAAATGCCAGCTCTCTCGGCCTGAAAGCGAGATGAGTGCTGCAACTCCATAGTTGCCTTTGACTGGATTTAATTGTCCAGGGGTGCTTTACCTTTAGCTTTACCTATTATAAAGAGAGTAAATTATATCTGCCTGTTGTCAGTCTATCTTCCTTCTCTCACTCTTTCCACTGTATATATTTGTGTCTATGACCTTCTTTCATAGGTATCCAATTCTCAACTTCCTCCTTTTCAGTTGAGAATCCTTCAAGGAGGTCAGTGCTCTGGCTTGCTATTTTTTAGGATATATTGTGTCAAAGTTAGACGGCAACTGACAGCCCTTTTGCATAATGCTGCACTACCAAGACACTTTCCCAGCGTAATGGTTTTGTATGGCTGTGAGGTGAGTCAGATTGTGACTGACCTAGGCTCACCCCATGGACTTTGGTAGAGTGGAGATTTGACCTGGGCCACCCCAAATCTAACACTGGCATTATGCTCATTACCTCCTACCTACCTCTACACAGCCTGAAATAGTGTCTCTCCTGAGTGGGGTAATTGATGACATGACTTTTGCCTTTTACTCCCTTTCCTCAAGAGCACAGATAAAAAGAAGGAACGGAAACCAGTGTTTACTTTCTAACAGTCTCCAGTGGACTGGAGGCAAAATCCATCAGTTTTCAATTAGAACCATGTAACCTTCCTGTGTTTTTCTTGAGAGTGACACAGTAGCCCTTCTTAGAAGGCACAGAACTTGAAACGGACACAGATTGATTTGCAGGCATTTCTTAGTGCTTAAGCCAGCTAGCTACGGAAATATTAACCTCACATAGGAAAGTCTGTCTTGCTACCCAAAATATCATTGACTCCTGGTGGAGGACAGATAAAAGATAAACAAAAAGAAGTTTCCAATCTGCTGGCAGGTAAGTGCTATATAAATTAGTGCTAAACTTAAACTGGCTAGGGGCAGGGGTGGTTGTGAATGTTTCCACCATCATAAAATGTGTCTTCCAGGTTTGGTGATTGCTTGATAACTTTTCTTGGAAAGATGTCAGGTGAAAAGGGAAGATGTCCCAGTTACCTAATCAGCTCCTTGGTTCAGCCTAATCCTACAGAACTGACGAGCTGGAAAGGCACATCTAATCACACATCCCATTGAAGACCATGTGACACAGACAGTATTTGCATATTATTACACATATAGATGTACATCCTTCCACTGCCTTGTGGGATATCTTCAGGAGAAGAAAAGGCTAAGGAGTAGACCCTACACAAATCCAGAGTGGAGTCCCTAAGATGGTCAGATGGTGCCTTGTAAGCCTCCTTCTGGCAACTCTTGCAGTCAAACTGGTGTCAAACCTATTGCTCTGCTTTCATTTGGACCACATCAGCAAGGCCAAGAGGGAGGTCTTGTCATCTGGGCAGCCCAGGACTTCCATATACACTTGCGTCCTGGGGAGGTCACTTTGATTCTGCTGATGCAGCGGTTTGACTTCACCCCTGGAAGCACACTCCATTGTCTCTTGAGACAGATGGATGCCAGACACAAAAAGAAGATGTGCAACATTTGTAGTAAAAAAAGAAGAAAAATCTTGCAGAAAAAAATCACAAATGCTGAATGTTATGAAAACTCTTGTAATAACTAGCAAAATACTGAGTTATTGTATTATTAATTTGGTCTTATTTTGCTTACTTGTGCAATTAACTACCCCTGTGCATAACTTGATAAATAAGAAACTAGCCCTCATTATTTTATGTCCTGGATTGTAGATGAAATTAATGTGTGAGCAGCTGCATTGTCTGATAGCCAACTCTCATGCAGACACAGAAGGAAAATGTTCATCTGCGCACCATGGATCGAGCAGGCTAAATGAAAGTGGGCTTTTTATCAATAGCTAAGCTTTTTATTCATTTTATGAGTTAATAGGGTTCAATTAATGTTGCTGAGTTGCATGGTTCTTGCAGCTGTCTCTGGGGCTTTGGTGAAGTTGAGAAGAAAGCTTAATGAATGGTTGAATGGTTATATTGGTACCCTAGTAATTAGAGAACGGGTAATTAATGTGCATCTGTGGTAGGCTCTTGGGTGCTGTCAACGACCCTGTAGTGTGCAAGAACAAAAAAGGAAATTATGCGCTTGGTGAGGGAATACAGCTTTTTCTATCCCTTAAATTTTAGATGTGCATCTTTGTTTAATTAGAGGAAGAAAATGAATTCCCAGTAAAACCATTAAGCGACATGCTACAAGTGGTTAAGACTGACATGGACTGTGAAAGTGATCAGGAAACCTGAACAGACTGGAAGTGTGTGTGTGTGTGTGTGTGTGTGTGTGTGCTCATAGTAGTAGGTGAAAAACTCTGAAAGAAACTGGAAGGAAAGGAACTCTGAAAATGTTTGGCATAATCTACTCAAATGGCTGCCATCCTATATGCACTTTCTTGGGAACAGGGGTGGATGGAATGGTCTTTGTTCAGTCTGTGTCTATTTCACATGAGACCAACTGAAAGTCTGTTCCAGAACTTTCCAAACTGTGTGTCACGGCACATTAGTGTGTCAGCTGCAGTACGTAGGTGTGTTGTGTGAACCCTCCCTGTGCTCCTTCCAGGTCTGTAAAGGGGTTAGTTTAACTCAGGGGTCAGCAAGGTTTATCTTGCCTGGGCCGGATCGGTCCCACAGAGTTCCCTCTGTGGGCCAGATCACACGTGTGTGTGTGTGAGAGAGAGAGAGAGAGAGAGAGAGAGAGAGAGAGAGAGAGCGCCCACGATGTCCAGCATCTGCGGTTCAGCGCAGCGCATGAGCAGGGAATTCTGTTCGGGGGCGGCTCATGGGCCAGTCAAACGACCTCCGCGGGCCGCTTCTGGCCCATGGGCCTTAGGTTGCTGACCCCTGGTTTAACCTCTGGTTTGCTAGTAAAACTGAATTACTGTGTCATGAAATGATACATGACTAAAAAGTGTATCACCAACATGAAAAGTCTGGAAAGCTCTGGTCTATTCTATCAGTTTTCTATTTCATGTGTGGATGTTTTTATTTTGTTTTGGGTTTTTGCTTTTGTTTAAAAAAGAAGAAATCTGCACAATATTCTCATTGTAAAAACTTTTAAAAAACAAAACACTAGTTACAATTTTATGAGGTGGCCTGGGGGGCTGCTCTCATTGTATTTTTCTTTTCTTTTACAGTTTCCAAGATAGGGGGAAAAATACTTCAGGAAGTGACTGTGCATTGTTATGTGTTGTCTTTTCTGGGTTGATAGTAGGGGGGCCGGGGCAGAGATGACTGCCCGATCAGCATATGTTTTTTTCTTCATACAGGACAGCAGTTAATGATGTATGGTGGCTTCCTGGAGCATTCCCAACCTGCATGGCAGGCAAATGTTTTCCAGCTGCTTGGAGCAGCTTGGCGACTGTAAAAGAAAAGAAAAAAGAATATGCTACCCTTAGGCTACCTCATACAAATTCATCAGAAGCTGGATTCCGGAACACAGCACTGCACGTTCCTTGGGCAGCTCTGTATTGGGTGAGTTTGCACCAGGATGCTTACCACTCCAATATCCTTCTCAATCCCTGCCCGGGAGTAATCCTTGCTGAATTCAGTGGAGCTTACTTCATAGATAGGACTGTGCTACAGGACTCCCATCTAATTCCACTTGAATTAAATTGAAGCATATGTGTAACTCACATTTAAATGAAAAGGACTTGAAAGTATTTGGATGAATTGTGTCCACTGATCTCAAAAGCAGGGATTTTTTTTTAAAAAACAGAACTCACCAGAACTCAGTTCCAGCACCTCTCAGGTGGGTGCCATTGTAAGAGAACAATGGAGAACTTCCAGCACCTCTTTTTCTAGAAAAATAGCACTGCTCAAAAGGATTGCCAGTATGGAAAGTGTTTCAAAATGCTAACCTGATTTGTGCTCAAAACAACTCTGTGGGGTAGGTTGCTAACTCTGGTCACTTTCTGATCCATCAAGGAAGTGGTCTTTGGCTAAAGCGGTGTGCACATGCCGTAAAGAGCAAAAGAAAATGCAAAATGTTTTACAAAAGCATTTGCAAAGTGTTTCACCAATAAAGACGGGGGGAGGGGGGGAACACCAATATTGTAAGTGTTCAAAATAAAATAAAGCAACCATTTTACAAGATAGCAATAGCGAAATATCAGCAAATGACAACATAAATGACCCCTGTCGGTTTCAACAAATCAATAAACAATCAAGGCAATATTAGCAAAAATAGAAGCCACAAAGTGCGCATTCATGCTTCTTAGGTATTATGGATCAGAAGTGTTAGCTCACTAAAACATGTATTTGTTGTTGTTCAGTCGTTCAGTCGTGTCCGACTCTTCGTGACCCCATGGACCAGAGCACGCCAGGCACTCCTGTCTTCCACTGCCTTCCGCAGTTTGGTCAGGCTCATGTTGGTAGCTTTGAGAACACTGTCCAACCATCTTGTCCTCTGTCATCCCCTTCTCCTTGTGCCCTCCATCTTTCCCAACATCAGGGTCTTTTCCAGGGAGTCTTCTCTTCTCATGAGGTGGCCAAAGTATTGGAGCCTCAGCTTCAGGATCTGTCCTTCCAGTGAGCACTCCGGGCTGATTTCCTTAAGAATTGATCGGTTTGATCTTGCAGTCCATGGGACTCTCAAGAGTCTCCTCCAGCACCATAATTCAAAAGCATCAATCCAGCCTGTAATACTAGGAGCGACAAGATAGAGGCAACCGGAGTTTGTGATGCTTCTAATTGGGAGCAGGAATCTCCTGCCATAGAATCTAGACTGCACGTCAGCCCTGCCTCTTCCATAATGCTCTGCTGCTTGCTCTCTGGCTCTGTAATCTGGGAGCAAAACCACAGAGCACAGAGACTACAAACAGTGCACATTGGAATGGTATTTTCTGACACTTTGGACTTGCCAGCCCTTGCCATTAATGTGCTAAAAGTACTTGCCATACTATGGGGACATCTGGCATCCGTGTACCTCATTCCCTTGTGCCCTTTGCTTGTGACAGGTTATAATTAATTGTTTCATGGGATATTGCCGTATGTTCTGTACTCTACAACTCCATGAAGTTTGATGGAGGCTGAGTCAGTTGACCTTTTGGGTATGCTGTAGCCCTACGTTTCTATGATTATACACTTTAAGATGACTTTATTGTTATAATTATTTCAGGCAATTTTCAAAAGCACAAATGGTAGCTAAGCACTCTACCCATAACTGCCACATGGATCTTTGAATTTTCACTCCTATTGCTGTTAATTGAAGGTAGATCCTATACTGTTGCTTCTTGCATAACATTTTGATGTTTAATTAAACTGTGGTTTGGGATTAAAGTCTAGAGAGTACAATATTTCTTTTAGTTTATCACAACTTCATTTCACAATTATTACAATCTTTCCTCTGGGGAAATTAACTACAATTGATTTTTTAAAAAATACTCATTTTTATTCTAAGCATTTTTAAAAAATATATTAAATCATAGACCCAAAATCATTCCAGCTGCTATGATTAGATGGTGAAACGGTTTATGAGAGACTGTGTTCTATTTTGGCCAGGGGTGGGGTGTTGGGTTTACTAATGTAAATTAAAAACTTCAGAAAATTCCATCAGTGGAAGTTTTCCAGTTGTTCTCCTTGGTGCTATTTTTTCTAGAAAGAGGTGCTGGAACTCAGCATGAATGACTTCTTTGTTTTCTTATAATGGCAATGGCACCAATCTGAGAGGTGCCAGAACTGAGTTCTGGTGAGTTCTGGCTTAAAACACACACACACACACACACACACAAAACACCAACCCTGGTTCTCCTTGATATATAACCGGCAGTATAATATGCAGAATGCAAGGACTTTAAAAGGCAGCACTAAATTCTCTTTGTGTTCAGTAGGGTTTTGTTTGTGCTCAATTTGCTTGTCAGCGACAGCACATTTGATGACTGCAGTGTCAATTCATGACTTGGAGATGTGAAAGAGCCATCAAACATCAGCTATACCACCATACTGCTAATGGAGGCCACTCCATTTAGCCACCAATGGTCAAGGGTTGAGTGACGTTTGCATTTCTGTCACTTGAGGACTTGCATGACCTCTTAGTGGTGCAAATCTGCTAGGACATCTGCTAAAGCTAAGCAGATTTCGGTATGGTTTCAAATTGGATGGGGAACGGAGGATTATGTGTTGACATTCCTGCATTGCAGTGGGGTGTAACTAGATGGTCCTCCGGGTCCCTTCCAATTCTACAATTTCATGATTCTATGAACTGCCATGTACTGAATTTGACTTGACATTGGGAGATACTACGTTTTGATGCAAGGATTATTGCATGATAGCTGATTCACACAAGCAAATCACTACCTGGTGGACTGATCCCTCAATTCAATTTTAAATTTCCCAGTTGTCAAAAAGCTCCAAATAAGTTCATTTGTATGTAAATGATGATGATGATGATGATAAAAAATAAATTATTATTTATACCCCACCCATCTGTAGAAGCATAGCTCTCTCCATGTATCACCATGGTTCTTATTATGGATGTTGGGGCAATTTCCTCTATCTATATAAATGGTGCACATGGTCAATTGGAAGACACAAGACCATTTCACTTAATTTCTGGTCACTTAATTTACAGCAGTGAATGAAAGCATGAGTGTTGAGCAGCTGGAATTTCACATGGATATTGTTAGATGTTTGCTAGTTCTGACAGCCATGAAATGAAATTGGAATTGTTCCACATGCCTATAACAACTCGCATTAAGTATTGTAAGCCAATCCTTCCATGTTTACCTCGAATGATACTTATTTTATAGCCAATATGTTTAGATTTCAGCCTTAGCTTTATAATGTGGTGTAGCAGAGTGTTTCCATAGAGTCCTTTCCATTGTAGCTATGGAGATATTTCCCTGATATGCAAAATGGATCATGTAAATTCAAGCCTAACTAGTCACCCAAACGTCTGCCTTATCTAATGCAAGTGGACACCATTCGGCATCAGATTTAGGTGGTGTGGGTGGTTCCCCTGCACATGGTGCCAAGCCAAGGTTGCACAAAACTGAGAACATCCATTTGGGAGCACCAAAATTTGGCCTCACCATATTATGAAAGATTAGCAAAGTCCACCCCTGCACCCTTGTTTAGCATCAATTAAGTGATGGAGGCAGGTAGTGGATGTGGAATTCTAAAGGATAATTCATTCATTCATTCATTCATTCATTCCCTTTAGATTCCATATTTTCTCTCAATGAGCTCAAGGTAGTGTACATTTTTCTGCTGCTCATCATTTAATCCCCACAGCAACCCTGTGGGGTAAGTTAGGCTGAGAAGCAGTGACTGGCCCAAGGTCACCCAGTGAGTTTCATGGTCAAGTGGGAATTTGAACCCTGGTCTCCCAGGTCCTAGTCCGATACTCTAAGCCCTGCACCACAGATGCAGAATCTTTCCGCCACTAAGGACTGTTAGGCCCCAGTGCTATGCATACTTCCTTGGAGTAAGTCCCAGTGAGTACAGAGTGTAAGCTTGTATAAGATTGTGTGTTTAAACTATTTTGTTTACCATCAGGTGCCAGGTTATATAAAGCCGTAGCAATATCCTCCTCACAATAATCAAGACAGTGAAACTCATAACAATATCAATTCTTCCTGGCTCTCTACATTTATATTCTGTGGCAGTTCCATTGCATTTTTTTTTCTTTGAGAGAGAGTTTTGTTTCCTTTAAAAAAAAAGAAAAGGAAAGAATTGCCAATTGATTTACCAACAAATTCACTGTATATTGCCCTTTCTCCTAGGGTCTACCATGTCTATTAAAAAAGAGAAAGCAAACAGTGTTGAGGATATTTCAAAGAAACATTGCGCTACCACAGAAAATTTGCTCTTATTACTTGCAAACTTATTTCATCCGTGCAGCAGTGTCTCACATTTGAAGTAATAAGTGTCGTCTTTGGAGACCTCTGAGTGTAGTGAAGAGTAAAATAATCAGAATTATCTGATCCTCTGGAGTGCATCTTCAATATCAAGGAAAGGGAAAGGATTGAAAGTGTGAAAATAATTTTCATCCCACAATGCAAAACATCTCCCTGATGGTATTAAGAGTTTGATTTCAAAGCACGTCCGTACCCAGTTGGTTAAATGAAAATAAAGGGGCTCATCTCTTTAAACGCTCCCTTTATGTTTTAGGCAGAGGTGATTCCAAATTTTACAGGGAAAACTAGAAGCAAATCATATAGATATGGTTTATTTATGTGTGTATTACATATGCATAGAGTTGTGGATATTTGTATAAAATAAGATGCAGCAGTTCCTTAGATAAATAAACTAGGCCCGAGCAAAACCCACAGCATTTTTTAAAATCCATTTTTCTTGCCGTGAGCTATGAATTTGCATGGAAAATCCATTGGCTCATTCAGATTCCTGGCAGTTCTGTTTCCATTGCCACTTCTTCCTTATTATCAATTGCTTGCTTCAAGTCAGTATTGTCTGGAGGAGAAAATGCTACCACTTGATTTGGCAGAATTTAAACAAATTGGATCAAATACTATTAAGACTGGGAAGGGAAGGAATCAAAAGAACGTAAGAGTAGCCAGTGCTATTCTTCTAGAAAAAGAGGTGCTGGAACTCACCATGAACACCTCCCTTGTTCTCTTAAAATGGCAATAGCACCCAGCTGAGAGGTGCTGGAACTGAGTTCCGGAAAGTTCTAGCTGAAAACCCCCAGAGAGTAGCCATTCTGCATCCAACCAATGTCCCATCTAGTCCAGCATCCTGTTCTTACAGTGGCCACCCAGATGACTGTGGGAAACTGGCAAGCAGGATCCGAACACAGGAGCTCTCTTCCTTCCTGTTTCCCCCCAGCAACTGGAATTCAAAAGCATTCTACCTACAACAGTGGCTTTTTAAACTATGTGGGTGGTGGCCAGGGTCAGATTTAGGTTTGAGGAGGCTCTAAGCTACTGAAGGTAATGGGGCCCTATTTATGTCCAGATGTCCTTTGTCAACAACAAATTGTCGCTGTTTTTTTGTGTTGAATATATGCTACATGGTAATTTATGGACCTAATAGGTATCTAAAGCCATTTGCATATAACAAAATATGTATTTTATCACATTGGTTTTATTTTATTTGTTTTTTATCTTATATTTTGGAAGGGTAAAGGTAAAGGGACCCCTGACCATTAGGTCCAGTCGTGACCGAGTCTGGGGTTGCGGCACTCATCTCGCTTTATTGGCCGAGGGAGCCGGCGTACGGCTTCCAGGTCATGTGGCCAGCATGACAAAGCCACTTATGGCGAACCAGAGCAGTGCACAGAAATGCCGTTTACCTTCCCGCTGGAGCAGTACCTATTTATCTACTTGCACTTTGACGTGCTTTCGAACTGCTAGGTTGGCAGGAGCAGGGACCGAGCAACGGGAGCTCACCCCGTTGCAGTGATTCGAACCGCCGACCTTCTGATCGGCAAGCCATAGGCTCTGTGGTTTAACCCACAGCGCCAAGGAAGGGTACATCCAGTTTTTCTTCCTTTAATTTTTTTGGGGGGGCCCAAAAGAGTGGGGCCCTAAGCTATAGATTGTTTAGCTTATACGTAAATCCGGCACTGGTGGCGGTAGTGTGGTTATTCTTTCCTTTGTTACTATGTTGTGTATTTTTGTGCTTTTATATTGTAACCCACCCTGTGATCCTCAGATGAAGAGCAGTATAGAAAATTAATAAATACATAAAAATAAAGATCCCTCATGTTTAGTAGCAATTGATATACTTATCCTCCATGAAAAGATGATTCTATCCATGGCCAAATCATTGGCTAACATGGTCTTTCTTTCTGATGTTCAGTCTGACAGTGTTGTTGCTTATGTAGCCAACATGGCGCCACTCATGCACGAAGAAAGGAGGAGGTATCAATGAGCATAAGCACTGGTCTACGAGGGAATGCTCATTCATTGGCTAGCATATACCACAATATTGGCACACAATTAAACAAATGCAGAAACAGTTGCATTTCTCTGTGCTGGTAAAGGCATCAAGCTCTCCATGTAACCATTATCTAAGATATGCATATTTAAGAAACTCTTAAGAAGACTGAATGTAAGCCTTTTACAAGAAGTAATCTCCAAAGGTATAAAAAGAAACTCTAATCTTATTTAGTTTAAGAAAGGGCTTTCCAACAATTCACAGCTGCCAAAGGAACAAAAAAAAAAAGTACATAATGAGTTTGGCATCGCTAGAATAGATCTCTTGTGGGTAGGGATCAGTGAATCTGTCCATTTCAGTTCCTCATTTTTCCAATTATAAGTTCAGTTCTCTACATGTCCGCATCAGTTTGCAATTTCTTTCCTCATGTAAAATTAAGCAGTATTTTGGTGCATTAGATTTCCGAATGTATACATATTAGCCTGCATCTCCCCCTAAAATAAAGCATTTTTGTACGTTGCCTTAATATATAGGCATTTAGTAATATATGCATTTAAATGGAGATTTTGTGCACATGACGTAGCAGGAGAACTGGATTGCAAAATTCAGAGAAGTGTTAATTTGAAAGGATGGTTGCACTTCAGTTCTCATACAGTTTCAGAAAGTTCATAATAGGTAGGTTCGCCTTTAAGTTTGGATTGAACCAAATTTCTACCCTGCCCCTATGTATGAAAGCTCACCTTTCAGGCTCTCATGATTGGAGGCTATTGTGGAACATAGTTTACTATTAATAACCATTGGAGGGTTAAGCCATGGGTGGCAGGGCGTAAGCATGGTGAAACTGCAATAAACAGGACAGCCGCTGGGGATTCAAACAGGCCAGCCTTCCCATGCCCCAATATATAGATGCTTACATAGACATGAGAACTAGCACAAGAGTGAAGATGGGTTTTTCCTTCCCCGTCACCTCTTTAAACAATTTTTCTTGTTCTTTTACCATGGCTGCAAGCTCCTGTGAGCCTCCAGGTATTTATGGGCACCATTCCACCACCAACAATGCCTCCTTTGAAAAATGTTACAGCATGACATTGTGGTGGGAAATAGCAGCAACCACATCGGTCGACTCACAATGCCTGGTGAATGGCTCTACTTCATGGTTCATAGCAGAGTTCTCAGAGAACCCCGTGGGCTGAAAATGGTGGCTGCTTGCAGGTGGCCAGCAAAAAGATTTTTTTAAAAAAGTTATAAAAACAAACAAACCAGCTACAGTTTCCTCCACCCAATAATCTTCAGAAATTTGTGAATAATTTTGACCCCATTTTTGAATGAAAATTTCTCAACTGAAAATTGCTACCTCAGCCTTAGAAGGAATAACATGATCAAGGCAGCCTTATGTTAGGGGACGCGGGTCGTGCTGTGGTCTAAACCACTGAGCCTCTTGGGCTTGCCGATCGGAAGGTTGGTGGTTCGAATCCCGTCGATGGGGTGAGCTCCCGTTGCTCTGTCCCAGCTCCTGCCAACCTAGCAGTTCAAAAGCACGCCAGTGCAAGTAGATAAATAGGTACCGCTGCAGCAGGAAGGTAAACGGCATTTCTGTGCAGTCTGGTTTCCATCATGGTATCTTGTTGCACCAGAAGCGGTTTAGTCCTGCTGGCCACATGACCAGGAAAGCTGTCTGTGGACAAACGCCAGCTTCCTCGGCCTGAAAGTGAGATGAGTGCTGCAACCCCAAAGTCTCCTTTGACTGGACTTAACCGTCCATGGGTCCTTTACCTTTACCCTTTATATTAGCAGAGATATGATCGAGGTGACATGGAATCTGGCCACAGGGAAGCAGTTTTTTTTTCTCTTTAAAACTTTATTTTTATAAAACTATAAGAACTCCTTTCAATAAATGATGGGCTACCAAGCTGTCTCAGTATAATATACGAATTAAGCCTTAGAGGAGATGAGTTGAAGGACGTCCAGCAGGAAATAAACATCAAAGTTCTGACTTTGCTGGAAGCAATCTGAGATAAGCCAATAACTTCACTCAAAACTAGGTACGTGCAAGGCTTCCCTTTGTATTTTTGTGGATATGCTCATAGATCTCAGAAAGTGTCCTTGTGTGTTTGGGACATTTATTTGTAAAAGCAGATGCATAGTTTCCCAGAGGTCGATTTCCCAACTTCTTAGATTGAATGTTTGTGTGTGTGTGTTACTGTCTGTTATTTAAAAGTAGTCTTTTTTTCTCAACTTAGGTGTTTATGCACAGAACTCCTTAGTTAAAAATTAAAATGAATAATTCATAGTTAAGAATGATTAAAAAGCATTCTGGGAATGGGAGGAGAAAGGGTTTCTTGTGCTCATTCTCCAATGATTCCACCAGACAACCAATTTATTGAACATTCATCCTGGTCTGTTTTGGGGGAGGTTATATCTCAATGGGCATTCATCCTGATTTGCATCTGCAGTGCTTTTCCATCTTACTGTTAATCACCCATTCATCCCATGCTTTCAGTGCATTTCCTTGTTACTTTTCAATCCGCAAAAGTTCATATTAAAAAAATATTTTTTTTATTCATCTGGGTGACACAACACTTTAATTCAATAATAATAATAATAATAATAATAATAATAATAATAATAATAATAATAATATTCTCCACAGTCACTCTGGGTGGCTCCCAACAGAACACCAAAAAGGTAAAGGTAAAGGACCCCTGACAGTTAAGTCCAGTCGCGAACGGCTCTGAGGTTGCGGCGCTCATCTCACTTTACTAGCCAAGGGAGCCAGTGTTTGTCCGCAGATAGTTTTTCTGTGTCATGTGGCTAGCATGACTAAGCCACTTCTGGCGAAACCAGAGCAGTGCATGGAAACTCTGTTTACCTTCTCACCGGAGTGGTACCTATTTATTTACTTGCAATTTTGATGTGCTTTCGAACTGCTAGGTTGGCAGGAGCTGGGACCGAACAACGGGAGCTCACCCCGTCACGGGGATTCGAACTGCCGACCTTCCAATCGGCAAGCCCTAGGCTCAGCGATTTAGACCACAGCGCCACTCGCGTCGCAACAGAACACTAAAAACAGAATAAAACTTCAAACCTTAAAAACGTCCCTAAACAGGGCTGCCTTCAGATGTCTTCTAAAAGTCAGATAGTTGTTTATTTCCTTGACATCTGATGGGAGGGCATTCCACAGGGTGGGTACCACAGCCTGGTTCCCTGTGACCTCACTTCTCGCAGTGAGGGAACCGCCAGAAGGCCCTCTGTGCTGGAATCTAAATTTCTGGTGTTCAGAGGTGCCAACTTCTTAAGCACTTGGGGGGTGGGGCTGACACAACATCCTACTGTTGTTCCATGCCTGGCCTCAACAAGCCCCCCCCCCTGTTCCCCTCAAAAAAAATTGATAGAGCCCACAGTACTTTGACTCCCCTGGAGCTAGCCCCTATGCTGGTGTGTGTAATGGTGCCAGCAGGATGGCGTGCCGAAGCCAGCCGCCGGATGCAGACGGAGCCTAGGTTTAACAGGCCGAGTCAGGAACAGGAGAAGTCAGGTATCAGTACCAGGGTCGAGAGAAGCCGAAGTCAGGAGCAGTCCGAGTCAGGAACCAGCCGCAGTCAGGTACATGGGATCAGGATCAGGATGAGCAGGCACAACCACGTGCTTCAGCACAGCAGTTGCAGGTGCTGGTGAGGGAAGCAGACGACCTTCCTTAAGTAGCCAGCTCATCACCACGCCTTTTACAAGCTGCAACTGCCTCCAATTGCTCCCTTCGTTTCTCAGCTCTACACTCTACAGCTGAGATGGGAGGAGGGGAGGGGGCCCGCCGGCTCCTCTCCTCACAAGAGCCTGATTCTGTCTCAACTTCTTCCTCCTCCTGTTCTGGCCTTCCCTCTTCCCTATCTGCTTCTTCCTCTTCTGAGGAGTGTCGCCACCAGTCTTCTTCAGGTAAGAATCCCTCCATTTCTTCGGACTCTTCCGTGGTTGCCGCTTCGTCTAGGGGGGCTTGTCACCACTCCTGCTCATCTGGCAGTGTGTGCTGGAATCCATCCTACAAAATAATGACACCACAGAACTGACTCAAAGTGCTCTTGTTGCTGTTTGTGATGGTGCAGGTTCATACTGACTCCTCCCAAGGATGTATGAAAACCAAGTTTCTCTTGCAAGAGTGTGTTGCTTGGCTAGTGGTGCTTGTACCTTCGGTTGACTGTGCAGGGTAATGCTCATTTTTTCGCATCTGAACGTTTAAATTTGTGCAGTTCTTCAAAAGCTTGCACTATAAGATGCCCTCTTTTCAGTTCTAGGATCGTTATTTGGAAACTTGCTGTTATTTCTAGGATAGTTTCCAACAGTTATGGATGTTTGTTTTGAGGTGTTTGTATTTTATGTTGCGGGGGGGGGGAGATGATTGTTTACTGCAACCCCGATGAAAGCACTGTTTTCACCCAAGACGCTGCTCAATTTAACGTCGAACAACAGATGATCTTAACCCATCTTGTCATTGATTGATTGCAGCTTAGTCACTCTAGAGTCCTAGTAAAATTTTACATAAAGTGAAATTTCAAGGCAAATGTGGAATTTTCTGCTCAGCCAAAGAACTTCACAGAAAGCTAAAATACATTCACTTGCATTTCAGGGGAAAGAACTCATCTGGAGGTTAACAATGGATAGTGTATGAAGGCATATCCATGTTTGCCTTTTCAGCAGCTACACACAATGGAATGTCTCACCCTAGTTTTGTTTAATGCTGTCCACAAGGCTTCTTGTGCAGCTCTCCCAAGTGTTGCCTAATCAGGGTTCCAGGGTTCAGGGTGAGGAGTTTGCACAAGTAGAGGAGGCTCCAGACTTCAGAAATGAGTTTTCCAACTTGGAGGGTGCTTTGATGCACGTGCAGGTACAGGGCTTGACAGCACCCCCAAACTCTCCCATATGCCATTTGCATCACTTGAACCCAGTGAACACTCAAGCAGGACCAATATTAAATGGAAATTTGGAGGTTTTCACTTGGTCAAAACCGAATTGCTTGGATGGTCAAAACCAAAAGGCGAATTGCTCGGATGACGCACTACAATGAATTGTCTTCAAAGAAAAGTTGTTTCAATCAGAGTAATGAATTTCTCAGATTCAGATGGTGTGTGTGTGTGTGTTTCTCTGTCTGCATCCTAGGAATTGATGAATTTGTCAGTTTGGGTTCCCCCCACCCAGTATTGATTTCAGTTCTCCACATTTCCATTTGAGTTGGCAGGGATACATGCAGTTTTGTTTAATATGCACTTTCATTGTTGCTTTCAGAACTTATGCATTTTCATGCACAGTTTACTGCATTTTTGTACAGTGGTACCTCGGTTTACAAACGTAATCTGTTCCGGAAGACTATTCAAGTTCTGAAATGTTCGAAAACTGAAAACTCAATAGCAAACAGCTAGGCCTCAGGAACTTGCACTCAGCGGAAGCCATGTGGCGTGTTTGACTTCTGAGGCGTGTTCAAAAACTGAAGGATTTACTTCCAGGTTTACAGTGTTCGAAAACCGAAATGTTCGTCAACGGAGATGTTCGGAAACCGAGGTACCACTGTGTTTGTTACTTTGCATTGCAAAATTTGGAAAACTGCACGTTTCAAAAGATTATTGTGTTTTGCTTCACACGTTGTTTCGGAAAATATGAATTTGGTAGGTTTACCTTTAAGTACAAATTTCTTCCCCATCTCTGGTTTGTTTGCAACGAAGCTCTAAGCCAGGTTGATATTTTTAGAGCAGACATCAAAAGATAAGTGTTTACTATGAAGATTTGATGGGGGTGGTGACAGAATGTGGTCTGAGAATTGAATCACAGTGCTGGCAGGGTATCATATTTAAAATACATGATTAAGTCATAAAAATCAATTTCAAACAAATTAATCCCTCCATTCTTCTGTCACAGAAACAAAGTGGGATTTGCTTTAATCGCGTATAAATATATTCCGTTTATGTCGGTTGAGGTGCCCTGTCAAATCTATTTTGTTCTCCTTTGCTACTGAACTGAAAGAAACCAGATGTGTTAGTGTGCAGGCTGATGAGAGGGAATGGACTTCTTCAAAGATCCAACCAAAAAAAGCAATGGTTCTTCATAACTACAGTCATATTTGAAACTTGTTAAACTAAAATATGCCTGACACACTATCAAATTATGTCTACAGGCAGCCAATATGCAAAACCTACATTATCTACTTTTTCATTTGCAGATTACTCAGAAGATCTTATAAGAGAAATGGAAATAAACACCATTTCAGATGTCAGGCCAGAGAGGTGGGAGTGCCAGAAATTTCCAGTAAAGGTTACTAAGGCCCTTAGAACATATTAAACCTCTAGCACTGGGGAGAAATGCCCTGGTCCTCTGATTCTGCAGCTCCACCTGTTATATTGTTAATGGTATTTTGGGGAAACAAAAATGACAGCTATCAGCTGTTCAAAGCTGCATTAAGCACCAACGTGCAAAATTGCCCCAGCTCAGATCTGCATCATATTCAGGAAGGTGTGTGAGTTGCAATTAGTTGTGAAACATGAACATCACACTTCAGGAAGACTGCAAGTTACAGAAGTAGCAGGGAAAGCTCATACACGTGGGTGAGTTCCCACTGAGATGCAGGTCCCAACTTCAATAAAATATTGGGAGGTAACTGTTATGTATTCAGTGGTCTGTGTTTGCCTGAGCTTCAGTCTGGACTCAGTATTCTGAGCCCCTGTGTTCTGATTCAATACATGATATCCAATCACAGAACATTTCAGAGTTTGGGCCTCTACCATTGGCCCTTAAACTCTGAGTCATGATTCGCAGCTTGGAAGTTTAGACAGCCAATCGCATAGGGAGTGGGAGTGGCCCAGCCCTTCAGAAATTTATATAAGCAGTTGCTTTGCCCCTGTTGTCCAGTTCTGTTAGTTCAATCAAGGTTCTTGCTGTTATCACTGTGTCTTGCCTCGCGGGAACCCACCTACACTTCAGTACCTAGCCTGCATAATCAATAACAATATGTTGTGCATGCACACCATTTCAATGGCAATGCCCATAAACGTGGGGAGGCGGCCCACTCAAATATTTTATTGGGGAGTGGTGAAGGGACCCCGGCCCCTTAGAATTAGCTCCTATGCTGAGATGTGTGAGTGAATCATCACAGATGTTATTATTTCAAGTACAATGTTTTTTCAGTGTGGCCAGTTCACGGATTCCGCTGTCAGTCATCAAGGTCTGGTTCACATGTGCTTGTCTACCACTTGATTTCTCTGTGTACTTGAATAAGGGAGGCTTATTTCATTGAAAAGTATTGGATGCGAGGGAAATATGGAAGTCCTACCTGCAGCGCTAAGTCTGGAATGACCAATTTACACAAGCATATCATCACCTGATACATCAAGGGATGAACATGTGTATACAAAGAACACATAAGCGGGCCATAACTAAGTGCAGAAAAATCAGGTGATATACCTGCATGTGTGAAACGGGACAAAGCACTTAAATTACAATTCTAATCCCATTTAAAGGGGAGTAAGCCCCATTGAGTTCAATGGGTCTTATTTCTGAGTAGGCTTGCACTGTTGCTTATTCATTTTCCCTGCTAGACCATAACATCTAAGACATCCTAATGCTGTACACAATAAAGTGTTATTCCAGGTAACATTTGTTCAGTGTCTGTAACCTTTACAATTCCTCCTGTGTCTTTTGCTTGATCCTGGAAACTATTGTTATGAGTTACTGTCTGAGGGAAACTAATGTCAGAAGTTTGGCCCGCAAAGATGTCCATAGCTTGTCAGCATCTATCCAGGTTTGTTTGGCAGGAAAAAAAGAAAAGAATATCTTCTTAGACTAAATGTGTGAAGCTAATTGAAAGGAAACGGCAGCATGTTCAGTCTGCTTCCATTCCTGTAAGATTTGGAGACCACAAAGGAAAACAATTTTTGTCTGCCATTTAGTTAACTCTCCAAGGTATGCCTGCTGTTGAAGTATCCTTCAAGCTGCACAGTACATATAAATATGTAAATAGATTTCAAATGCATTTCTATGGCAGTTTCATACAGCTTCAAGCTATACCTGTTAGAACCCTTTAAAAAACAACAACAACGAAGGCAGGGCTGTGGAAATCAGAATAGGCTTATTTTGAAAAGCTGCTGCTCTCCCCACCCCCCAGAAGCCAGAACAACAGTTTCTTTATTTCTTTCTTCAAATTAAAGACTGTCATATGTCAAAACAATTTATTTACTTTACTCTAGATATTTCACTTCATAATGAATGATGAATAATGGATCCGGGTTGAATGTGATACCAGATGGCTTGATGAAGCCCATGTTTGCAGTTAGATTTTCTGTTTCATTAATAAATGTAGAGCTATCGAGCACTTTCTCTCTTTTTCACAGCAACGAATATGCCAAGAGAGGAACCTGGGGCTGGATTTGACGTGGCCACTGAGCCAATTTCATGTGATGGCAAGGAGAGAAAATCAGGGGGGATTGGGGTGAGGCAGCAGAAAGAGAAAAACGAGGTGTCCTCAGCTACTTTTGGTGCTGCCCTCACCCACCCTTGCCACCATTGTTAGTCAGCCTCTGACAGAATGGTCACCCTGAGATCAACAAAAAAAGCAGCCTATTTCAGTTGTAGCATGCCCATGAAATGGAACTGAGGGCAGGACTGAGAAGACAGGGACTGGCTTGGTTCTTACTGGCTCTCATTCAGTTTTGCAGGATAAAATCTAGGAAACTGAGACATTTCCAAAACCTAACCTCCTGCAGTATATCTTCTCATGTGCAAAAGTTGCCTTTTGTAATCTTGTGACATTTGGTCATGTGGGAGAATGTCTTTTCTCTGTCTGGGTATCTCTCTGTGTTTTTATATATATATAAATAAATAAAATAAATATAAAGCTATTTTTAGCCATCCCACCCCTTGCTTTTTCCTGTAAGACCAATTGCAGTCGTTAACAGTCATCATCAGGTTTACCACACCTATCAGCCAATCACCCATTCCCACCACCCTTCTGAGTAATACCCATCCCCACCCTCTCACTATATATAAGGGTCTGGTGACTTCTGTTTCAGTGTATCGGAAGAAGTGTGCATGCACACGAAAGCTCATACCAAGAACAAACTTAGTTGGTCTCTAAGGTGCTACTGGAAGGAATTTTTTTTATTTTTTTATTTTGTTTAGGTTAAGGAAGGGTTGTGGTAATGTAGATGGACACATGGCGCATTGCTTTTAACAATCTTAATGCGTTATTAAAATGTGATACCAGAGGGTTCTGCAGAGCAACCAGCAGCATTTTAATGGAAACAAACAAAGAACAAGGTAAGAAAAAATGCTTTAAATTACAAGTATGCTCTGTGACATTTTATATATTAGATATTTTAGATATATCTTACGTCGTTCTATTAACGTTAAATAGGTCAGTGTAGGTTCAGCCCTGGTTTTCCTCTGAAGTGTCAAATTTGAGTCACTGCCACATTTTGCACCACATTTGTTAATAAAGGTGGATTTGGATCAGTGAAAACTGCCTTGGAAGATGGACTGTTCTTTGCTGAAGATCTTTAAGCAGAGGCTGAATGGCTATTCAATTCCAGAGTCTGCATTGACCAGGGCCCCTTCCCAAATCTGTGATCCAGTTTTATGAAAGGAATAATTTTTGTCACTGTTTTGAGTGTTTATGCGAACAAGAAGCACATTAACTCAAGCCTCACAAATACTGTGATGGAAATAAAACTCGATTCCTCTTGAGTTTACTTTCACCTGAGTGAGCTTAGGATGGCCACGCCCAGGAGCTGCTATCCTAAAGAGGTTCGGAGATGTAAATACCATTGGAACCTGTGGACTGATATCTGAGTAAAAATGGCTGTCTCCTCAGATCCCAGATTTTTCTCAGCATTGGCAAGATAATTAAATGGAAGTATTGAAGGCCAGCCAGTGGGTGAATTCATCCTGTTACTAGAAATAACTCATATGAAAGTGTTTTCCTCCAAGCATAATGCAGATTTATTATCCTTTTTATCCATGGAGGTAAAAGGAAATGCTGACACAACAAGCTCAGATATCAGTAAGTTACAATCCAAAAGGACAAAATGTTTCCAATGTGGTTTGGTATTACAAAAGCTGTTTTTTTTTAAAAAAAAAAGATAGTGTTGAGTGTTTTTTGTTCTTGTTGTTGTCATCTAAACACCTTTCATCATGCAGAGAATGGGGGAATGGTAGAAAGGAATTCTATCCCTTACAGCGCAATCCTAGACCTGTCTACTCAACTCAACAATTCTACTCCTTACGGCTGTGGAAGATGTGCTTAACTGTTTCCCCACAAGGTGCTTTTCTGATCAAAATTCCCTCTCCCTGGCTATCCCCCCTCCCCTTAAGAAGGGGAAAAAATATGTCCATATCTTTTCATCTATGAGGAAAGAATAGCTTGTGGGAAGCAATTTTGATTTAAAAAGCAAACTTCAAGGAACCTGACGGTCAGTCCCAGTGCCGTATTTACGTATAAGCTATAGCTTAGGGCCCCACTCTCTTGGGGGCCCCCCAAAAAATTAAAGCGGAAAAAACCTGGATGTACATTTCCAAAATATAAGATAAAAAACAAATGAAATAAAACCTACATACAGCAACAGGAGCTCACCCCGTCGCAGTGATTCGAACTGCCAACCTTCCAGTTGGCAAGCCCAAGAGGCTCAGTGGTTTAGACCACAGCGCAACCCATGTCCCTCACTCTTCCACCACTACACCAGCAGAACACAGCACACACGCCCTTCACCATCCTGAGAAAACCCCTTAAACCCAAATTTATTTTATTTTATTCTTTGGTAGACTTACCAAAAGAAAAACACCCCAATAGATAAATTTTAGAAAGGAGTAATATTCGATGCAGACACACAAAAAATATCAAGACTCCTTGCGCTCCGCTCCACTCTCCCTTTCTTCCCACCCAGGGTGGTCCTGCCCTCTGCCTGCCCCTCACGGCCAGTGCGTCACACAGGGGAGGACCTCGGTCTCAGCTGCTGCAGCCTCTCCTCCTCCTAGCCTGCTCTCCAGCAGCTGCTATGAGGTAGGAAGCCAGCAGCAGCGGCAATAGAGATAACATGGTGAGGAAATGGGATTTTTCCCTCGCCGCTGCCACCACCACCATCGCTTGGGACATGTGCTGGCTCACCCTCCTCCCTGAGCTTGGCAGCACTGGTGGGGGAAATAGGGACATTCTGAGATCAAATCAGAAGCTAGGGTGGCTTTCATAATTCTGGGACCATCCCTGGAAAATCAGGACACTTGGAGGCTATGGCGTTGGTGAGTTATAAGTTATACAGGCCTATGATAAGTGAATGTCTCTGTATAAGTTTCTAGCAGGACAGGTAGAGAGTGAAATAGATGAAGCAGTGTATCCCCCCTCCCCCCCCAAAATAGTTTCATTTTCCTGAGATAAATAAACACGGAAGTTCAGGTGTGTTTTCCCCACCAGGGTGAGATATTCTCTAAATGATTGTTCCATTTTCCTATTTAAATGTGCTATTTTTCTTCTTTTTTTCAGACTGAGACCTTGCTTTATGTTTATGGTACCTTTAAATTGGTGATTTCCCCCCCTTCATGGTGTGTTTATGAATTGGAGTTCAAAAGATAGACACATTAGTGCCCATTAGACTGTAGTTCAGATGATAATGATATGATTAGAAAAGCACATTTAGAACTAAATTATTGTACTTTCTGATTCAGTAGCTATTATAACCTTCATTAATAATGTTAGCCCTTTATTTTCTCTTGCGTTCACTTCACTCCAGATCATTTCAGACTTCCATTGCAAAAGTGTTTTTGTTTCATTAAAGATATAATTTTGTACTGCTTCCAGTGTTTTCTGCAAAATAGCTTTTCATGAATTACGTGCTGGGTGGCTCAGAGGGGATACCAGGAGTATGGAGAGGTAGTTTCAGGTTGCCAGCACTTTGAGGACTGAAATTTGCATGTATGGTAGACTATTATTATTTTGAGTCATTATTGATATATTATGTCGGTGTGAAACCCATGGCATCATTATGAGAGCTGTGCCATTGCTCATTTGTACGCCGTTGCATCCTTCACAGGGCTGGCTCACTCATGAGGAAGGGCGAAGGAGCCATCTCAGGTGGTAGACATCCCTGAGATGATAGCATGGTGGGCATCCCACCTGCCCTGACACTTCTGCCACCAGTGGAGAAACAGCAACGGCATCTCTGCTGATTTCCTGTGAGATCCTGCAAGACCTCGCCAAAATCTTGTGAGATCCCACAGAGCGCGAGAGAACTTTGGTGGAGAATGGTGGCACCCAGAACACAGCTGGCAGCATGGTTGTGGCACCAGCAGAGATGGGCAGTGCAGTTGAGGTGGTGCGGAAGAGCAGGCAAAATTATGCCAATGACGAAACAGAACATGCCACCCCTGTTCCAACATAGAGAAAAATCTGAATATTTCTAAGCCCAGATGTTTCCATATGTTCTAAGTGGACCTGTCAATTTTGCCATCCATCAAGCTACATGCAGACTCTCCCATGACTCAAGTTCTCTTTCATAGCAGCCAACTCCTAGGGGCTGAGGTCCCTGTGCCCCCACCAATAAAATATTTGAGTCCCCTCCCCCCCAAAAAAGGTTGTGGGCATTGCCATTCAAATGGTGTATGTGCACTGCATTGTGTGATCAATTGTTACTCCCCCCCATATTTTATTCAAGTTTGCACCCCTGTTCTCTTTTGACTGCTCTCCTGATGAGTTGCAAAGATGTCTGGGAAGCTTACAAACATATCTAGTGGTGTGAATTTGCGTTGGTATGTCACAAGTTGTTTCGGATCCGGTGAAAACCTGCAGCGTTACAAAATGAAAAGTACATATGTGAGTTGTTAACAGTACTGATGTGTAGAAAAGAGCAGGCACAGCACAGCTGAAGGGGCACTGGAGTCTGTGGGAGATAGGGAAGCTGAGAAGTGGTTCTTCACGGCCTTCACAAACTACACAGTAAGCATCTGCTCTTTCACTCATGCTTGGTCAGCTTCACAGAAGATCCTTCAACTACCTGTGCTCTAGCAATCACCTGGCCTGTTGCATCGTCCTTAATTCTCTGATGTAGGAAGGTGTAGAATGGGTACCACAGTACGAAAGAGGATGTTTATGGGCAGCTGTGTCAATAGGACTCTTCCACACCCACAATTTTGTGACACATGAAAGGGCCTGAAAAATGTGTGTAGGGTAGGATTACAGCCTGATTAATCCATTCTTAGGGATGCAGGTGGTGCTGTGGTCTAAACCACTGAGCCTAGGGCTTGCCAATCAGAAGGTTGGTGGTTCGAATCCCCACAAGGGGGTGAGCTCCCATTGCTTGGTCCAAGCTCCTGCCAACCTAGCAGTTCGAAAGCACGCCAGTGCAAGTAGATAAATAGGTACCACTCCCGCGGGAAGGTAAACGGTGTTTCTGTGCGCTGCTCTGGTTTGCCAGAAGCGGCTTAGTCATGCTGGCCACATGACCTGGAAGCTATCTGTGGACAAACGCCGGCTCCATCAGCCTATAGAGCGAGATGAGTGCCGCAACCCCAGAGTCGTCTGCGACTGGACCTAACGGCCAGGGGGTACCTTTACCTTTACCTTTTAATCCATTCTTACTAGTCAGAATGTAGCCTTTGCTTTCAATTACTTTTTCTTTTTTTGGCGCTCCCCAGCATAAATTTGTCATTGATAGCAATTTCCCTGACGCAGAAGCTTTGCATATGGCGAATTTTGGGGGGCATGTGACCACTACCAGCCAAATATTACAGCTATGCCCAGTGTTTGTTTGTTTTTAACAGGATGTAGCACTCAACAATGTGTTTCCCCCACCTGGAGTTCAAAGTGATATAGACTAGCAAGATCTACACCATGGGATTCGCCTTACTGCAGCTTGATGCCACATGGAACAATGCCATTGTAATGTCAAAGGCAGCAAACTGAGCATCTGTGACAGCAAATGGACCATTTCCTTCACTCCGCTCCTCAGCTACATTGGATTGAGAAATGACTTTTTGCAGAATAACTGCACAGCGTGGCAGGTATGTGTAATGGAACGTAGCAGCATGTTGTGTTGTGTTACCTGCAATAATAGATTGCAGGTGTTGTGGCTGAAATTCATCAAATACAGAAACTTGACAGTGAGTTTCTTAACCATTTTCAAGACAACTATGTTCAGTTTTGTTGCAGGAGCTGGCAACAATGGCATATCAGCCTCTTCAAGTTCTGGGAAACACCAGCTTAGGGGCAAGCTCTCTGAGGGTCTCTTTACATGAGTTATGTTTGGATATTGACCTCTGAACTCCATGCATTCTCTGATTTGTTTACATGTTGAAGAAGTAAATCAGAAATTTTTAAAGTTCTTCCCTTTTTTGTAAGAGATATTGGCTCCTCCATCTTTCACCCCAAGATTATGTTAGGCTCAATGTAGTTGTTTGTAATTTCTGACAAGTTGCTATCTAAAGTTCCTATAGAAGTTGGACCACATTGGTTGGGCAGGTTGTGAACTTCACAACATGACAGATAGTCATCCAACCTCACCTTTAAAGCCCTCCAGTGAAGGAGAGTCTACAGCCTCCTAAGGGAGTTTGCTCCACTTACCATCAGAAAGTTCTTCCTGATGTTTAGTCAGAATCTCATTTCTTGTAACTTGAATCCATTGGTTTGGGTCCTAGCCTCCAGAGCAGGAGAAAGCAAGCTTTCTCCATCTTCTAGGGGACACCCCTTTAGATATCTGAAGATTGCTATCATATCTCCTCTCAGTCTCCTATTTTCCAAGCTAAACATACCCAACTCCCTCAATCGTTCCTCATAGGGCTTTGTTGGTAGACGTTTGAACATCTTGGTCACCCTCCTCAAAGTTTATATTCAAAGTGGTTGATGAATAAAGCTAGTGGAATTTATTGACTGTGTATACACAGAGATATTGTTCTATCGGGATTGCAGCCATGGGATAGCATCCTCTGAATTCAGACTATGGAGGCAAGCAGTGAAATGTCCACTTCAGAAACACAATTGAGTTTCAGGTCTGTAAAAGACCAGTTTCAATTATCATTAAAACAATATTGAGTCTTTGAAATATAAGCAATCCTGGCTCCAAACTACAAAACCAGGGTTCACCCTAGATAACCATCCCGGAGCCTTCTTTATGTAGTCAGAATTCCAGTTTTTTCTTTCCCTGCTTGCAAATCTAATTAACAATATTCCTTTAAAAAGAAGATTACTTTCCATGTGCAATTAAGTGAAATTCAGTCTGCTTTAAGCGTTTTGATATAGCAATGAATATTTATAAACGTAATAGAACTTCACCCTCATAGGGAGCTCCTTTAATCTTATTTGAAGCAGCATGGGGTCCAACTCTCAGTGGATTAACATCATATTTTCTTTCAGACACGGTAAAAAAAAATCTTAAAATGGTATATATGACCGGATGATTTTTCAATTCTATACCAAAGTGATATGTGAATATAAATGACAGTTCAAACTCTGCTATGCTCATATTAGCGTGTATATCTATATTGTCTACTGCTTCATGTTACGATATGAAAGTGATTTCTCAGGCTCAGCTACTTGTTTCTGCCCCATTAGCATATCTTCTCATGCCGCTGTAAGCGCCAATAGCTTTGGCTGTGTAATGAAAATAAAATAAAGCTCCACAGAAAGAACAACAATAATTTAAAGAGGAAAGAAGTAGAACCACTTCTATGGATAGCCTTTTTTAAAAGCCTGGACTCCCTGTGTTATTTCCTTTGATGTATTCTATGGAGGGTTCAGTATCAACACCGACTGCTGTAGAAATAATATTTGGTCCAAAGTCTCTGAAGAAATGGGACAGCACAAACTGTTTTCTGTTAATCTCTGAAACACATTGCTGCTCAAACATTATGCACCAGTCCTATGATCCCTGAAATAACAATGCTGTCTACTTATATGGCAGCAGTTTTGGGATGTAACATTAAACTGTGGTTTGGATTGCATGCATGAGCTGTAGCGATCCTCAGGCTTGCATGCTCCCCTTCAGCTCTGCTCACACCCAGGAACAGAGGAAGGTGTCTTGGACCAAATCAAACCATTGTCATATCTAGCTTAGTGTAATCGACACAAATTGGCAATGGCTCTCCTGGATTTCAAATGGAGTGTCTCCCAGCCCTACAAGGAAATGCCGGGGACTGTTCATGAGATCTTTGAAGCATGTGCTCTCCCACTGACCCATGACTCTTCCTGAGCCATGGTTCTTTTCCTGGGTCCCCTGATGCAGCAATGAGAAAGAGGCCAGAAACTTCCACTTTGACTTTAAACTAACCACAGTTCCTTGTTACATCTGAACCTGTGGGAAATGGTAGTTTAAAACTCTGTTCTTATTGAGTTCAAACAAGTCAGGATCATAATGTTTGAACTAAGTCAATATGTTTTGAATTAGCCACTCTTGTTAGTTTAAAGCTGGAATTGGTTGCTCATCACAACCAAACCCAGAAGAAGGGAGGGAGGACATTTGAGCCCAAGACATTTGCACTATGTCTGAACTGGGCCAGTATTGTTGTTTTTACTGCTTTCAATATTTGTAGTAATTTCATATCACAGATGAAGGGGGAAGGATGCTAGAACTGAGAAATGGTGGTTTGGTGAGGTCATCCAGTAAGGTCATGTCAGAAGGAAAATTTGGACTACACACATGCAGGATCACACAGCAACTCTTAACCACAAAGCTCACAACGCGAGCCTGCATAAAGAGGTATTTAAGCAGGTAGGTATATCTACTTTGTCAACAGAGAAGAAGAAGAAATGTTTTGTTTCAATGCAACATAGTGAACCTCAAAGGTTAAGCAATGCAAGAGATAGCTGTAGGTTTATCACAGTACCACGCAGAACGCAAATGAATCCGGATAGCTTATTATTCATTTATTGGTAATACATGTACACGGACTCATCCAAGATCAAAACAGAGATAGCAGATTGCCTACCAACCTTACATTTAAGCAGCACCAAGTCCAAACTGTAAGCAACTTAAATCTCTAGATTACTTGAAGCTGTTTATTTGATTTCCCCAAGAACACTTATATTTCAAGTCTACAATCATCCTGTGCAGTCTTCCTTCTCCCCTTCCTTCTATATAGACTAGAAACATTTCTGGAAAAGGGTGCTGGAAAGTACATCAAGAGACATTCTGGAATAAAAACTGGGAACTAGGTGACATATTTTGGGTATGTGCTGATTGTTTCTTAAAATCTTGGTTCTCCAGTTCAAATTTGAATGACTGAAATTGTAACTCAAACACATACACACACAAACCTGGCCACTCATATTTTTAAATACATTTTTTATGTGCCACCCTCATACTATCCATATTTTTTTGTCTATGCTTAATTACCTAATTGCTTGACTATCTAAATATGTTGTTGTTGTTGTTATTTCAGATGGAAATTGGATACAGTGAGGAAAACGTGGTTAAAATATATATCAGTATCATTACTTCATTAATTATTCCTGTTATTCACTTATAAATAATATAAAATCTTCTGAACGCTGCCAGAAATGAAACAATAAGACAGTTCCTGCTCACAGGTGCACAATCTGCTACACACAATACAAAAGGGAAAAGTCATGAGGAGGGAAGAAAAAAGCTAGTTCATGTAGTCTGCAATCCTACACGCACTTACCCAGGAGTAAACAACATTGAAATTGATGGGATTTAGTGACTCCCTGCTTGAAATCGAAAGTATAGAAATAAACAGCTGCAATCAGAAGAGTTGAGAACAAAGGAGAGAGGTCTTTCCAGAGTAACTCCGAGTCAACAGAGCCGTAAGGCAAGAAGGAGGTCAGGAATAACTCATATGGATATAATATTTGATAAAGAAATAAAGGAACAATTGATGAAAACTAAAACCTCACACAGGAATAAGAAAGGAGAACTTCACTTGCGAATGTACAAATGACTATATGTGTTAATAGGGACGTGGGTGGCGCTGTGGGTTAAACCACAGAGCCTAGGGATTGCCGATCAGAAGGTCGGCGGTTCGAATCCCCGTGACGGGGTGAGCTCCTGTTGCTCGGTCCCTGCTCCTGCCAACCTAGCAGTTCGAAAGCACGTCAAAGTGCAAGTAGATAAATAGGTGCCGCTGCAGCGGGAAGGTAAACGGCGCTTCCGTGCACTGCTCTGGTTCGCCAGAAGCAGCTTTGTCATGCTGGCCACATGACCTGGAAGCTGTACGCTGGCTTCCTCGGCCCATAATGTGAGATGAGCGCCGCAACCCCAGAGTCGGTCATGACTGGACCTATTGGTCTGGGGTCCCTTTATATGTGTTAATACGAATTGAAGTCAATTATTGTAGCTGTGGTATAAGGGATTTTATCAAGAGTGGATTGTATTTGGTTTGAGCAATAGTCTGGAGGCAGAATTAAAGGGAATCAGACCTTGAAGTACAGCACATGGGAAGCCACACAAATGTTATAATTGGCTATGTAATTTATTAGTATTTGAATTGGTATTGCTATTTGGTATTGCTATAATATGGCGAGTATTGGGCTTTTGTAATTGAAAATTAAGGGGGGGGGAATTTAACATAAAAAAAGAAATTAATGGGATTTATTTATGAGTAATATGTATGCACAGAATGTGATATTCTGAGTCAGATACCAGTTATTGGAGTTACAGTTGGGATATAAAACAGTTGTGTGGACATTATAAATGGATAGAGATTAGGGCTGGGGTGGGATCTGGCTATGCCATCTTGCAATGCCCAGCCTCCACACCACCACATGTTGGCTATGAACACACAATCTGTACCTTCCATTTCTGCAGCATGCAGATTAGTAGTTGGACCCTATACACACTGAAGTGAATACACATACAGTACATTACTGTGTCAATGAGACCTTGAAATGTGCAGAGGTTTGGTGAGGCAAAGGGATTTATTTGTATTCAATCTGACAAGAAAGTGGCTTTGATTGATTTTTGATGGCAAACGAGCCTGTCATTCAGTTAGAAAAATTTGCACACATTTGCTTTCTCCATATTTCCTCAGTGACATTCACAAAAAAGAGAAAATTATTTTGGATGTCAGTGTTTTCAGATTGCCCAGAGGGATGGCTGTCCTTAATGTCAGCCATCTTCTAAAAGACAGAAAGAATTCAACATGGGATGGCTGTCGGCTGCATTTTTAAAATGTAGCCAAACAACTATATCTATCACTTCTAAGACAGTTCTGAGAATCTCATAATTGCAGTCCTTAGATTTTACAGACACAGAATCATAGAATCATAGAATTGTAATTTATCATTGTGTTGTTTGGGGTAGCTGGAATGTTTCATGCAAACCCCAAAGTAGCTCCTGCCGCTTTCTTTCCCAAGGTTATTCTGACTTTCGTTTTAAAGTTATATTAATAAAAAGCTGCAGGGGAAAATATGTATTTATTTGTGCTGTAGAGCTTTTTTCACCAGAACGTGTTTGCAAGAGGGAACACTTAGAGCACAATGCAACCCAAGTTCAACATGTTTCAGTCCCACTATGCAGCTACTCCATTTGAAATCAATGGAATTTAGAAGTGCTTTGATCTTCACTCTTCCATTTTTCAGGGACTTCTGGGCTCAAATCAGGAACTGCATCATCTGATGCTGAGATCTAGCTATGTGATCTCATACCCTCCAACATTTCTCCGATGAAATATGGACATCCTATTCCATCATCATCATCATCATCATCATCATCAGATTTATGCCCTGCCCATATGACTGGGTTTCCCCAGCCACTTTGTGTGGCTTCCAACATATATAAAAACATAATAAAACATTAAACATTAAAAGACTGCCATTTCAGGTCTGCCTTCAGATGTCTTCTAAAAGATACTTATATCCTTGACTTGGGCGATCGCTTAACTCCATAACCTGATGTACCGGGTATGTCTCTGATGGAAATAGGGACGTCCTAAGGAAAAACAGGACATTCTGGGATCAAATCAGAAACTGGGATGGCTTCTGTAAATCCAGGACTGTCCCTGATAAATAGGGATGCTTGAAGGGTATGTGATCTAAGATGGACTGTTTGTATAACTCAGCATCATCTTAACGCCCAGAAGGGGCTCTGTGTTTGCATCATTGGTCCCCATGATTGGCAGACATTATGAAGCCTCTTGATTGGCTAGGAGTAGCCTAAACACTGAGAGCTTTTTGCTCTGTTTTGGCTACAGCATTTATACACAAACTATTGGCCTGAGCCACTCAGACTAATAGGCAATGAATATTTCAAAGCTTTGAAGAATGCCTTCTTGTATACACTTTCTTATATGTGTGTATATGTACATATGTGTAGGTATATTTATATAAGCTCTTTTGCTGCACTGTGGCAAAGCAGCGGTGAGGAGACTTTAGCTCGGATGTCTAGGTAGGCCTTAGAGATTGGGCTGCCAGGCTGTTTGGGACAAGTCACATCTAACTTTCCCATCATATATGCCATCAGATAATGATCTCAGCAAATGATCTTAACATGGCAGGGCCAAATAAAGTGCCAAGCCTAAAATAGCATGCCTTTTGTGATTCTACATCAGGCATAGGCAAACTCAGCCCTCCAGATGTTTTGGGACTACAACTCCCATCATCCCTAGCTAACAGGACCAGTGGTCAGGGATGATGGGAGTTGTAGTCCCAAAACATCTGGAGGGCCGAGTTTGCCTATGCCTGTTCTACACCCATAAACCAGATGTTTT
The DNA here is from genome assembly GCA_034641385.1 of Darevskia mixta. NCBI lineage: Eukaryota > Metazoa > Chordata > Lepidosauria > Squamata > Lacertidae > Darevskia > Darevskia mixta. Next base: position 12,242,087 of record JAWWNH010000042.1, on the reverse strand, counting down.
ATGACCTGAGAAGAAAGCAAAATTATAACCTCAAAAAACCAAAAACGCTGCGACGTGGGAAAATTCCACTTCCCGCTTATCCAAAATCAATACAATTCCTTCCTTGGAGTAGAAATCAATTCTGGGCAGAGAATTAGAATTAATTTAGCAGTTTGCCTTAAAATGTCTCACACATGTAGCACTTTTAAATTCCTGAGAACCTTTGAGTAGTTAATCACACGCACTTTTCTTGTTCCTCATAATTACATTTTCAAAGTCAAGTTTGTTGCCCTGATTCAATGGAAAGTGTGATCAGCAAAGCTCGAAAGGGACATGACTTGACCCACCAGCGGCATGAGGGATGCTTTTATGCTTATTTGGAACATGCATTCTTTGCATTTTTCTTCTCCAGTTAAATATTTTTAATCCTCCACTCCAAAATAATCTGTATTATATATCACCTGCTGGGATTCCAATATAAGCTATTTGAATTAATAACATTTCCCCCCTTTCTTTTTAATTAAACAGAGTAATCCTTCTCTGTCAATGAAATATTTTGTAATTCCCCATTCTTTCCTAGAATATGTTTCACTTTATTCAGCAAATTTCACTTTTCTGCTGCCTCTGCATTCCTCAAACTGTATATTACTGTGACTCCCATAGGTGTTCTCTTCAGTTTTTACACTGTCTGGAAAAGAAACTATGAAACACTTTGGCAGAGTTCATGGAAGACCACTAGCTGTTAATGCCTGCTAGCTTCAATGGAAATGAACATCTTCCATTGCAACACTCCCAATACTTCACTATTCAAAACTGGGGAGTCACAGCATTTTTTTCTGTATGTGGAAGCTTAGTTAAGGACTGCCTCTGAACATATGCATTCCCTAATTCCCACTGGCTAAGGGTTTGTCCACAGCAGAGTTTAATGCATACTTGCAGCTGCTTGCATTCCCATTTAATTTGTGTTGGTGTCCCCCTACCCCTATCCAACTGGCAGCTCACAGTCTTCACTTATCAATGCAAAATATACTCAATTCCCTCAACCTTTCCTCATAAGATTTGGTTTCCAGACCCTTAATCATCTCGGTTGCCCTTTTCTGTCCATGACACAAGTCCACAACAGGTTTTGAGGCCTGGAGCAACACACATATTTTTAAAATAAAGTAAAAAATTAGTGCAATTTTGTGCAAATTTGGTGCATTAGAAAATTTATGCTTGAGGAATTAGATTTTTTTTTTGCAAATCCCAGTATGAACTGAGCTCCTGGACAACTGGTTAGGTTTTAGAGGTCCATTGGCTTTCACCGTTCACAAATGTTGCAAAACAATTCTTAGTTCAGAATAAATAAAGAATACATTTTAAGACTCAAATTTTGAGTGAAAATGCACATGGGAATGTCCATTTTTGAAAATCGGAGGATAAATGTGGAAATGAGGTAGAATGGTGGGTAAACAATTGTGAAAGTAACACAGCACAGAAGCAAGTTTGATTTGCCCAGCCTCAATTATCACAGCAATGTGAGAGCATAACGATGGACATGATGATGCTGGGGAAAAGTTGGGATCTCAAAGTTCATGTAAATATGGGCCAAATCTTAGTTACTGCAGAGCAACAACTTGTCAGTTTCCAAAGCTGGTCCTCTGCTCTGTTGATGGGGACAACTGTTAAACCAGCATTGGGTGGGGAGTGGAGTAACTTCTCAGCATGATCTCAAATTGAGTTTTTGTCACTATATGGCATGGAAAATGGGATTATTAAAGCTATAATTGATAGAGACTTCTTGCCTTTCCTCTCTCCATATTCTCTTACTAGGATCAAATTTACTTTTCAGGCAGGAGATCCCAATGGCGGATGCTCACAGAACGTGAACTTTTCTTTCAAAAATGTTCCACTTCAAACAAAACGTAAACAAAAACAATGAATGTTGAGGTGATCTCCTGCTGGAAACTGTGTAACCTGAGTTAGACCCTTTAACCACTTCCTCCTACAAATGCTTGTTTGGGTGGGATTATTACTGAAAACCGAGAGAAGCAACTTACTGCCACGACAAAATGACTGCCTTGCTTAGGAAATACGCAAGCTTCATATACTCTGCCCTGACAGAACCTATATTATCCCTATAATGCAAGAGTGTCTAATTAGAAAGCGTTTGATAAGCAGTCGGTTATCAGCGTTAAACATATGTGTCACTATTCTTTGTGCACATAAACCTATTATTTCTAAATGAAATCAGAGTCATTAGATCAGAGAGGCTTACTGAAATAGAACTTTCTTCATTACTAAGCAAAATTGGGGATTTCTCTTTCTGAAGGGGAACATACATATCGTTTCAAAGCAAATGACACAGTAATAGATGTAATTAGCACTATAAAGTGCTCAAGAGTCTTGAGAAAATTAATATGAGAGTCTTGAGTTTGAATGCATTAGATTACTTCTTAGGTCATCTACATATTCCATTACAAACAGGTTTTTAAGTATATTAGCTTTTTAAACAGGCTTATGGAGAAATAGATACTTCATGAAGCAAAACACCAGTAAATTTATTCACGCAGGAGAGAAAGGAACAGCCACCATTATTAGAGATGGCTTACAATGTATCTTTCCTTCTTTACAATCTCAATAAATAAATAAATCTGCATATAGAGAACTTTGGAAGACATCAAATTTAAAAGAAGTCATTTGATGATATTAATATTTAATATTTACATTGGAGTACAAATGCAGCAAACAGAGAATGAAGACGTCTCTGGTAAAAAAAAGTTCCGTTTGGCATATATTCATATAAATTTAAAACAGAATATTATGTTTCCTCAAGAAAATACCTTAATTTGTCAGCTGTAGAGCTCCTTTTGGTTGCACAGGGTTCTGGGATATATTTCAGAATATACTTTCCGTTCATGCAAGACACCTACCAGACTTGCTAGGCTTGTCGCGTGCATTCTGAACACACGCTCAGTATTACGGCTGCAAATGGTTTGTATACATCTGTGATAAGTGGGCCTTAGTTATCATCTGTCATTCAAGGAAGCTTGCCTGGCACTACTGACCTTCTCACCAAGGAAGCCTCATAAGTTCCCAACAGACCTAACAACAAAGCTTGAAAGCCACCAGATTAAAGCCGTAGAAATGGCTGCATTGGAGACAAGTCAGATAGAGGTGTTTGTTAAGAGGAGAAAATATGTGTTTCTCTTGTACACATTAAATATGTTTTACACCAGGCATAGGCAAACTCGGCCCTCCAGATATTTTGGGACTACAACTCCCATCATCCCTGACCACTGGTCCTATTAGCTAGGAATGATGGGAGTTGTAGTCCCAAAACATCTGGAGGGCCGAGTTTGCCTATGCCTGTTTTACACTTTTGCTCAAAATCTCTGTATTCAGAATAAGGGTAGAATTCTTTCCCCAAGATAGGAGCATCACTATGTAAAGCTCCATGTATGCTCTGCTTCTGGTTCTTCCACCTTCACTTTAGTGAGGGCACAGCATCATGTCTGCACAGTTTTGGATGCCTATAGTTGTTCTCTTCACTGAAATGAAGAGAGAAACCTGTGCATGTGTGGCGTTTGCCCTTCTTTTGGAAATGTCTGTACAGGGGAAGAGAAAGGGTTAATAAGTAGACCAATAGCAAAGCCCAGAGGCGGAGCCTACCTGTTTTTAAAAGGCTTAGCCAGAGGTTTAGACAGTTGGGAAAAAGCAGTTGGAAGACAGTTGGAAATAGACGGTTGGTTCGGTTGTTTTCTTGTGGGTGGGAGGCATAGGAGTCAGAGTGAGTTAGAGACAGAGGGGAAACAGAGAGAGTGAATCGGATTACAGTGTTTCAAAGTATTTAAAAGTATTTAAAACTTGTTTGCATTCACAACGGTCAGGGGTACCTTTAAGAATTACTCTATTTTTGGCCCATGTCACTTTAGCCTATTTTTACCCATATTCTGTTCTCTTCCATTTCCCAATTAATCTGCATTGAAAAATGAATAAATTGCAAAAGATGAATTTAGATACAGATTTGAATATGCATTTCCCCTTAAAATGCACACTTAAACATGTGCTTTCGTTTGGAGTATATATTTAAATATGTATGTTATGATTTAACTCTCTATAACTACGCTGGAAGATTTAGAGAAGTGTGAAGTCTCTTTGAAAGCTACCATCTACACATAAGTCAGAGAGGGGTGTACCAGGAAATTTTGTACAGGAATTCTCAAAGGACTTATTCTTCAACAATGGTTTAATTTATTTCCAGCCCTAGAACATATGGACCTATGAATCTGCTTAAAGAATGTTAGTTTAATTTTCAGAATAATACCAAACAGAAAGTTAGAGTGACTGTATCTGACTAGTTACAGGTAGATAGCCGTGTTGGTCTGTCATAGTCAAAACAAAATAAAGAAATTCCTTCCAGTAGCACCTTAGAGACCAACTAAGTTTGTTCTTGGTATGAGCTTTCATGTGCATGCACACTTCTTCAGATACCAGATGCTTATTTAAGTCACCCAATAATATATTGAAGTGTGTATGTATATACCGGTACACACACACAAACGCACAAATTCAAAAGCTGTCAAAGTAAGTTGATATTACCTGAGTCAAATTCTGACAGCGTTCTCAGTTTTGTGTGTGTGTTTTACAATGCACTTTCAAAACATCAGATATTTAATATTCAGCTCCATCACTACTTTGCGTTATTTGTTATTGCAGGCACAGTTTTGACACTGGAATCAAAAGTTATCATAGGCTGAAACCACTATCAATGGTACTTACCATAAGTCATGTGGGCTTGTGAGAAAAGCTCCTCCCGTTAATTAATTCATTAATCTGCCCGTATCAAAATTCTATTTGACACATGTACATTTTAATGAAGCAAATTCTTTCCCCCCTTGACCTTGTTCTTGTAGGGGTGGGGAGTTCACCTTACATAATTATTTTAATTGCTACTAATTATGGTAATCAGGCCTTTCTCATAAAAATGAACAACTCAGGTAATGAATAACAAATAATGAATAAAGATCTAACTTTGAGTATTAATAGACATATTAGCATGCATTTTGATCCCAGCTCTGCTTTTCCATTAGGTGTCCTGTTTCAGGATGACAGGTAAATTTGGATTAATATCTAAAAGGGTCATGCAGTAAAGATCATTGATTTGCTGTGTCCCCAAATCTTGAAGCCTTAACTTAATATCTATTAGAATGCCCTTTATATGAGTCAGCAGGAGAAAAGTTCTTGTATTTTTTAAAGGCTTATTTTTATATGAAATACACAGGAATATTGATTAGACAACAACATTTCAAAAGATTTCTTGTCCTAAATTAACTGTCTTCCAGGGTCGATGAACAAGAGAACATCTATGTGCTGAGGAAATAGTTGCTGCAACCTAATTGATCCCGGATATATCTTAGAAGTGGGAATCATAGCTTGAAGTGTGTGTGAAAATATAGACCTTAAAAAAACCCACATTTGGTAACAAAAAAAAAATGTTCCAAGGGCCCAGACATTTTTACTCATATCCCAGCTTCCCCCACCCCCAGCCAAGTGTAAAAAATTGTGTATGTGATCTACGGATAAAGGACAATATAAAAAATTTCATCATCATCATCATCATCATCATCATCATCATTTCCTTCCAGGATTTCTTAAGATCTAACCCCGTTTATTCCTGATGATCACTGTAACATATATACACTTGAATTTTTTTTCTGTGAATTGAGACAGAATTATGTTTTACTTGAATGTTGTTTAGTCGTTTAGTCATGTCCGACTCTTCGTGACCCCATGGACCAGAACACGCCAGGCACTCCTGTCTTCCACTGCCTCCCGCAGTTTGGTCAGACTCATGTTGGTAGCTTCGAGAACACTGTCCAACCATCTTGTCTGCTGTCGTCCCCTTCTCCTTGTGCCCTCCATCTTTCCTTTGTATATTATATACTTTCACCTGCAAATGTGTTTGTGTTCAAATGAGTGGCATATGCCAATATTGTTACTAGGGAGAAAAAAATATGTCATAATAGTAATAATAATAATAATAATAATAATAATAATAATAATAATTTATTATTTTTACCCCGCCCATCTGGCCGAGTTTCCTCAGCCACTCTGGGCGGCTTCCAGTCAAATATTAAAACAATACACATAAATGTATTGATTGGGACTTTGCCATCATTCATCATATGTTTTTCTTTTCCCATTCAGCGACTCTCGCTTGTAGGCGACTTATCTTTTAAGCTCCCCAATTAATAGCAGCAGTATTCAGAATATTGTGTGGCTTGGTCAGAGGTTAAAAATGCAAACGAATTCACTGGTTCTTTTGATCTGTCGCTAACACACTTGTTCTTAGCTTATTGCACCCTTGAGGTTGGGTCGTACCATAGTGCACCCGGCAACTGTTCTCATATCCTTTTTATCTTTCTGGGATTATTTCATGAGAGGGAAGCATGAGAGATGTCAAAGGTTTATAATCCTTCTCATTTCTCCTCCACATCCTGCCCTGGGCACTTTATCTCTCTTGCTAAGAAAACATTTTAAAAATGTAAAAGTGAATTGTTTTGCTAAGGGTGGTTTTCATTAAGGCATCAGCTTCCAGATGACAGTGGACAGTATGGATACAGTTTGACATACGGCTGAACTGAAATGAGAGAGGGGCATTTGTGATATTTATCCCCCTGTGAACTGCATCCCCATTTTGGGTCAGTTGCAAGGAGTTACCTCATTCCTGATTGTTCCTTTGGCCTTTGGAGGGCCTACATTACCACCTGGCTGATGTAGCTGTCTTGGCGGGAGGATTTTTATAGACATTTTAGGATACTTTATTACTGCTTCCTGGACTGTGTTTATCTCTCAGTCTGCTCCTCTGTCCAATTACGGTAGCCAATGCCCCCCAAGAAGATCACACAGTTGGCATTCAAGTGTCATGAGTAGTCTGTTGTGAGAAGCAATGGTAACAGAATCTTCCCCAACTGGAGAATCCATCCTGGATTTTACAGTTCTGTACTTCTGGAATAAAATAAAAGGGACCCAGGTGGCGCTGTGGGTTAAACCACAGAGCCTAGGGCTTGCTGCTCAGAAGATCAGCAGTTCGAATCCCTGCGATGGGGTGAGCTCCCGTTGCTCGGTCCCAGCTCCTGCCCACCTAGCAGTTCGAAAGCACGTCAAAGTGCAAGTAGATAAATAGGAACCGCTCTGGCGGGAAGGTAAACGGCGTTTCCGTGCGCTGCTCTGGTTCGCCAGAAGCGGCTTTGTCATGCTGGCCACATGACCTGGAAGCTGTACGCCGGCTCTCGGTAAATGGTCAGGGGTCCCTTTACCTTTACCTTCCTTCTGGAATGGCTTCCAGGTTGGAACTGGGAAGTAAGGTGCCTTTGTGTCCAACTTTACAAAGTACAGTCCTCCTTTTGTGGAGGACTATCAGAGGGCAACCCCATACCCTCCAACATTTCTCTGTTGAAAATAGGGACATCCTATTCCATCATCATAATTTTATTATTTATATCCCATCCATCTGACTGGGTTGCCCCAGCCACTCTGGACAACTTCTAACATATAATAATAATAATTTTTATTTATACCCCGCCCTTCCCAGCCGAAACTGGGCTCAGGGCGGCTAACACCAATAAAATTACAATAAAATATAAAAGAAAGAACAACCGTTAATTAAAATACAGGTTAAAATACAATTTACGGTAAAATTTAAATGCAGCTTCATTTAAAACATAATAAAACATTAAACATTAAAAAACTTCCCTATAGAGGGCTGCCTTCAGATGTCTTCTAAAGGTTGTATAGTTACTTATCTCTTTGGCTCGGGGGTCGCATAACTCAACACCTTCCAACATTTCTCCAATGAAAATAGGGACGTCCTCAGGAAAAGTGTGACATTCTGGGACCAAATCAGAAACTGGAATGGATGCTTGGAGGGTCTGCAATCCTTTATTTGAAGACATCCTCTATTTGAAGGGTTGTGCAGGAACCATAGCAAAGGAGAGTGGGAGCTTTGAAGTTGCCCATCATAACCTAGAAGCACTTTCTAGCAGACTGAGCAGATACGGAAGTCAACTGGTGTCTTACATTGTATTATATTTTTTATTATATATTGCATTATAATAATTATTTTAAATAATTAGAATTATTTAAAACTTGCACCTTTTGCCATGCATTACCATAATCACGTTTTATGCAAACAGATGCCCTCTTTGAGGTCAATGAATAAACAACTACTCTGTTTGACAAGGATGGAATATGGTTGGATTCCAAGGGAGATGTTTCAGAATCTTATTAGGAGGAAATTAAATACTACATTTAAAAAAGAAAATATGAGGTACCATATCCCCCCTTTTTTTATTGGTGAAATTGTGTGGCAGTGCACCTTGCCTCATTTCGTAAATATAATAAATGGAGAAACATTCGAAATTTCAAAAGTTTACATATTCAGGATTTCACCAAAAAGTCAAACAGAATAAATGTTTTGGAATACATGGGAATAGATGAGTGCCACTTTACCAAAGTTTCTGAAGATTGCTTGCAAAGTTTCAATTTTGGAATTGAATTGCCTATTTCCTGTTCCAACTTTGCTACATAATTGTTCTGCTCCTTCCCATCTATCAAGATGCTCATTATTAAGCACAGTTCTGTAACATCCATTGAAGTAATGGGTAGCTAAGGGTGCTCGGCATCTTTAAATGTTTCTGTTTATTAAAGAAAGCAGAGGGAATATAATATTGTTGTAACATTTTATTTTCTCAGCTAAGCTAACGAGAGAATGAGCTGAAATCCAGCAAGAGATCATTAGCAGCTATGGCTCAGTGTGGCATTTTAAATACCACATGAGTATAAGGTTGGCCTTTTGTTGTACAGGGTGTGTAAAGCACTGCTATTAGAACATCTGTTCTATTTGTCGGCCATGTGAAAAAGAATTAATTAAAGAGTTAATCAAATTGCAATTTCCATAGACCCCTGTTAGAAGAAGGAATGCAATCTTGAATTCTGCCTCCCCTTTCATTCTCCGTAGTTCTAAGCACGATGAAAATCATTGCTCCACTTTCATTTTGTGACTATTGTTTAGAAGACAGTATAGTTTACCTTTCCATTCATAATCTAATGATTATAGGTTTTCTTCTACATAAAACCATTCGTCCAGCATAGAATGCACATTTTACTGCAGTGCTGCAGCTCTCTGATTCATTTAGGAGGTTGAAAATATCGTTGCAGACTATTAATACATCCATTTTTACCACAATATGCCCTGAGATTTGGGCTGAAGTGTCATCCTCAGTCTCCAGCCTGAGTCACTTAAGGGTTCAATGAGGGAGATAAAGAAATCTGAGGTCTCACCCATACTTATCTTTCACCCATACTTATCTGTGCTTTCTAGACACAGGTCTGAGCTTTTAAGCTCCGTGTCAGAGTGATTTTTATTTTGTGTCTTTGCCTTCCCCAGGAAAATCCACTCTTTAATGCTGAATCAGAACAAACAGCAATTCAGGTTTTCCAGTACCGCCATTCAGTGGTAAAGAATGGGTTTTTGCTGGGAAAGCAATGGGGCAAAAAAAGAAAAGGAAACTCAAATACGGAGCTTTAAAGCTCAGAGCTGTGCTTTAGAAATGCAGCACAAAAGGAAGACTGGACGAATCCCGAGTTTTAAACGACCTCAGCCCTGTATACCTGAAGGAGCATCTCTACCAGCATCATTCAGCCTGGACATTGAGTTCCATCTCCAAAGGCCTTCTGGCAGTTCCCTCACTGTGAGAAGTGGGATCCTCCTCAGTGAGGGTCCTGGTTGTGCAAGGGTCCCTGAGACACCCCCCGCTGGGTTGGTAGGTGCTGGGCGTGGCCCCAGCCTTGCCAGTAGGGCCCCACAGTCACGCCAGGCCATTTGAGCCAATCCAATGCAGGTGGCATGATTGGGGGCCCATAAAAATGACGGCGCAGCATGGCTGAAGCACTTGCTTCGCACTGCCAAACACCCGCCCTCCCATCCCTATTTGTTGGTGTTGCTGCTTCGGCCTTGATTCGGATATTGGTTTGTCATCTGTTTTGGAACAGGTGCCGGATAGGAATTTTTCCAATTGGCAAATTGGCAGTGGCCACTTGGTTTTCGCCTACCCCCTTAAGCAATTGTCACAACTTCGTAAGGTTTGGTGGTTAGGCATTGACTTATTGAGGTGTGTGAGAGGGGAGGTGGGCCATCACCTGCCCCTCCATGAATAAGGGTATTCCGGTAAAGGAATCTGGGGGTTCCTGGATTTTGTCCGAAGTCCGCTTGAGGGGCTAGGGCATGCCAGGACCACAGGAACCCCGGGGTGAGTTTCAGTTGATTTTTATCAATGTTGCTCCCTTGTTTGGTGTTTACCCTTCCAGACTACCTGCCCGAGAGGCAGGAGTCAGTTATAGTCTGTTGCCAAGCCAATACCACTCACTTTGTTGTAATCAATAAAGTTGTGGCCTAAATTTTGCCCATTAACTTTAAACCAAAATTACGTCTCAGTGTGAAGTTATTTACTTGGGGAAGGGCTTTGGGGCCTCAGGGCACAAGTGGAGCTACAGGGTACCAGGCAGAGGGCCTTCTCAGTAGTGGCGCCCGCCCCGTGGAATGCCCTCCCACCAGATGTCAGGGAAATGAGTAAATATATAACCTTTATAAAACACCTGAAGGCAGCCCTATGTAGGAAAGCCTTTTAATGCGCAATGTTTTATTATGTTTCCATATACGCTGGAAGCTGCCCAGAGTGGCTAGGGCAACCCAGCCAGATGGGCGGGATTTAAGTAATAAAATTATCACTATTATTATTCTGATACAGATTGCCATCAGGTAAAGGTCCTTCATCAGATCTCAACTCCTGCAGTTCATAAGTAAGGAATATAAAGCAGACCGCAGGTGTTCCTCTAACGGTTCCATTGAGAGCTATCAAAGTCTCAGCATACTGATATTTAAAGAAGCTGTAATGTGAACAGGAAGCTGATTTAGCAAACAATCAAGGTTTGACATCTTCAGAAACAGGTTTAAAAAGAGAGTGATGCCTTTGGACATAATACAGTGGAATCATTTGGCATAAAGGACGGAGTCTAAAGATGAAGAGAGGCAATAAATGAATACTGAGTTCATGGCTGCCCCTTGTTATTAGAATATAAAACCAAAATGAGAATAATGGAACGCTTATACACCACAAGCATGGCCATTTTCGCCATCGCATCTATACAGCTATTATAACCTCCCTGCTTGGCTTATCCATATGAGGTCCTTTGATTATGGCTCTGCAAGTCAGCTGGCAAGAGGTGTAAGAGATGGAGACAAAATCTATAAGCCAGTTGAGGAGCTGACCCCAGTCATAATTAGGCATGGAATGTGCCTTTCAAAATTGTCCATTCATAAGTCTATTCAATCCTGCTTCTGCAAGATTTGGTTTTTTTTTAAGCCACACAGAATTTGTGTGTCTGAACACCTTCACACGCACACACATTTCCTCTCAAAATCTTCTTCTTTGGCAATCACTCGTAGTCGAGTAAGATTGCCTTCCATAAACACGGTTTTGAGCCAAAGCCTGCCCTGCAAATTGCGGAGAACGGAAAAATATGAAGATTAACTATTATATTTCTCTTTTTATTTATTTAAAATATTTCTTTTTTAAAAAAATATATCATTATTTATTGACTTTTAACACAGATTAAAAATGCATTTTGGTATAACCTATATAAAGAGAAAGCTAAATATAATTACAACCAATAAAATTTAGATTAAAGTCAGCTTTTGAGGTCAACACGTAATAAACATCTTTGTTAAGGGATCTACTCAAGTAAGTGCATCAAATTAACATCTGAATCAAGTTCTTTTCTTTATCCCATTTTCCTGCTTCCTGAAGACACTTAAAAGAGGTATGAACATCAACTCAAATTATCCACCCCATTTAAAAACTGGAGATGGAGTCTAGCCATGTACCTATATATTAACATACATCACATCACATCATGCTATAACAAAATACATTTATCTTTTTAACTTCGGCCTCTAAGGACTTTTAATTTGAATGTCATTTTTTCAAATAACACTGTATCCGTACCTTTGCATGCCAACGATCCGGATTAACTCTTATCAAGTCCCTCTCAAATATCACAATTGTGAATTCTACTGCAAAAAGAAAGTGTTCAACTAATTCCTTGCTATTTAAAAAATAAATTAAGGAGCGTCAGTTGTAGAGAAAGTGACACATGACTTATTTTAATCGCTCCAGTTTCATGGAATACTGCATTCCAGAAGAACCAGTTAACCTTTGGACATTCCCACAACAAATGCAAATACATCCCAGGGGGTTGTCACCCTGCCAACATTTTGGCGAGGAACCAGGACTTAAGTACTGTTTATTAATCAAATTAAACACAAGTTCTTTGTTTCTCATCTACTGTCATGCCTTGGGTTATGGCCGCTTCAGGTTCTACGATTTCGTGTTGTGCACCACGCCGAACCCAGAAGTTACTTCTGGGTTTCGGCACTCGCACTTGCGCAGAAACGCTAAATCGTGCTTTTTGCATGCGCAGAAGCACCAAATTGTGACCCGCGCGTGTGCAGACGTGGCACTGCAGGTTGCGAACTCTACGGGTTGCGAACGTGCCTCCCGCATGGATCACGTTCGCAATCTGAGCATCCACTGTATACATATTGATACGATTTCTTCCCTTCCCTTCGCAGTAAGGTTGAAGGCTGAAACTATGTTCCCACCCACACATTGGTGTGTATTGGGTTAGTTTGAAAAATTTGTCGAGCATCCCTAGTCAAAATGCTCTTGTAAGGTACCAGGGCACATATGCAGAAGGACGTGGTGATCTGCTTCTCTTCTTCTTTCTTCTTCTTTGGCGATCACTCATAGCCGAATAAGATTGTCTTCCATAAACACGGTTTTAACAATGAGTCCGTAAGTGACTGTGGAGGCCAATTCTGGATCCACACATTCTTCCACAGTGGGGACATAGGTTTCCGGTCGGGAGTTGATCATGGCATGGATTTGCCAAGCGTGCCTTCCTCTTAGCACGTTTCTCCCTTGCGTCCTGAGGTTGAGTGACTTCAAAGTCCATGACACCTTTGGTAAAGGCTGTTCTCCAACTGGAGCGCTCGTAGGCAAGTGTTTCCCAATTGTTGGTGTTTATACTACTTTTTTTTTTTTAATGCCTTGAGAGAGTCTTTAAACCTCTTTTGTTGACCACCAGCATTACGCTTTCCATTTTAAAGTTCAGAATAGAGTAGTTGCTTTGAAAGACGATAATCAGGCATCCGCACAACATGACCAGTCTAACGAAGGTTCTAACATGACCTTGACCACAATATGAAGAAAATCTGTAGAGTGCTTTACTTGATTGTCATTTTTTTTTGTAAGTGTTCAAATTTGTATCTTAAATTTGACTTCTGAGTTGAACATTTCCAGTTCCCCGAACTTGTTATTGCTTTACATAACAACTGGTAAATAGCACCCATCTGTCTGGTCTTTGATATGTTGGGGAAGTTCATTGACTCTTCGTGCAAACTGTAATTTAAGCATTCTTTTGACAAAGTTTCAGCTACGTCCATTTTATGTCCACAGCAGGGGCGGGGGGGGCAGCAAATGAGGAAGCCTAGGCACTTTTTTTGTGTGCAACACAGTTGAAAACTGCACTTGAACTAGAGTGATTGACATTCACAGTTTAGTAAACAGAAGCCTGCAAAAATATACATTTATATTAAGAACTTGAACCAATTCTATCACCTCCTACATTTTGCTAAATTTATCAAGCAAGTCAGTCGTGCATCACTTTCATAGGTTCAAGTTTCAAATGCTTTGTGAATAGTTCAATGTATTTTTGTCTATTAATCATTTATTGAATATCACCCAGAAGATACAGGGAACCAGGCAGAGGGCCTTCTCGGTGGTGGCGCACACCCTGTGGAACACCCTCCCATCAGATGTCAAGGAAATAAACGACTTTCTGACTTTTGGAAGACATCTGAAGGCAGCCCTGTTTAGGGAACTTTTTAATGCTTGATGTTTTATTCTGTTTTTAATCTGTTGGGAGCTGCCCAGAGTGGCTGGGGAAACCCAGCTGGATGTGCGGGGTATTATTATTATTATTATTATTATTATTATTAATCCCTGTTCTGATACCAGGGGTGCAGAAGGTCCCAGGTTCAATCCCTGGGATCTCAAGGTAGGCCTGGGAGAGAATCCTGTGGATCCACTAGACAATAACTAGATGGACCATTGAACTGGTCATAAACAGCAGTTTCCTATGTTCCTATGAAAAATCCAGAGCTTGAGAGGACAGCGGGTGCAGAATTGGGAGGAATGTTTCATTTTCACAGATAGGTCCAGCCTTCTCACAGTGAATTATTTTCCTGGGGCAGTCACATCACAGTGATTTAGGGAAGAAATTAAAACTGTTATATTTTCCATGGGGACCTGTGTCTTCTATGCAAATCAATGGAGACATTTCTATTGTGTCCCCAAAAATTCATGGCGGCAGAGACCCACCTCTAAACAATGACCCTTAGGAAAATGGGTTCCTTGCTGCAGACTGGCATTTCCCTCACCCCACCCTTTGCTTGAAATTTACACTATTTTTCTCACTACCCCTTTCCCTAGCCAAGTCAATGGAGAGAGATCTCTTTCCCAAGGAAAAGAAGTTGTATCCTCTAAAATCCACCAGGGCAGCAGATCCCAATGCAAAGCTTTATTCCTTCCTCCCCTTGTTCCTGATGTAGATCTTTCTTCACCCCTTCTTCCCTGGCAGGGAGGGAAGCATCATTTTGGGTTCCACCGCAGGTGCCAAAATGTCTTGGGCTGGTCCTATCAATATGCCAGTGAAACTCAGCTCTGTTTGTGCAGTGGTGGCTATCGGACAATTCCACTGGAAATTCTTACCACTTGCCTGTTCATTAGAGGGCAGGAGCAGAAATCATGCAAGTGAGCAGTATTTACTTTTAAAATCTGAACATGTTGCATAAATAATTATTTTATTTACAGCGTTTTTTTTGGATGTTTTCCATCCACTTAAATAAATAACTCAAGTTTTGGCCACAGCAGACAGTGACACAAATAGCACAAGTCTTAGGGGAAGCCAGACTGTAGTGGAACAGAAACAGTGCTGATTGTGACAAACTCAGAATGAGGTGGAAATTTCTGTCTCCTTAATATCCCTAACCATCCAGTCCAGCTGCAGTAGTGGATTGGATGAGCTGAGGAACTGTTAAGATTGAAATAACTAGAAAGTTCACATTTCAGCTGTATGCATTTGGTAGTCATTTAAATGTAAAAAAAGCACACTAAAGGTAAAGGTAAAGGACACCTGACAGTTAAGTCCAGTCGTGGATGACTCTGGGGTTGTGGCGCTCATCTCACTTTACAGGCCGAGGGAGCCGGATTTGTCTGCAGACAGTTTTTCCGGGTCATGTGGCCAGCATGACTAAGCCGCTTCTGGCGAAACTAGAGCAGTGCACGAAAATGCCATTCACCTTCCCAACGGAGCGGTACCTATTTATCTACTTGCACTTTTTGGTGTGCTTTTGAGCTGCTAAGTTGGCAGGAGCTGGGACCAAGCAACGGGAGCTCACCCTGTCACGGGGATTCGAACCGCTGACCTTCTGATCGGCAAACGCAAGAGGCTCAGTGGTTTAGACCACAGTGCCTCCTGCGTCCCCTAAAAAAAGCACACTACTTAAATGTAAAATAGACTCTTTGCAAGCTCTTCAATGCACCCATCTCTAAATTAAGCATTGTGCATGGCCCTTTTATTTTGTGTGCACTTTTTGTGCACTAAAACTGCACTGCAAGCTGTGTCGTCGGCTGAACAATCCAACAGGGTGTTACACTTTATGTTCACAAACATTGGATTGAGTCAGACCTCTGCAAAAAGCAGCCTGAACAAATTCTTATTCTTTCTCTAGGCTTAAGTCACTGTGCTGGTGGTAACCTAGAATATACACGACTGTGAGTGTTGTGCAAAAGTCCTCCAAACTGAAATGCCATATGCTGCTTATGAATATCTTCGACTTCAGATCTAGTGGTGCTGCTAAAGACCACCCACGTTGACTCTTTATTTCCTAGTTTCTTAGTTGATCAGACTTCATTTGTAACTCAAGAATAAATTAATCAGCTTTTAGATCCTGTCCCTCAGTCCTATAAATGGGATATTAATCAGCCAACTGCTGGGTGAAGCTCTCTGCTTGGAAGAAGAAAACACAGCCTCTATCTTCATTAGGATTTACTGATAAATATCTGCTAAAGATAAATAGCATAGCAGATTAGGTAGCAGAAGATTAGGATCCTGTCCCCATCCTAGTCATAAACTGTATATCGAGAGAAAAGAGACAAATTTGGTAGAAGCAACTTTTCTCTCTTTTGCAACACTGTGGCCTGTAAACAGAACCTTTTGAAGTTTTATTTTTACACATTGTTTCATTTGTTTGTATTTTACATTGTCTCTTTGTTTTATTCTGAATGTCACTCTGGATTCATGCTTTTCAGAAGAGAATGTAGCTAACAAATGCTCCACATCAAAGGTTCTCAAACTGTGAACTGCAGGGAGCTACCGTTCTGATGACCCATGGAAAGACAATAATATCTGTACTTTGGTCTGTACCACACACTCAGAGAGAGAGAGAGAGAGAGAGAGAGAGAGAGAGAGAGAGAGAGAGAGAGCCATGAGGGTCTGTAGCCTTAGCAGAAGCAGGGTTCAACGTTGCTCCAGAGGGAAAGGGATAAAAGGAGACAAAAATGGCACCAAGGTTTGAATCAGAGAAAAAGCTTTTATTTCTGCTAGCCTAGGGTAGCAGAAAGGTGAAGCGTGATCATTCACGGCAGGCACACCAAATGCTGTTTGCATGCAGCTTTTATACCTTTCTACCCAAGAGTTCTGACCTTATTAGGAGATCCTTCCTCTACCCATATAAGGAATAGCCTTATGATGTTCTGCAAACCTTATAAGGAGTTCCTTCCTGTGAACTTTGGCTGGGCTTCAACACATCCCGAGACCTAGACACTAATCTAGCCATGTCTAGCTATGTACGTATGCTTTGCCCTTGGACTGCGGTTAGCTTTCATTATGCAGCCGTCATGTACTAATGAAGAGGTCATCCTGTGCTCTTGTCTCTGGGTTGTGTCTTAAGCTAACGGATTCGTGCTACTGGGCTAGAGGGGAATTTGGTAGAGAACTGGAAATCTAGTACAGAAGCTAAATAGTTAGATGTTGGCCTTTGGGTAGCTTCAGGTAACCCAGGTTTGGGTTACCTACCCCTATAGGTCATCTAGTACAACCCCCTGGAATGCAGGACTCTTTTGCCCAATGTGGTGCTTGAACCCATGACCCTGAAATTAAGACTCTTATGCTCTACCCACTGAGCTATCATATAAAACATTACTTCAGACAATGGAAATTGAGGCAACTTTGATGAGGGACAGATTTATTGAAGAGGCTAAACAAGGCCCAGATTTAGGTGCAATCTATTAATTTTCCTCTATATTTTTTTTTTAAGTTAAAGGGGCCTTTCACAGTGGCTGACCAAAGGCTGAAGGGGTGTGTGTCTTAGGTAGTCCATTACGAAAATATTTTAACATTCTGATAACATTCATTTCCCAGTCAGATGCCTGCAGGAAGTCCGCATACAGGATATGAACACAGCAGCACCCTCCCACCCAGCAACTGGTATTCAGAGAGGCATAGTGCCTCAAATACTATTTCTCTTTAGAAATAATCCAGGCTCCTGGCCATCACGACAACTTTGAAGCACAAGTTCCATAGTTTAATCATTATGAGCTGCATTAAGATGTACTTCCCTTTGTCTTTCCTACATCTCCTGTCATCCAGCTTCATTTGGTGGCCCTGGGTTCTAGTGTTGTTGGGAGAGCACGAACAATATTTCCTCACAGGGGAAGTTCCTCCAGCGCCCTAGTCATTTTCTGGTTGCCTTTTCCTGCCCCCTTTCCACCTCTGCAATATCCTTCTTGAAGAGTATTCAAACAGAGCTGTGCAAAGTACCCCAGGCATGGCTTCACCATCAATGGGAATAAAGTCATCAGAAGTTTTGTATCTGAACCCTTTGCTTAAGGATACATAACACGGAATGTGCCTTATTGGGGTTGCCATGTCTCTTCATGGGGGTGGCGCTGTGGTCTAAACCACTGAGCCTTGGGCTTGCCAATCAGAAGGTCGGCGGTTCGAATCCCCACGACGGGGTGAGCTCCCGTTGCTCGGTCCCTGCTCCTGCCACCATAGCAGTTTGAAAGCACATCAAAGTGCAAGTAGGTAAATAGGTACCACTCCAGTGGGAAAGTAAATGGCATTTCCGTGCGCTGCTCTGGTTCGCCAGAAGCGGCTGAGTCATGCTGGCCACATGACCCAGAAGCTGTCTGCGGACAAGCACCAGCTCCCTTGGCCAGTAAAGTGAGATGAGAGCCGCAACCCCAGAGTCATCCACGACTGGACTTAAAGGTCAGGGGTCCCTTTACCTTTACTATGTCTCTTCAAGGATTAAAATGGTCTTATCTAAGTTTCTAAAAAATATACACAGTAATCCCACCACTTGTGTGCATTTAACTTGTGTGCATTCAGCTTTACGCGCATGGCAAATAAAACAAGGGAGCAGAAATGGGGTATGCTTCTGGGCAAAGTGACATTGGCAATCCCACCTACCACTGAACCCAATGAGTTCTGACTATACAAGATTTGGGCTTTAGGCACGACCCCCCCACAAAAGTTGTGGGCCTATTGTACAGCTGTTTTCATTAACATTGATGTAGATTTCTACTTTTAAAAAAAACGAATTGGTGCTTTTGTTTGGAATACAAAGTATATCTTCAAGGGATATTCCTTTCTCAGCATTCTTTGTCTATGAACTATGGTGTCCCTTTGGAGCTTTATATGGGCACCATACGGAGGAGGATGTGACAGCAGTGGGTGGCCAGAATCTGCCAATAATAGCTGGGAAGGACTTGCAAAGGAGGCTGAAAGCAGCACGGGTCTTCCTCTCATTTAGAACCTGTGGCAGAGGCAGCTGGAGCTTTCTAGATGAGACAAAAATGCCCTTTCCTATCTAACAGCTTGGCTCTTGCATCTTCCAGTGCTTCCTGTTGATTTCCCAGAAGCAGCTTCACTTTCTTTACACCCTATCTGCAAGCTGCAGAAAAGAGTAGCTTGGGGGTGGGTGGGCAGGGGGGGATTGGAACTGGTGTTTTCAAACTCTGAACTGATAGAGGCGATAGCATACCCTCCAACATTTCTCTGATGAAAATAGGGACATCATATTCAATTGTTGTTGTTGTTGCTGTTGTTGCTGTTGTTATATTTATACCATGCCCATCTGATTGGGTTGCCCCAACCACTCTGGGTGGCTTCCAACATATATAAAAACCATAATAAAACATCGAACATTAAAAAAGCTTCCATATACAGGGCTGCCTTCAGATGTCTTCTAAAGGTTGTAAAATTACTTATCTCCTTGGCTCGGGGGTCGCATAACTTCATACCCGCCAACATTTCTCCAATGAAAATAGGGACGTCTTAAGGCAGTGATGGCTAACCTTGACACTCCAGATGTTTTGGGACTACAACTCCCATCATCCCTGACCACTGATCCTGTTAGCTAGGGATGATGGGAGTTGTACCATCTTTCCCTCTTTTTAAGACACCGTCTTGTAATTTTTTTCCCTCAAAAAAACACAGGGTGGCTTATTTTCGGGGGGGATGTCTTATTTTTATTACGTCAGTATGGTATGGTACAGCCTCCCCCTGTGGCGGCACCACGGTTTACTTTTGGGGTATGTCTTACTTCTCACAAAGGTAAAAAAAACCCTGCCATCGCTTACTTTATGACTACGTATTAAAAAAGGGGAAACAGGGTAGTTCCAAAACATCTGGGGTGTCAAGGTTAGCCATCACTGTCTTAAGGAAAAGAGGGGCATTCTGGAATCAAATCAGAAACCGGGACGGCTTCTGTAAATCCAGGATTGTCTCTGGAAAATAGGGACACTTGGAGGGCCTGCAATAGTGGTATGTGAGATACGGTAGGAAGGTAGCAGGAAAAGACTGATAGAGAACCACAGGATTCCAGCATAGAAGAACAAAGAAAACAGAAGCAGCAATGTAGAGGTTGTGTGCATGGCAGAGCGAAGAAATATGCAGCTGTACTTGAAACAGGATGGCCAACTCTGTCTGTCCATATGAAAAAAAAAATTCTATGAAGTGCTTCTGTTTGTTCATTTTTTTAAATTTTATTTATGCTTTTCAGGTTTATACATTTTACTAATTTTACAGCCATTTTAACATTTCAAAACTTGACTTCCTTCCCCCTCTTTCTGTGGTTCCTTAAATTAATTTTTAATTTTGTCTACATATCCAAATTAACTTAATTTGCTCATTTATTCATCTTCTTTAAATATACACTCTTATCAAACTGCAGGTTATTACAACAATCCTGCCAATGTTCTTATCTGTTTACAATTTATCTGTAAATATTCAATAACCCATTTCCATTCTTTTATAAAAAGTTTGTTGTCTTGATTTCTTATTCTTCCGGTAAGTTTTGCCATTTCTGCGTATTCCATAAGTGTTTGTATCCATTCTTCCTTTGCTGGGACTTCTGCTTCTTTCCATTTTGGGGCAAGTCACATTCTTGCTACTGTAGCAGCATAAGTTTCTACACGGTTTAGGTAGTTCTGTCCTTATAATTCCCTAAATAAATAAATAAACTAAATAACTTTTGAAGGTATGTGGTTGAGTCACACAATTCCAATTGGGTGGTTGGGCTAGAGAGGGAAGTTTGAAGATGCCCTCTTGGGTGCATACTGGGAAATGATCAACTCTCATCCATATGTACCTTACCGCTTGATCTCTCCTCAATGGTGATGGAGGCCCTGCCACTTAACTCTGTGACATCATCCATTTTAGCTCACTCAGTGCCTGCTGTTTCGGTATCAACATCAAATCCACACTTGTCTCCCAGTGGCCTTCCCCCACCCCTTTCTGGTGGGGTGAGGCAGAGGTTTCTGCTCAACACTATTTGCCATCTCCCTAGGTACAAGCCCAGGAATGGTACTTCCTTGTGCTTCAGGTTACGTGGAGTTCCCTAATTCCTCAGCTCCAACTTTTTTAAAATCTTGAAATTATTAGTTGTGAGGGTATGCGGCTATTTTTAAATGGTTTTAGATGTTCTTAATTGTTTTTAAACTGTTTTCAGATGTTCATATTTGTTTTTTAAATGTTTTAGATGTTTTGTTTTTAATTGTATCATTTTTACTACTTTGTTCTCGCCTGCTCTGGGTTCCTTTGGGAGGAAGGCTGGAATAGAAATTGAATGAGAGGAAGAGGAAGAAATTCAAAAGACCGCCCCCCCCAAGGAAATCATTTGCTCCTTCAGTTAACACCTACAGCAACCCCTCCTGCCACATCTACATCAAATAAAGCTGGTATAACTATTTATATCTTCTCTTCCATCCAGATGACATTATACTTGAAGGCCCTGAAGCAAAAATCTCAACATGTGAACAGCCAGAAAATGAAATAAAACCAGAAAAAATGGGTGGGAGGGAGGAATTGAACATCTGCTCTATATTGTCTTGCTGTATCAGGCAGGGTATGGTTTGATCTCTTGTTTATAACATATATGAAGCACTTTTCAGTGTATTATTTATTGTATGCAGCAAAACTCCTAGGTCCAGCAATGAAAGAGAGCAAAGAGATTGGATTTACTTTCTTAAGCCTCCAGCTTTCCTGAAATGTAGATGGGAGTATGCTCAAAACGAGGGAAAGTAACACCACTTACAAACCACAGAAACAAAGGAGGTGAACTTCAAAAGGCATCAAAGGAAATGAGAAGTGTCATCCATAAGAGCACTCTAGTTGCACTTATTATGGTTTGAGTGGTAATACTCTTCACCAGCCTAGGCAGCATCTTAAAAAGCAGAGACATCACCTTGCTGACAAAGGTCCGTATAGTTAAAGCTATGGTTTTCCCAGTAGTAATGTACGGAAGTGAGAGCTGGACCATAAAGAAGGCTGATCGCCAAATTGATGCTTTTGAATTATGGTGCTGGAGGAGACTCTTGAGAGTCCCATGGACTGCAAGAAGATCAAACCTATCAATTCTGAAGGAAATCAGCCCTGAGTGCTCACTGGAAGGACAGATCCTGAAGCTGAGGCTCCAAGACTTTGGCCACCTCATGAGAAGAGAAGACTCCCTGGAAAAGACACTGATGTTGGGAAAGATGGAGGGCACAAGGAGAAGGGGACGACAGAGGATGAGATGGTTGGACAGTGTTCTCGAAGCTACCAACATGAGTCTGACCAAACTGCGGGAGGCAGTGGAAGACAGGCGTGCCTGGCGTGCTCTGGTCCATGAGGTCACAAAGAGTCAGACACAACTAAACGACTAAACAACAACAACTCTTCACCAGAGACTGATAGTTTTCCCCTTTTGGGGGGAAACAAAACCATCCGTTTTCTACAGCACCTTTTAGGTTTCCTTTGTTTTTGACATGGTGGTAACACCTCTCTTCCAATACCAAAGGGATGAGGGAGAATTTTGATTCAGTTTGCACTGAATGGGTTGAGCCTACCTAATTCACACTTTCTGAAACAACATGCAAAGTGAAATACAGGAAGCTCCTTTGAAATTCGTATTTCCCTGAATTTTGCAGGGCAGTTTTCCATCCAAGTAATATAACTTGTGGGTTTACTTACAAGACCGATATTTTAAAAATATTTTAAAAATGGGAAGGGAAACAAAAAAAAAGGTGGGGAAGGGAAAGCAAAAGATGGACAAACCACCACATCAAAAACTCTGGCTACCTTTTTCATTCAATTACAAATAATATATATTATTATTATTACCGGGTATTATTATTATTATTATTATTATTATTATTATTATTATTATTTATACATACCCCCACCATTTTCCCTAACAGCACTTAAAGTGGTTTACAGATAAAAACGAGAATCTCTACAAACAGAAAAAAAAACTTTAAAAGCAATGAAACATAAATACAATTAAAACTAAATATATAATCTGTTTAAAACATACAAATAATTATGGTAAAAAAAGTGTGGCACCAGTTCTTTCATTAAAACCAATCAGTTCCCCAAAACCTGTTGGAACAATATTTCTCTCCCATTGTTTCCAACTAGAAGGAAAATAAACCAGTTTTGGGTTTTCCTCACATTTCCCCACATTTCAGAGGCGTGTCTGGGAAATTGGAATACTGTGTGCGACGAACCCCTCGACGCTATGCGATGTCCCTCCTGCACTATTACTAGCTTCAGCCTAAAGGAATATAGTTGTCGCTTTAAAACAACCCTCTATTTCCTTCTTCTACCCCAAATAGACCCCCTGTCCTATTATGGGTTCGCTAGTACATAGAATGAGGCTCCAGCTCCCCACCCAACGTGGTTCAGTATCTTTAATATCCCCAGGCAAATGTTGCAGGAGTTTCACTGTGCCCTTAGGTTCACCTCAAGTTCACCTCAGCAGCTGTGCCCTCAGCACCTTTGCTACTCTGTTGCACCTTCTCCCTTGCACTTGCCTCTGCTGAGAGTGACTGTGAGAAATAAACTGCCTACTCTTTCAGGCCTAGTTTCACCTCTCCTCTTCAGTCACCCCCCTTCTTGGAGTATAGATACTTTGCTGGAACAAAGAGGAACATCCGTTTTCATAACATAAAGGAAAGCTTTATTTAACTGTAGTTCATGTATAATTCTTTATGGTTTCACTAGTTCAGCATCTTCGTTACTTATGTCTCAAACTGGTTATTACAAACTCAGTAAACCTCTCTAACACTCTACCTCTACCACCCTCACACTCCCGCTCCCAAAAACCCACTCAACACACTCCCCCACCAACGGTTTTCCAACCCCTTTAAACCAGTGGCTGGCCCGCCCTCCATGGAATGGAATGCGTCAATCAGCCAGGAAGCTGGGTTTAACCCTTAACCCCCTGGAGTTCTACTCAAGCCAGCCCCAATCTGTCACACTGTGGATGTGTCAAATCAGAACCTTCCCCTGATCCTCTCCTTAGTCATGCTGGCCACATGACCTGGAAGCTGTACGTCGGCTCCCTCGGCCAATAAAGCGGGATGAGCACCGCAACCCCAGAGTCGTCCGCGACTGGACCTAACGGTCAGGGGTCCCTTTACCTTTAATAAAGGGATCACGATACTATTTCTGTTTGATTTATTTTTTTTAATTGATCAACACATTCACCTGGCTTTCTTTGCCTCATACATTCACAACATAACTGCTATCCAAATACCGGTAAGTGACAGACTCTCTCGGTTAGTTTTTGATACCCTGCACTAAACCTCATTAAAATTCTTCGAAATGCTAACACGTTGCTGCTAATAAGCAGATCTGTCAAAAGGGCAAACATTGAAAAAATTATCAGTTTGAGAAGAAAATGAGAAATAAAGTACACATTTAAAAGATCATAAATGTGGACCTTCAGATGTCTGAAAGACGTTTTCTTTTGGAACTGAAGTGCTTTTAGAGTCCAGGGTTTAGTTAAAGGCAATAGTAAAAATATAAAAAAAAATAAAAATCAATGTGCAGCCCAAGATAAAAGGTGTAGCAGTGGGACTTCCAGGGATCAAAGCATTCTAAAAGAATGATTTCCTCCACCCACTAACCCCTGCACATGTCACAGAAGTCTGTAAAATAGCAAAGCTTATTTTGTGGTTATAGCTGGATAGGCAGCACTCTAAACAGCGAAGCAGCACCTCTAGCTACTCAGGTGTGACATTTGCTTTAGAAATTTCAAATCCCCATTTACAGAGTATATTATAGACTATACTATTAACATTCTTGATATAGTACTCTGCATGCATCTCAGTTTGTACAAAATGAGATCAGAGCTACAGCTTGCAGGCAGCATTGGACAATTGAAGAAAAAAAACACACACTAGAGAACCCAAATAAATATTAATGTCCTCCTTTTAAAAACTTTTCAGAGAGAGAGAGGCCAATACACAAACTCTCCAAATATATCTAGTAATGAAAATCAAGTTGAAGCTACATTAAAGTAGTAAAGTGTCAACAGGGATATTCCAGTTAAAGCACACATTCTGATATGTAAGAAGCAGGTGCCAATGATGTTATGTAGCTAATTGTCAATACTGGCTGGTTTTCTTTTCACAGGCATCTCAGATTCTTTGTTCAACCCTATCTCGGCATAAATCCAGGATTGTTATACTGATGCCAAAGCAGGTATGTCCTACTTTACAGGCAACAGTATTTGAAGGGCTCTGTGGTCGAAGTTCATTTTAAAGATAAAGAACTGTAAGAAGGGTAAAAAGAAAGAAAGGTAAAGGACCCCTGGATGGCTAAGTCCAGTCAAAGATGACTATGGAGTTGTGTCGCTCATCTTGCTTTCAGGCCGAGGGAGCCGGCGTTTGTCCACAGACAGCTTTCCGAGTCATGTGGCCAGCATGACTAAACTGCTTCTGGTGCAACAGAACACCGTGATGGAAACCAGAGCACATGGAAATGCTGTTTACCTTCCCACCACAGCGGTATCTATATATCTACTTGCACTGGTGTGCTTTCGAACTGCTGGGTTGGCAGGAGCTGCAACGGGAGCTCACTCTGTCGCAGGGATTTGAACCGCTGACCTTCTGATCGGCAAGCCCAAGAGACTCAGGGGTTTAGACCACAGCGCCACCCATGTAAGAAGGGAGAGTGAGTTAAGACCTCCATGCTGCCCATCAATGGTTTGCCCCTGAACTGAGCACTCATTTGTGTCCCTTGGTCACAATCTTCCCAACTATGGTGAGATGTATTATGCCTATTTAAATTATAGGCAATTGGCATCTAAACATATCAATGTGCCCACACAAATTTTATGCAGCTCTGTGTCATCTTTTGTCATCTCCTTTGGCAATAATGTGTTTCCGTTGTTTTTGCTTGCACCACCATTCCTGATTCAGGTGTTATGGAGAAACAGAGTTGCCGGTCACCCGTATACTGATGACACCATACCCCCAAACTCCTAACAACTGTTTCCACTGTGTCAACACTGATAGACGGTGTCTGCAAATCCCCTTTTCATCATGGAGGCGTGTCACAAGGCAATTGGGCCTCACAAGCCAAATGGGGAGGCCTAGTCGCTGTTATTAGACCCACAGGCCAGAGGTTCTTCACCAGCATTTAATAATACAGTGGTACCTCTAGTTATGGACTCGATCCATTCTGGGGTGCCATTCACACCCCAAAAAGTCTGCAACTAGAGCGCCACTTCTCCACACGCATGCGGTGTGATAGAGTGCTTCTGTGCATGTGCGAGATGCACAGAGCGCTTCTGCGCATGCACACGCGGTGAAACCCAGAAGTATACACTTCCGGGTTTGCCACATTCGTATCCTGAATAAACGCAACTGGAGACTAACGTAACAAGAGGTATGACTGTAAAGAGAGGTGGGGTTGACAAGAGATTTCTATGAAGACACAAAGGGAGACGATATCATGCAACCATCCGAAGGGGTTTCAAACACAACAGGAAGGAAAGAACACTCTTCTCTGCTTTTGCCACTGGTAGACTCCCTTATTTACCCAACCTTCACAAGGTATTAGTGCTTTGTCTGATCTAATCTTATTGTACTGGTTACTATTTCAATGCATTCTTTGTTTTTGTTTTATTATTGGTTGTATTGTGCTGCATTTTAATTGCTCCCTGCCTTAGAATCACTTTTCTATTTTTTTTTTAAAAAAACACCAAATGAATTAATGAATAAAATGAATGCATTCATCATAAAAGGGTCCCATTCTGGTTGATAGTGAAGTGTGCAAAAGTTGCTTCAGATTGCAACTCAACAGCTATATGTACCGTATTATTTCCCCCCCTCTTGACTACTTTAAGATAACTTCTCCAGCCTACACGTGAGGATTACTAATCATATCTGGAGCTGAGAATGGCTTACTTTAATTTCTTTTATTCAGCCCTGGGGCCTTTTTAACTGCATGTAATTTCTTCAGCCTCCAGAGAAAGATGAATCTTTACCTTTTTGATTTGTTTCTATTAGCCCCGAGAAACGCCTCTCTCAGATTTATTACCTCATCCTATTAATTAATGTAATTAATATATTTACTTCCATCCTGAGAAAAGTATAAAGTCTTTTTAATTATACTGTGCTTCGTATATTCTTCAGTCTTGGGAGACACAGGGCTTATTTGAATAATGAAACTTCATCAATCTTCAAAGGACTGTTTCACAGCAGCCTTGACTGATACTGTCAACACCTCAGATCCCAGAAATGGCTTTGCATTCAAACCGTACTGATGTCATCACCGTGTGTCAGACCTCTTGTGGTTTGATCCAGATGCACTCTGGAGTCTCAATTAACTTTCCAAAAATACAGAGTATGTCCTAGAAATTAATTCATTTACCGTGGAATATTTTTGGTACAGATCTGGGAATGGGAGGGAGGCGTCTGCTCAATTGTATTGTTTCACACCACCTGCAGTCTCTGCAGTGTCTTAGAAATATGGTTTCTTCACACAAATTTACGCCTGAGTTTTATGGAAGGAGAGTTCACAGCATTTAAATCCCCAAAGGGGTTTGTGCTTCCAACCAGCTGCATTGGATTCAGTCTCATTCTAGTACGATCCCCATGTCTCTCTGAAACAGTCTGCTCCAGCCATCCAGCATGGCTGCTGCCCTTCATTCCTCACATGGAGTTCTGCCCACTTCCTACTCCTTCTTCCCAGAAGCTTCTGCTCCCAAAACCCTTTTGGGACACCCTTTTCCCCTGTGGTGACATCACACCCATTACCCTGGCACCCTCCCTCTGTGCCTGGCTGAGCCTTCTGCATGGTCAATGACTTCCATTGAGGAGCTAATGGCTGG
The DNA here is from genome assembly GCA_034641385.1 of Darevskia mixta. Lineage (NCBI taxonomy): Eukaryota > Metazoa > Chordata > Lepidosauria > Squamata > Lacertidae > Darevskia > Darevskia mixta. Next base: position 12,214,273 of record JAWWNH010000042.1, on the reverse strand, counting down.
CTACCAGCACCAGTCTTTATTCCATGACCCATCAGGCTGGTCTTGTGAGAAAGTCCCCACTGAAATATTGGGTCCAGTTCTGGGTACCACAATTTAAGATGGATATTGACAAGCTGGAACCTGTGCAGAGGAGGGTGATCAAGATGATAAAGGATCTGGAAACCAAGACTTATAAGGAACAGTTGGGGGAAGTGGGCTTCCGGTCAGGGTGCACTAGTGTGCAAGTCGTAAAACAGTGCTCTGCTCTTGTCGGCTGACCTGTTGACGGTGGTAAAGTTCAGGGGGGGGGGGCTTGGAATCTAATAACCCCCCCAACAAAGCGAAAGTACATGTCTTTCGCTGAAAAGCAGAAAAGCGGCGTTAAATGGCAGAACTTCCTGCTGGTACCTTTTTTTCTTGGTGGTGGGCACGGAGAGGAGCCAGACGCAAAAATAAAACAAGTTACCCATCGCCAAGACGCCCTAGAACCCGCCCTAGCAAGCATCTTTATCTTTATCTTTATATCTTTATTGTCATTGTACAAGTACAACGAAATGGGAGACTCTTTGGCATAGAAGATGGGAAAACAACGCTACCGACCCGTGAGTGTTTTGAATGAGTTTGAAACGAACTTGAAAGTGGCAGACTCCAGGCGGGAAGCTAAGTCGAAGGATCGTGTTGTGTATCGCGGGGAATAACTGCTTAGTAGAAACCCTGTGTGCTATTTGGAATTAATAGTGGGAGAGAGCCTTTCACAGAAGGGACGCCGAGAGAGAGTGAAAGAAAGAAAGCGTAGGGGAGAACGGAGGGGAGAGGAGAGAGAAAGGAGTGACGTGTTTAAAGTGAAGGCGAAACTATATTTCTACCCAGAGTCGGAGAGTTGGAGAGGAGAGAAGAAAGGCAGAAATGGACTTGATTACCCTTGTGGTCCTTTCCAATTCTTTAGCCTTAACACACATATCTGGGTGAACACCAAACCAGTGGGACCATGGTTCACTTCTCTGGGGCTCTCATAAGAAGGGGGAAGGGTTCCTTCCAATCCTTTGCTGTGATGCCACAGGTTGAACTTGTAGACGTGCCCAGGAGACTAGAAGTAGATGGTACCTCCTGGTTTAGGGGACTTTCCTGAACAGACTATATTTTGTTTCAGTTGATTTATTTGCAGATCCTCCCATTTTATTATATATATATTTATAAATATAAGCATTTCTCCACAATGCTGTCGTCTCCTGAGTCTTCTTTATGAGTGTGCTAGCAATAGCCACATTGGGACTATTTTTTGTTGGGACCATAGAAGGGGGGAAAAATTAACCCCTCTCCTTACATGCTAATCCCCCTCCTCCACCGTGGCTGCAATTTTAAAAAATCAGATGCGTGAACTTTTATTTTTCATTTATTTATTTAGCAATAATAAAAAATCTTTAAGTGGTTTACATAAAAAAATACTCATTTAAAAATAGCTATAAAAACAGACATTAAAACCAGTATCAAAATATAGATAAAATCAATTGCTTTAGAAATAAATATGTCTAAGTAGGCTTGCCTAAACAAAAATAGTAAAATGAAAGTCCCTGCCTAATATTAATATCATGCATTTTGCATGTGATCTAGTTTAGTCCTCAGGCAAATTTTGAATGGATTTCTGCTAATCTTCAGGGAATTATTTCCTCCATTCCTTCAGTTTCTCCTCCTTGTGGGTTTCTGGGAGATATCTGATTTACCAGAACAGGAAAGAGAATGATTAAATGGACTTTTGGTTTCATCCACCAAGGCTCTTATGTTCTTATCCCCAGACCTCTTCAGCACTTGTGCCTTCAGTTTTAAAAAAGGGTGCAAATATGGAATTTCTGCTCAGATGAGATATCTGCAGCCATCCCCGATCATTTTCATTCATAAAGTATGAATGCAGAGTTTCGTTTTGATTTACCAGGTCTTAACTCACCAGTTTTGTACTCCTGAATCTTAAAATTCACCGCTGCAAGCTCATCATGTGTCATGAGATAGAAACCTGTCTCCAATGCACGCTGAGATGTTATCCTGTATTGCCTTTCAATTATCGAATAGCTGAATCCCCTCTCTGGGGCCACAATTACCAGTTATTTGCTGTAAGAGATTTTTATAAAATGCCACACTGGCAGGTTGATTTGGTGGCAGACTTTCAAAAAGGTACGATATTCTTCTCTCTCGTTCTCTCTCTCCATCAGATTGCCTTCCCATTTGTCATGAACATATCTGGAAAGTATGCCGACTTAAAAACATATATACTGTTATCTCTTAATTTGCATTTTCTCTTGCCCACAATGCAGCTGCTCCTCTGCTTTAAATCATGCCCTCCACAGTGTGTTTCAGATGTGGCTGGAGGCAGGCCTTAAAAAAAAATGCTGGAGGAGACTAGGGCAGAGGCAAGCAAAAGAAATGTGAGTGGGGTGTGTGTGTCATTTTTCCATCTTTTGGACCCCCTGAGAATCTTGCCCAACCTGCTGTACTTGGAACTGAATGTGGAGAGTGAAGATAACTGACTGCTGAAAGGGACACAGCTGAGGGCAGCCTGTCCCATCCACCTTGGTGCCTGCCCTTAAAAAGCAACCCTAGAGTGAATCCTAGAAAAAGCTTACCCTTGGGTAAGATCAGCACCCTTAATATTTGTCAGATTTTTATGGGACAGCTGTAAATTTGCTTGGGCCATGGGTGAGAATCAAGTAGAAGAGAAGAAGAAGAAGAGTTTGGATTTGATATCCCGCTCTATCACTACCCGAAGGAGTCTCAAAGCAGCTAACATTCTCCTTTCCCTTCCTCCCCCACAACAAACACTCTGTGAGGTGAGTGGGGCTGAGAGACTTCAAAGAAGTGTGACTAGCCCAAAGTCACCCAGCAGCTGCATGTGGAGGAGCGGAGACGCGAACCCGGTTCCCCAGATTATGAGTTTACCGCTCTTAACCACTACACCACACTGGCTGAAGAGTGGAAGACTGTCAAAAATAGAAGGAACTGATATTGGTTTATATGTATTAGTAATTTTGTATTCATGTAACACTTTTGCGCATAACAAATATTTATTTTTGTAAAATTGATTGTTGCTTACGTTATCTGTTGTTGCTTTCGTTTTCTGTACGCCACTTAAGAGGTTTTTTAAAAAAAGGTGTTATAGAAGTGGAATAATTAAATAAATATTACAAATAATGACTTATAAGATTTTAATTATCATTGAGGTAGAGCCCCCAAAGATGATCATTTTAACACATCTTCTAGCACATATATTATCACTTGCACTTAGTGTGTGACTAAACAATCCTTAGCACTTGGCAGGCTGATGAGGCTGATGAATGAGCAACCCCAGGGTGAGAATCATAAACTCATAGAATCATACAGGAATCTTTTGCCCAATGTGGGTCTTGAATCCATGACTCTGAGATTAAGAGACTCATGTTGTACCAACTGAGGAGGTTGACCTGAAATAGGGTTGGGGGGGGGGCAGATTGCATTGAAAGGCAAATCTATCAACTTCACACTATCTGAAGCAATTGGCAAAACAGCTGCCCTTTGAAATTCGCACTTATCCAAATTTTGTGATGCAGTTCTCAAAACAGTTTCTACCAATTCCTTTTGGGAATTATAGGGTAGAACTACCCAAGCTGTATAGAAATTTAGTCATGTATAAAACTTCAGTGGCAAGAATGTTACTTGCCCAAAAAATGGAAGGAAGAAGAAGTCCCAGCGAAAGAAGAATGGATACTAAACTTATGGAATATGCAGAAATGGCGAAACTTGCCGGAAAAATAAAAAATCAAGATAGCAAACTTTTTTTATAAAAGAATGGAAATGGTTTATTAAATATTTACAAATTAACTGTAAACAGATAAGAACATTGGCAGGATTATTGTAATAACCTGCAGTTTGATAAGAGTATATATTTAAAGTAGATGAATAAATGAGTAAATTACATTAATTTGGATATGCAGAATATATATATATATATATATAATTAAGAAACCACAGAAAGAGGGGGAAGAAAGTTGAGTTTTGAAATGTTAAAATGATTGTAAAATTATTGAAATGTATAAAACTGAAAATCATAAAACAACAACAACAACAACAGTTTTAACAATATACACATATTAGGGGAAAGCATGCATACAAATGAATATATTTGTGAAAATAAATTACAAAAATCCATTAGATATGGGGAAATTGCTGGCAAAAATAAGCACATTGGTCAAAACTGCATGCAAATTTGTGTTCGTTAAGAGAAATTCACACTGAAGAATTTACATGAGGATTCAAAAAAAAAAATCCT